>CM054805.1:25415952-26015952 GCA_028984105.1 Lavandula angustifolia | reverse complement strand
TAAAGACTGTATTTTTGTTCTTGTATTGTATGTGGAAGGGATTGAAAATTAAAATAATATATATTATTACAACCTAAATAGTCGATATCTGTCACAATTATAACAAATTTTAATAATTTGAAGATATTATTATTATAGAAATTATTGATATTTAACAAGTTCCGTTGTATCTCATGGTCCAAAACCGATGAATCAGTATTGGAATCTAACCACAAACAACTTGGAGTAATGGTGGTAGTTATAATGCAAGGAATTAAGTTCAAATATTTAAGTTATGTAATCTCCTGATTTGAATATAATAATTAAATTACAATGGCTTCATTCAACTGATTTAATAACCATTTGTTAAGTTTGACATGCAACTGCACACATGACGAGGCATAATGACATGCAAATCAATATAAAATGCCCAACGAAGCTCCAAAATTAATGTAGTGTTTGGAACAGCTTAAATAAGCTGCTTTTTTGACCGCAAAAGCACAATTTTTAATGTTTGGAATAAGTGCTTCTGCTTTTTTGTGCTTTTAATAAGTCGGGAATAAGCAAGAAGCTCATGTTTGGAGAGGGTGCTTTTTAAAAGCGAAGTTAAAAGAAACCGAAAAGCGACTTATAACGGTGTTTGCAAAACCTTTTTTCTAAAATTAAAGCCGTTTTTTTCTATCGTCCCAAACACTAATAACTTTTGCTTAACAATAATTTTAAGCAACTTTAAACATAAGCAACTAAAAGCTGCTTATAAGACCTTTAGTTACAAATTTAAAAAGTTATATTGAAATTAAACATAAAAAGAATTATTCTTTTAAGAAACTAATTAATGCACGTACTCCATTTCCTCTGTTATTTGCTAACTAGCTAGATTATGTTATTTCAAAAGAATTTTCTAGCATTCGCTTATTTCATAGCATTTTAGCACTCGTCATTTTATACATTTTTTTTCCGAATCGGATTTCGTTCTTTAGTCGATAAAACTACTTCTCTATATTTTATTGAAATAAATTCCTCGGTAACTTACATTTGACTCAATTAATGTAACAATTTTATCAGATTATGAAATGAATGTCAGGAGATCAATTGTTGATTTGAGTAAGAGAACCCTGATCGTGAAAAAAAAAAAAATAATGTAGAGAGCCCATTGAAAACTGTAAGTCCCTCTTATAGAGTAACTATCCCGACTAAATTGTATATATACTAATTTGACTAACTACTCATACTACTAAACTTCTCTAAAATTCTCAGTATTTATGGATGTAAATATGTATTTTGTATATAGTAATTATCAATCACATTGACACGATATATAATTTTATATCGTGCATTATACATGATACACGAGTATACACATATGATTGTGTAATAACTCAATCGTCCCTTTCAACAATTACAGACAATAAAGAGAATACCCTATATAATAAATTAAACAGTAGGTAACACTCATGTTTTAATCTGGATAGATACGAAATATATCAATTTATTCATAGTGAACATAATTTTTTTCCATTACATATATTATGTTAATTTATATGAAATAGGGGACCGTTAAAGGAAAATTTTAGGATATTCTCCTAATTTAGTGCACCGTTGGAGAAGGCATGAAGAACGCCGGAGGTGGAATTCCATACTTTTTGGTAATCTATATACATTAGTTCGGTAGGTAGGGAATTAAATAGCTTGAGCAAACATTTTTATCGATATGGAACTTGTCAGCCTATTTGTAATACAGCATGCACCTTTTATTTCCTACGGATCGAGAAGGGAATTTTGGAAGCCGTGCAGCATTTTACATTAATATAATTTGATACTTTTAGGGACTAATTATCTGTTAAAATGATTTTATTCAATTTTTTATTTGATTCTATGAATATGAAAAGATATGCGAATCGTGATTCAGGAGTTGACGCTGACCAAAATAAATTTGCAAATGTTAGCAATTTCCTTACAAAACTTTAATTTAAAACGTGTATATATATATATATATATATCGACAAAACTTTGGTGCAACCATGTGTAGGTGCAATCGGGTCAAGCCCGGATCCGGATCCGGATAATTTTACCCGGGATATAAATACTTTAAAAAAAAAATCCGTTCTGCTCCTCTTTTCTTACGAAACCCACGAATGCCGTCGGGCGTCGACAAGAAGACTCCTTGTTAATCTTGTTCTTCCACTTCTTCCACTTCGCATAAATCCTCATCTCCCTCGTTTCCTTTTCTTCCACTTCGCATAAATGAGACGGCACTGAGGCGGGACGACACTGAGGCTACAAAAATTAGGGTTTATACCCCTCAATTTGGGGAGTCTTCGATAGAGCGGCAGCAAACTCAGCGGAGCTAATTGAGACGGCACTGAGGCGGCGGTTCTCCTAAAGAAGGTATTGCCTATCAAAGTTGTTCTTGTGCTCGATAATAAGCATTATACATTTCACATATTTTCACCAATTTGTGGGTTTCGTGGGTTTCGTTTCAATTCCTTACGATTTGTGTCTAAATCTGTTTGACTTCGTCTGAGTGTTTAAGCCCTTTTTGCAAGTGTGGTGCAATAAGGGTAAAGATCTGGTACTTATTTTTTTTATATTACTGATTGGTTGATTTGGAAGATTTGTGTTGAATTCACCGTATGATATGTTGGTGGCTCTTACCACTGAAAAAAATTACTTGTATAGTCCTGACTTTTGTTTCTGTAGTATGATCTAATGAAGTGTTGTTGGACTCTTTGTGAATATTTAACTAGGAAGGATAATCCAAATAGATAAACTGGTGCTGATTTAAGGGATACTCTTAATTCTGATTCACCTGTTTTTTTTTGTTATAGATTGAGTCACTTACAGGGGCTATAAACCAGTAGCTGCATTCCTTAATTAAGCCACATGAAAATGAAAGAGAGAGAGTGAGATTATTAGTAGAATAGAGTAGAGCAGGGTGGTCCGCGAATTAGGCCAAGATGGATAGTGCAGAACGGGCACATTTTGCTTTGGGAGCTCAACTAGCTTAGCTAGGAAGACCCATATTCATTATTTGCATTGCTATGCTTAAACAATCGTTTTGAGAAGCTGTTATCTTCGTGACATCTCGCAATATGTAGCTTGTGAGGGATTGAACCACTTCTTGAATTTAATCCATCTGTTTCTCATTGTTTGTTTTCTGAAAAGTTGAATACTGCTAGTTTGTTCCTCATTAAATCAGATTTTGTGGCTGGTAAAAATGGGGAAAAAGTCTTTTGCTAGAAAGATCAGGAAGGCATACCCTTCTCCTACAGGGAAAGAGATTGTACTATCCCCTGGGCTGCCAAAATCTAGAGTCCCGAGAAAAAGAAAGAATGAAACAAGTCCGCACAGTGATAGTGCGACTAAGAAGCACAAATCAAGGTATTTTTGTCAACTTTTATTCATATTAGTATCAATTAATTCGAACAAATTAGAGTTAGGGTAAAGTTATCAAATTAGGCAGTTATGTTGTCATTTTCTTGTTTGTAAAAGTATGATGCCAAATTATTGATTATTCATTTTTGAGCCCTACTTTCTAATATTTCACTTTTAACAAGCTTTTTCTTTTGTATTATTAAGCTTCAAACAAGAAGAGTGCTACGAGCTAAATATTGCACAAGGATCATTTTGTCAGAAATGAATCACGTAAGACACATTACTTTGTCTAAAGTGAAAGAGTTCATTTCTTCAAGAAAGTGAAGCAGGTAATTTCCTAATATTAAATATCCTTTCTTAAGCTTTCTTCTGTTTGATAATTGGTTTCCATATCTTGTGTTCGTTGTTGCTAACTCTTTCCTACTGTTTGATATTTCATAGTAAAATCAAATCAACCCTTTTGTTTTTCGATTTTTTCGCCTTTGTCTTCCAGGCCTCAAAGTTTGGTAATACTTTTCCCATTTGATCGATTCCATTTTTAACGTTTTATTGGATTATTGTTTGTTTATTTATCGGTTTGATGCGATAATATAAGTGTTCTTATTGTACCGTGATGGAAGGCTATGAAGAAATCTTGTTTATGTGGAGTAGATGCGTGGAGTTTGAATTTCGTGTTGGTGATGCATAATATTAGACAAGTATTAAATATGCCTCCATTGCCACGAGTACAAGTTGCTCGATTCCGGCCCTCCTCTGCGTGTGTATCAAGTCTGGAAAGGAAGAAATGTGTGTTTCTCTCTCATCTGGCCTAAATTATTTTTGATGATTTGATAGTATTTTTTTGAAATGAGCAAAAGGCGAACCACACCACACAAACTAATTTTTCTGTAGGTAAAAAGTTGATGAATGCTGATTTTTCTGCAATGTATTTTTGCTCATGGTTATTAAGGACTACTACTGTACTTGGATTACATGCTACCAGTTGTTGATTGTCGACGTTATGTGGCTGTTTGTTAAGTTTATGCACAATGTGGATTAATTTCAGCTTAACTCTGTGCTTACATACTGTATCAGGTTTTCGTATGTTGATCTCTAAGATTGAAATTTCACGATATTTCTATACAAAATTCATGATTCTCCTCAACTTATAATTTGAAAATTTTGAATTATTTCTCTCTGATAGAGTTAGTTATCGTAAAAACAAGGAAAAATACCATAGCAGTTCCACGACTAAAAGGGTTTGGAACGCTAGCTTTTTCCAAACCCTTTAAAAATGCGAGTGTTCCGAAGGAACTCGAGCATTTTTAACCGAAGATAAAAAGTGGGGTTTAGACTTCCCCTCTAGGGCACAGTAAAAACAAGGAAAAATACCGTAGCAGTTCCACGACTAAAAGGGTTTGAAAAAAGCTAGCGTTCCTTCGGAACGCTAGCATTTCCAAACCCTTTTAGTCGTGGAACACTCGCATTTTTAACTTAGGAGAAAAAAGTGGGGTGGGGTTTAGACTTCCCCTTTAGAGTACAGTAAAAATAAGGAAAAATACCGTAGCAGTTCCACGACTAAAAGGGTTTGGAAATGCTAGCGTTCCGAAGGAACGCTAGCTTTTTCCAAACCCTTTAAAAATGCGAGTGTTCCGAAGGAACGCGAGCATTTTTAACAGAGAGAAAAAAGTAGGGTTTAGACTTTCCCTCCGGGGTACGGTAAAAACAAGGAAAATACCGTAGCGGTTCCACGACTAAAAGGGTTTGGAAATGCTAGCGTTCCGAAGGAACGCTAGCTTTTTCAAACCCTTTAAAAAATGCGAGTGTTCCGAAGGAACGCGAGCATTTTTAATCGGGAGAAAAAAGTGGGGTTTAGAATTCCCCTCTACAGGTGCAGTAAAAACAAGGAAAAATACCGTAGCGGTTCCACGACTAATATTGTTTGGAAATGCTAGCGTTCCGAAGGAACGCTAGCTTTTTCCAAACCCTTTAAAAATGCGAGTGTTCAGAAGGAACGCGAGCATTTATAACCGGAGAAAAAAGTGGGGTTTAGAATTCCCCTCTAGGGTACAGTAAAAACAAGGAAAAATACCGTAGCAGTTCTACAACTAAAAGGGTTTGAAAACGCTAGCATTTTCCAAACCCTTTAAAAATGCTAGTGTTCCGAAGGAACGCGAGCATTTTTAACCGGAAAAAAAAGTGGGGTTTAGGACATGCCTTTTTCTTGTCAAATTGGTTCACAATTTGATACTTTTTTTGATGTTTTTTGTCAAATTGGTTCACAATTCAATTTCTTGTCAAAATTCGGCTAATTTTACAAAAAAAAAATGAAGCTTTTTCGGTTGTTTTCTAATTTTCATTAAGGACATGCCTTGTTGTCGGATTAGGACAAAGTGCAGCTATTTCACATTTAAGGACTATATAGGCCAATTTGCGAAAAATTAATGATACTTTTCTTTAGAAAGAATGATACTTTTCTTTAGAAAGAATGATACTTTTCTTAAGGAAGAATGATACTTTTCTTAAGGAAGAATGATACTTTTGTTAACAACATGTGATACTATTGCTCAATAAGAATGATACTTTTCTTTAGGAAGAATGATACTTTTCTTAAGTAAGAATGATACTTTTCTTAAGGACGAATGATACTTTTGTTAACAACATGTGATACTATTGCTCAATAAGAATGATACTTTTCTTAAGAAAGAATGATACTTTTCTTAAGGAAGAATGATACTTTTCTTAAGGAAGAATGATACTTTTGTTAACAACATGTGATACTATTGCTCAATAAGAATGATACTTTTCTTTAGGAAGAATGATACTTTTCTTAAGTAAGAATGATACTTTTCTTAAGGAAGAATGATACTTTTGTTAACAACATGTGATACTATTGCTCAATAAGAATGATATTTTTCTTAAGAAAGAATGATACTTTTCTTTAGGAAGAATGATACTTTTCTTAAGGAAGAATGATACTTTTGTTAACATGTGATACTATTGCTCAATAAGAATGATACTTTTCTTTAGGAAGAATGATACTTTTCTTAAGTAAGAATGATACTTTTCTTAAGGAAGAATGATACTTTTGTTAACAACATGTGATACTATTGCTCAATAAGAATGATACTTTTCTTAAGAAAGAATGATACTTTTCTTTAGGAAGAATGATACTTTTCTTAAGGAAGAATGATACTTTTCTTAAGGAAGAATGATACTTTTCTTTAGAAAGAATGATACTTTTCCTGTGAATCTCCCCCGAAATATCTTGATGCCACAGGGAGTGATAGAGTTACCCACCCACTTACATGACAGCCATTTAAGGTCACGCGTGTGGGACTAGTTGATTTACTTCTACTCCTTTTCTAATCTAACTATAGTAATAGTAATTCATGTTAATTTGATAAGTTTTGTATTAAATATAATGATACTTTGGAGTTTTATTTGTTTATTTACCATAGTTGTTAATAATTATTGAAATAGATAATTAATATGAATAGTTCTCGTTGACTAATCATGTCGATAGGAATTTCATGAAAATAACATTATTAGTTTGAATCCAATAATTTTATATAAAAATGCATAAATTGTTTGAATTAGATCATGATTAAGTCACATTGGCTTATAAGGTCCTTAAATATTTGATTTTTTTGTCAAATTGGTTCACAATTCAATTTCTTGTCAAAATTCGGCTAATTTTACAAAAAAAAAAACGAAGCTTTTTCGGTTGTTTTCTAATTTTCATTAAGGACATGCCTTGTTGTCGGATTAGGACAAAGTGCAGCTGTTTCACATTTAAGGACTATATAAGCCAATTTGCGAAAAATTAAGGATGGTTCTTAATCAAACTTTGTCCAAAATTATATATTATTCTCATACCAAATCTTAGGTCATTAATCCCCATTAGATTTAATTCAAAGCTTCGAATTGTACATCTCATTAATTATGTTAACGAATCATTGATACTTTTCTTAAGAAACATCGATACTTTTCTTCAGAAACATTGATACTTTTCTTAAGAAAGAATGATACTTTTCTTTAGGAAGAATGATACTTTTGTTAACATGTGATACTATTGCTCAATAAGAATGATACTTTTCTTAAGAAAGAATGATACTTTTCTTAAGGAAGAATGATACTTTTGTTAACAACATGTGATACTATTGCTCAATAAGAATGATACTTTTCTTAAGTAAGAATGATACTTTTCTTAAGGAAGAATGATACTTTTCTTAAGGAAGAATGATACTTTTTTTAACAACATGTGTTACTATTGCTAAATAAAAATTATAGGAGGAAGAATGATACTTTTCTTTAGGAAGAATGATATTTTTCTCAAGAAGGAATGATACTTTTCTTACAGAATAACCAATTCGTTAATAACAGATACAGAATACATGCAGGACCAAATTTAAAGATAAACGACTCATATTAGAAGAGGTCGCACAAAGAAGTCGCGAAAGACCATTACTTATTACTACTGTTCATGCTAAACAAGATCGGCTCGATCAACCAACACCTAGACATCGAATGTAGACGAAATCACAGCATTAACTAGTTTGTACTTCATGGCAGGAATTTCTTGGATCACTACATAGTTCATATTTAATTTAAGCATACAACATGAAGTGGGTACGAAGTAGACATTATGACAAAAATAATCGGAGCAATGAGAAAGAAATACGGCTCATCGGGCGTAAAACCGGGCCTAACCACATAAGTCAAATACCTCCTACATTCTTGCTCTAAAAGACCGAGAAACATTGATTCCTTAATGCGGAATCAAAGATCTAGAGACTTTCGACTTAGCCCCACAGTGTGCTAGTTCTATTTGAGTTTTATTTTGACAAAAAAAAAGACTCAATTAACAATACCAAGCACATCTCAAATCTAACTTTATATCCCAAATATGATCACGACCCCTTAAATTCAAACTACTAAATATAATCTCGGGGGAAAATAATAAGCAATGTCCGCCATTTATCATACTTAAGCGAGTAATTGCACAAGGGAGATAGCGGCGGCATTACCGACCTTTTCCGGAATATACACAAAGCCACCGCCCGAGTTGAAATTAGCCGAACGGATTATATCTCCCGACCAAATCGACGGTCAAATTATTGTCCGCCGCCACCGACTCCAAGATCCGTCCGGCCCTCAAAAGGGTACTTAACAAACAAACCATAATCCTTGGACACATTCTCATCGCCACAGCTGAAATTTCAGTACAAATTACGAGGGAGAGGGAAGGAGGGGCGAAATACAAAAGGCGATGAGATTTGTGTATTTCGCAAGCAAGATTAACAATGAATTGATTCACATCGTTTTTCTCTGGCGAAGAAGAAGATTTTTGATTTTTTTTTAATTGACTGCAATATAGGTTTGAATATTTGGGCCGAATTATAAATATATGGGCCAAAAGTATTAACAACAAAACTTTGGTCCAGATTTGTTAATACGGGTTGCGGGCCATATGCTAGTGATGTGCGTGTGGGCCGTATGCTAATAATATAGGTGTGGCCCAACTGGTTGCATGTGCAACCAGTTGCACAGGAGACCAACTCTATATATATAGGGGATGGTTCTTTAAGGAACACCCCTTAACGAATGAACTAGGAACAAATCATCTCCTTCCATTTTAAAGATTTGTGGTCTAGATTGAAGGATATATTTTTAATTTTTAATCTCTTATTTAATTTCATTAAGGGTATAAAAGTTATTTAATTATTTGAATTTCTTATTTTATTATTAAATTTATTTTTATTATATTTAGAGTAAATTTTATAAATCCTTTAATTTAAATAAATTGCTTAAATTTTCTATATATTTTATTCATAATTTTTATGCACTTTATTCATAAATTTTTATGCACTTTATTCGTAATTTTTATGCACTTTATTTAATTTTTATGCACTTTACTAGTAAATTTTTATGCACTTTATTTGTAATTTTTATACACTTTATTTAATTTTTATGCACTTTACTCGTAAAATTTTATGTACTTTATTCGTAATTTTTATGCACTTTATTCATAATTTATACAGTTTATTCATTTTTTTTATTGCACTTTATTTGACTAAATCTGCGATTAAATCTCATTCACCGTAGAAATTAGCACCCCAATCAATTTCTGCAAAATTGAATCTCCATGAACATCAAATAAACAATTTCACCAAAATTGAATCTCCATGAACACCAAAATTGAGTCAATTTCACAACACAACCAATACCAGTTCCAAATCCAAATCCATGAACAATTACAAAAATCGACAACATCATCGGCAATTCAATCTACAAACTATTTATCTCAATCGATGTCTTCCTTAATTGAAAGATTGCAAATCCTAAAACAAAATTAAAACAATTTGGGTAAAATTGGGCAAAAAGCTTAAAAATAATTGAAAAAATTAGGGCTTATCTCTAGCAGGAAAATTCCTGCAACGCGGCGGCGGCTGTTGTGGTTGACGTCGGACGGATCAACGGCGCTCTCCTCTGCAGGTGGCGGCGGCGCACGGCGGTGGCGGCTGAGTCAGGTTGATGGCGCTTCATCTAGCAGCGTCAAAAACTTCTTGCTACTCCGATGTTACTGCTTACAGCTAAGAGAGAGAGAATAGAGAGAAGAGATAGAGCGATGACAAGAGAGAGAATAGAGAGAGGAGATGAGGCAGGGACGAGAGAGAGAGAGGAGATGAGGCAGGGAAGAGAGAGAGATAATAGAGAGAGGATCGAGAGAAAGTGAATAAAGAAGAGAGAGAGGGAGTTACTTAGGAATATATATATAATTTTAATAAATTAGCTTTAATAATATTAAATAAATTATTTTTGAACAAAAATCTTATTATTGATCTGAATAATTCAATTTATAAAATGGAGGGCTAGGATATGTTCCTAGTTCCTTCAATAATGTGTTGTTTCTTATATATCCATTCCCTATATCTATTTATATATATATATAGGGGAGGGTTCTTTAAGGAACACCTCCTTAATGAAGGAATTAGAAACAAGGTCTCACCTTCTATTATGTGAGATGTAGGGTGAAGATCAATTGCTACATTAGTAAAGAAAAAAATATTAAATTTTATTATAGTTTATATTTATAATAATAAGGGCAAATCAGTCAAAATGTATCTTCAATATTTGAAATATAAATTGAATCCCTAATTAACTCTCATTTTGAAGAAATCAGAAAATTATTCCTCTCCCCTTTCTCGCATCGCCGCCCATCACGCCGCCATCCCCACCAGAAAATTCTTCCTCTCTCTTCTCTCTCTCGCCTGTCCATCACGCCGCCATCCCGCCGCCATCACGCCGCCGCCGCCGAAATATGAAAATTCTTCCTCTTTTCAGTCCATCACGCCGCCATCCCCACCATCTCTCTCTTCTCTCTCTCGCCTGTCCTCTCCCTACCCTGGATTCGCAGAGAACCATCAGTCATCCCTCCGACTTTGCCGGCGTCGTTGCCGCCTTGACGATCTGCATAGATCCAGCTATCACCACCTTGGATCGTTAAGATCCGGCCATCACCACCTTAGATCTACAGAGATCATTCCATTTTCTGCGTAGACCAGCCAAGGTTAGCCCAGATTTGACCAAATCATCATGTCGATTCAGATAGGAAGAGTTCGATTATGTCGAGATGTAACTGCACAAGCAACATTACGATTCTGTTTGTGAAATTAATTTTGGTAGTTCAAATATTGGATTCGTTTGTTTTTTACATCTTTATTTCTTCACTAAGTTATTGATTGGGGAAAAACAAGAAAGAAAGAGGAAAAAATTAAAATTGCCATTTTATTGTTGAATTTGGCAAATGTTCTGTCTCCGAAAATCATCTAGCTTTTTGTAATTTTGTAATCCAGCTAGGAGTTTTTCTGGATCTTATCATGCACTTTGATTCAAGACTAAATGCACTTTGATTCACAATTGTTTGCACTTTTATTCAAAATTTTATGCACTTTTTTTGAAAAAAAAAAGGTGATATAATGAATGATCTTTGATTCAAGACTAAATGCACTTTTATTCACAATTGTTTGCACTTTTATTCAAAATTGTATGCACTTTTTTTTAATAAAATAGAAGGTGATATAATGTATGATCTGGAGAATTCTGTCCCAGATCTAGTGGAATTAGTCCTAGATCTGGAGAAAATTGTCTCAGATTTACAAATTTAGCATAAAATGATGACAAAATAAATATAAAGTGCATATTTAATTATTTCATGACGAGTGAGAACAAAATAAATATATTTATTTAATCGGTTCATTTGACTCTTTCAAGAATCAATTTTCGATCGAAAAGAAGAATTCAGGAGAATTCACCATAAGAAAAATAAATTGTAGAAACTTATTAAAAAAACTCTCTCTTCGTTTTTATGAAAGATAAATGAATAAAAAAAATCATCAATAAAACATTATTTTTGACCAAAATATCCTTAATGATCATTAATAAAATATTTATATAATAAAAGCTCCTTTTAATCATTAACCATTCATCTAATATAATGGAAGGCTAGGATGTGTTCCTAGTTCTTTCATTAAGCAGGTATTCCTTAATGATCCAACTCCTATCTATATATATATATATATATATATATATATATATATATATATATATATATATAGGAAATGGATCATTAAGGAACACTACTTTAACGAAGGAACTAGGAATACATCCTAACCTTCTATTTTGTAGATGTATGGTCAATATTGTGGTAAAATATTTTAAGTTAGAAAACAACATTTATTATCATTAAGGGTAAAAATGTCCTTTTAACATGTATTTTATTTTATTATTTTATTATGAATCGTACTTATCACCATTATTATTCTTTAAATTACTATTTATGCATTTCATTTAACTTTATTTTGATTTATTTTATTTTATTTTAATAATTCGTTAATTAAACCTCCCATACGTGATTTTTCACATTTTTTTCAATTTTTTTTCTTCTTCACCTTAATTTGAATAATTAACAAAAGTCCGTACAATTATTAATCTATAATTTTCAATCAAAGTGCACACAGATTTCAAAAGTGCATATAATTTTTAATCAAAGTGCATAAATGTTTTAACCAAAGTGCATCCAGTTTTTAATCAAGTTGCATATAATTTTTTAAATTAAAATGAAAAATCAGAACACATAAACAAAAACTACAAAGAAACAATCGAGTTTTAGTTTCTCCCCATTTCAAAGCCTTCGTGCATAAACATTTTTAATCAAAGTGCAGACAATCATCTATAAAAGTGTATAAACCTTTTAACCATAGTGCATACAAATTAATGTGAACTAATCTGCAATTGAAAGTGCATAAATCTTTTAATCAAAGGGCATACAATCATCAATAAAAGTGCATAAACCTTTTAATCAAAATGAATCCAGTGCTTAGAGTTCAAATTTTTTTTAAAAAAAACAATAGAAATTAATTTAGCCTTAATTGATCTCTGCATATCAGAGTTCTAAGATTAAAAAAAAACGACATAAATTAATTTAGCACTGCAAAAAAAATTCTCTGCGGATCTAGCCTGCGCATCGCGGCCCGGAAAGGAAGGCATGACGACATTAATGGAGGCGGCGAGGCGGCAAATCTGCAAATCGAGGACGTCGACAGCAGATTTGCTCGGATTACTACAAATCTATGGATAGGAGGACGGCAGTGGCAGATCTGCCCGAATCTCTCCGGATCTGCAGATCAGAGATCACAACGGAGGACATATATATAGATTGGAGGACAGATCTCTACAGATCATAGGAAAGAAGAGAAGGCAACCGAGAGAAGGACGAGAGATGGAGAGAACGCATGGACGAGAGATGGAAGAGAGATGGAGAGAACGCTCTTCCTCGATTCAGATCTGGAGCTCAACAGTGAGAGACTAGATAGTTTTAGAGTGAGAGAGAGTGGATAGAGAGAGACGAGAGAGAAGAGTTTATTTGATTTGCGAGAGAGTGGATAGAGAGAGACGAGAGAGGAGAGTTTATTTGATTTGTGAGAGAGTAGATAGGAGAGAAGAGAGAGGAGAGTTTATATGATTTCATTACTTTATTTGACTATCATATCCTCCATCCTTTATTTTGTCAAAATCCTAACATTTATCCTGACCATTGATTCATAAGATTGGATGGATAAGATTTGTTTCTAGTTCCTTCAATAAGAGAGTGTTCCTTATTGAACCCTCCCCTATATATATATATATATATATATATTTCCCATAAATGTTCATCTGCAATCAATCTCAACATTAAAGCGAAATATTAATTTTCATTCGTGGTCTTGTGAACAAATGTAACACTTTCGAGTTCTAGTATTAATGTCTTGATCAGTTTGTCATATATAATTTACATATTTTATGTGATTTGTAAGTTATTAATATGATGGTTTTGATCATTTCGGTTTCAAGTATGCCTAATAGCTATCATTCGCATTTCAAATCTACATGAATACAATATTTATATGATAACTTCCATCTTGAAAGTTAGGTGGCAGCTAGTTATTCGTGATTTCATTCAATTTTCAATTAACACGTAAATGATACACAAAAAATAAGAGGTTTATTAGGAAAAATATTTCGTCGGCATGCGAAAAAGCTTTGATATGCCACCAAGCCACCGACAACTCCAAACTATTCTTAGGAGAATAAGGTGAATTATTTTTTTATAAAAAGGTAATTCGGAGCCGCTATCGAAGCATGCATTAAATAAATTATGCTCATGTGTTCTAGTCAGCAAGTGAAATAATTTTTGTTTTAATAAATAAATTACAAATGCATATTAGCTAGCTTGTATATACACGAAGTTTGGTCAAATTTTATTTTGTACATGCTCTTTAAAACACATTTTAAAATACATGACTTTTTAATTTGTTAAAGATTAAACACTGACAAAAAACTCCTATGAAAAATCAAATTTGATGGGACGGACGATATAACATTTTATGGATGACTAGTAGAAAGATTCGTCCACATAGAAAATTCAGTAATTTTTTGTCACTTATAGTACACAAAATTTGGGTTTCATTTGGTTTTATACGTAACTTTCAAACTTTAGAAATAATATACTCTCTCCGTCCCAAATATATATGCCTATTTATTTTTCCACACATATTAAGAAAATATTTAATAACATGAAAGTTAGATAAATATTGGTATTGAAATAAGAGTAAATTAAAGTAAATTACTAAAAAGTTAAAGACATAATTGTATTTGTTATTAGAAAAGTTAGATAAAGTAGTCTTTTTCTAAATTCTCATATTAATTAGACTTATTAAAGTTAGTGAAACAATTAGTTAGACACAAAAAATTGTTAGAGGCGTATAAATTTGGGACAGACGAAAAAGGAACGTAAGCATAAATATTAGGGACGAAGGGAGTATTAAATTTTATTCTAAGCTTAGTATTTAATAGAGAGTGAACAAAACATTTGAAGAGGTCTGGATCACAAGTCTAAATCATCCGTGGTAAACAGGTTCACATAGATTTAAATTTAATTTTTTAGCAGATGGATAGAATAAAGGATGGATTTGAAAGACATTTTAGATGCATCTTACGATTCTAAGCTGCTCATGTTAATTAATCTCTTATTAACCCTCTTTAGTAAATAAACAGATAATAAATGTATACATATGTTTGCTAAAGTTTGAAATTCATTTGTACAAACAGATGAAATTCAATTTTTTTGTATTTATAAATAACAAATACTACATAATTTTCTACATTGATAAATCTCTCTGTCATCTAAGCCGCCTAATATTACGTTGTCCACCCCTGTCATATTAGATTTTGCCAGAGTTTGTCACAAGTGTGCATTTATTAACGAATTAAAAAGTCATTATTTAAAAGTGTGTTTTTAAGGTCTTGTACAAAATAAATTTTTGATAAAATTTCGTTTATTATAGCCTAATATCCCAATGACAAACAACAAATTTGCTTCACAAAGTAAAGGAATTAGTATCCACGAATGATATAGCATTTGATGTGCTTAGCTTTTTGTTGGGATGAAGATTCAGTAGACATATTTTATAGATTTGAAGATCACAAAACCCAAGCTGAATGATGAACCTTCGATTTTGTAATAGCTTAGTTTGAGTTCAGCATGTTAGAAACTCAGTAGGCTAGAGTTCAGTAGCTGTAGAGTTCAGTAGAAGACATTGCACTCAGCTGATGGACTCAGGATCGAAGAAATCAGTTGGTCAGCCGACCACCAACTGAATCTGCACAGAAATTCATGCACATGCACTAATACTAAGAAGAACGTCAGTAGGAAGTCACTTCAGTTGAAGGTCGAAGGATTCAGAGGAAGTCAACCTTGATGTTTGACAAGTCTCACCTACCAATCTACCTCGACCAATAAGGAGCCAACAACGTTTTATCTTTTCTGACAAAAGCTGCTCCCAGACTGAAAAAGAGGCGTATCTCTACAGTGCACCTACTCATCAACGTTCAAATTTGAGGAGCCATTTTCCTTGTCGTTTTGACACGTAGCTAGACCCCTCTCCAACGGATCTATTCACAATCGACGACTATATAAGAGAAGAGTCTTCATGCAGAGACAACACCGGGAACCCAAGCTATCGACGCACAAAAACTCTTAACGCTCTCAATTGAAGAATTCAGTGAAGAACTAGCATTCATAGAAGAACCCTTTAGTTCATCACTTAGAGTTATCCTTATTCCCCTTCTCTTATCTAAGCGAGCCTTATTGTAATATTCATAGCTTAGAAACCCCGAGGAAGTTCATATCTTTGTGAAACTGTTCTTATTGTAAGAACTTCCTCATAGTTGGAGAAGCCTCAAACTCTTTAAGTTTGAAACCCTTATAAAGTCACTACGACTATAAGTAGAGAATATGTCATGTGAACAGATCACTGAGAACTTGCTCAGTATAAGCTTCAAGTTTGTATCTGTCTTGAGAACAGATCACTGAGACTTGCTCAGTATAATTATAACAAGTATCCTGCTTTGGTCAGAACAGTGGACGTAGGATCCAGTGTGTCCGAACCACTTTAAAAATCTGTTGTATTGATTTACTGTTTTCTCTAACTGATCATACTGCATTAAAACTGTATTTCATCAAACTGAGCATAAAACCAGTTTCGCGTTTGAGAAACGAATTTGTATTCAGGTGTATTCACACCCCTTATACATGAACCACGTCTCAGGACCAACACTTTTGACCGAATTGCACGAGTTTGAAATTAACTAATGTTACTATGTGTTAATCTATCACTTATAGTGAACCAGGATGATTTCTCTCTTGTATGATTTACAAACCATCTAATACACATTTCGATAATAATTTTGAGTTTCCCTTGTCGTTATTAAAATAAAAACTTATATATCTTAATAGCCTAATTTCCGTTCCAATTATTTATTATTAATGAAATTGGTAGTATTATATACTCCCTTCGTCCCATTAATCTTAGAACATTGAGTTTCGATACGATTTTTAAGATATGTGTATAAAGGTCTAAAATAATGGTGTAAAAGTATACAATAGTGAGATTCACTTGTTTATATGATTGTGGTCTACTCATTTCTTTTCATTATAAAAAATTGTGCAAGGTAAGTGAGATATTCCGAAAAGAAAACGGTGCAAAATCGATGGGACGGATGGAGTATTATATTGGGATTTCTATAGTGGAATTGTACGATCCTACCCACTATCCCTATAACAACTACAAAACTACCCATTTTGTTAAAAACTATGTAGGAAATACCCAAGTTTACTAAAATACCCTCGCTTTTTCAATTTTTTAACCATAAAGTTGTCAGATCCGAAGAATGCACTGATTTTAACATATTATCCCGATCGATCGGAACAAATCAAGAAATGGCCGGTCGATCGGGCTTTAAAAAAAAATTAAAAAAAAATATTGTGCTGATCGATCGGCACGTGCCGATCGATTGGCTTTAATTAAAAAATATTTGTGCCGATCGATCGGCACTGCCCGATCGATCGGGCTTAAAATTAAAAAAAATATATAATATATGTAGTGCCGATCTCATTCGATCGGCACACCCGAATCCGGACCCAAATTTTCTCTCTCGGCACGGGAAAGTCGGCACGCTCATCGGCACGCACATAGGACACAATTTCTTCATCCAAATCCGTCGGAAACAATGGAAAAGGTTAGTATTTATTCTTGAAATCTTAGTTTCTAAATTAGTTTGTAGATGTTGAAATTAATGTATGATTGCATGTTTAAAGTGGTTTTTGATGAAATATATATGTTGGGTTTAGTGAGTATAATATTGATCTGGTTGGATTGGGTGAAAATTGGTGAAAATGAGGTATAAATCGCCGGAAAACCGGCGCGCCATGGTCGGCAAAGCAATTGAGCTTCGGTCTGAGGCCGGTGCTCGCCGTGCGAACCGGGTCCGACCGATCGGCACGATTTTTTTTTTTTTTTTACGTGATTTTTTTAATTAATGTTATTTGTTAAATATTATAACTGTAATAATTATAATTTTATTAAATATGAATTGTAATATATAGGTCAATTTTAAACGGTTAGCACTAAGAGACGTTACCCAGAGGATTACAACATATTATAAGCATACTTTAGGGACATTGATTAGAGAGAAATTATCTCGTCGGGGTGGTATGGATCTAGTCCAACGATTTATTCGTGGTCGGTTCGGGAGGCATACTTGGGTTCGCCGAGATGGTAGGAATGTTATGCGGGCTCTTCACCGGCTATTATGCTATGAGATTTCGGTACGACCTTCGGAGGTTTGGTTTAATTACGTTGGTCACAACATCCGTTTCTCTTATCCGGAGTTTGCATTGGTTACCTTGGGCTCATATTCGGCGAGTGTAGTTTCGATATGGCAAGCATCTTATCGGCCTACTCGATCGGGGTCTACGGTAGGTTCAATGATGGGAGACCGATAGAAGCGAAGAACTTGTTAAGGTTTGGTTTACAAAATATGAGCCCGGTGGCGTTTCGGATGATGACTTGATTAAGTTGTCGAATATTTTGGCTCTTTTCTTCGGTTCTATGCTCCTGGGAGACTAAGAAGATTGATACATGGATATGGATATTGGGCGATGATATCAACCAATGGAATGCGTTCGCATGGGGTGCTTTTACCTACGAGGCCATGTTGCACTACCTCAGTTACGTACCAAATTCACTGGACCTCGTAGGATCAAAGTATAATCTCTACGGGCCGATTTGGGCACTACTGGTATAATATTTGTTCACAACTTAATTATTACTAATTTATAATTTTTTATTAGTTTAAATAACTCGATATATTTATATTGTAATATAGGTGTGGGCATATGAGGCCATTCCCAGTTTTGGAGCTCGTTGTGCGACCCTTCTACATCCCGATGGTTTCCCTCGTTATTTACGGTGGTCGTTTAATGATGCCGATCAGCGTGATATAGCCGGGTTTTTTAAGTGCCAGGTAAAAATACTTTTATTATTAATTATAATGAATATGTTTTTGATTTTTTTATTAATATTTAATGCACAAATATTATGTATTTCAAATGAGAGACTCGGTAGTGTTTGAAGTGTTAGTACCGAACGAGCTTGAGGAGAGGTGTCTATATTGGCAGAGTGCAGTCGGTAGTAATCCATTTGGGATACACTTTCCTGTGCCCTTGAACCCCCTACAGCCGGCGCAGTATGATCAAGGTGGACAGCTTATCTTGATCAGGTGCACCGAGGAGAGCAGACGTAGTACGAGCAGAGGAGTTGTTGGTGAGGACGAGGAGCAAAAGGAAGGGCACACTGTCGTAGATAGTAGGAGAGTTCAGAGGCGTGCCCGCCGTACACAAGCATCTTCATCAGCAGCGAGAGATGCATCTGGTAATAAACTTAAATTTTAAGTGAAAATGTTTTGGTCAATTCCTCCTTTAATAATCGTCTACTTTTTTTATAATTATTAGCAGTTGATGAGACATCTAGTCTTCTGGACCCAAGAATAGAGGTCATGATCAGTCGATCTATTCAAGAGAATTTTGATAGGTGTGAGCAAGATATGATGAATAGAATTGATGATTATCATCGGACTCTCAGTCAGGAGCTAGTGAGTAGGTGTGAGGAGCTGCTAGATAGAAGTAGTAGGTCAAGATCATATTCATCATATTATGATCACGAGGAGGAGCCTAGACCATTTCAGTCTGGATATAGCTGGCATGCTCAGGCTACGCAGTGGCCTTGGTGGGACGAGCCCGCACCACATACCGATCATGTATGGGAGAGGTATCCATCAAATCAAAATGAGGAGGCTATGGATGTGACTGGCGGGGAGTTGGTAAGAGAATTCTTCAAATAATTTAATTTTTTTTCCTAATTTAATAATTAAATTTTATAGGATATGTTTGAGCCGAGTAACTCGTTGGCTGAGAGTTTTGAGCAGTATTTATCCGGTAAAAGCTTGGCCTTTCGACGTCCAGATGTTTTTCCACTTGAACGAGAATGGTTCGAGAATTTTTTGAAGATTGATTATGATATGGATTGTGAGATGGTAAACTGCTACATCCAGTCACTGCGGGTCAGGCTAGGTGAGGGCAACCTATCCGGGACTCCAGATGTCCAACTCGGGCTTTCCGACTCGGGCTTGGGATAATGAGGAGGCAGACATTAGTAACTATCGTAGGTGGATGGCTATAAAATGTTTTGAAATGTGTGATATAATTTGAATTACTCTTATGTATTAGTTCGTTATTGTTATGAAATTCAGTGCTTGAATTTAAGTATCGGCACAAATTTAGGTATCAGAACAAATTTGAATTTAAGTATCGGCATCAGCACAAAGTATAAATTAAACAAAAAAAATAATAATAATGGTCCGATCGATCGGCACAAAATTAAAATTTTTTTTAAAATTTATTTCGACCGATCGGAAGGAATTTATTTATTTATTATTTTTTTAATTATCCGTTCGGAACGATCGGCACAAATATTAAAAAAAATTCAATTTTTTTAAATTTGGTCCGATCGATCAGCACAATCCGATCGATCGGCACAAAATTAAAAAAAAATTTAAATTTATTTCGACCGATCGGCACAAATATTTATTTATTTTTTAATTAACAGTTCGGAACGATCGGCACAAATATTAAAAAAAATTTCAATTTTTTTAAATTTCGTCCGATCGATCGGCACAGTCCGATCGATCGGCACAAAATTAATTTTTTTTTTAAATTTATTTCGACCGATCGGAAGGAATTTATTTATTTATTTATTTATTTTTTTTTTAATTAACAGTTCGGAACGATCGGCACAAATATTAAAAAAAATTTCAATTTTTTTAAATTTGGTTCGATCGATCGGCACAGTACGATCGATCGGCACAAAATTAATTTTTTTTTTTTAAATTTATTTCGACCGATCGGAAGGAATTTTTTTATTTATTTATTTATTTTTTAATTATCCGTTCGGAACGATCGGCAGAAATATTAAAAAAAAATTCAATTTTTTTAAATTTGGTCCGATCGATCGGCACAGTCCGATCGATCGGCACAAAATTAAATTTTTTTTTTAAATTTATTTCGACCGATCGGCACAAATTTTTTTATTTATTTTTTTTTTTTTAATTAACAGTTCGGAACGATCGGCACAGTCCGATCGATCGATCGGCATAGTCCGATTGATCGGACCATTGTTTTTTATATATAATTATCCGATGAGACTTATATTTATTTGAAATAAGAGTTATAATCAATATAATTCGAATAGACTCTATTAAAAATTATAAAATTTTATAATAAATATTTGAGGGTAATATTATGAAATGATGTAATAAGACTTTATATATAACTATATATTAACAAAATTAAATATTGATTCATTATTGAATCATGGAAGTAGTTATGACTCTTTATGAAAAATGAACTCATTTTTTGAAATAGGTGAAGAGGTGGTAATTTTTTTTTTAATTATGTCTTTATTATTGCACTTATTCAAAGTTATTGATGATATTCTCGTATCCCGTTCTTATATCATATCACTTTTTTATCACTCGAATCTCACATTTTTATAGTTTAGATGAAATAGTGTTTGGGGTTTTGATCAAGGGTTTTTCAGGGTTTAGATGAATAGTATTTGGGGTTTGGATTTAGGGTTCAGCACGGTTCCCCTTATATTTTAATATTTTTATAATTTATTCTGTCTGACTAAGACGGTAAGTCCTGCTGTGTCGGCACAAGGGTATTCATTATTTGATGACTAAGATAATTTATAATTTTTATATTTTTTTTTCGCGATTTTCATATGAGATTATATAAAGACAAAAATAATAGACCATATCATACGAAATATTACGTACATAAATTTAACACTACATGAGATTATTCATTATTTGATGGCCCCGGACACTTACGCCTTGTGTGACCTTGTTCCCCGCACATGCTACACTTCTTTGGCGCACGAGATCTGCTGCTAGATGTATCGGCTTCTACAGCGGATCTTTGTCGGCTATTCCTCGGTCGTCCTGCTTGACGCGTGATAATTGGCGGTCGTACCACCATCGCATCAATCTCTGCTGGAACACCCCACTCGCCCCGTGGAGGTAAAGGATTCACCACACCCGCATATATCTCCCTCCATGTTTCCGTCCGATAGTAGTAATTGATGTGATCATATAAATTCTCCCGACGGTTGTATAAAACTGCAATTGCATGCTTACAGGGGATCTCGTCCAGTTGCCATACTCCACATTCACATGAATGACTACTCAGATCAACTCTCCACTGTCTTTTTCCAGTGTCTACCTTAAATGAGTCAGTAGTCACGGATGTAACAACATACCTGAGTGCTGCATCTCTTTCATTTCTCATTCTCATATCTGCAGCTTCAGTCAAAATATCAGTCCTCGCATGAGCCTTTTGTCTACGAGCATAAAACCACTTTTCGAGCAAATGTCGGATTGCCTCGATCATAACACATATTGGGAGATGTCTTGCAGCCAGAAGTCGAGAGTTAATAGACTCAGCCAGGTTGGATGTTAACATACTGTAACGTCGGGTAGGACATTGTGATCTGGCCCACTTATCGGGACCGATATCCATCAACTTCTCGTACGCTGCGGGTTGTGCCTCTCGTATCGCGTTCAACACGCGGTTGAAGACTGATGTTCGATATGCGTATGCTGCCTCGTGGAACATCTGCACGATCCACTTACCGTATCGAGCAATCTTATTTGTGATGTGGTAGTAGCAAAGACCGTGGTGTGCTTCCAGATAAACATCTCTTACCGCGTTGGCTATACTTTTGTGTTGATCTGATACAATTACTAGATCACTAGTGGAGGAGAGTGCTGCTCGGAGCCGAGTTAAAAACCACTTCCAAGAAATATCATTTTCAATCGGACCAACACCAAAAGCAAGTGGGAATATTTGTTCGTTAGCATCAATACCAACAACGACAAATAGTATGCCCTTATTCCTTCCCTTCAGGTGTGTCCCGTCAACCGCAATCACGTTTCTAAGCTGGAATAACCAAGGACTTCGGCAAACACCAAGCATAAAAAATAGATGTCAGAAATCACCATCAGGACCAACATCTAGATCTGTCAAAGAGCCTGGATTTTGCATACGGAGCAAATGCAAATACTTCGGAAGATTTTCATATGACTCTGCATGGCTACCGTAAATCATTGATATCGCAGCATTACGTGCTCGCAGCGCCACACTATAACTCGCTTGGATTCCAAACCTATCCAAAAGATCAGCTTGAATATCGGCGGGTTTCAGTATCTTGCTCTGGCGGTGCATTCTCTGCGCAATATAGGCGGCTACGGCCTTTGCCCGCACATTTCTCAAACCTAAGCCAGATAGATCGCGGTTGCAGGTGTGCTCGGGGTTCTATACGGTCACCTCCCAAATTTTCGTAGCCCTACAAGAAGCACAAAGAAAATATGGACACGTGTCATTATGCTTGCATATGTATTCGAGTCTTTTTGTGCACGAACGTCGGCACATGAAATCCACTCCATGTTCCATATGCCACAGTGCGACCATAGCATATAATTCATCTTTCTCCCAAAAACCAGCTCCTTGCCGCAAATCACAATCCAATATAAGAGGCAAGCTCGTTGTGAATGGTGGGTCAGATGTATCGAGAGGTATAATTGGAATGATCCAATTACTTGCTGCTTCCATGTTGCTGTACAATATTTCATCATCGATATTTGGACGAGTGATTGGAAGAAGCATTGACATGAGTTGGTTGACGCCGCCCTCTCGTCGGATCCATGCAGCAAAGTCACGAAGCGAACAATTGATCAATGCTTCAGGAATACCTTCATCTTCATCCTCAGATGAAGTGTCGAGATAAGCTTCTTCATCTTCATCTGTTTCGACATGGTCTCCTCTTCCTGACCACTTCCACCGGGGTTGCTTCGACTCCCACCTGGGTTGCTTCCACTGTTTGGCCCTTCAAACTGGTTATCACCTCTGAATTGATAAGACTCAACAAATGTTGAGTTTCGAGCTTCACGATTTACTACGCCGGTATTATTAGGATGCACTAAATATACTGCAGGCTCTACGTCTAGAAGACAAATACGTTGTAGATCAAGATCACTCCCGATAACGGCATCATTCTATGACTTTTACGAGACTCTGCAGTATAATAGATGTGGTAGTCGGGCGGAACTGAATATGCATCCAGAGCGTATTGAATATATTGTCGTAGTACTGCAAGACAAATATTGTTTACCGGAATCCAAACCATTGTCTCTTGGCCACCAACATATTTCGATTCACTATCGAAAACTCCGTTAAAATTGACAACAAATTGTTTCCAATCATTCTCCATATTTTTTTCTTGGTTTGGTGGTGGTGGAAATGAAAGAGGATGGTAGCAATAGGAAATGAAAGAGGATGGTAGCAATAAAGACGATGGTGAGAAATAAGTGAAGTGATGAGACGAATTGTAAAGAATTTATTGATGATAAACTGTGCGCTATTGGTCAAACTGTATAATTTATTCACGTGAAAGTTTCTATAGATCGGACATGTCATAAGGGCACACACTGTAAAGGTGATAGGGCCACTGATGAATTTATTCACGAGTGCCCTATCGATCGGACACATGTGATCTCATACTGCCATATCAATAGTATATATCGGTCCGATAGCAGTGTGCCGCAGCTAAAAAAGGTGATAAGGCACTGACACATTTTAATAAAGTGACTCCGATCGATTGGACCTTACATATATGTCCGACCGATCGGACATATGAACACGGCCGATCATAAACGGCCGATGCGATCGGCCACGGCCGATCAGTCCGATCGATCGGCCAGGCCCGATCACATATTTGTCCGATCGATCGGCCACGGCCGATCATGCGTGTTCGAGGCCGATCGGTCGGACGTGATATTTTTATTTTTTTTAAACACAAATCAATCATTTATTTTACGGAAAATTATAAAAACAGTTGACAATCATTGAGAAGAGATTATATTTATTGAAAAGTAAGAGTATTTTCGTAAACCTGGGTATGTAGTGTTGTTATATATAAGAAATGAGTATGTTTGTGTTTTACTTTAGCGTCTTGGGTATAACACCAAACGCCTCATTTTTATATCACCACTAAATACTTCAGTTTTTCATGAAACTTAAATCATACTATACATATTATATTAATTCACTTTTTAAAAAGTGTCATAAATTATTAGGTATGAGCCTCTATGATCGATCCCTTACATTATTTGAAATTCGATTTTCAACATGTCAAAAGGTGTTCCAGGTGTTCCTCATTGAAAAATAAAATATTCTAACAGATTTGCAGCTTTCGTTTTCGTTTTTGTTATTTTTTTTTGTTTTTCAAAAATTGTTCAGATTAAGCAGCATTTTTCATATAATACTTTATATAATCATCAAATTATTCGAAAAATATTTTGATTGAACAATATGGTTTATGTAATTTTAGTATATATATATAGGGTGTGGATCCCATTAAACAATTATATGCTATGATAGTACTCAAAAATACTCACAAAATACCACTAAAATTATCTTTTGAAAAAACAAAAAAGTGTATACGAAAAAATCCTTACTTTAAAAACAATACTAAGATGAGCCTACATTCTCCACAACATTAGAACAATTCTTAGCATCATGATGTCCCAACTGCTTGCACACAAAAAATCTAATCCATTGATTAGATATTAATCTAAGGATATAAATCCTTCTTATTTCTTATTTTAAGAAGTCTTCTTATGGGATACACACCCTATATATATATATATATATATATATATATATATATATATATATACGTGTGTGTGTGTGTGTGTGTGTTTTTTGTGTTTCTTTTGCAAGGCTACTAAAAAAATGAATATTTTAAATAATATCCAAACACATCCAATGTTATATTCATGCGCTTACATAAGCTTCATCGATTTCATAGAGAACATTTAAATATAAAAATTCTTCAGCGCTTGTATGTACCACTTTCGTATATTCTTGTGTGTACCACACTGCAAGGGTATTGACATGTGACATTTCTCAATAAATCAAGTGGGTCATATTTAACACATGTCAATACCCTTGTGGTGTAGTACACATAAGAGTATACGAAAGTGGTACACACAAGCTTTTATGTGAAAATTCATTCCATGAGAATAATAAATTACTTTATTTTCCATAAATGTAATGTACATATATACAGTTAAATCTCGATAAAGTAATATTCGATAAAGTAATAATAACGCTAAAAAAGTAATTTCTTCCGGTTCCGATATGAGTCAATGTACTAAAATAATGTTCGATAAAGTAATAACATCATTAAATGAATATTTTTTCGATACCAATTTTATTACTTTATTGAGGTTTGACTATATAGTCGTTTACTTGTCTCAGAATTAAGTTGAACGAGAAAACAAATACTATAAATTTACTCGACTTATATAGAAGACCGTGGAGTTCGGAATTGTATATTTTTATCTAGAGGGTGAAGCAGGACATTAATGAGCTAGGCCAGATTGTCATTCCACCATAATAGGAACAACTATGCCCACTCCTCCTTCAAACTCCACATGCTTTTCCCTCCCAATAGCTGTATTTATTCGCGGATCCCGTCCCCCTACCCCTCGTGCGCCCCCTCCCTAACTACACCACGCGTTCCCCCACTATATAAATCCTCCCACAACCCCCATCTACTCCCAAATTCAACCTCCCCATTTTCCAAATCCAAATGGCTCCGAAAATGGTGACCAGTTTCCGCCGATCACTCTCCTTTCCAAATCCGCCCTCGCACATTTCATCTAAACCCCGAAAGGCCCTCCACGTCAGATCCACTAGTCTACCGTGCCGATCACATCCAATCATTTCCCAGCTCCGCGACGAGTTCTCCGGCCTCGAATCGTGGTCCGCCGCCGAATCCGCCGCCCACACCGCCGTCTGGCTGTGCGACGGCCTCCACCGGCTCAAATCCGTCCACGAGTCACTCGACGACCTCCTTCACCTTCCCCAGACTCGTGAGTCTCTCCGCGGCCGTGAGTACTCCAATCTCATCGAGAAGCTTCTCGAAGACTTCCTCAGATTCGTCGACGTCTACGGAACTTTCCAGACGCTTGTTCTCCGGTTGAAGGAGGAGTACTCGGCGGCGCAGATCGCCGTCAGGAGGAAGGACAACACGAAAGTTGCCGCGCACTCGAAGAATCTCAACAAAATCGCCAAGGAGATCGGGAAACTCTCTTCGAATTTCTTTTCCGTCGGGAAATCCGCCGCGGCTCCCGCTCGGCCATCGTATGATGAGGAGGGGGAGCTCGTCGACGTCATAGACGGCGTGGTGAAAGCTACGGTGATCGTGTCGAATGCGCTGTTCGGTGGGCTGTCGAGCTCGGCGGCGTTCCGGACGCCGTCGTGCATGGGGCTGAGTTTCGGGAGGAAAACGAAAAATGTGAAAGTTGAAGGGGGGGATTCGGGAATTTCAGGAGTTGAATTTGGATAATTTGAGGAAGAAAGCGGAGGAAGAGGTGAAAATGGCTTCGAAGAAAATGCACGAAACGGAAGATCGAGTGTTGGAGATTGAGGAATGCGGCGAGAGGGCGTTTCGGATTTTGATCAACACTAGGGTTTCATTACTCAATGTACTCACGCAATAACCAAAATCGTCACAAAAAGAAGGGAAATTAATTTTATTTTCATATATATTTTGCTATTTCGTAATTCGATATAGAAAATGAACACTTATACAAAAAAGAAGGGGAATGGGATAGGGGGTTGACACTGTATAGTTATGATTCCACAAATGGGGATGTACACTTTGATTTAATTACTTTCGGTATGCAAATATTTATTTCGTGATGTTTTTTCATTTATACAATTTTACATCAAGGTTATATATACTATCTCCGACCCACAATTCTTATTCCAAAACTTTTCGTCACCGTATTTTAAGAGAGTTGTCAGTATTGTGTAAAGATGTGGGGTCCTCAAATAAAAAGTTAGTAATAATTCACTAAGTTTGTAATAATTTACTATTTTAGAAAATGAAAAAATAATTGTGGGACAACTGAAAAGGAAAGTGGAGCAATAATTGTGGGACAGAGAGTATATCTTACTCATTAAATAAGAAACAGGAAACTAATACTCCCTCAGTCCCATTATTTCTAACTCGCTCTTCTTATTGGGACGTTCCATTATTTCTGACTCGTTTTCAAATTGAAAAAAATTAATTAACTATCTCCTATTTTTTCATCAACTCTCTCATACTTTATCTATTCTATCATTATCTCTTTCATACATTCTCATCTACTATCTCATTATCTAACTCATATTATCATCTATCTGTCTACTTTCTTAATTCCTGTATCGAAAAAAAATGAGTACAAAATAATGGGACAGAGGGAGTATAAACAAAAGTAACCCAAAATTTTTACTTGGGAAATCCAAAGGGGGAAAAACCATTGGTAAAATGAAAAAAAGTACTCCCTCCGTCCCGCTATTTGTGGCTTACTTTCCCGAAAGGGGTGTCCCGTTATTTGTGCCCACTTTCCTAATTTGGTAAAAAATTATTATCATATTTTCTACTCTATCATCTTCTCTCTCCTACTTTATTACATTCTCTCTCCTACTTTATCATCATTTCTCTCATACTCTCTCATTATCTTACCCATCTTCTCTCTCATACTTTATCATCTACTATCTCTCATACTTTATTGTAACGCCCCAATTTTCATAACTTTTAAGGGGACGTCACCTCGTGCATAAATTTTATCATTAGATTTAATTTTAAAAATAACTTTAATAAATCTTTTCATAAAAGGAAAGTTCGGTGCAAAATTTCATAAACGAACGAAAGTCTTAAAAAAATAAAAGCACATGCGACTACTAGTTTTCAAAAAAACATGCAATGAAACGAAAGTGCTTAGTTCATGATAAAACTAAATTAATAATGCAAAAGCTTCATAGTTCCTTTTTCCGTGTGACCATCACCATCCGCCACTTCAAGCATCTGCCGGACCATGATATGAAAAAGTGAAAATATAGAGGGGTGAGTACGACTACTCAGTGGGGTCAAACATTATCCAAACTATAAACTATAAGGGATTTAACATGAGAAATTAGACTTGCAAGCCCGGAGGCTTAACCCGAAGGTTTTTCTGCTGTGAATTGCCCGAAGGCTAACCCGAAGGTTTTATTGCTGTGAATTGCCCAAAGGCTAACCCGAAGGTTTTACTGCTGTGAATTGCCCGAAGGCTCTGCCTGTACTGAATAACGCATGAAAAAAACTGTATAGTGTATAACAAGGATAAAGAAAAACCCCACCTTATCCTTTTTGAGTGAATGAAAAGATGTATATCAATGGATTAAGTCCTGCGCACCAATCTTAACATGAAATAATTCAAATCTTAATGTCGTGATATGCATGAAACAATATCATATCTATATACTAAGTTTCTATGTTCTATTTTAACTCGTGCAGAATACATATTTTAAAAGATTTCCACAGAACATGAATTCATTCCATAAATTCTAATTTTCTATATATATATATATATATATATATATATATATATATATATTCTTTAATGAGTCTAAATCATTCCAAATTTGGTTTCATATAAAAATAATAAGTCCTCTAAGAGTTATAGTCAAAACAGTACATACTGCGTCAACAAAGGCGGTTTCTGACCTACTGACCTTTAACTATAAGCTTCAGGAACTAAACATATTTTAAAAATTCTAAGATTTAACACACATCTAGGGGAAATACGTAGAAATATCATGTCAAAATTTCAATCTCTATAGATAAGTAACGACTTCATAAAATACATAATAGTTTCCACCAAAAACTTAATACGAAAATGCATGCTCCGACTGACTACCCGGACATTTGTATTAAACTGCTTTCATACACATATGTTAAAAATACTAAATAACTATTTTTACAAATCCCTACGTGTTTAGAGTATTTAGGAAAAATAATCAAGTGAAAACCATTTTTGTGGAGTGAGATATAAACATTTTACTAAGCCATATCCAGAGAGCATGGTTTCTCGGTAGTGTAAAAGTAAAAAATCATTAAAAATATAAAGACTTGTTTAAAAATTCCCAAAATTTACAGAAATCTTAAAGACATCCTAAATTGTATCTCTATAATTTTTCTAGAATTTTTCAAGTAGCTTAAGATCTTGGAACTCTCGGCAGAAAAGGTAAAATTGCTGGACAGATTTATGTTCTCATGAAACTTAAACATTTTAACAACCAAAGTATTGACATAATAGAATCGAACACATCAAGAAACAAATTAACAAATATATAGTACACGTATCCTAAAAATTCTATATTTTTAACATGAATGACCTAACATATAGTATATCCTATTAAAATTCAGCATGGTCGAAAATAACATAAAGAAAACATGAAAAATAATTTTCCTATCAAGCTCATAAACATTCTGTCAAAAACTGGCAGGTTACGAAGAACAATTTTTAACAAATATTTATCATGCTTGTAAAATTCTACAAAACTTATTAAGTATACTAGACATACCGAGGAAGATGATCCTAAATATTCACGATGATATGACGAGGGGAAGATATGGAAATAATTCTTGAAACAGTTATGCTGGCAGTTTTTCGAAAATTTTATGGGATGCTATATTATGAGCGACTAAGGGGTATTTATAGGCCTAGAAATCATTATCTAAAGATCCCTAATCCTAAAAGGTATCAAATATATTTTATCCATAATTATTTTCGTCCATATATAATTTATATAGAATTTAGTCTATCACCTACCATATAAGAGATTCAATCCTAGTTGGTTTAGGAAATCCAAAATAAATAAATATTATTCTTGTCTAATAATTCTAATATTATTTTTATCTCAACAAAATAATATAATCATAATATTATATAAATAAACATATTCAAAGTTCAAAATAAATTTACATAATAAAGATAATTTAATGAAAATAATAACATAGATGTTTTAATTTTCATTCTCAATTTTCTAAGGCGCGACTTACAGAACTAAACTCGTGATATTATGCATGAAATGCAAATGCATTTTATTTTATTTATTTATTTTTAGGTAAAATTTCGGGGTGTTACATTTATCATCTACTCTCTTAATTCCCGTGCCGAAACCAATTGAGCCACAAATAACGGGACGGAGGGAGTATCATGTCTTCATATGAAAGTGTGTAAAATTCCTTTTGTGTTGGTCCAGATACGAGTATCAGGTGTAGAGGGGTGAATATACCTGAGTCCAAGTTTTTGCTCAAACGCGAAGGTCAGTATTTTACCGAGTCTGCTACTGAACGAGTTCAGTTGCCAATTAAGCCTTCTGATCGCGGGGCAGAGTGATTCAACGACCGAATCCTTTCTGCGGCGAAGTCGATGCGAGAGTCGAGTAGAAGAATAAGTGCGGAATTGTGTAGGCCCGGTTTAAGTTTGTCTCTTTGAAAAACGTTTTATGTAAACCAAATCAGTTTTGGCTAGTGCAGTTTCAAATCTGTTTTATTGAGAGTATGATTTTGCAAGCAGTTGACAACAGATGCAATAAAACAGTAAATGACACGAGCAATTTTTGACGTGGTTTCGGATACGCAAGATCCTACATTCACGGTCCTGCTGAACAAGAGGTCTTGTTCATTTATCTGAGCAAGCCTCAGCAAGATTCTTTGCACTAGACATAACCTTCTAAGTTATATTCCTTAACGACTTTACAAAATCAAACCGAAGTTTGAAAGGTTTTCTCTCCAACTAGGAAGGAGTTCTTACAATGAGAACATGTCACTAAAAGTGAACTCCTTCAAGTGTCTAAGCATATGATCTAACAAGGTTAGCTTAGAAAAGAGATCGGGAACAACTCTAGAGTGAAGAACTACTAGGATATCTCTAAGATTTCTAGTTCTTCTCTGGATGTAGCAGTAAGCTTGCTAGAGTGCTTGAGAATGTGTTCGTGAATTCGTGTTGAACGTTTTTGTTTCTCGTTGGTTCGTGTTGAACGTTCTTGAACTCTTCAAAATGATCTCTTTATATAGTCGTGACCTATGCATAGATCCGTTGGAGGGGACCATGCCACGTGTCACAAGACTCCAAGGGAAACAACCATATAATTTGAATGTCGCCACAGAGGGTGGTTGGCTTTCTGTACCTGCCTGAGAGCAGCTTTGTGTCAAAGCAGGTAAGCTTCGTTTGCTTTTCATTGGTCGAGGTATGGCGGTAGGTGAGATTTGTCAGACATCAGTCTTCTAGCTGAGTTGACTTCCTCTGAAACTGGGACATAAATGTTCCTCTGCTGACATCCGACTGATAAAGGTCAAACTGTCGATTTTTCTCGTATGGTCTACAATTGAGTCGCAACTCTTTCAGTAGATCAAGGCTGATCATACTGAGTCTTCCTTCTGAGTCGGCTGAAGAGTGATCTACTGAGTGTTTCCAACTACTGACGCGAAGACAAAACTACCGAACTCTTTTATAGACGAGCTCTCTCCGAACCGATGACATGGGGTTACGGAACCTTAGCTTCTCTACGAAGTTCGGTCCAACAATTACACCTTACGGGACTTAGACAAAATAATCTAGAAAGATTAAAGCAGGTCTAGTCTATTACATCATGTCGGTTCATCACACACTCAGGGGTTTTGGGATCTTTAATTCCTCTATAAACATTAATACAACAATTACTCGATATCAGAGGTCCTGAATCATCTCCCTACAATTTTCCCGAACCACTGACTCATCAGTACATATCTCTACAACTTCCTACAATTTCTCTTTATAAGAACTATGCAGAGACATCTACTGACTCATATCCCTACATTTTGTGTTCATATTTCTGCAAAAAAAAACCCATAATATTAAATAAGTTGCATAAAATACCCGTCGTCAAAACAAACATTACGTGAATCACACCCTCCCTAATTGTGATTGGACAGTTTATTTTGCAAAGACTACTGATATGTGATGTCCAAATTTTTTTTCGTAAGTACGTGAATCACACTCTCCCTAATTGTGACTGGACAATTTTTTTTCTAAACACTATTGATATAAAAGTACAAAACCTTAGCATATAATTGATATGAAATTGAAAACTAAAATTCAAAATTTTGAAAGATTGTGAATTAAAAAAATGATTGCCTTATTAAAATTTTATATGAATATATATTAAACTAATCTTAATCAGGTAGACCATCGTATTTTTCAGAGTAAGATTGCTTTTTTAAAATAAATTTTCGTAACTATTATTTTATCCATGTAGCACTTAATGTTTTATTTTATGACGACGGAAAATATTTCTTTACGCTACTGCTTATTTCCCTCAACAATTAAATATTCTGAAAAAAAATGCAGCACGTCTCCATAGCAAAATATTATCGTCAACACAATTTTCATCATCTCTAAAATTTTTTTAATTCAACACAACATAAGCTAAGGATCATCATCTCCTTTAGAATTCAAAATGAAGCTAACACTGTAACACATGATTCTCATAAGAGTATAAATAATTTCCCCAAAAAATTTCCTCCAGTTTTATTCCAAAAGTAAACTTTCTAAATTGGATAAGCCATTTCTTCTCTCTTTATCCTGTTAAGAACGTCTCTAAATGTTAAATGTACTTTATAGTTTTGTTTTATTCTTACAATTGTAAACTTTCTTTTTTTGTGCAATTACCATAGAATTTTGTTTGTGCAATTACCATTGAATTTCTTGATTGTCCTCCAAGAGTAAACATCATTTGCTTAAGATTGAGTTGGTAAGCCCTGATTAGTTGCTTGTCTTTGTGATCTGTTCTTTCTTTGCCCTACATGAATAAAAAATAATAGTACAGTGGGAATACATTTACTACAAAAGTATAATTATTTTTTAAGTAAAATTACCTTATAGTGTTTTGAATTTATGTGTATTGGATTTGTGGAACTCTAGTAATTATGTCCAAACACCCAAACACTTAAAACACGTTTTCTAGTGTCCTTTTCTTGAAGCTTTAGTTGGATCTCTAATGTTATTTACGTCTTTCCTTCTCTTTTTCTTTGGCCTACCAATCTTTACTGACACAATTGGAGGTTGAATTATGTCTTTGCCTGCGTGTTCATAGAACTTCATATCGGAGAAATCATGTGGCCACAAATAGTAAAGAATGTCTCTTTTTTATACCAGACAACTACATAATCTTCTAACCGTCTTTATCCAATTCAATTGCCAAGATTGTAAGAGAACAAGGGTAGCCCTATAGTTGAAATAGTCCACACTACACGTCCTCTCATCAAGCTTCACCACATGAACATCATCTTTATACTCAACATAATACTTTATTTTTCTTCACTAGCCCAAGTTGCGAAATATGTGTGGCTTTGAATGCCAATTTGGTACAAACTCTAAGCAACAACCCGCGTATGTAGAGCAAGGACAACAGGAGGCTTTTCATTAATTGTTCGAGAGGAAAAACTAAGAACTACAGAGGAAGAGCAAGAACAGCAGGAGGTTTGTCCATGCACTACACCAACTCGGTGGAGCACAGACTATGAACATACTTTCTTCTATTTTAAATACATTATAAATTAGAAATTTACTTTAAGAATTTAATTAACGAAAGTCAATTTTGGCAGAGGCAGAGTAGGGAAGTTATGAACATTGATGGAGAGCATATATAAAGAATTTGGTTCAAAATAAGGGACTACAATTTGTTTTTCAATCTCAGTTTATGAGAACTCAGCAATCTGTGAGAGAGAAATCAGTAAAGACAACAGAAATAAAATAAGAAAATTCCTGTTGTCATTGCTTCTCGCAATCAAAATCATCGACTCAATAACTCATGAATCGCCATAATCCCAGTTTTGAATAGTCTGGATTCTTATCTAGGGTTTTCAATGGTGAGGTACATTTTCCCCCAGATTTTTGCCTTCAAAAGTTTAGTAAAATTGTAGTTGAAAGGATAGTTATGTAATTTTAATGCCAAAATTCACACCGCTATTGATATCAAGGAATGTGTGATTCATGCATTTTTAGTTTTGACGGTAGGATATTTTGTGCAACTTATTTAATAACACCGAGAATTTTTTTACAGATAAACGAACACAAGGGCATATCAAAGATTGAGTAAAATACCGAGAAAACCGCACTAGAGAGTCGGGGAATATAGAGAGAGGGTCAAAACCCTAATTACATGCTATTTATATATCTAGAATTAAAAATTAAAGTTAATGCCACATAGCTTCACTCCGAACCCCCATTTAATTAATTGTTGCACAGGCTTAGGGACCCCAAAATTGTGGGGGCGGGGCTGGGTATCGTAGGATCCAGATCTACCCGCGCTCTGTACCTGCAGACCTGTCCTTTGCCGCAGCCTCGTATGGGTCCGTCATTTTTGCCTCGAAACTCTGAATTCGTACTCCTACACACCCCGCCCCACATACCCTCCATATTTTTTTTCATCTTTCTCAACAATTCAAAAAGATAGCAATCAAATTACGAGGTAGATCTGTCAACCGTAATACAATCAAAATTCAAAGTTCAAAATAATAAATAACGGTTCAATAATTCAACACCCAAATAAACAAAATGCAAATCATAATGCTAAATGGTAAAGACTAAATATGTTCACATAGAAGTCAAGAAATTTGCTTCATATCACCACATAATCACGATCACGATTGTAAAATAAGCAAAGAAGTTAAGATTTGTAATTATACAAATCAGTGCTCATTTCTAATTATTAAAAAATTATTAATCCCTCCGTCTTATAGAAAGTGTCTTGTTTTCCTTTTTAGATCGTCTCACAGAAAATGTCTTGTTTCTAAATAAAACAAATAATGTGTGGATCAAAATTAATAAGCTAAAAGTCAAACAATATCTACCACACAACACAAGTTTTTAATCTTCGTGCACCATAAAAATGAGACATTTTTTTTATGGGACGGAGGGAGTATGTTACAATTTTTGTTATAATTTACATTTTTAAAAAGTGAAGATTTATATTTATAAGCTAATTTTAGGCTATGGTTCTAAAATCATCCCTTATATAAAAACTAAGAACCATTGTAGGCCATACATCTTAATTTGATCTATAATGTACAATTAATATGTTTTTCTAATTTTATTAATTCTTAAAATTAGGAAGGGCAAAATGGTAAACAATAACATTATGAATAAAATTGAGGATCGAATACAAAAAATGAGAGAACACTTCGTAACCTACCACCGGTCGATGCTGCCGACCACTACCGCTACCGCCGTCCGCCACTAGCTAGAGAGGGAAGGAAAGTTAGGCTATGTATTATAAGTATGACAAATTGTGGTTGTAAAATCACAATATACACAAAACCAAAATGTTATGCATAAAAATGCACTGACTTATGCATAAACTAGTTATTTAATATGCATAAAGCCTGTTTCTTATTTTATTATGTAGTAATTTATAGCAGATTGTCAGTCTCCATATAAATTGTTCGGGCTTATGTATAAACAAATATTATAATATGCACAAAACTTATTTCTTTTGTCTAACAGATAGTTTTATGCCTAAAACTATTTTTAATTATGAATAAACCAACAACATATTATGCATAACTAGTAATTTACTATGCATAAGTCTATTTTTTTATTTTATACTGTAATAATTTATACAAGATTGTTAGTTTATGCGTAAAATTATTCGGGTTAATGCATAAACAAATATTATAATATGCATAAATATATTTTTATTTAATAAAATAATATCCACATAACATGAAATTTTATGCATAATTTTTTTCTTAATTATGTATAAACCAATACCATATTATACATAAAATATTGTATTTTCCAACAGATTTTCCGACGAATTGTCGTCTACCGGCATGCCTGCCGCCGCCACCGCCGTCGACAAAATAAATGTAGAAAGTGTAGGTGTTTTGTTTAGTTTCAAAACATAAAGTGTAAAAAGACCTCCTTTTTTGAAATAGGACCATTGATCACATAAATAAAGGACCAAGATCAGTTTTTAGTTTTTATTTAAGATTATGGTCTTAAAATATCAATTCCATATATATATATATATATATATATATATATATATATATATTGTGTGTGGATTTGGTGAGAACCACAATTATCGTGAGAACTACGAACCATGCATAATTTATATATATTTTATGCATAATCCTTATATATTTTATGCAAAAAAGACTATAATTTTATATTTTTTGTCTTCTGCATAAAACATATAAGGATTATGCAAAATGTAAAAATACAGTTTTTTTGCATAAAAAATATAAGGATTATGCATTGTTCGCAGTTCTCACGGTAAATACAGGTTCTCACATGATCCACCCATTCTCAATCTTTAGAATTCTCAATAAAAAAAACCCCTTTCCTCACTCCTTGTATTCTATATTGATAAAACATAATGATTTTTTTCATTATATCATAATTCAATCAAAATTTCTCGAGTTATTTAAATATGTAACTTCAACGGAATAGTTTGCTTCATATATATAGATATATATATATATATATAGATATATATATATATATACTTATACCACTGGTTACTTATTATTATTTTGCATGTAATTATATATATATAATTACATGCAAAATAATACTCCCTCCGTCCCATCTTTCTTGTTCCATAACTTTTTGGCGCGGTATTTTAGGAGAGTTGTTGGTTGTGAGTAGGGATGTGGGGTCCTCAAGTAAAGTGTGTGTAATAATTTTCTATTTTAGACAATAGAACAAGAATTGTGGGACGTCCCAAAAAGGAAAGTAGAACAAGAATTGTGGGACGGAGGGAGTAATAAGTAACAAGTGGTATAAGTATTTATGAAAATTAATGCAGGTTCACATACTATAGACAACATATTAACATTTTAAATTCAATTAAAATAATAAATACTGCTTCCATTGAAAACGCATGAATGACGAGTAAATCATGAATAATTCGTCAGGTTGCTTTATATAAGTGATATCAGGGCCCGACAGAGGCCGAATTATTTACCGTTTCAATTAGGGAAAGAGTTAAAGGTAAAAAAAAAAAAATGCTGTCACACCGCAATCATATTAAATATGCAATAAAACATTAGAGATAAATTAAGAGGACTCAAGGTCGAAATTATTTGATAAATGTACCACTTGCAAAAAAAAAACTAAGGGCCGTTTGGTTGGGATGGATCAAGAAACGAAAAAAGAAATACTTCCTCCGTCCCATAGAAAATGTCTCTTTTCTATAGGATACGGAGATTAAGAAAATGAGATTGTGTGGTGTATATTATTTGACTTTTTAACTTGTTAATATTGGTCCACATATTGTTTGCCTTTTTAAGAAATAAGACATTTTTTATGGGACGGATTGAAAAGGAAAACAAGACACATTTTATGAGACGGAGGGAATAATAAAGTTTAAAATAATATTTGGTTCATGTTTTTCGAAAATTTATTCCCTCATCAAAAGGAATCCATAGCCCCAGTCAACTCATTTTTCATTCCCCACCCCTACCCTGGGACTCGAATTCTCTTTCCCCTCTCTCCTCTCTCTTATTTTCTTCAACGATATCGCTTTCTCTCTATGCTATATTTCTTCCATTCTCCCCCCTTCTTGTCTCCTCCCCTCCCTCATTCCCTCCGCCGCCAACCCCCTCTGTCTCGTTTCCCAGCTGACGTCGCGGCGGTGAAGACCACCATCTCTCTTCACGCTATCTCTCCTCCCGCTATCTCCTCTTCCCTCGACTTTTCTCCTGGAACCAGCGGCGGTGAAGACCACAGTGGCGGTTACAACGACGACTCCCTTTCTTCTCTCCGGCAACCAGAGGCTGCTCTGCCTATCCACTCTCTTTTCTCAATTTGTGAATTTTGGAGTTCAATTTATGGAGTTTGCAGTTTAATTTGTGGAGATTTTGACTGAATCGATTAATTTTGAATGGTTGAGAATTTTGGGTGACTGATCTTATCGATCAATTTTTGACTTATTGGGAATGTTGTAAATGGTGATGAAAACCTAGATCTAAGAAACGAGCATGGATTTGCTTTTCGAATATTCTGGAAACGAGAAAAAACTTTTTTATTGAACTTCAAATGTAAACTACACACACCATCGCTATTTATAAGACTACTATTTTGTAACTGACTAACTAAAACGTAAGAAAGTATAACACGACTCTATACTTCGCAAACTGCACCTTTATTAGTTGTACTCCATACGCCCTACGATCATCCAGCTACACAACTGATCGGAGGGCTGAGATCAAACGAAATAACCGCCTCATAACTGCCACCTTCTTGTTGAAACAAACTATCCGCTCCATCCAGAACAGAGCTCCACAGCAAAACATTCCAACAAACTTCTCCACAAAGTCAACACCCCCCCTCAAGATGGAGGCGGTGGAGATCCACTAGCCCATCTTGGAGAGGAGAGAACGAAACCGAGGACCAGGCAAGACTTTGGTAAAAACATCTGCCAACTGTGCAGAGGTGTGAATAGAAGTAGGGGAAATAAGTCCAGCCTTGTATTTGTCGCGCACAATATGACAGTCTAATTCAAGATGCTTCGTGCGCTCATGAAACACTTGATTACGAGTAATGTGTATGGCAACCGCGTTATCACAGAACAGAGGAATGGGCTGAGGAATGTCAACCTGCAAAGACTGAAGCAAGTAATTAATCCAAACTACCTCCCGCACCGTAGCACCAAGCGACCGATATTCAGCCTCGGCAGTGGAAGCAGACACAGTCTCCTGCTTCTTACACCGCCAAGAGATCAACGATCCCCCTAGAAAAACACAAAAGCCTGTCAGAGAACGACGAGTAGTGGGACAAGACCCCCAATCCGCATCAGCATAGGCAGTAAGAGAGGGCTGAGAAACATTGGACGGGAAGAATAAGCCCAAAGAAGGACAACCCTTGAGATACCGAAGAACATGAACGGCTGCAGACCAATGGTTAACACAAGGAGAAGCCACAAACTGGCTTAATTGTTGGGTGACATGAGTTAGATTAGGTCTGGTAAGGTTGAGATACAATAACTGGCTAACCAATCTTCTATATTTATCTGGCTCAGGAAGTAGAGGAGAACTAGTGGAAGAGAGATCCACTCCTTGAGGAAAAGGAGTGGAAGCAGGACTACAACCAAGCAATCCAGCACTTTCAACAACATCGAGCACATATTTACGCTGATTCAAATACAAACCCTGTTCGCCCCTGGCCAACTCCACACCTAAAAAATAACGAGCAACCCCCAGATCCTTTATGGTAAACAACTTATGTAAGAATTGCTTTAAGGCAGAAACAAGCTCCATATTCGGACTCACTATCAAAATGTCATCGACATACACCAACAATGCCAAGAAGTTGGACCCCTTTCCCATAGTAAACAAGCAATAATCATGAGGACATTGCATAAAGCCATAAGAGGAAAGAGCCTTACAAAGTTCAGAATTCCATTCGCGAGAAGCTTGTTTCAATCCATACAAACTCTTCACCAGCTTGCATACCTGCCCAGCTGGAACTTTAGAATATCCCTCCGGAGGCAACATGTAGATTTCATCTGTAAGAACACCATGTAAAAAGGCGTTATTGATATCAATTTGGTGAATGGACCAATTCGCTCTGATACCATGTTGTAAATGGTGGTGAAAACCTAGATCTAAGAAACGAGCATGGATTTGCTTTTCGAATATTCTGGAAACGAGAAAAAACTTTTTTATTGAACTTCAAATGTAAACTACACACACCATTGCTATTTATAAGACTACTATTTTGTAACTGACTAACTAAAACGTAAGAAAGTATAACACGACTCTATACTTCGCAAACTGCGCCTTTATTAGTTGTACTCCATACGCCCTACGATCATCCAGCTACACAACTGATCGGAGGGCTGAGATCAAACGAAATAACCGCCTCATAACTGCCACCTTCTTGTTGAAACAAACTATCCGCTCCATCCAGAACAGAGCTCCACAGCAAAACATTCCAACAAACTTCTCCACAAAATCAACAGGGAATTTTGGGTGATTTTCTTCTCGATTAATTTTGAATGATTTGGCTTCTTCGATTTTTTTAATTTCATGCTCAAGGGAGTTGCAGATTAGTTACCAAAGACAATTTTGATTTAAAAATATAGCTAAACCAGTCGTCCGAGATCTGCCGGAATACATTTGAAAATTAAAAAAAATTCGATTGATTCTTAGTCGACCCGAACATACAAAACGAATCAAACGGAATCATTTCCATTTTCAGGACCGAACCAAACACGAGGGCGTATGGATAATCATTCTAAACCTTTGCTTTTCTTTCTCTTTCTTAATTCTTTCCGTTTCCTTCTGCGAATTAAATTAAACGGCCCCTAAATTCTTTTGGCGCTAGCAAATTAAATGAGGGCAGCTAGTATATTATTCAATTAGGCAGAAATATTTAACGTGACAATATAAATAAGGCGGCTGGCTGAGTATGATTATTAAATTCAATTCCGTTATGCAAGTGGAACCTTAAGAAAAACATTTCGGCCAACACGATTTCCCGACATCCACGTTCGACGACACGGTCTGAACATGTGAACTGGATCAGTTAGGAGCCGCAATAATCAAAGGAAGAAAATAAATCAAAGTGATTTAGGTAAACGTGTATATGATTAGAACCAAATAATTGAATTCTACAGACAATGTTAACACAGATGGATTTGCATGAAAAGATGTTATAATGAAGCAATATTCCAGCAATTTGCACCGTTTGGATGTCGGTGATGCTTTCTTGAAAGGGGTCAGGATGAACTGGATATTGGCTTCTAGGCTAAGCAATTAGCAACTTGCTAGAGAAAGCTTAAATTTAGGGTTATTAGCATAATGCTTATCCTGTTTCTTTAGTATAATCTCAATAATTTGGGGAATATGTTCCTTAGACTTGAAGCCTGTCTGTAACTCTTTTTGTGTTGATAAAAATAAGTAGTTGCTAGTGAAGATGCGTGGACCTAAAAAAATTTATTTATTGGTCATTACAGACTACTATATTATAACATAAATTTTAGGAAAGCTCCATGTTTCCCGAAGGGTGAGACACGTAGGGTTTAGGGGTGAAAACGGGTCGAATACGGACGGATAGTGCTCTTCCCATATTTTTGTCTCATATTTTTTTCTCGAATTCGGAGTTGAATACGGGAACGCCGAATATGAATATGGATTCAGAATATTCGGGATACGAATACAGGACGGATATATGACGAATTCGGATCGAATTCAAATAACAATAATCGGATAATATGATTCATAAATAACAATCTATTTGTGATTGCAACACATGAAAAAATCACGTATACAATATTTAATAGAAGTTTTCATGCAAATTATAGTTAATATATTATCCATTATGAATAACATAATTTTTAGGATCAAGAAAGTACGAAATTTTTTCAAAATTCAACATAAAATACCTAACAATAACCATAGATACACTTAATATTTTTTTTAATATCTTTTCTTAATCTTAATTTATTATTATATTAAAAAATTAATTATTAAATAATTCGAATATCCGAATTCATAATTTGGGAAATATCCGATTAAATACGGGAAAGATCGAATACGGGCGAATAAAGTAAAATCCGAATTCGAATTCGTATCCGATTTAGGCTATCCGGATTCAAACCTGTATCCGACCAGATACTAGATTTGCTCCCCGAATTTGATCCCGATTGGATCCGGCTCCAGATCGGGCGGATAATTTCCGATCCTTTTTCATCCCTAGTAGGGGTGCATATTTTTGTTGGAAAATATTTGAAATTAAAGGAAATTATGAAAAGAAATCAAGCATTAAATGCTTATTGACTTTAATTAAATTTCAATCAACTTTGACCGCATTTTCGAGTTTCGAAATATATTCGATATTCAAATTGAAATAAATAACATCAATCTACATTCCGGGTAGATAATCGTATTGTGTTTAATTTCTCGATTCTAGTTTTCGGTGAGTGAGAAATAGCGGCTCGAGGTTTGTGGGTCAAAACTAATTTGTTACCTAATGGGGAGTAACATACCTTATTCGGGTTTTTGGAGTGATGATTAATTAAGTGTATTAATCAATGTCCCACATTGATTAATGAATGTAGTTTAATGTGGTATTTAAGTCTCTACCACTTAATAGGAGATAACAAAGTGACATGTGGTGGACTTGGGCCACACATGCTCATGCGAGAGAGCGTTTTCCCGAACTGCCTTACACGCAACGCAGCGCGCCGCACCGCACCCATGCCCGGCTCCGAGTTCCTGAGTTGTGTCCTTGGATTTGGATCTAGGCAATTGGTCCTTTGGGTGATCCGTAGACTTGTCCGCTAAGCCTTGATAGTTGGGCTTTGGTTAATAGGCTTACCGAGCTTCTTGTGAGCTTTGCCTATAAATAGGTTGTCGGCATAAGCATTTTACACACCACTCATCTGCATTTCTCTCTGCATAACATCTTAAGTCCTAAGTTGTCCAGAACCTCTAGTCCTCACCGGAAGTCCAGTTCGCCGGAGCTCGTTGTTCTGCGATGCTACAATACTTCGAGACGTCGTCATTTCAACTTTGGGGACTGTTGGGAAATAATAAGTTTTGAATGATACCAAACCCATATTGATCGATGAACCAATTTGATGTATTTTGCTATGATGTTTACAGCCCGTGTCTATATACAGACTGAATGTTTTCTCAAACTAGGTTAGTTCAGTTTATGATTGTTTGGTTGGTGGAACTAATTGAGTCCATCTTTGATAAGCTGATATCTCTAGGCTGAACTGATCTTGGACCAGATTCTTCACTAGCTCGAATTGAGATATTCAAATGTGATGATAGTACAAGTTACGAGCATGATATTCAAAGAAGATGGTCAACGGAAGAAACTATAATTATCAGATCAACATTAACCAATCTCAGGCCGCCACGTCAGCCATAATCAATGGCGATAGAACTGTACCTCGTACAGAATCCGCAGAAGCAAGCAGAGCGGGACACGTGTCCTTGTATTTAATGCATTAGACTGTTATCAACACGGAGCCAATAGGAGATCGATCTTGTTCAACGGGAAATGATATTTCCCCTAGCTCGCCTATAAATAGCATAAGGCCTCACATTGAGAGGTTACGGAATATCAAGAAGCTCAAGCATAGTCAAAGCAAAAAAACAACCCTTTACTTTCATATTCATAGTTCTCTTGTTAGGAAATTCCTCTGTTGTTCATACTCCAAGTATTCTAGCTTACTCATCATAAGCTTGGAGTCAAGAGTGTTTCATACTCTTGTTGTTGATCCGATGTCTTGTTAGAACAATTATGTTTGGATAGATTGATAGATAGTTTGTTATATCGGTTGTTTGTTTGTATTTATCTGTGCTCGTCAATCTACGAGTATCCATTAGTAGATTTCTGATAGGAAATAGAAGAGTAGACATAGGATCTTATGAATCCGAACCACTATAAAAATCGGTGTTTTTTACTATTTCATTGTGTTCAACTTACTATTCATCACAACTCATATCTTATCATATCAACTTAACTGTTGCATTCATGAAAAGCGCTTTTACAAAAGGGCCTATCATATTTCCGCGTATTCTCTGACCGACTCACTATTAGTCAGCCTCTCTGATCTGAAAAGGCAAAAGTTCGACATCAGCTATATCCCCCCCCCAATACACCTTAAATGTTACAGGGACCAACAATTGGTATCAGAGAATTGTTAGATTAACTATTGTTTCTCTTTACTTGGTCAACTTGATCAGACCCTACTCATTTTTTTGCAAATCTTATTTATCAGCACCTTCGCTTCTCACAATCTGTTATTATGGTTGAACAACTAGCAAAGTTTGGAATGCCCATGTTCTTTATTGCCACATACGATATCTCAAGCCTGAGAATGGAGTCTCACTTATCCTCAAATTCATGATTGCATGTGGGACGTAATCATCGACGGTCCCATTGTCATCACTATTCCTAGTCTCCGGATGTTGCGATCGACACCAAGGGTGGCCAAACAAGCTGATACGGCAACGATCCCTAAAGCCAAAGTTCAATTCAATGCTGAAGAAAGTAAGATAAACAATCTGGATAAAGTTGTCAGAAACCAAATTTTGCTGACATTGAGTGATAGAGACCTCAGAAGAGTCAGGACGTAGAAAACAACTGAGGAGATGTGGGATACGCTGAAGAAAGTAAGTGAAGGAAATGATAAGATCAAGGACAACAAGCTTAAAGGCTGCCATCACGCAAACTAAACAACTTTGCTTTGCGGGGACGGAGAGCGAGATAGAGGATATGCAAATTAGGTTCACCAACCTAATGAATGAGATCAACGCTCTAGGAAAGACCTTCTTAAGCAAGGAGCTGAATGAGAAGCTCATTCAGTGTCTACCCAAGGAGGAATGGAAGCATATAACCTACACCATCCAGCCAATATGAAGAGTTCAATACACAATCTCCCGAATCTCTGTTCTCCAACCTGAAGGTTGTTGAGATTGAAATTGAGCAAATTGACATCTCTAAGAAGAAGAAGGATAACTCAAAGACGATTGCCTTCAAAGCTTCTGGGAATTGTGAAAATCCTAAGGAATGGAATTACTGAAAGCATTTCTTCTTTTACAAATCTAAATCCAAGTGCTACTCAAAGTCCTCCTGAAGTAGCAAAGATCACCAAAGAAAAGGCAAAGCCGAGAAAGCACAAAACCGAAGGATCATCCTCCTATAAGAAGTAACACAAGAAGAAGGAAGATGATCCAAAGCCATTGTCTGCAACCGCCAAAAGATGGACATGATCGGTATGACGTCTGGGAACTTAGCACGAAGGAACGAGCTGAACGCGAGCCGAAAGAGACAAGTTCCTCAAGTAACAAAAGGCATTCATTACGAAAATGACACTTCATGCTCATCGTTCTCCGATAGCGACTCCGTTGGGTTATGAGTCGGTGGACACGGGGAGATTATTGAGAGATGATTCAAGTACCTCGATCGAGTAAGCTGTTGTATAAATGTTCTAAGGAGGAATTGAAGATCCCAAAACCCTTGAGTGTGTGATGAACCAACACGATATAATAGGCTAGACCTGCTTTGATCTTTCTAGATTATTTGTCTAAGTCATGTAAGGGGTAAATTGTTGGCCTGAACTTCAGTAGAGAAGTGAAGGTTCCAGAACCCCGTGTCATCGGTTTAGTAGAGCTCGGTAGTTTGTCTTTGAGTCAAGAGATGGAAGCACTCAATAGAAGATCACTCTTCGGCCGACTCAGAAAAAGACTCAGTATGATCATCCTTGATCTACTGCAAGAGCTCAGTAGTTTATCTTCGAGTCAGTAGCTGGAAGCACTCAGTAGAAGATCATTCTTCAGCCGACTCAGAAAGAAGACTCAGTATGATCATCCTTGATCTACTGAATGAGCAGCGACTTAGTTGCAGACCGTACAAGGGAAATTGACAGCCTGACTTTATCAGTCGGATGTCAGCAGAGGAATACTTAGTGTTCGAGGTACAGAGGAAGTCAACTCAGCTAGAAGACTGTTGTCTGACAAGTCTCACCTACAGCCATACCTCGACCAATGAGAAGCAAGCAAAGCTTACCTGCTCTGACATAAGGCTGCTCTCGTGCACAGAAAGCCAACCACTCTCTGTAGCGATATTCAAATTATATTGCCTTTTTCCTTGGAGTCTTGTGACACGTGGCATGGTCCCCTCCAACGGATCTATGCATGGGTCACAACTATATAAAGAGATCATCTTCAAGAATTGAAGAATGCATGAAATAGAAGGGGAACAGAGAAGCAAGAAACTCAAGAACACATACTCAAGCACTCTAGCAAGCTTACTGTTATATCCAACGAAGAACTAGAAATCTTAGAGATATCCTAGTAGTTCTTCACTCTAGAGTTGTTTCCAATCTTTTTTCTAAGCTAACCTTATTAGATCTTTAAGCTTAGACACTTGAAGGAGTTCACTTTCAGTGATACGTTCTTATTGTAAGAACTCCTATCTTGTTGGAGAGAAAACCCTTCAAACTTAGTTTGATCCTATAAAGTCACTAAGGACTATAACATAGAAGGTTCTGTCCAGTGTACAGAATCTTGCTGAGGCTGGCTCAGATTAATCAACAAGACCTCCTATTCAGTAGGATCGTGGATGTAGGATCCTGCGTATCCGAATCACGTTAAAAATTGCTCGTGTTATTTACTGTTTTATTGTATTTGTTTGTCAACTGTTTGCAAAATCATATTTTCAGTAAAACAAATTTAAATTGACTAGCCAACTGATTTGTTTTGCATAAAAACGTTTTTCAAAGAGATGAACTGAATTTCGCACTTATTCATCTACTGAATTTAAATTGGATGTAGGATCTGGGCTTACACAATTCCGCACTTATTCATCTACTGAATTTCTCAGTACTGACATCAGTTCAATAGAAAGGACCCAGTCCGTGAATCATTATGCCCCATGATCAGAAGGCTTAATTGGAAACTGAACTCGTTCAGTAGTATACTCAGTAAAATACTGACCTTTGAGATTGAGCAAAACTTGGACTATGGTCTATTCCCCCCCCCCACACACACCTCAAACTCGTCTCTGGACCAATAAATGGTATCAAAGCGGTGTTTTTCTATCATCATTTTGAAAACTTACTGGTCTACTCGAACAAGATCCTGAAAAATGTTTCACTGCACGAGCATCTCTTTATTCATCCTTATACTATCTGCTTCAACATGTCTAATATGTCAGGTATTCGGATGACACCGATGTTCTTAGTAGAGAACTACACGGTATGGCGCATCAGAATGGAGGCGCGTCTTACATAGCTGCATGACAGCATGACTGAAGTCCTCGAGACAGAACCAATCATTCCTATGATCGACACCGTCAAATTTGCTGCTGTGGGAGGTGTAGGAGCACAAATTGGGGTAAAAATTGCCAAAGATAAAGCCGCGTTCATGCCAGAAGAGAAGAAACTGCACAAACTGGACCGAGTAGCGCGGAACGCAATCCTGACAATGCTCAGTGATTCACAACTCGGCAGAGTACAAGATTGCAAAACGATGAAAGAACTTTGGGATGATTCACAACGCGGAACGCAATCCTGACAACGCTCAGTGATTCACAACTCGGCAGTGATTTCCTTATCTATCCAAATCCTTTTCCTTATCAAAGAGGGATTTGACCTAACTTGGGGATAACGAAAGGGAGTATATAAAGGAAGGGAAGGGCACGGAAATCAGACCCTCCACTCCATACACGCCGTTACTTCATTCCAAAACCGAAGGACCCTAACCACCGCCGATCCATTTCCCGACACCGCCGCCGTTCCATACCGTAGAAGATTCCAGCCGTTCGTAGTTATTAGTTGAAGAAGAAACACTTTTATTTCCGTTGGTCTGATAGTCTTTATAATTTCGAAGTTTGAATTCGTGTTTTAATTCCCATTCGTAGTTAATCGTTTAAGTAGGAACATCGAATTTACATTTGAACTCCATTGCTATTTTAATTCAAATTTTAGTTTAATTTCGTAGGTTTAATTATTCTGTTATTTCGTGCCTTAAATTTCTTTCATGCTAGATCTAGGGTTATTCATGTTTATGTTTATGTTCTGTAAACTGTCCCAGTTGCCCAACCGAAGCGTCTGCATGAGTAGCTAAATCTTTTAGGGTCCGATAGAATGTAAATACACACATGAACAATACATGAGGCTTAGGTTCGAATAATTAATCAAGAGGGTTTTGGGTTAATTCTGAATTAATTAATCTGACTAGTAATTTAGGCCTGATCACCATAGGTTGCGCAGTCTGTAGCTAACTTAGTACTTCTATCGTTTCTCATGGAACAAGGTTAGGTAAGTAGCGAAATTATTCATTAGAATAATTGGATTAAACCGATAGGAGACTATTAGATGTCCAACATACGAGTAGGCTCCTATACTAGGATCCCTTAGTTCGATAAAGCTGTCTAACTATTAAATCTATTGATTACCCAACAACGTAGGTTGTAGCTAGGTTAGGAAAGTAGTCGTTTCGATGCCCAACATGGCGGTTACCGACAAAGTAAGTGGGAGTGAGGGTTGTGTCAGTTTAATTACGATAATCTATAACTAGTAGATTCTTGAGATTAATTCATATTAAGTGCCGAGGATTGGAGTTATGTCTGTGTAAATATTCTGCTGGACCTGTCTTTCAGTTGCCCAGTTAATACAGTTTTTAATTCAGTTCAATTTTTAATCATTTTTAGTTTAATAGAAAACCCAAAACTTGCGTGGTTGCTAACCAAAACCATAGATACGTATGAAAATAATATGTCTAGTCCTCCGTTCCCTGTGTTCAATACCCTGTGAACTATATTGATTTAATTCTCAGATTTGTAGGATTATTTGGTGTAATACAGCGATCACCAGTGTCGCCCACATCAACATTCTTGAAGCGTTGATGAGAGTTTTCAGCCTTCCTGACGCTGGCGTATCTCCAGTTGGATACAAGGAAGCCGAGATTAACGACTGTATTAGGCGTTTCTACGAGAGTGATGACATATCCTCCAAAGTTGCTTTCCCCAAAAGTCATCTTCTGCCAAAATACAGAGGTCTGGCTTACATTGTTATCCACATCCTAATTAGCGCAGTGGATCATTCGATCGGCTGTCCAAGCCTCGACTCCAAATTATGATGGCAATAGTGGATAGAGTCAGAGTCAATTGAGCTCATTTCTTCCTTACGAGGCTGATAGCTCAGTCGCGAGAAATTTGTCTATGGCGATGACGGTGAGAGGAATCTTTCGTCGAAAGGCAAACTACTATATGGGACTAAAGTTTCCGCACTGATCGAAGCTCCAGTGTCTTCAAAACCTTCAATCGAATATATGAAGTAATTTGACAAGAAGCAAGTGAAATTCACAACGAGGACCGCTGCTGAAAAGTCCATTAGTCGTGGAGCTGTACTGAAGAGGTCATCTACTGACTTGCCTCCATGAACCGAACAACCTAAGAGAAAGAAACTATCGAAGAAGGAGGTTTCTAAGGCTGATTCTCCACCCCCTCCACAAGTGGAAACTATATTGGACTCGGACACTGTCATGGAAGGTGCCACATTGAAAGATAAAGTCCAGAGAGTTAGTACTGAAGAGACTTAGTTGGAGCATGATGTTGATCTAACTACTGAAGTATCTTCAGAGCTACCAACCACCGTTCAGCTGACCAAGCTTAGAACTGAAACTGAAATCACTGAACAAATTCATGAGATAGCCAACTATCAGGATTTGGTGGATGTAGCAGTCAGGGCAAGGACTCAGATGCTGCTGAGGTTCTTTAACTGGGACACTCTGGAGGAGACTCTCCAGCAGTACTTAGTTTATATGCTCTTGGCAGAGGAGCAACAATTGCAGTCTGAGATAGGGTTTGGGGAACCCTCAGACATTGCTTCCTTCGAGGACCTGAAGGCAGTCATACTATATCTGCTTGAGCAGAAGACTGCCTCCTCGTCTGCCAAGAACTCTTCGCCCCATGACGACCCAGCTGACGATGACTCAACACCCAAGGATGCAAAGCGAGGAGATTCTGCTGAGGGCGAAACTCCCAACGAGAAGGGTGACTAACCACGTCCACCTCCTGAATCTAGTGCCTCCCCAGTTGCGTCTATGAGATGATGTAGTTGTTGTCAAGACCCTGCTGATCTCGGTTGATGATGCCAAAAAGGGGGAAGTAAAGAGGTTAGGGAAGTAAAGGGGGACAGGGAAGAGAACAAAGGGAAACAGCTGAAAGAAGATATCCCTCTCCCCAAAGGAAAGGCGAAAGAAAAAGCTATTGAAGGCCGGGCAGAGCCTCAGGAGCAGACTACGCAGCTGACAGTGAAAGCTGGAGGATCAGGTGAATAATCCTTAGCTCAGGCACACATCGATGAAATTGCTGAATTCATCGAGGGGACGAAGCCAATTGCACCGAAGAGGCATGTCAAAGAGATAGCTACTGAGAGCTCTCCCCCGCCATCGCCTAAGTTTAAGTCTAAGAAAGAACAGGAGACTTATGATGAATTGATGGTTCAACAGCTGTGGGCTCAGCTGGATCATGAAGTCAAAAAAGAAGAAGAGGCCAAATTGTAAAGGAAACCGATAGTCCTTGTGCCAAGGAAGTCAAGGACTCAGGCTCAGCTGAAAAAGTTTAGCAGAAGCAAATCACTCCGAAAAAGACTCAGCAGAAGCAAACTGAAAAATCTGCTTTGGACTCTACTGAAGAGTACGATACTTGACATCTTTGCCGGTATCCGAAAGGCTAAAGAAGAAATCTCCTAAGCTTACAGCTAAACAAATTGCTGAAGAGAAAGCCTTATGGGACGCAGTTGAGGTAGGCCTCGACTTCACGGTCAGGGAAAAGCTCACAGCTGAAGCCAGAGAACGACCGAGAAAAGCTGAACTAGCAGAGCAAATTGCTAAAACTTAAAAAGCAGCCAGGGAAGCTATTCCAGTTAAGAGCAAAGAGATCCCAACTACTTCCAAATGCTACAGACGCGGTGGACAGAAGACACATCTCAAGAAAACTCTATTCCACCGCACTAACAAGTGGATCCCAAAGGAGATCTTCAACAGATTAAACATCTCAAGGAAGCCATCTACAAATCCTATGGGCTAGAACTTCCAGAGCCAAGTCTGTTGACTTCAAATCGAGGATTCAGAAGTTCAGATCACAATAGCAGCAGACTCAGCCGTGTTTCAGTCTTTACCTTTCTCTCTTTTCTTCTTTTTTATAATGTAGTATTGATGTATATGTAACCATGTTTCTATCAATGTAATCAGTATTTCACTTTGCCAGACAACCACTCATTGTCTTATGGTTATATCGTTCATTATCACAACTTATCACTAAAGTGATCAACACACACTCACTGTACTTAATTTCTTCTGATGTTCACTTGTGTAACTGTTAATATGTGGTGTAATTATTTTAGTTGTTAGTGGTTAATGGTTTTGGCATCATCAATTTAGGAGAAATTGTTGGGTTATTAGTAAGTGGACACGGGGGAAATTATTGGGAGATGATTCAGTAGCTCTGATACTGAGAACTGTTATAAATGTTTTAAGAAGGAATTTAAGATCACCAAACCTCTGAGTGTGCGATGAATCGACATGATGTAATAGGTTAGACCTGCTTTAATCTTTCTAGATATTTGTCTAAGTCCTGCAAGGGGTAAATTGTTAGATTGAACTTCAGTAGAGAAGTTAAAGCTCCAGAATCCTATGGCATCGGTTCAGTAGAGCTCAGTAGTTTGTCTTTGAGTCAGTAGCTGGAAGCACTCACTAGAAGATCACTCTTCAACCGACTCAGAAAGAAGAATCAGTATAATCATCCTTGATCTACTAAAAGAGCTCAGTAGATTGTCTTCAAGTCAGTAGCTGGAAGCAGTCAGTAGAAGATCACTCTTCAGTCACCTCAGAAAGAAGACTCAGTATGATCATCCTTGATCTACTGAATGAGTTGCGACTCAAATGCAGACCATACAAGGTAAATTGACAGCCTGACTTTATCAGTCGGATGTCAGAAGAGGAACACTTAGTGTCCGAGGTTCAGAGGAAGTCAACTCAGCTAGAAGACTGATGTCTGACAAGTCTCACCTACCACCATAACTCGACTAATGAGAAGCAAGCAAAGCTTACCTGCTTTGACACAAATCTGCTCTCATGCACAGAAAGCCAACCACCCTCTGCAACGATATTCAAATTATATGGTTGTTTTCCTTGGAGTCTTGTGACACGTGACATGGTCCCCTCCAACGGATCTATGCATGGGTCAGAACTATATAAAGAGATCATCTTCAAGAATTGAAGAATACATGAAATAGAAGGGAACAAAGAAGCAAGAAACTCAAGAACACATACTCAAACACTCTAGCAAGCTTACTAGTATATCCGGCAAAGAAGAACTATAAATCTTAGAGATATCCTAGTAGTTCTTCACTCTAGAGTTGTTCCCAATCTCTTTTCTAAGCTAACATTATTAGATCTTAAGCTTAGACACTTGAAGGAGTTCACTTTTAGTTCCAGAGTTCACTCTAGGGGTACCTGAATCTGTTTTATTTGCAGGTGCAAAAATTACCTAACAAGCAATCAATTCCCTGAAGAAGACGGCTTGGTACATGGATAGTGGATGCTCCAAACACATGACCTATATGAAGGATATCCTGACTGACTATGAAGAGAAGAATGGATCATAAGTCATCTTCGGAGACAACTCCTCTGAACAGACTAGAGGATATAGTACATTAGCTTTTGGGACTGTTTCAGTACCAAAATTTCTTATGTTGAAGGACTTAGTCATAATCTCCTTTCTGTTAGTCAATTTTGTGATAACAATCATCAAGTCTTATTTGATGTTGGCTATGCTAACGTGTTGGACAAGTCCACTGGAAATGTTGTATTGTCAGGTTATAGGAAATGAGACATTTATGTTGCTTATTGGTCAAGTTGTTAGCCTGATACATGTCTTATTGCACGAAGCAACTTAAATGTAAGCTGGTTGTGGTGTTTATGAGTTTGTTAATGAGCGCAGGAAACAGGACAAGATCCCAAACCCTGAAGAACTTAACAAACAAATGAAGGATCTGAATCTGAAAAGCAAGGAAAGTCAGACTATACTTCCAAACCTTACTTGGGATGAATTAGAGGAATCAGCTCTATCAGAACCTAAGTCTCACAGTCCACAAAAGGATAAGATTGAATCAAACAAACAGATTCAATATCAGGTAACCTCAATTGATGAAGAAACCCCACTTGCAACTAAGACTGCTACTGAAGTCAAAAACTTAAGGGGAACATCCATTGATCTTAAAAATAATCACGCTAAAGCTGACTAAGTTATTTCAGATTATGCGCCCTCTGTTATTTATGAGTCCAACATCCAACCTGATACTAATATGTCCAATGATGCTCATGTCAGGAGAAAGAATAAAACCTGGAAAGACATGCATCATCGAGAAGATAATATTTGAGACCCACCCACTGGAGTCAAAACACGACATCAGATTGATCAGGCTATAGTATCCTGTTATCTATCTATGGAAGAAACTAAAACAGTTGAAGAGGCCTTCAATGATGTAGATTGGGTTAATGCCATGCAGGATGAGCGGGATAAGTTTGAAGCATAAGTGCGTACTATAATGAATTAGAAATACGGGGAACAAATAATTCTAGGAGGCATTATTTGTTTTGTCATCCTAGTCTTCGACACAGGAAAGGGGGTTCAGAAAATTCCCTTTCTTATGTTAAAAGAGGAATCTGTTTGTCAAAAACTCCTAGTCTTTTTTCGGTTTTCCAGATGTATCAACAAAGAATGGGAACTGGTAGACAGACCGAGTTATCATGTTATTATTGGAACTAAGTGGGTCTTCAAAAAAAAGGGATGAGAACAACATTATTGTCATAAATTTAGCTAAAGGATATTGCCAACCTGAAGGGATTGATTATGAAGAGACCTTTGCTTCTATAGCTCGTCTGGAAGCTTTTAGATTATTCATGGCCTTCGCAGCTCATCAGAAATTTAAGATTTATCAAATGGATGTCAAGTGTGCTTTTCTTAATGGTAATCTTAAAGAAGAAGTCTACATCGATCAACCTCCAAGATTCGTACAGGATAACCAGGTTTATCGATTGAAGAAAGCACTTTATGGGCTGAAGCAGGCACCTCGAGCCTGGTATGATACATTATCAGCCTTTCTTTTAACCCAATGATTTTAGAAGGGAATAGTCGATCGGACCCTATTTCAACTGATCAAGGATAATCACCTACTCCAAGTTCAAATCAATGTTGATATTGTCTTCTGTTCTATTAATGAAGATTTATGCAAGGAATTCGAGTCTATGATGACAAATCAGTTCGAAATGTCCATGATGGGCAAAATGAATTACTTTCTTGGTCTTCAAGTCATGTCTACTAAAGGAATCTTCATTAATTTGAACCAACTATGAATTGCCAAATTTGGTCTTCAAGTCAGGTCTTCAAGTCATGTCTACCAAATATGCACGAGATTTAATTGCCAAATTCGGCCTAAGAAACAGCTAGTCATTTCAGATACCTATGAATACTAATTTGAAGATGGAACTTGATATCAATGGTATTCCAAGTTAATCAGATTGAATATAGAGGAATTATCAGTTCTCTTCTCTATCTTATAGCAAGTCGACCTAATATTATGTTTGCAGTGGGGTATGTGCTAGCTATCAGGCTAACCCTAAACTGAGTTACATGGAAGCTGACAATAACGTATTTGTTATATCAAGGGAACCGTCAATCTAGGTCTTTGGTATCCCTCAGATGAAAATTTGGAATTAACTGGATAGTCTGATGTAGATCTTGCAGGTTGTAAGATTGATCGAAAGTCTACCTCAAAAACCTATCAGTTCCTCAGAAACAAGCTGGTCTCTTGGTTTCCGAAGAAGCGGGACTCTATCGCGACATCAACAACTAAAGCTAAACATATGTCCACTGGAAGTTGCTATGCACAGATACTATGGTTAAAGCAACAAATCCGTGATTATGAAGTCACTATTAATGATGTTCCAATCTTTTGTGACAGCTCCAGTGCCAAATCAATCACACAAAATCTTGTGCTTCACAGACAATGCAAAAATGTTGATATCCGACACCATTTCATAAGAGATCATGCTGAGAAGGATGATATTAGACTAAATAAAATCGAGACTGAAAGACAACTTGCTGATATTTTCACCAAACCTCTACCTGAGACGAGGTTCTTTCAACTCTCTATGGAACTGACTCTATTGGATCCAGGCAAGCATAATATAAGCAAAGGGGAACCTTAGTCAAACCCAAGCTGAATCAGATTCAACCTAAGTCTATTTACCAACAATTGGTATCTACAACTATGGTATCAGTCAGTTACAATACCTGACTGAGAGGTTTCCGTATCATACTTTGTTTACATTTATTATACTTGATGTATTTCTAGTTTTCATTTAAAGCAAACATGCGGTCTGATTCCCTGCGCATTTAATTCACATCGTGTTGCAATTAATACGCTGCCCATATCAGTGGTTCGCACACTGGATCTTGGAATCCCCAAACTCTTGACCTTACAATCCCCCAGACTCTCCAATTAGTGGTTCGCACACTGGATGTTGATGCGCCACTTGAGACGGCTCCCTCTGCTTAGCCTGAGTCTCACCCTAAAGGAACTGCCGAGGAAACAATTATCGTTCTAACTATGGAGGCCGCGAAACAATCAGAAGGCCCATTTGGACCTGAGTCCACGGAGATGGACCTATCTCAGGTAGCGCAACTCATTGTGAGCTCTGAATTTCTACAACCTGAAGGGATTCTGCCTTCAGGTACTGATGCTCCTACTCCTACCTCTCAACCTGAGGTAGAGGAACCAGCTACTGCATCAACTTCCCCCTCTTATGAAGCTGATATCGAAATAGTGGACATTCCCAGCTCGTTTGAACATCTTCAAGAAAAAGCCATTGGAAAGCGCCCTATCGCTGGGGAAATTTCCCGCACAACAATAGCTGAATCTGAATCCGATGATGGATTGGATCTGGAGATGGTGGAAATATCTCCTTTTCGGATTGTAGAACCTTCAGCTTAGCTTATAGTTCTAGAGTTCTTCCAGCAGACTTCGCTTATGCATGTTGATCAAATGCTCGAAGAGCCATCCGACACTAAGGATGTGCCTTCAAATAATTAACAAGAAGCACAGAACCTTGGGATGAGCTTGTTGACCCAAGTTCAGAATGGAACATTTGACACAGTCCTGGCACTGCTCCTGGAATTATCTGAACACAACGAAGTGTTAGATATCGCTGCTTGAGCTCAGATGATGCTGAATTTGCGGTTGCTTTGGACTGAGGAGCAGCTACTATTTTCCAGACATTCTCAGCTCATGGATTCATCAAGGAGGAGAGCTTGCTTCACTCTCCATTATTATTTGAACTCCCCTAATGATCTCCAAGATGAAGAACACTTCAAGACGACAATCAGGCTTTTGATGTCTAGGCAGGCTTGCAATTCTTTGATAATTACAGCTGCTCAGGATGACTTAGATCCTGATGACTCCACAATGCTGATCTGGAGCATCTCCCACCATCAGTCAAGGAAACTGAACCATCATCCCATACCTCTTCCATTCCTAACCCTGATCTACACCAAATTGAATCTACTCATAAGAGAGTAAAGAGGTTAGAGGTGCTCCAGCTCCACAAACATATTTCGAATGTCAACGCCACGATGGAGCAGAAACACATTGGCATGAGCCATTGCTATATGGGCCTGACTGAGCGCAACTTCGATAAACTCGCAAATGCCGTCAACAAATTTCCAGATGCTCTAATGAACATCTCAAACAAGGCGACTAAGAAGAGACTACGTACTCAGATGGAGCAATGCCACAAGATCATAACTGAAGGAAACTCCTTTCTTGAGCTGACCCAGCGGAATGCTGAAGCTGGAATCTCATCTAAGCTGACATCTTTCCAATCCAATAGGGAGATTATATTCGACGCTCAATGAGTACAGATATATTACCAACATGCTCAAATAGACGCTCAAAGTATGCTAATCTCCTTACAATAGGAAATGTTTCAGAAGATGTCTGATCAACTTCTTTGAGATTATATTTGAGATTGAAGGAAGATGATGAAAAATCAAAGCGAATGGCCAACAACATTCCAAGACCCAGAACCTTCATATACCGAAAGAGAAGAAAATACAATGTGTTTAGACCTATAGCTGCTGAAAGAAAGCCCAAGGTCGATTCTGAAAACGATCTTCTATATCCTTGGTGCGACAGATGGGTTCCTCTAGAGCTATCAGATGACTGGGAGCAAGTCAAGGTAGATTTCATTAAAAGGTTATATTACTGGCAGATATGGGGAAGTTATAGTAGAATCAAGAATCAGGATGAAATCTTCACAGAATTTGTCAGGCAGCGTACATATAAGCTATATCTTCTGATCAGCAATCTGGAAGAAAAAGCAAAGCAGTTGATAATCCTGAACCTAGATTTCTGAAGAGACCATTGCATGGCAGAATATGGAATTCAGTATTGATTTGGCCAAGGTTGAAGATGAGGTTAAGCATGAATCGAGAAGAATTAAACTGATGTCTCAAATTGATTTAATAATAGACTGAAGCTGAGGAGACTAGTATACTACTCATATGAACTGAAACATGATGATGTGTTTGATGAGAAATACGAATTGATCATGAAGAAGGTGAAGATGACGCATACGACACATGAAGAATTTGAGAAGAGATTCAGAATCAGGGCTGAACAAGTGTAGTTTTATGCTCTTCCTTGTAATAGCTTATCTTATCTGGTACCTAACTGATAATTCTAATGAAGCTTTGCTATCTTTTAACCTGATGACGATAACTCTTTGTCCGGCTCACTTTAATATTATAATTTAATCTGAACTTTAATACCCTTACATCTCCTATCCCAACTTGTGTTGGATGAACTTAGCTTGAGTCTGTTTTTAGGTTAGAATAGGGTTTTGGTACCATGAAATAGGGGAAGATTGTTGGGAAATAGTATAAGTTTTGAATGATCTAAAACCACTATTGAATGATAAACGAGTTTGATGTACTTTGCTAGGATGTTTTCAGCCCGTGTCTGTATAGTCAAGCTGAATGTTTTCTCAAACTAGATTAGTTCAGGTTATGATAGTTCGGCTAGTGGAACTTACTGAGTCCAGCTTTGATAAGCTAATGCCTCAATTGATCTTGGACTAAATTCATCACTAGTCCAAACTAAGATATTCAAACGTGAAGACAATACAACGAACGAGGCGTGATATTCAAATAAGATGGTCAACGGAGGAAACGACAATTATCACATCAAGATTGACCAATCTAAGGCTGCCACATCAACCTTAGTCAAAGGCGACAGAACAGTACCTCGTATAGAATCCGTAGAAGCAAACAGAGCTGGACACGAGTCCATGCATTCAATGCATTAGATTATTTTCATTACGGAGCCAATAGGAGATCAATCTCGTTCAACGGATCTTTCCCCTAGCTCTCCTATAAGTAGCAAAAGTCCTCACATTGAGAGTTTACATAATTTTAATAAGCTCAAGCATATACTCAAGTTCTCTTACTCATCATAGTTCTCTTACATAATAACAACCCTTTACTTTTATATTCATAGTTCTCTTACTAGGAAATTCCTCAGCTATTCATACTTCAAGTATTCTAGCTTACTCATCATAAGCTTGGAGTTAAAAGTGTTTCATACTCTTGTTGTCGAACAAATCCAAACCCCAACCTGATATTTTGTTTGAACGACTCTGTTTGGATGGATATATAGTTTGTTAGATCGGTTGTTTGTTTGTATTGATCTGTGCTCGTCAGTCTACGAGTATCCATTAGTGGATTCTTGCTAGAAGCAGAAGAGTGGACGTATGATCTTGTGAATCCGAACCACTATAAAAATCGGTGCTTTTTACTGTTTCATTGCATTTAGTTTACTGTTCATCACATCTCATATCTTATCATATCAGCTTAACTGTTGCATTTACGAAAAGCGTTTTTCCAAAGGACCTAACATGTTTCCAAAGAGAGGACTACTTGGGGTATTTTTCGTCTTATGGAGAGAGTCCATCCTCGACTCGATGTTTTTTTTTCCATTCTATTTTCGTGTCTATTTTTCCAACTTACTATTTTAAGTTGCAATTTTAGGAAATCATACCACAAGATTGTCTTAGAATACGATCTTCTTCGCTCGATCAAGAAAAGGTCTTCTGGACTGTTCCAAATGTCTGAGCTCACAGCTCCAGATGGACGAAGACATTAGTGGCTCCCGACGGTACACTCTTGAACTCACACTTTACGGCACACAACACTAGAAAAATCAAGTATCAACAAGTGGCCCCCTTGTTCCCTATCTACTAGGGCTAGTCATGGGAACCCTAATAGACCTTTGACTCCAAGCCCAATCTAAATAGTAAAAGGGGTCACTACACCATCACCAATTGCTTTGGTCTACTAAAGGACCAAACAATTCCATGCAATGAAATAGCCTAGTGAGTCTGAGAGAAAACGTCGCATACAACTGGGCATATGTTCGGGCCAGACCAGGGACCTAATATAAGAAATAAAGTCAGGCGTCAAGTGAATTAATTTTCCATACTTAGCCCAGAGTATTATTAATTCACAAACATAGATTCATTCCACGTATCTTATGTTGACTTACCCCATAGTTGAGTCAAGGCTTGTATTTTTAACTTAAGTTAATCCACGTATTTAAGATATCGAATATCCATTAATTGATTAAGTTTACTGACTACTTAATACAATTAATATCTTATTATCATATTTGAACTTAATCAACCTGCAGGGTTTAGTATGATAAACCTTTCGAGCTCCTCAAGGGGATATCATCAACCCTTTACCAGGATACAGATACATGATGCAGATAACCAGCCTAAGCTACACGCAACAACACTTAACCAAGATACAGAGATATACGGTCGTGATGACCATCAACCGTAGTAAGTTAAAGTGATAGCTAGTCGCGTGCACTCAACTGAAATCTCATCAGGCTTAAGATCAGCTGAGTCTCCGAGACCTTGGTTCTTCACACGGGTCAGATAGAAGAACACATCTCACCGCGGTCCAGCAATATATCAAATGTATTAACATAGACAACTGACCCAGACACGTAACTTCTTATCTATATTCCAGCCTAAACCGACAACTTGTCCTAAGGTTGCCTTAGTTATGATAACTGCTTATATCTCACTAGTTCAAGAATTATTATAGTCTTCTGTGATCTACAACACACTGTATGATCTAACTCTTGTGAGAAAAAAGACTAATTTGTGCAATTATATTAATTAGATAGGAAAATTATATCAGTGGTAACAGGAAATATTGTATACAGGCGAATACGTAGATTACTATCAGTATACAAACATAACAACAATAGCAGCTTTGTATTCAACAATCGTCAGACGAAATACGCTTACTTAAGCTTCTCGGAGTTTATCGAAAACTAAAACTGAACTGAAACAGGTCTTCCATAAGTGCTGCCACAACCGACGTTGTCATCGTCGCCACCAATTTTGCGGTTGTCGCTGCCTCTACTACCACCGTCGCTGCTTCTAACGCCATTGCCTCCTTCCGCAAAGTCGTTCCGTCAGTTTTTATCTCGACTCCAACTCCGGCTTTTGGTGTGCCCAACTCCATTGCACCGAATCCAACATTTGTGGCCATGTCCGCTGCCACGAACAGAAGAATCGCCCTTAACCGTGCTAGTGCCACTAATTTAACATTAATTTCAACGTTGTGTCTTTTACTTTGCAGACAAATGTCCTTTGTGGGAATGTGAACCACCTTGGAGTGGTGGGGGGCTCAACCCCGACGCTGACGACACCTCTACACTCGTCCAGAGTGTTACCCGCGCCGAGGAGCCGGCAAAGTTTGGTGGAGCCGACATCAAGAGCCGGCAACAAAAGATTTTATTCTATTTTAAAATATTGGGGTTGACTACCATGTTGAGGGAGAATGCACCTGCTCCTCCAAATGAAATTGATGAGAATGTTGAAGTCTGTATAGCCTACAAAAATTGGCTTACTTCAGATTATTTCTGTAAATATTCTCTGTTGAATGGACTAGAAGATATCTTATATAGTGTGCATGCAAATGTAAAGACGTCCAAGGAAATATGGGAGACACTTGAAAAGAAATATTGTAGTGATGATGAAGGTACCAAGAAGTTTGTAGTTGCCAAGTTTTCAGACGACAACATGGTGTACTCTCAACCGATCATGGACCAACTGCAAGAGTTCTAACTCATTGTCCATGATATCCACACTGAAGGAATGTTTTTTTGCCTGATGCTTATTCAAGAGCTATTTGAAGCACAAGCGAAAGGAAATGACACTTGAAGAAGTTGTTTTCAAGCTCCGCATCGAGTTCGATGTGAGGAATCGAGATGAAAAGGGAAAAGCACCCGTAGACCCAAGAGTCAACCTCTTAGAGAATGGTAAAAACTCCAACAACTTCAAAAGAGGGCATCTAAATAGCAATAACAAAGGCAAAGGCAATGTTCAAGCCCACAAGTTTGAAGGGGAGTGCTATAAGTGTGGCAAGTCCGACCACATGTCCAAGGACTGTAAGCTGAAGAAGAAGAAGGTTCATCAAGCCAACATGTTGGAGAGAGATCTTACTGAAGCCGACCTTGCAGCTGTTATCACCAAGGAAGTGAACGTTGTGGAGAACCAAGGGCATTGGTTCATTGATAATGCTGCCACGACACATGTGTGTGGTGACCAAAGCCGCTTCACCGTGTAGAAGAGTTGCCAGGGAGCAAGCTAAATATAGGTAATCAAGCATCGTCTGAGGTAGTTGGCTATGGTACTGTGGTTCTAAGGTTGAGCTCCGGGAAGAGCCTTACTCTTGGAGAGGTGTTGCATGTCCTAAATATCCGCAAAAAATTGGTATCCAGCTCTATACTAGTTAAGCGAGGCTTTAGACAAGTTTTTGATTTTAACAAATTTATTTTGTGTAAGTTTGGTATGTTCTTAGGAAAATGATACATGTTTGAGGGCATTTTCCAGTTTAGTGTAATGGTCTTGCGCCAAGAGCCCCTTAAGGGCGAAAATAATAAAAATGAAGCTGCTTCATCCCACTTCTCTGAGTGTTCTGATTTATGGCATAGTAGATTAGGATATGTTAATCTAAATGCGATAAAATATTTGTTAATCTCGACCTACTTAAAGTAAACGAGTTTAACAAAACCAAGTGTGAAGTTTGTGTTGAAGCAAAATTGGCTAAGTTGCTATAATTTTTTATCAACTTCAAAGTTAAAGCTGAGAACAAACTTCATTGTAAATTAAAGATGGTACGAATTGATAGAGGTGGGGAGTATGTAGTCCCGTTTGAAGAGTTGTGCAAGTCAAGTGGTATTATTCATCAAACCACCGCCCGCTATACGCCTCAATCAAATGGTGTTGCTGAAAGGAAGAACCGAACTTTAAAGGAATTGATAAACGCCTTGTTAATAAGTTTCGTACTGCCCCTAAACATTTGGAGGGAAGCCGTTTTGACAGCTAACTACTTATTAAATAAAAACCTAAAGATAGGGATGTTACTCCCTACGAGTTGTGGAAAGGAAGAAAACCTTCCTATAAATACCTCAAGGTTTGGGGGTGTTTGGGTAAGGTAGAAGTGCCTTTACCTAAGTAAGTTACAATCAGACCTAAGACTGTCAATTATATCTTTATAAGAAAGCACTGAATAGTAGTATCAGTTTGTCATTCATAAGTCCGACATACCTGATATAAATATAGAAATTACTAGAGAGTCAATGAATGTTATATACTTTGAATATATCTACCCATGTAAAAAGGAGGATAAGGTTGAATGTAGCTCTAATGGTGAAGCTAGAAAGACCACTAGTAGTTTTGAAAATGTGGGGGTAGAACCAGCCACACGTAAGAGGCATGTTGCCGATATTGAAGCCTTAGAACCAAGACGTAGAACTAGAGCAAGGGTTGCTAAGGACTTCGGTCCTGATTATGCAGTTTTTCTTTTGAATGAAGAACATTAGTCTATAAAGAAAGTTCTTTCTAAACCCGATGGCCCACTTTGGCAAGAAGCCGTCCAAAGTGAGATTAACTCAATCATGCAAATCACACTTGGGTCTTAGCTGACTTACCCGAAGGTTGTAATCCCTTAGGATGCAAATGGGTCCTAAAAAGAAAGTACAAGACAGATGAGTCAATTGATAAATATAAAGCCCGTTTAGTGGTTAAAGGATTTAAGCAAATTGAAGGATATAATTTATTCGATAATATTCGCCTATAACGAGAATTACTTCTATTCGTGTGCTTCTCACGATTTCTGCTCTGCACAATCTAGAGATTCACCAAATAGATGTAAAAACCGCCTTTCTAAATGGTGATTTAGAAGAGGAAATTTATATGGAACAACCCAAAGGGTTTGTTGAACCTAGACAAGAGCGAAAGATATGTAAGTTGGTTAAAACCCTATATAGGTTGAAAGAAGCCTCGTTATAATGGCATTTGAAATTCGATGAGGCCATGTTGTCGAATAGTTTTAAGATTAACCAATGAGATAAGTGTTGGTCTGGAGACGAGTATCAGGTGTAGAAGGGAGGGGGGTGAATACACCTGATTGCAAGTTTTACCAGAAACGCGAAGGTCGAAGAATCTAGCCGAGTTTTGCTACCGAACTAATACAGCACCGATAAACCTTCCGATCGCGGGCGAGTGATTCAGCGGCTGAGTCCCTTCTACCGCCGAGGTCGTATGAGAAGTTCGATCGCGAGAATGTTGTGCGGATTAGTGTGGGGCCCGTTTGACTTTGTCTCTTTGAAAACATTTTTATGGAAACCAAAGCTGTTTTGGGCCGGTGCACTTTTCAAGTTAGTTTTATGCAAATGGTGATTTGTAAACAGTTTGAACACAATGCAATAAAAATAATAAATGATAAAAGTAATTTTTAACGTGGTTCGAATACGCAAGATCCTACGTCCACGGTCTTGCTGAACAGGAGGTCTTGTTGATTAATCTGAGCAAGCCTCAGCACGGAATTTGTGCACTGGACAGACCCTTCTAAGTTATAGTCCTTAGCGACTTTACAAATCAAACCGAAGTTTGAAGGGGAGGGGATGATCTCAGACTATAAAGGAGTTCTTACAATAAGAACGATTCACAAAATGTGAACTCCTTCGAATGTTCTAAGATAAAGATATTACAATGAATGCTTAGAAAGAGAAGGGGGAACTAAAGATTCTCTAGAGAGAAGAACTAAGGATATTCAGTGAGCAAGTTCTTCGCTAGGTTGGCTTTGAGTGCGCTAGAGAGTTGTATGCTTGTAAGTTTGTGTTCCCTTGATGTCACGTGCGTTGAGCTAGGAAACTCTTCTCTATTTATAGTTGTCACCCAGCCATGTATCCAGAAACTCTTCTCTATTTATAGTTGTCACCCAGCCATGTATCCATTGGAGATGACGATGCCACGTGTCACAAAAATCCAAGGAAAACGGTCATATATTTTTGAAATGTCGTCGCAGAGTGGTTGGCATTCGGTGTATGAGAGCAGCTTTTGTGTTAGAGACGGTAAGCTTGGCTTGCTTCTCATTGGTCGAGGTTTGCGGTAGGTGAGACTTGTTAGACATCAATCTTGTACCTGAGTTGACTCTACGAACCTCGTATACCGAATGTTCTATGCCGACATTCGACTAATAAGGATTAGGCGAGTCCTTTTTCTTTGTACGGTGCGCAAGGCGACGGTTTTCAGTATATCGAAGGCTGATATCGTATTAAGTCTTCATTTGAGTCGGCTGAAAAAGATCTTCTACTGAATGTAGTCAGTTTTTGACTCGATGATAGCAACAGAGCTCTTCACTTAATCAGTAGATAAAAGGATCATATTGTGTCTTCTTCCAAATTCTGCTGATGAGAATCTTCTACTGAGTGTTGTCAGCAACTGACTCCGAAGACTACTGAGCTCTACTGAACCAATGACTTGGGGTTCTGGAACTTTAACTTCTCTAATGAAGTTCAGTCCAACAATATACCCTTTACAGGTCAGGACTAGGTTTTGGGATCTTCAATTCTATTAGCAATACAATTCAGTATTACTACAATTTGCCCCATAACAAATATTACAATATCGTCCGTATAGTTATATAAACTACTGACTCAAGTTCCTACTCATCTACTGAGTCAAGTTCTATGTACCCCCTAGCAATGATCTACTAGACCACTAACTCATATTCCTACAATAAGTGTGTTTACATAAAGAATACGAACAATGGTTTCGTAATTGTTTGTCTTTATGTAGATGATATGTTGATTATGGGAAATAATATTCAAGTCATAAATGACACCAAGTGTATGTTTAAGAGAGTTTTTGATATGAAGGATATGGGAGTGGCTAAAGTAATTCTTGGAGTAATGATCGAAAGAACTCCTAATGGGTTATTTTGTCTCAATCTCATTATATTGAGAATATGTTTAAAATGTTTAATGCTTTTGATAGTGCACCTGCCAAGACTCCTCTAGAGGTAAATGTTCACTTGAGCAAGAATAGAGGTTATCATGTTGCTCAAGAAGATTATGCTAGGATCATTGGTTTTCTTATGTACATCATGAACTGTATGAGGCCTGATCTAGCTTGTCCGATGAACAAATTGAGTCGGTACATGAGTAATCCGAGTAGGAGCATTGGAAAGCTCTTGTAAGAATTATAAGGTACTTAAAGTACGCTCTTAACTTTGGGCTGCACTAATATAAACATCCCCCTGTACTTGAAGGGTATTTTGATGCGAATTGGATATCTAACACTAAAGAATCGTTGTCTACTAGTGGTTATGTGTTCGTTATAAGGGGAGGAGCTGTGTCGTGGAGATTCACAAAAGAAAAGTGCATAGCCCGATGCACTATGTAATCCGAGTTTATTGCTTTAGGTAAGGCCGGTGAGGAGGCAAAATGACTCCGTAATTTTCTTGAAGATATTCCATGTTGGAAAAAACATGTGCCACTTATGATGATTCACTGTGATAGTCAAGCGGGTATAGTAAGTCGAGACATATTCGTCGGTAACACCATACCATAAGACATTTGATCATGAGTGAGGTTATCTCTGTAGACTATATTAGGTTAATAGATAACCTAACGGATCCATTTACCAAGAGTTTGCATCGAGATCGATTGTTTAAGTTCGTAGAGGGAATGAGAGTAAAATTCAGAACTTAAAGACAGTTATAGTGGATACCCAACCTTGTAGATTGGAGATCCCAAGAACTAGGTTCAATGGGGAAACTAACTATATAAGTGTGTTTATACCACAGTCAAATAGTCTATTCCCTAAAGAGCTCGAGAGTATTGGTGATCTGTCAAGTGGTGAGGTTAAGTCTTTGACTTTCAATGATTCTTGGATATCTTGAGAAGGTAGAGTATGACAAGATACTCGAGTAAGAATCATCTATGTAAGTAATAAGTGAGGGCCGCTTCTAAGTGATACTTATGAATCCAAAGAGGTTGTTCATGGCCTGTAAAGGACACAAACGTGCGAACAAAGAGGTTGAGACTTTATAACGTTAGTGCTATTGTCTAAGTATACTCTATGGAGGAATATCTAAGGTCACGTGTCCACTTGTCTGCAGGTATGCTCGATAGCACTAACTAAGTAAGGTTCAAGGTCACAAGCCACCTATCTAATGCTTTATTATCTCTTGAGGACATAGCTGTGTGTCTGCATTCATGCATTTGGTTATTTCCACTCATGTGGTGAATCGTTGGAAAATATTAGAAATTAAAGGAAATTATGAAAAGAAATCAAGCATTAAATGCTTGTTGACTTGAATTAAATTTAAAAAAAATTGACCGTATTTTCGAGCCTTGAAACGTATCCAATTTATAAATTGAAATATATAGCATCGATCTACGTTCCGAGTAGATGATCGTAGTGTATTTAATTTATCAATTCTAATTTTTTGTGAGTGAAAAATAACGGCTCGAAGTTTAAGGGACAAAACTAAATTATTACCTAATGGGGAGTAACTTACCTTATTCGAGTTTTTGGAGTGGTGAGTAATTAAGTGTATTAATCAATGTAGTTTGATGTGGTATTTAAGTCTCTACCACTTAGTAGGAGATAACAAAGTGACATGTGGTGGGCTTGAGCTACACATGCCCATGCGAGCGAGCCTTTTCGCCGACCGTCTCACACCCGGCGTGGCGCGGCGCTAGCTCTGGCTCCGATCTCCGAGCTCCGAGTTCCATGTCCTTGGATTTGGACTTGGATCTTCGCAATTGCTCATTTGGGTGATCTGTGGGCTTGTCCGCTAGGCCTTCGTAGTTGGACTTTGGTTAAAGGGCTTGCTGGGCTACTTGTGGGCTGGCCCAAACCTTGGTGCAGTGTTCCTGCTACACAAGATTATATGTTTTTTAAAGGTGCTGAAAGAAGTCTCTTTAGCAACCAATCATTCCTCTTTGCAACACTCCACTCCCCTGCCCATGATCTGTCTGCCTTAATAGGCAGTAGTTATTTCTCGAACAATATTCACATGGGTGGAAGATGCCTATAAATAGGCTGTTTGCATAAGCATTTTACACACCACTCATCTGCATCTCTCTCTGCATAACATCTAGTCCTAATTTATCCAAAAGCTCTAGACCTCGCTGAAAGTCCAGTCGCCGGAGCTCATTGTTCTGCGGTGGTGCAATACTTCGAGACATTGTTGTTGGTCCCGAGTGTACGGTCGGGTGTAGAGAGGGGGGTGAATACACCTAATTCGATTTCTCAACCTCGAACACGAACAGTCCCTATTCAGGATGGTGCTCGATCGAAAGGGCAGTTCGGCAGACCAAACATGTTTACGAATCGTGTGCGGCAAAGAGTCCGACTCTACCGAGACTCGCTTAGCCGATCGAGTCGAAATTCAGTATCTTCGGTAAGAGTTCAGCGTGCGGAAATGTGTGTAGGCCCAAATCAGTTGAGTGGTGAAAACGTTTTATGAAAGTCTCGGTTCAGCAGATATTCGGTTCAAGATATCTTTGAGACGGTTGATTGATTTTAAAGGAATGATGTTCGGTATGAATAGTAAAATCAATGCAACAGCTTAAGAAAGCAATAGAGACACGAGATTTTTAAAGTGGTTCGGATATCGCTCAAATCCTACGTCCACCGTCCCGAAAGATCGGGAGGCTATTATTTATCCCGAGTTAGTCTCGGTCGGCTTGCTGCGACCGGGCAAAGCCGCGTCTTGGTTTTTATATCGATCCAAGTCTCGGTTACAACCATCAAACTTAGAAGTGTTTGACAAACTTTCTCCACACGGTGAAGGAGTCCTTATACAATAAGGATCGGGTTCAAAGGTGAACTCCTTTGTCTAAGCTATAGATAAGAACGGTTGAGCTTAGGGTTAGAGGGATAGGAAATATGAGAGAGTAGCTTCTAGATCGACGAACAGCTGAAGATAAGCTTTGAGTTCGTGTAACGTCAATTTGGATACTAGAGGCTTTATATGTCGGTTCAGCTTGATTCCCAATGAGCTAGAATGTAGTCTTTCGCCGGAAGATTGTTCTTCGAGTTCTTGCTAAGACGTAGTTCTTTGGGTTCTTTGCTCGTTGAATGCTTTCTTGATTTTTGCTCTAGATACGTGCATTCGGTGCATTCTTCTTGAATAATCCCTCTATTTATAGAGCAGAGATTGAAATAGATCCGTTGGAGACAATCTTCTTCTCTCTCTCTCTTTTGGTAGCAAACGGCTCTTTTTGACGTAGGTAACAGTGCCTTTTCCTCCTTTTTCGGAAAGTGTTGACTTGCAGCTTTAGTAGGTAGGATGACACGTGTATGCTTGTCATTTGTCGAGGTGAATAAAGTGGTTGAGACAGAACAGACTTCGAGGCTAATTGAAGCTGACTTCTCTCTTCCTCGTATATGACTATGCTGATTGCATTTCAAAAAGATCTGACAGTTCGAAGAAGGCTCGCCGTCAGTCCGGGTCCCGTAGTCGTAGGTATAATGCCGAGGTACACTACGAAGGTCGGCTCACGAATTCGGTGAACTACTCTCGCTGAGTTCGGTTCATACCGAGTCTTCTACCGCTCGGTGCCGAGGCGAGATAAGCTACTGAACGCCTTAACCAGAGCAGAGCGTCTACTAAGTCTGAAACCTCAGAGACAGAACAAATACAAGGGAATGGTTCACCAATCAGATAGGGTTTTGGGATCTTCAAATCTTCAGACAAGTACAGAGCACAAGGCTACTGAGCTTAAGATCAGTGTCTAAGATCGAATCATTTCCCACTAAGAGTAACAGAGCTGAGGATGGAATCATCACCCAACAATTTCCCCCTATTTGATGATGCCAAAACCTATCATCTATGCTAAACACTAACTTACTCAAAAACAGAGCTCCTTACACAATTACACGTAGGATCAGTGGAGTTGTCTGGTAAGTGCTAGACTACTGAGGGAGCAGGGCAGAGACAATTTCCCCCTTTACAACAATTTCCCCCATGGGCAATAATTACCCTCTATGAGAAATAACTCTATGAAAGTCTAGTCTATCAGAAATCTAACCAAGCAAAAACTGACAAGTAAATAAACAGTGTGTGTGTGTCAGTAATCACTTCAGTGATTCTGAGTGTTAAAGCATAAAACAAACACGGCTATTTAGACAACAAGTAGTTGTCAAAGCCAAAAACCAGATTGTATATATATGATATTCAGTTAAGTACAATACAAATCTTGCTAAGCTAAGAAGAGAACTAAGGAGGAGAACCCTTAAACCGTCGAATCCGATTCATGAAACCTTGAGATTGATCTTCGAGCAAGGTGGGACTCCATACATTCACGAACGTGTTCTTCCTCGGCTTCAAATACTCCGCGAAGTCTGGCTTGGATCATCTTGTTCTAGACCTCTGTTCATCGCAAAGCATTCTTCACTTCTTGTTCAATCACTCCGAGATGGATCGAGTCGTCTTGTCTCCCGGGTGGTGGAATGATTCTTGCTTCAGGAACGCTGACTACTACCCCTTCAGTTACGGCTCGTGCAAATATGGGTATAGATCCAGGTTCAGTAACTGCCATCCATTCAACATAGGCATCAGCCTTAGACATATCAGGCCAGAATCTCCAGAAATAATTTCGCTTGATAGACTCAATCTTGGCCGATTCCCATCTCTGATTGAACTGAGTAGGTATCCATTCGTCTGATCTCGGCCATCTATGTGATTTCAGATCAGTTGGCTTCCTGAACCTTCTGTAACGATAAGGAATGTCAGCTTTCGAAGGAACTCTCAGCCTGGCCTCTTGCTCAGTATGAATTCTGAGTGCCTCGAGGTCTGCCAAATGTATCCTCTGCCTGGCAGCCTCTATCTGTCTAGCTTCCTCTCCTCGGTAGAGATATCTCTCCATCTGAGCAAATATCGCTTCTATTTATGCATCTTGCTCTTGAGGCTTCTGAGGAGCTTTTTCGGTAATCGCGAGAGGTACTTGGATTTATCTTGGGATGTACCTTGCGCTTTGAGTGCCTTTTTTTGTTGTTGTTGCCTCTCCCTATCTTCATCATCCTCGATTCGAGTTTTTTCGGGAGGCAACCTAGCGAGCGCTTTCTTCTTTCCACCGCGTGCTTGGTGCCTTTGTCTTTCCTTTTGCGGGGGTTAGACTTTGGCTTGTTGGCGGCTTCAAGATCGGCAATCTCCCTAGCGAGCTTCTCATTCGCCGCTATCTCGAGCCTCCTCCTCGCCGAAATATATCTCTTGGTTTTCTTCTTTCTTTGGAGGGGTCGGGAGATCCATCACTTGTTTACCTCTTCCCTGAACAGGTGGAGTTAGAGGAACCTCTTCGTCATCATCAGAGTCCTCCTCCTATTCGGCAAACTCAGCAACCTCCTTGATTATGTCAATAGGAGTCTGGGTTGCATGAGTAGCCTGGGGTCTAGAGCCACTTGGGCCGGTCTCTGCTGTGCTCGCAGCTGGGACACCCTGGGCCTCACCCATCTGAGTCTGAGTCTGAGTCGTAGAAGACTTCAGCACAGCTTCCCCCTTAGAAGATTTTGCAGATTTTATTAGTATCGGGGTAGACTTCTCAGCACTCTGTTTCTTGCCTTTGGTCGGCTCAATACTCTTCCCTCTTCTACTTTCCCCCTTTTTGGCATCATCAATTGCAGCCGGGGTAGGGATAAGTATTGTGTTCTGAAGGCTGTTGAAGGAGGTTGACAGCGTCTGAATTTGATTTTGAATGTCTGTCAGAGCCTCATGCAGCTCGTTCCTCTCAGAAGTTAGAACTTCATCATATTTCTTGTAAGAGAGTTCAGCTGCAGCCTTTACATCATTCAGCTTCTCAGTGATCTTGTCTTCCAAGGCCAGTTGGATATTCTCAAATCTTTGTTCAGTGGCCTCGGATTGTTCAGTGATAGCATCAGTATGAGCCAGTTTAGAAGCCAAAAATTCATCAAGTAGCTTGGTTTGGCTCTCCTGAAAGATCTTGAGCTGAGCTTCAAATTGGACTTGCTGCTGAGCCAACGCTTCTGAAATAAGCGCAGAAACATCAGGGGCGGCTGAATGAGAGACAGAAGATTTCAGCCCCTGAAGTTCTTTAGTCGTGTCTTGAGCAGTCTGCTTCCATGTACGATGGATAGCCTTCGCAAGATCTCGATTTTTGATCCCTTGAGCAGTTAAGGCTTTTGCCACTGATCGAGATCTCTTTGCGGTCCGGGCCGGGTGCTTTGCCGAAAGTCGATCGCAAAGAAGAGCTGAGCGGGCTCTGCTGAGGACGAAGCACCAGCCTTGGACTTCTCAGGTCCAAGGATACTGAATGGAATATCAGGAATATCAGCATGTGTATCCTTGTCCTGGAGTGATCCCTCATCAGGTTGTCCAGGGCCTGAATCCTTGGGTGGGTCCTGGTCGTCATGATCTGACCCATCTGAGGGTACTGAGCCTTCTACTTGTTTGTCATGAATCATCGCAAGCATAGCGGCCCTCAGATTCTCCATGGTGCTGAGGTCAGCAGGCTCTGAGTAGCCTATTTGCTGCCTCAACTTCATCTCTTCTTCATGGAGTTGCTGACAGGAGTAGTGGAGAACAAGGCGAAGTAGATGCGGCCACTCCGAAAGCGAAGAAGCATGTGGAGCCTTGCCGATTTGGCAATGATCATCAAGTCCGAATGATCGGCAAGCTCCAGTATTCGTTGAAGGATCTCACGGGAGGCTCGAGATAAGATCATTGAAGCTTCCATCCCGGTTGATTCACCTTCGGATGCGTCTCGAGACTCCAAGTCAATGTGTGAAGTCTCGCTTCTTCGATTGGAGGGACTGAGCCTGAGTGGAGGGAACGAAAGGGGGGCCGTCTAGGCGCCGAATATCTGCGCTCCGAGCTTCGATAGCATCCCCTTGGTCCCTTTCGGTGGAGACGATCTTCTCCACCGACCGAGTCTTCTCGGAAGACTTGGACTCATCAACCATTGTAGTGGCGGTGTAGTCCTTTCGTAGCTTGTTCGGCGAGCACTTCGGGAACCTCCTCGGTAGGCCGGCACCTCAACGGCTTTCTTCGGTTTCTTTGCCGGTGCCTTAGGAGTTTTAGCGGGAGGGGTTCTTTTCTTTGTAGGCGTAACTTCGTTGAGGCTTTGATTGCGGAGAGACCGCCGAGGGTCCCGACCCTATCCGTCGAAGCGCCGCTATCTTGTTGTGAAATCGACCTTCTTCACATTGAAGTACTCCTTGTCATTTGTAGGTGATAGGCTCGGATCCACATAAATCCTCGATCATGATGGACGAGTTTGAGTCCATACAGCAATTTGCCCTTTGCGCTCGGCATGTTCGATGCCTTGTCGAACTTAGCAGCTGAGCCATGAATTCACGGAGAAAGAACTCCGTCCAATTAATGCAGGCTCGGTCGTATATGGCCATCATCATCTCGAATCTTAGGCCTCGACACACGGTCAAACGACCACGCTTGGCTTGTCGATAGTTGCGTCACTATATAAGCAAGTGCCACGAACCGAGGCAACATCTTTGTTCTTCGAAAAGCCAACGAAAGTAGTGGGCTTTCCACGAAGACGGTAAGATATTCATCAACTCGGTCGTCTCGTACCCGGATCATCCTGATCCCTTCGGAGGGCGGATCAAAGCTCCGCTTCAAAGCATCCTTGATGGACATCCGCTTAAGCTCCGTAGTGGCGTTTTGGATAGAATGGACAACAAATCTCGCCACTATGTCTCCGGCACATGCGTTCCGAATTCAAGTACAGCTCTGCAACCTGTCTTGGGAGGAAGAACGAAGGCCTCCTAGACAGAAATTTCTCCAGCCCTAACTCGCGCAGAGCTGAGAATATATCGTCCATGTACTCCAGATCGCATGAATAGAAATCCATGGTGGGTTCAAACCACACGCGATCCTTCTCCAGAATGTTCTGCATACCCGCTGGAGATATCATAGAGATATTGGTTTCCGCCTTTGTACCTATTACACGAAGTTGTTATCAGTATCGATTTTTAAATAAAATATTTTTATATATGATACTAATCAATAATGATCAACACATAAGTAACTTCATGTAGGCATACCGAGAATTTGATCGAATTGAAAGTAAGCAAATGAGGGTTTTGCAAAAAGGTATTCTCGGAATTTTCGGAGGTAAGATACCAATATGTTAAGTGCGAATATGGCGGTTCTTAAGATTTGATCGAAATATATGCATATCTAGAAGATGAACAGTTATCGATCTAAGGCTGAGTTTAAACCTACTTTATGAGATGGACGGTTAAGATTCAATATTATAAAAGGTAATGATCACAAAAGCCACCTAAGTCAATGCAAGTTGTAAACATGCCTAAAGAGTAACTATGATAAGACATGCATTTAATGCGCACAGAGTTCAGCAAAGTTGTGCATAGAATGTCGTGTAATAAATGTAATCTGTTATCAATAAATGACAAACTAAGAGATATTTAAATCATGCTGAATCTCCATAATAAATGCTTATCATTGTTACATTAGATACTATAGAGTAGAGATACGCAAACCCGTCACCGAACATAGTAGTCAGTGATACCTCGTGTAGATGGTTTTTCGAGTCTCTACGTCATCGAACTTACTCGATCGAGAGTGATCATTCCCCCTCACTGGAATGTTCCTCTCCTGAAACCTTATTACTGACTGGGGTCAGTAGGGTCCAGCAGACCTAGCTCTACTGAAAGTTCTCTCGAATCGGATTCGGCTAGAGGCTTGGTCAGTATATCAGCCCGTTGCTTGTCGGCATGGATTTTTTTTCATCCCCGATATCCTTCTTTTCGACATGGTCACGAATGAAGTGATGTTCGATGTCCACGTGCTTGCATCTCGTGTGTAGTACGAGATTACGAGTGATTGCAATGGCACCGGTACTATCGTAGAAGATCGGCACTTCATTCCGAATGACGTCATAGTCTCTCATTCGCTTGTCTCGGCCCAAAGGATTTGGGCGCAACAACTTCCGGCAGCCATGTATTCGGCTCCCGTAGTCGACGTAGCTACCGAGTGCTGTTTCTTTGAAAACCATGAGATCGCCTTGCCGCCAAGGAACCGACATGTTCCTCGAAGTTGATTTTCGGTCAATTCTACATCCTGCATAGTCAGCATCAGAATAGCCAGTTAGTTCAATATTATCATCAGCCGGATACCATAAACCTATGTTGGGTGTGCTTCTGAGGTAGCGAAGAATCTTCTTTGCTGAGTCCAGATGGCTCTGCTTCGGATTCGCCTGAAATCGAGCGCATACACCTACAACATAAGTTATGTCAGGACGAGTAGCTGTTAGATATAATAATGAACCAATTATAGCACGGTATTCAGTTTGATCTACTGATACTCCCTCCTTATCAAGATCGATTTTCATATTCGTGTTCATCGGGATCTTGATAGGTTTGCCGGATGTGCCGCCGAATCTTTTGATGAGGTCTCGAGTGTATTTGCTTTGATTGATGAACGTTCCTTTGTCAGATTGCTTGACTTGAAAACCAAGGAAGTAGTTCATTTCTCCCATCATCGACATCTCGAACTTGTCCTTCATCATTCTTTCGAATTGCTGACACATAATGACATTCTTCGAACCAAAGATAATATCATCTACATAGATCTGCACGAGTAATAGGTCGTCTTCCAGTCGAATGCTGAACAACGTGCGATCTACTCGTGCCCCTTCGAAAACCTTTCGAAGAAGAAACTCGACGGGGTATCGTACCAAGCCCCCGGGTGCTTGTTTTAACCCGTAAAGAGCCTTTCTGAGTCTATATACTTGATGTCCCTTCTGAAAGCATGGCGGTTGTTCCACATAGACTTCTTCTTTCAGTACGCCGTTCAGGAACACAGACTTCACATCCATTTGATAGACTCTGAATCTTTGATGTGTTGCGTAGGCAAGGAATAGTCTTATGGCCTCCAATCTTGCCACTGGAGCGAACGTTTCATCGAAATCTATTCCCTCGGCAGCCGGTAGCCTTTTGCCACGAGCCTTGCTTTGTTCCTTACTATAACGTTGTTTTCATCTCGCTTGTTCTTGAAGATCCATTTGATTCCAATGACATGTTGATGCCGGGTCCGTCTACAAGCTCCCATACTTCATTTCTCGTGAACCGATTCGGCTCCTCCCCGCATAGCAATAATCCGGGCCAAGCATCGTTAAGTGCATCCTCAATATTCGAGGCTCTTCAAGTAGACAAGAAGCGAGGAAAATAATGCGCTTTCTCCTTGACGAGAATCTGGATCTTGTCTTGACATGTGCTGAAGGATCTCCAATTATAAGATCGGCCGGTGTGAGCATCTAGCCACGATCTACGATGTTTTAACTCTTCATTCGAAATTTGATCAACGAAATAGTAGGTGAGTTAGGCATTTCGATTGTACTATTTCGAGATTGAAGAATTTCGGGAATGAGAGTATGATCTACCGAGTCACCGAGGTTCGGGGCATTCGACTCGAGAACATTATCAATTGTTCCCCCCCGAGTTGTTATTCTCGGTAGTGGTCTCGATTACCTCTTGGGTTTCCTCATCGACCTGAGTTACCCGGGATTGATTCCGTTGGGAGAATCAATCGCTCGCCTACTTGCTCCGCTGGTTGAGATTCGATAGATTTGTCTTGGTTTCTTCGTCCGAATCATCATCCCAACATAGCTGGATCTTTTCAGGTTTGTCCTTTACGCTTAGATCCTGTAGCTGTCTACTGATGTCCTCAGATTCAGAATTTGAGTTATTGCTCCTGTCTTCAGTAGTAAACTCGTTAAAAACAACATGAGGGCTTTCCTCCACACAAAGAGTCCGATAGTTGAATACTCTGAAAGCTTTGCTGACCCGAGAGTATCCTAAGAATACTCCCACGATCTCGACTTGCTATCAAAAGTCTTCAGCTGATCTTTCCCATTATTGTGGATAAAGCATGAACAACAAAAGATATGGAAATAAGATAGAGAAGGCTTCCTGCCGTTCCATAGTTCATATGGTGTTCTTCCATGCTGCTTCGTCAGTAAAGACCGGCTCTGAGTGTAACATGCAGTGTCCGTAGCTTCTGCCCAAAATTTGGCTGGGAGTCCTGAGTCTGCGAGTAGAGTCCTAGCTGCCTCTTTTAGAGTTCTGTTCTTTCGTTCAGCAACTCCATTCTGTTGAGGTGTGCGTGCAGCTGAAGTCTCATGCTCTATGCCTTCTGCTTGGCAGAACTCCTCCACCATACTATTCAGGAACTCAGTTCCTCTGTCAGAACGGATTTTAACAATCTTGGTGTTCTTTTCGACATCGAGCCTTTTCGAAGCTTTGGTAACTGTTTTGACGTCGGACTTGTTGTGCAATAAATATGACCCATGTGTAGCGCGAGTAGTCATCTATGACCACTAAAGCATACTTTTTGCCTCTGATCGTCACTGGAGAGCCGGACCGAACAAATCCATATGCAGCCGCCGAAGGATTCCATCTTGTGGAAGGCGATGGAACTGGAGGATTTTGATTCCTTGTTTGCTTTCCCTTCGGACATGCTTCACACCGAGTGTCTTTCTTGAACACCTCATTCGGCGATCCTCTTGCTAGAGTGTTCCTAGCTAGTTTGCTTTGAGCGTCTTGAAGTTGAGACGACCGAGCCTTCTATGCCATAGCCATCCCGTTCGTTTTCATTCTTCGCCAAAGCAAACAAGCTTCGTGTTCGGCCGAGTTCCGGGCCACCACGTAGATATTCTTTTTTGCGCGAACTTGTCCCTGTAGATTTATCAATGACATCACGAAACCGGCGTCAAAAATCACTCTATTCGAGTTATCACAAAATTGACTAACAGAGAGAAGATTATGTGAAGTCCTTCAACATAGGATACTCTAGGAACGTTGGCGGTTCCTATCTTCGAGTGTGCCGTATCCTCTCGTGTAGCCTTTGGCATTATCTCCAAACTCGATTCGGGTCCATCTTCGATAATATAATTCTTCGATGACTCCTTTGGTATGTCATGTGTCTTGAGCATCCGCCGTCCACATACCATGGGTCTTTATGCACCCGCAAAATAGAATTATATTCGGTACCCTTTATTTTTGATTTTGGGTCCTTAGATGTTAGCTTTTGTAACCCAATTTTGTCTAACAACCCCGGTGGTTTCTGCACAACTTCTTTCCGTTTGAGTCAACAAACTTGACCACTTTGGACCGGTCGAGGCCGACTTCTTAGGCTTCTTAGGTTCGGGGAGTCCGGATCTTCCGAGCCGGTGATCGCCGACCTTTGCCTTTTGTGCGTTCTTCTTCTTTTCGACTCTTGGAACCTCCTCGACTATAGGATCATAGTAATATGACCCATACCGAGCTGGATGTGTCAACCGAGGTGGTCCATACCGATCGCCCCACTTAACTCTGCTAGTTCCCCCTTGACTGAACTGGGGTTTCTGGGTACCGATCTTCCGGTCGCATATCGATACTTAGGATGAGGTGCTTTCATCTTCGTTTGTTCTTTGCTTGAGGGGTTCAGTAGATTTGCATTGATTGTTTCCCCTCGAACAAACCTATCGGTAAGACGCACTTCGAGCAAACGGGGCGGATGAGGAAGCTTCCCTGGTTGAAGCCAAGTCCTTCCTTGCAATGCTTGGGCTTGTTGCTTGCGAGCATAGCCTCCGGCTTCTTTTCGGCGCCCATGTAACGCTCGGTCATCGAGGCTTCTCCAGGTACATCATCACTCTTCTTCGGTGTGTCGTGCTTGGTCCGAAGTCCCGAAAATTCTTGCTTCGCAGACTCGGTCCAGTATCTTCTCGAGTCAAGTCATTGGTCGAACTGAAATCCGATCTTCTTGATGCTTCGAGACTTGGCCATCGGAGAGTTTATCTCCTCCCCCGAGTCTCAACACAAGTCTTTCGGCCTCGCATAGCAACCCGACTCTCCCGAGAAAGTCTCCGATTCTCCACTTTCGGGGTATCCATTCCGAAGAGTCTTACCGAGCTGCAGACTCATCCGAATTTGTTCGTCGAGCGCTTCTTCGTATGCGGTCGCGACGTCCAAATTCTCATCTCGCACCGAAATAGTATCGTGTGTGCAATGTGAAGAGGAATTGACCGGTTCAAGAGAGTTTACCTCATCCTCTTCGCCCCGCCATTAGGCACTTTTCAGTTGTTTCTTCAGCTTCAAGCTCTAGGGCCATGAAAGCTGCGTCATCATCCGATGAATCCATAAAGGAGTCGACTTCTTCTGAGTCATCTGAGATTTCGCCTGCGATATAAGCTTGTCTTTTCTTGGCGAATTTTTCTCTTCTCTCCTTGCGTCTTTGCGCGTTCAAAGCACTACCGAGCTCGGGACGGTCGTATTGATAGTGTCCCGGCTTCTTGCGATTGTAGCAAGCGATGACTCTTTCTTCTTTGCTTTCGCTATTCTTTGATGGTTCTGAGTCATCCTTCTTTCTGCATTCAGAAGATTGAGAATCAGGAGTGTGTTTTGACATATAATTTGACTTACCTTTCGTTTCCCGATAGGCTTTAGTCACTTTTCTGCGTCGCTCCTTCTCCTTCTGATATTTCACAGCGAGCAGCGCGTACTTCTGAGCCAGACTCCCTTCTTGTAGGTCGTTGAGTGAAGGTTCAGTCTTACTCGTCGTCTTGCTCATCGCGGGAGATGCTGTGCTGACTGATGCTTTGAAAGCATGATCAATCTTTGTGTCAGCTTCAGCTCTCAGCTTTCTTTGAGGTCTGTCGAACTCAAACTCCTCTGCCTGTAATTCTGAAAAGATATGGTCAGGAGACACAGCATCTAAGTCAGAATGTCGCAATAGAGTGGCAAAAGGTGTCCAGTGTCCGTCCGGCAGTGCCCTCAGTATCTTCAGATTCATCTCTCGGTTGCTGAATGTCTTTCCCAGCCCGTTGATGGAGTTCATCAGATTCGTGAATCTGACATTTAGATCTTCAATTTTGTCACCAGGCATGAGAGAGAGGCTTTCCAGCTTTTGGAGTTCCAGCGCTAACTTGTTAGCTTTAATCTTCTGAGTCCCCCGACTCAGTAGCGCTAGGGCGTCCCAGAGTTCTTGTTAGCCATCTCCACCACCACATCCACTCTCTCCAATGGGGGATGCCTGCTCCCGTATGGATCTCACTGCTATCCATCAATTTTTGGTGATGCAGCATTACAAGGACGATGAGGGAACCAATGAGGTGAACTATTCTAGCTAGCTAAAGTGTTCTCATGGATTTTGATGTTGATCACTATTCTAAAGTGCATGCGCGGATGTTAAATAGTTATCCTTTCAAGAATGGACTCAACAGATGAGAGATATGTTGGATGCTAGGAAAAGAGGGGACTTGGCATTCCGTGACAAAGATTTCAAAACTGCCATTGATTGCTATTCCCAGGTAATTATAGTACTCAATGTCCTTAGCATAGTTTTTGTGAATAGCCTAATTTCTCTTCAAGTTCATCACATCAGCTCAGCCAAAACTTATCTTGTCCTACCTTTAGCTCCATAATTAGTCTTTCCAATAGCTCACTGTCTGGCAGACATGGTCTTTTCCTCTTAAGGAAAATCTACTGCCAAATTGAAGATGACAAACACGGATATTAATTAGATTGATAAAGCATTTCTGACTAAATGTTCATGGTAGAATAATGTGGATGCCATGGCCATTTTATCAATTAACTGGGCCTTCCTTTTAGAATATATAATTTCAGTGGCACATGCATATAACTAACAAACTGGGTGTGCAGTTCATTGATGTGGGCACCATGATTTCACCAACGGTTCATGCACGACGGAGTCTTGGTTACCTGATGTGCGATCAGCCGGATGCTGCCCTTCGTGATGCAATGCAAGCTCAATGTATCTACCCTGATTGGTCAACAGCATTTTACATGCAGGCTGTGGCCCTTGCGAAGCTTGATATGCACAAGGACGCAGCTGACATGCTGAATGAGGCTGCCATGCTTGAAGAAAAGAAGCAACGAGGTGGAAGGTGATCGTGACCCCCATCACATATATAAATGCCCAGTTTGTATGGTTTGGTTTGCAATTGTTGCTCTCATTGTTTTTCACATGTAGATTGTAGAAGGAACTACATTTGCTTGAGTCGATCATATGTTCATCTTATGTTGAATAATTAATATTTTATCTATATCAATGTTTAAATCGCATCTTTCCTAGACTTGGAATGTATTTGAGTTTTCAGTTCAGGATTAGGCAACATATAGTTTAGACTTGGTTGAGTACTTTTGGGCCTTATAAGTGTGGGTGTGGGTAAGTTAGTCCTCTAGAAAATAAGATTGTTAGGGCTTTTTATATGGACTGCAATTCGGCTCACCCTAGCACATATATATTTTTTAATTTTTTACTCGTCATCATCTCGACTTAGTAGTGCCCTCGATTCAGATGACAAATAGTGGTATTTTGTTGAGTGTAAGAAGATTTGGAGGACCAACGGGACTTATTTAACTTTGCATCTGATGTTGAGCTCTCCTTTTTGGCTAAGCTACACCAACTTTTTCTTCATGGAATCCATGTCTTATACTCCCTCTGTCCCACGAATTTTACAACATTTATTTCTCGAGTTATCCCACCAATCTTACAACATTACCTAAAATAGAAAAAAATGAATGGATCACAATCACCTAAACAAGTGGACCATACTATTTTTTTACTTTCTACTAATACTTTATATCTTTACACCCACTATTTTATATTCTTGCACCCACTATCTTATAATCCGTGTCGAGACCCCAATGTTGCAAGATTGGTGGGACGGAGGGAGTATGTATTACTCCATTCGTTTGCATTATTTTCATTTGGTTTTTTTTCAGTGCAGAGACTAAAAACTTTATTTAGATGCTCGACTTAAGAGTTCTAAATGTATCGAGAATAATTTTCGAGAAGTGTTTGATGGAAATAAATGAGAATCAGTCTAAATTCTATTAAGCCATAGTTGATGTAATTGATTTTTTTTTAATATTTTTTTCATGTTGTAATTGTAAAAAAATCTAAAGTTTCAAAAAATCTAAGAATCATAATTTTTTGAGTTCGTATCAAAACAGAATCGTGTGATAAAGAGAAATTTGAAGAGGAAGAGAGTATAATAATGTGAGGTGTGTAGTGAGTAGGGAAAGACCAACTTTATTTTAGGATTAGGAGTTTAACCTTTTCCAATTTTAAAAAACATGACAGAAATAACGAGACAACTCGATTAGGAAAACAAGATGGAAATAATGAGATTGATGAACTTTTTGATAGGTTAACGACCCATCATGCATTTTAGTTATTTTGTCTATTTCAATACAACTATAAATTAAATTGTGTCATAAATGAGTAATGCTCGTGAAGACTATAACCCCATTTGAGAAAACAATTTAAATATATGTTTATACCATAAGTGTTATATTATAAGCGCTTAAATTGAATAAAATGCGTTTGGATACATTTACATATAAGTATTTAATTAGGAAAAAATAAAAACTAATTTAAAAAATATTGTCAAGGGATTTTATGAGGATCTACTTTCATAAGCTGTTTTTGACTTATTTTCAAAAAGCTATTCCTACTAGCTTATGAAAATAAGAAAACAACATATTCGAAAATACATTGTTTTCATAAATTTTTTCAAACGCGTATATAAGTGCTTATTTTTTAGAATAAGTTTGAAATAAAAGCTATCGATAAGCTCATCCAAATGGGACCTATAAATACTATGAGCTTGGACAATTAATATTTTAACACTTCAATAAAAAAAAGTTTATTTAGTTTACGCACTTATTTTTAGTCTTCACATCGAAATTATCGATGTACTTTAATTTTCAGCATGATATACATAAAATACGATAACAATATCAATTTTCAGATATTGAGGTATACCAAAAATTTGGTATATATAGAAAATGGGATATATAGCAAATTCTAGCATGAAAAAAATATACCTTAAGCAGTGGCATAACCAGAGATTTACATTAGTGGGGGCTAAATAATTACGCAATTGTGGTCTACCGTGAACTAAAAAAGTGACGATAAAATAGAAAATGAGAGAAGAAAAAAGATAGAGAAGAAGAAACCTAAGGGGAAAAAGAGAAGGAAACTATAAGAAAAAAGAAGAGAAAAAGAAAAAAGTGAGATAAAATTCAAAATAATAATGCATAACTTTTAAGAAAAGACATAATTATTATAAATTAAAGTTATATCTTTGTCAAATTTAGAAAAATATTTCTACACAATTTTGAGCGTGAAGAAGGAAGAGAGAGAAGTTAATTCACATCTTCAGGGAGTTGAACCCACGACCTAAAAAATTATCAAACTACCATGTTAGGCCATTGACCACTCTACGACCAATTAGAAATTTCCATGAAATTATACTAGTTATTATAAAAAATTAAGAGGATTTAATGTTTAGGAAATCGGGCACTCGATAGAAATTATAGCCCAACGGTGGCCCTTGTTGTAAAACCCATGAAAATTGCTAGGATGTTTTATGATTTTTAATATAATTAACTTATCAAGAATCCCCAAAATCAACTCAAAAGAAAATTGAACTTTAATATTTCCATGTTTCAAGGACAAACTTAATGATCTAATTGTTTGAGCTCAATCATAACACTAATATTAATGAATCAAACTTGTAATCGAAATAACTCTGTTGAACTATGTGCACGCGGAACAATTTTTTTATCTCAAAAATTGTTGAATACAAAGCTGCTATTACAATTTAAAATAATAAGTTGAAAAAATATACACGAAATCGAACTTGAGTCGAGGATGGCATCTCTCTGCAAGACGAAATACGCAGCGGGTAGCGCTCTCGGATCTGGCGTATTATCTTCAAATATGAAACGACAATTGTTGGGTGATGATTCCATCCTCAGCATTGTTACTCTTAGTGGGAAATGAATCGGTCTTAGACACTGATCTTAAGCTCAGTAGCCTTGTGCTCTGTACTTGTCTGAAGATTTGAAGATCCCAAAACCCTATCTGATTGGTGAACCATTCCCTTGTATTTGTTCTGTCTCTGAGGTTTCAGACTCAGTAGACGCTCTGCTCTGGTTAAGGCGTTCAGTAGCTTATCTGCCTCAGCACCAGCAGTAGAAGACTCAGTATGAACTGAACTCAGCAGGAGTAGTTCACTGAATTCAGAGCTGACCTTCAGTAGTGTACCTCAGCATTATACCTACTGACTACAGGATCAGACTCAGCACGGCGCATGCCTTCCGAACCGTCGGATCTTTTTGAAATGCAATCAGCATAGTCATATACGAGGAAGAGAGAAGTCAGCTTCAATTAGCCTCGAAGTCTGTTCTGTCTCAACCACTTTATTCACCTCGACAAATGACAAGCATACACGTGTCATCCTACCTACTAAAGCTGCAAGTCAACACTTTCCGAAAAAGGAGGAAAAGGCACTGTTACCTACGTCAAAAAGAGCCGTTTGCTACCAAAAGAGAGAGAGAGAAGAAGATCGTCTCCAACGGATCTATTTCAATATCTGCTCTATAAATAGAGGGATTATTCAAGAAGAATGCACCGAATGCACGTATCTAGAGCAAAAATCAAGAAAGCATTCAACGAGCAAAGAACCCAAAGAACTACGTCTTAGCAAGAACTCGAAGAACAATCTTCCGGCGAAAGACTACATTCTAGCTCATAGGGAATCAAGCTGAACCGACATATAAAGCCTCTAGTATCCAAATCGACGTTACACGAACTCAAAGCTTACCTTCAGCTATTCGTCGATCTAGAAGCTACTCACTCATATTCCCTATCCCTCTAACCCTAAGCTCAACCGTTCTTATCTATAGCTTAGACGAAGGAGTTCACCTTTGAACCCGATCCTTATTGTATAAGGACTCCTTCACTGTTGGAGAAAGTTTGTCAAACACTTCTAAGTTTGATGGTTGTAAACCGAGACTTGGATCGTATAAAAACCAAGACGCGGCTTTGCCCGAAACGCAAGCCGACCGAGACTAACTCGGGATAAATAATAGCCTCCCCGATCTTTCGGGACAGTGGACGTAGGATTTGAGCGATATCCGAACCACTTTAAAAATCCTGTGTCTCTATTGCTTTCTTAACTGTTGCATTGATTTTACTATTCATACTGAACATCATTCCTTTAAAATCAATCAACTGTCTCCAAGATACCGAATCGAATATCTCGCCGAACCGAGACTTTCATAAAATGTTTTCACCACTCAACTGATTTGGGCCTACACACATTTCCGCACGCTGAACTCTTACTAAAGATACTGAATTTCGACTCGATCGGCCCTAGCGTGTCTCGGTAGAGTCGACTCTTTGCCGCACACGATTCGTAAGTACATGTTTGGTCTCCGCCGAATCGTTTGATCGCGACACCATCCTGAATAGGACTGTTCGTGTTCGAAGTTGAGAAATCGAATCAGGTGTATTCACCCCCCCCCCCCCCCTCTACACCTGACCGTACACTCGGGACCAACAATTGGTATCAGAGCGGGAGTTCTTAAGACTCTTGTCATTCTGAAACTGGTCTACTGAACGGATCCGGAGAAAACGTTTTTCACTGCATATCACTCTACATTCATATCTTTATCTTCTATGGCTGATATGTCAGGTATAAGGATGGTACCCATGTTCTCGGTAGAGAACTATGGAGTATGGCGAGTCAGAATGGAGGCGCATCTGACTTCTCTCCACGATAGCATAACTGAAGTTCTTGAGGAAGGACCTATCGTTCTCATGATCGATAGTGTTGTAACTCAAGACCAAGCTGAAGGAGGAGAAATGGTGACCGGGAAGAAGATTCCCAAAGACAGAAGTCTCTTCACTCCTGAGGAGAAAAAGCTTCACAACTTAGACCGTGTTGCCAGAAACGTTATACTGACCACCCTTAGTGATTCTTATCTTGGCAGGGTTCAGGAATGCAAAACTCAATAGCATAGCATAATTACTGTCGTCAAGAAGCCCATTTAAACTGTTAGGTATTGCAGTTTCCAAACATGCAAAATTTAACATGTAAGATGAAATCAAGTAGCATGCAGGGTACAACACAAAAGAGTGATTAGGGAAAACAAAACATAAACATTGTTCCACAAGCACAACAGTTTAGAGAAACCAAAATAGTTTTTATACCATTTTGACAGCAACTGGACAATGTAGACTAGTTAGCATTTCGTGATATTAAAGTAACTTGAATTAATTCTGCATTGCAAACTCTCCCATTTGACTAAACTTGAACCAAACCCACCTTCTATGACATTCAGAATCATAGAATCCATCTACAATCTATGGTCTGAATCAAAATAAACTAGTGATAAATCATGATTGCTTATTATAGCATACAGTATACCCACAGATTGAACAGGCACAATTTGAATCTTTTTTAAAAGCAAAGTAAGGATATCATTAGAACTTGCATCATTCTTATTTTGCAGAGGATCAAGCGTAGAAACAAGATCTTTTGTCTTTGGTCTCTCCCTTGGTTCATATTGCAAACACTGTGAAGCAAGATCAAAAACAACAGTAGCCTCTTCAGTTGAAAATTTTCCTTCTAGATGTGAATCCATTAGAAGAAGAATATTTTTGCCTCGTATCATATCAAGTGCCTGGCATGTACAAAGATGTTTATCAGATATAAAGTCATCATGAAATTCAGTCCGACCAACTCACTCGAAAACAAAGACAGGCTGCACGTGTGTGTGGACTATGACAACGCCAAAATAACCTTAAAAAATATAAGTTTGCCAAACAAGATTAAGAAATCAACAGAAATGCACAGCATATATTCTCATTTGACTCATTAATGTAACGAGTATGTGATTAAACATATAGTGCAAGAGAAACTGCTCAAAAGATAGAAAAGCATAACAAACAACAGAATTCCTGCCTTGTTATGACATTGGTATACAAAATACAAATAAATCAAGACAAAAATAATAAGGAAAAGAATGTAAGGGACTTGTAATGGAGGTCAATTTAAACTTGATATGGATTTTGAGAAGGTTAAGTTATAAGCTATACGACAAAAAAATTAATTGAGGAATCGTTTTATAGGGAATATGAAATTCCAATCATCTTGGAAAATTGTCCAAGGGGTGGAAGACAACAAAGTGTTCACACGTTTTGTTGGAAGAAATGAATGTATTTCTAAAAATGAACTATAGGCATTTGTAAGAAGTTGCTTTGTCATGGTTAGTGGGGAATAATTTCAGTCATAGGTGTCCGGTTAGTATTTTTTGTTAAAGTTGAGGGGTAATAGTGGTGTGCAGATATAGTGAGACATCATCACTTTTACGATCTCTCAATCAATCAAGCTAACTGGTCCGCTACCTTTTAACTAAGCCAACTCATTTAAGCTAGTTGAATACATCTAAATATCAAGACTTTTACTTTGTTACTGGCTACAACCAAGTTAACGGTTAAAATATTCTGATTCATCTATCAGATAGCAGGGGTTAATGAGAAAATTTTAAGGTTAGTTGGAAAACCCAAGATGCCACGACAGCATCTTTAAGAAGGCATGATAGCTGGGGAAAAAGAAGATAGACCAAGTAGAGTTTTAGAATGATTAAATATTTTCTCCAATGACTATTAATTATAAAGCAGATTAGAGAGTGCTGAGAGTTAACCCCGAGAAGAGTTTAAGTTTGGGCGTGAATCATAGTGGCAGAATGATCTGAAGCCAGATATAATTTTTCATGTATCTCTTGTAAGTTTCACTGTAACTTCTGTGAAGTTGCTCTCGCCCTCTCACTGTGACTCTGTTAGTCTTCCTTTTTCTTTTTTCTTGTGAAGTTAATCTTTCATTCCATTAGGTTCTCGTTTCATTCATCATTGATAAAGGACAACTTCTGACTATAAGTAGAAGCCTGATGAGATGTAAGCATTCTTGGTGTGTCAGAGACGGGACAAACATGCTTCGAAGGAGAAGCAGGGTTGAACTAGGCTTTATTTTTGTTGCTTACTGTTTTTGGTTAGTTTATTATTGTCCAGTATTTTGGTTCATTTTGGCTTTATGGAAGAATATTGGTAGTCTAGTAATAGCCTTGTGGAGGGAGTCCAGGAATATATATTGGGGAAAGTTGCAAGGCTTGGGTTGAAGAAATTACATTTTCAAGCTAATGTCTTCCTCTCTAAAGAAGGAATTGTAACGTTCCAGTTCTCCCTGTTAATCAAATATCATCCCTGGGCTTTTTTTTTTTTTAATTAATTCTTGTATACTCAAAACTTATCAAAGTCTTGGGAGATTCTAACAGAAGTCACCAAAAGCATAGCAGTCGGAAGAACTTAGGGGGTGTTTGGTTTGTAGGTTTTAAACCCTACTATTAGTATCACTCGGATTTGATACCCATATATAATGTTTGTTTCGTGGGTATCGGATCCCTACTATGGGTATCAAACCCATATAGGAATGGATTTTCTGAAACCCAAGTAAAACTAGGGTTTCAATTCTGAAACCCATGTGGGAATGAGATCAGGTTAGCGCCGTTCTTCAACCATATTTTCTCCCTACTTTTCTTCTCTTCAAATATTCGCCGTTGTGGATGATCATCCACTCCTCGGATTCTAGAATTCATTCGCAGGTACCGGAATGTTGCTTCTGCTTCTCAGATCGAGGCTCTGATTTTTTGTTTGTTCATGTTTGATGTTGCTCTGTACGTTGTTAACTTACCTGTTTATAGCTCGATTCCTATGTGATTTTGTTTCTAGAATTTTGGATTGTTTGATTATTGATTGATTGTTTCGTCGATCGTCACGCTTCTTGTTGATTCTAGTAATGGTTGGTTTTATTTGATCGTGAGCGGTAGTGATATTGGTGTGAGTTTTTTTTTTTTTTTTCGGTTGGCTAGAGATATTTTCTTTTTTTTCCTTCTTGATTGTTTCTAGAAGTAGTTGGTGTGAATGCTATGGCGCTTTGGAATTCGTAGCGATATTAGTATTACTGGTGATCGTGAGGAAAAGCACTGATGTTAGAGATAATGGAAACTGCGACTCAAATCCTTATTTCCGAAAGGAGAAAGTGTTTTTGGATGGGAAGGAAATGTTTGCAAATATGTAGCTTTATTCGGTGTTTTTGAGTTCATCATTTAGGATTCTTTGCTTACTGTCTGTTTCCTTCTTTGAACTTGTAAGAATATGGCTTTAAACTGTTGTAGTGTTTCTTGTGAAATTTGTGTTGTTGCTTGTAAAGGAGAGACCGAATACAAATACAAATTTGTGTTGTTCCTTCTTAATGTCTGCTTCCTTCATTTGTTCTACATAATTCTTTTGTTTTGAGTTTGTTCCTCTACTCCTAGATTTGTTCATGTGCTGAGTGTATTTGATGTAGAGTTCCTGCAGGGATGGAGTTTTATTGAATATCCCTCTGTGGAAGACATAATTTGTCTCTTAGAATTAATATCCCTCTGTGGAAGACATAATTTGGCTGTTTAGGATTTATTAGTCTGTTGCTTGGTGCAGAAAAATTTGTCTCTTAGAATTAATATCCCTTTGTTGCTTAGTGCAGAAAAATTATTAGGTTGTGATCCCTCTTACTTTGTGAATTACTTCTTTTGAACTCTAGGTTGTTTAGTTGTTGCTTATTGCATAGAAATGGAAAGATCATTTGAAATGAATGTTGATGATCAAACAAACTTGAAAACTACTAGAGGTAGAGGAAGGAACAAAAATTATTGGAACGATGATGAGCTAATGATGTTGATTAGGGAGCTCCAAGAAATTTCCAGTGATCCTATGTGGAAGACAGATTCTGGTTTTAAGAGTAAGTATATGCATGATCTACATAGGAGGATACTGCGGAAGGATCCTTCCTTTTTAAAACAACCAATTCCTCACATTGAATCAAAACTCAAGTGGCTAAAGACAAAATACCATGCAATTAGTGAAATGATCAAAGAGTCTAGATGTACGTGGAGTGATGAAGAGCACAAGATTCAATGTGAGAAAGAGTGGTATGACCATTGGTTAAGGTACGGCTTTGTCACATTGTTTTGCTTCATGTACATAACATTTTCTGATCATTTTCTTGAATTGCAGAGAACATTTTCTGATCCTGTTATGGCTTTGTCACATTTTCTCAGAAATTGCAGAGAACATTTTCTGATCCTTTTCTTGAATTGCAGAGAACATTTTCTGATCCTGTTATGGCTTTGTCACATTGTTTTGCTTCTCTTTTTTTGAATTGCGAGAGACATCCCGAAGCTCGAGGAACTAGGGGAAATGAGTTTTCCCTACTTGAAAGACCTTGATCTTGTGTATGGAAAGGATTGAGCAACAGGGAAGTATGCTGAAGACTATACCAAGGCGGTGGATAATATGGATGAATGGTTGAAGAATAACACTGAAAAGTTACCCTTTTGAAGATGTAGATGAATTTGTGGAAGAGAACTCTCCTATCCAAGGAGCTCATAACATGTCTGGTGGTACTAGTAGCACAACCTCGAAGCGCAAGCAAAAACAGTCTCCCACGGTAGCAAAGGAACCAAAAAAGATGAAGACTCAAGATACCTTGCAATCACAATTGGCGGATGCTACAAAAGAGTTCAGTTCTTGCATATCTGAACTGTCAAGCCATTTCAAGACCATTGCTAGTGTGATGGAGAGCGAGGAAGCACGAGAGTCCGAGTTGTCAAATAGAAAGAAAACCATCATTGCAAGTCTTGGTGGTATTGGCCTTTCTCGAGAGCAAATATGGGCAGCAGCGGATCTTCTTGCACTACATGGCCACAAATTGGAAATCTTCTCTCAACTTGAAGAGGGAGACAAATATGGTTATATCATCTCTTTACTATTCGAATGGTCGAAGCAAAGAGCTTCTTGAACAATGAACTATGTTTTTTGCCCTTTTGATTATAGATGTTTTTTGATGAATAGATAATTTGAACAATGAACTATGGTTTTTGATGAATATTTATCTTGAAACTTTTATAAATGTTTCGTACCAAGTTCGCTGTAGTTTTGATGAACTATGTTTCGTTCCTAGTTCGCTATAGTTACTCATTTGAATTTTATATATGAATTACTAATATCAAAATTTTCATTCCCATTGAGGCTAAAATAACCAAACATCAAATTTGGTTATCATACCCATTCCCAAATAAGTACCAAACACCATTAAAGAAATTTGTCATACCCATACCCAATCACCCTACTATCATACCATTGTCATTGTCATTCCCGAATTCGTACCAAACGGCCCCTTATTGATATTCTCAATTAAAAAATAGAATCCTAAAAGAATCTTAAAGTCATGTACATTTTTGTCTCTAATAAGGGAAATAGTAGATGAAAGTTAACAAAATATAGCAAGCATCACAAAATACAAGTTTCATTGAGTTTCTACTGTGTGCAGAACGACAAAGAAAATTCATGTACAAATAAAAGATCACTTTAAGAAATACAACAGAACTCTTGAAGTTTCAGTCTAGGAGTGGACACAAGAATCATAAAGGAATACATTTCTTGGAGCACAAAGAACTTACTTTCTTATCATCTTTTCTTGGTTGTAGAATCTCTAGCGGCAAGTAGTGAATTCCATTTGTTATCATATTTTAAAGAATGAGTTAGAAGTAGAAGAAAATTAGTAGAGAAATAAAAGTAACAGAAAAGGACCCGTAATACAAGCTGAGGTATCAACATTCCACCTATTATCGTAAGTAGTAATCCTTCTCAAATGTCGACGATAGTCAATACATGACGACTTTTCACTCCTTCAACTAGCACCGGATCAGATGGCCTTGTGCACCTGATCCTTTCTAATCAAGCAAATTAAAGTGGACCTTATATGTTTCAAGTGAGATTATGACTTAAGTCACGGGAAAGACTTGGGTATCACTATATTGCCAACTCAGTTGATTATAATCATCAGATAACATTATTCACAACTTTGGCAAAATAGTTTGCACCATTTGTACAGTATAGCTTGCTTTCTGCAACTTAATGCCCTAGAGATAAGTGATAAATGCACATAAATGAAAACTAGTGAAACTAGGAAAGAAACTGCAGCTACAAACAAGTCAATTAAACCCATAAATAGCAAAATGCAATACGTACATGACTTGGAGGAATATGTTTTCCACTAAGAAGATCCAGAAGGACAGTTCCAAAGCTGAAAACAACACTTTCTTGGGTGACACTCCCTACAAGAAAGTCCCATCACATGCTATATACATTTGAGAGCGAGAAAAAAGTGAAAAATGTTTGCAGCGCAGACACAATAATTTGGAAATGCTCATTTGAAAGAATATTGCCGACACATTATTCGGATAATCTGTAGCACTAAATTTGAATAGCAGCTAAATCAAGCTCAGACAGATTGTTCAAGGCTCGAAGAATTGATGGGCATTCATGCAGCACCAAGTCACACCAATCATAAAAAAGATAAAATCATGATCAGCAATGTGTAACATTTGAAAAGTTGATCTATGCCAAAAAGAATTTGAAAGACTGAGCCTTGACTAGTGACTAGGATAAGGCTGGCATAGAAGGGCAGCATCACATAATTGATAACAATAACTACTTAGAGAAGGCTGAGTTCGAGAGAGTAAGGTTCGGTTACCATGTGCATTTACTCTTGCTCATTCCCATACAAAATATTATTTCCAGAAAATCATACTTCCTCCGTCCCGCTCCACTTATCCCTGCTTCTTTTCGGCACGAAGATTACGATGAATGGTTGGTTGTGTGTAGAGAGATAGGTCCCACAAAGAAAAAGTGGGAGTTTGTGTAGTAATTATTTTCCATTTTAGAAAATAGGACAAGTCAAGTGAGACAACCCGAAAAGGAAAACAAGACAAGTCAAGCGGGACGGAGGGAGTAGTTTATATGAATCTTGGCTTTAAATTAATCTATCCTGTGTTATTTATATTGTTTGTTCGAGGATGTTTTTCAGTTTATTAGGAATGAACGTTACAACTAAACCAACTTATACTCCTAATAGATACCATGCTCCATCCTTGACATTGGTCTATATCAATTGTGATGGTCAGTGGAGTAGCCAGCAGGGAGACCTTGACTCCAGGTCAGCAACACGAACATCGTTGAACAAGTCAGGCAAAAGACCCCCACGGTTGCTGATGAAGTTTCTGGCTAGATATATATTATAAGCTTCTATACGAAAAAAGTACATGGCGTTACATTCCACCTCTATCCTTGATACAGTGAATCTCAATGTATTGTAATCTTACAGCCCCTTGGCTACTGCCTACCAAGCCATTCAGTAAAATACTATTAATGTCTTTTCAATATATGTAATTCAGTCAATGTGTTATCAATTCATAATATATGACTTGGAGACTACTAGCGTATATGTCAATATATTCATCTTAAAGTATAGAAGGTTTACTAAGCACAAAGACCATCAAATAAATTTGCATTTTTAGCTTTTTATGTCAATAAATCCAGTCTACTCTATAAAAATATAGGCTACAGTGTAATAATTTTATAAAGAAACACTTGTCAACTAATAGACATTTTATCGCGAGAGGTGGAAATCTACTTTCAGATAAAGCAATGAAAGTTACACACACCTAACAACTTACCATTTCTTAGATATTCGGGAGGTGTATATGCAAGATTTGTGCTATAACTTTTACCATCTCTGCTATTCTTCATCAATCCAAAACAGGAAAGCCGTGGATCTCCATTCTGCAAAATTCAGCATATCAACAAACATCTGAAAAAAAATAACCTAAGCCCAACTGCATGCAAAATATGCACGTAGCAAGATCAAGTTACCCTAGCTTAGATCTAGCAAACGCAAATCCATCACTAGATAATTATCCTCATCAAAGAGAACCCTGTAAGCATTTAAGTCATGGTAGAGCGAGCGACCTTCCCTAGTGCAATAGTCCAGCGCTTCAGCAATATAAAAAGCAACTCTTAAACACATGGCCCACTCAGGGGTTTGGTTCTCCCCTGTAGATAGCACACAAGAAAAGTTTACCAACAAGTCAAGATAAATAAAGGCATCATAAATTGTTATCGGGGTTTATATAAAAATGCTCGATAAGGAGATATGAGCCCACTACCCCATCCTTGGGTATCCTCTTCAATACGGAGAAACACAAAGAATGCATCTGTGCTATTGATCGAAACACGACATCATAGGTAGCAAGAATGTATCAGGCAGATTGCTGTCAAGGATAACTAGACATATAACTGAGAATTTTAAAAGCCCATATTTCATGTATTAAACATGTATGGTTTGAACCACGAACTCAGACTCGAAAGGAGCATAATGATGTGGTGGAATATTATGGTTTTTCAGTATTCAAAGGTTATTGAGCATCTATTTTCTTCCTAGAAGTTTCAGATGGTTACCATCTTCTAAAACGCACTTGTATCTAACTACAAGTAGAATAACAACTATCCTTAAACAATTATTAAGCACGTTTCCAGTTGGGTATGACCAACATTACTAAAGGCAAACATGCAACTTTTTCGAGGCCTAAGTTAAGAACATTCAAGTTTGTCAGGTTCATCAAGGGTTAGTCTAAGCACTTAACCTAATGCCCTTTAGACAATTAGCAGGTTACATGCTACAGAGTAAAGATATTCCTTGTATTTCCTATGCCCAGAACAAATATCAGTTTTGCATGAACCAAGTATATGTCACATTTCTTATATCGGTAAGATTTTGTAGCAGAAATGGAGCAAACATACTCGAACAAGCAACAAATTTCCAAGGTTAAGATGGCATCCGTAGTCCCTTACCATCATTCATCTGGTAAGTACTCAGACCTCAACCAATGAACAATCTAGGCACTATGCATCACAATCCCAATATACATATCCTAAAATGACATGCTTTGAACTGTCAAACGTCACACCAAATTCTTTAAAAGAACTAGTCATTTAAGTTCACGAAATTAGTAACGCCAAAGAAAAACAAAAAATCAAACATAATTGAGTACACAACATTACAGTGAAATAAATGCTTAGCGAGAGTATCATTAGGCATAAATTCAGCAACGAGCAGCCTTTCATCCCCATCACAGCAATAACCTATCAGGTTAGCCAGTCTATTATGCCTTAGCTTGCCCACTTCCTTCGCTTCCTCCTACACAACAATTAAACTAGTAAATACTTCATAAATTCAACCCTAGCTTCCACTTCATTATATAATTTTTTTTTTAAAATGACGCATACAGCAAACTGTTTAGGATCAGGCCACGCCATTTTGGTAAATTTCTTCACAGCGATCCAGCGCTGGTTCTGCAGCCGGCCTTCATAGACGACATTGGGCGCTTTCTCGCCGCTCTCGGAGACGATGTTGTCGGAGCTGAAGTTGTTGGTGGCGGCTTTCAATTCAACCAGCGAGAACTCCGCGAACCCGCCTGTGGCGGCTACTTTGACAGAGGAGGAGCGGCGGTGGCCGTACTGCAGCTGCAGATGCTGCTGATCCTTGTCCACCGCGCGCGGAGGAAACTCCTTGGACAACCAGCAGCCCATGGCGACTCGGTTGAGTTGACTCACCACACCGCCTCTAAAACGCTAGAAATAGTCCAAGAAGTAGAAGAAAGGTTGATAATAATCTCCAACTTAAACTCATCAATAGTACTATAAATAATCAGATGGTTAAAATACTACGGAGGGAGGATTGAATTGTTTGGGTTTGTGGAATTTCAATAAATATTAAAGAATTCGTTCGTGCGTGTTATGAGGAGAAAAGGGATCTTCAACTTTGGAGAGTGTTGGGCTTTTCGATTTGATTACAACTACTGTACTGCTATTTCTGTTCGTTTCAGTTTTCATTATCATTCTCTGCTCAGTTTTCATCAAGTATGTTGGTCTACTGGCCTCTATCCTACATTTAATAGACTTTATTCAATGCAATATTTATCTTATAGGATATCATGGGAGGGATAATACATATCATTTCTGTAGTCTCATATCCCACGATTTAATTCTTTGATTCATCGGGTAATTCCATATAAAATGGAAATGAATATGAGTATTGTCTAATCGAATTTGACTTATCAGATTATCGACATCAGTTTTTGTGTTACGTATGATAAGATATATATGGGTTTCACGATGAGAAAAGTTATACTGACTATTTGTACTTTACAAACGTTGCACTAAATAATCGCAACTCGTGGATTTGAATCTGAAAGACGTAGAAGTAGAAACTTAATCTAGAAGTCATTAATTTGTTCGCTAAACTTTTAGTCAAGTTCGTTTTATGAATCAGTTAGGGTATCTCGAAGCTCAGTTTAATCGTATATTTCTGCATTTTTAAACTAGTGTTTTAAGTTTTTTAAATATCGATATAGAAGAGTACTTCATTTGTGTCATGTAACATTAATCCAATGTTGTCATTTCGGATATCGATTGTCGATTATTCTTGTTATAGAGTAAACAAAAGTGTAAAAGTGGGGACTGCCACCCCAAATCGTATAAAATCATGAATTAATATTTATTTTTAATTATTTATTATTTTCTTCACTCGAAATTACAATTTCCTGAAATCTTGTGAAACATGCACTTGTCAAATGGCTAATTTGAGAATGTGTTTGCTACTGCTTATTATAAGTATTTTTTATTTGTGTTTACTTAAAGTTGAAAATAATTATTTTTAAGCAAAATCAGAGAGTTTTTGGAATTAATTTTAAAAAAACAGATAATTTTGGTAAATTCAAAAATTAGGTGCTCTAAACACCAAAAGCATCTCAATATATGTTTTAAAGATATTGTTTAATTAAGTAGTTTAATTACTTAATTTTAGAAAAGCAAACGCAGAAAGCAAGTTTTGCAAATATTAAAAAAATATTTATGCGGTCAATAAACAGATAAGTGTTTAAAATAAGTTCTTGTAAACACACCTTAAGTATCTTATTCAGTCAATCAAATGGAATATATGGAATATATGGAATTTGAATTTGATCAGCATAATTAATGGAAAAGTATGTATGATAATATTATTCAACCTCAGCTTCAACCTATTATTGTGATTTATTGATATTGGTTGGTTGGATTAAAATATTAATATTGCTAATCTTAAAGCTTAAAAATAAAAAACATTAAATCCCCAAGATTGATATAGTATTTTACCCCCTAACCTTTTAAAAGAGCCACTTTACCTTCAATGTTCAACCTATTAACTTGAAAGCACATAATTCCCTATGGTTAAACTTAACGGAAAACTTAATACCAACCTCTGAGACTATACCATTATACCACCTGACCTTTCAAAAAAAAAAAAGATACAGAAAACCCCCAAACCATCAAGCTGAAATCAGTTAATCCTTTCACCTATTTAATTGGTTCTACAACCAATACGGATAACCGATCAAACTAATCAAAAGTTTTTGAGCCAAATCGAACTAAAAAATCATTTGATATTTTATTTATATTTTTGGTTTTTTCCTTTTTCATTTTCAGGTATTTTCATTTTAATCAAACGGTTAATCGAACCTTAAATATTTTTGTTAAAAATATTAATCTTTTCTACAATATCTATGCTAAAAAGAGAACTTAATAATTTTTTTTATTTTTATTCTCTTTTTAGGAATTTCAATTATAGTTGAATTAAATTAGGTCTAAATGAACTTTATCGTTAAAAAACTGAATATCATACTTTGGTTTAAAAAATCTAGTGATTTTTTGTTCATTTTAAGTGAATTGATACCTATAATATATAACTGGTCCCGATTTCGAACAGATAATTTGATGTTACTATGCACTTTATAGGTGAAGGGGGTTAACTGTTTTAATCTTCAATAGTTTTGGTGGTATATTGCACTTTATTTAAAGGTCAAGGGTATAGTGCTATCCCCCAAAGGTTGGCATTAAGTTTAACTCTAAGGTTATGTGGGTAGGTAATATACCTAAAAATCGGTGTTGGGAATGTGATTCAGTATGATAAGATTTGAAGATCCAAAAACCCTAGTTGAGTGATGAACCATATAATGTAATAGCTTAGTTGAGTTCAGCATGTTAAGAACTCAGTAGACTAGCTAGAGTTCAATAGCTCATAGATTCAGTAGCTTATCTTGTTTCAACTAGATGAATTCAGTATTGAAGACTCGGTATGGTTATTCAGAACCTACTAAATGTGTTGTTGAATATTAGTACAAAGGAATCGGCCTGCAAGCTGAATATCTCAGAAGAATGTCAGTAGAGGACAACTCAGTAAATGTATTTGAGGTATCAGAGGAAATCAACTTAGTATCTGCTTTTGAGTTTGAACAAGCATCACCTACCATTCAACATTGACAAATGAGGAGTTGTCAGCACTGTACTTGCGCTGACATAAAGCTGCCATCAAGACTGAAAAGAGAGAGAATATCTACAGTAACGTTCAAATTCGAGATGGTTGTTTTCCTTGTCGTTTTTGACACGTGGTTAGGTCTCCTCCAACGGATCTTTCCATGGGTCAAGCCTATAAATAGAGGATGATCTTCAAAAGTTAAAAAAAAAACACCAACGGGAACACAAGTATTCAAGTATTCAAAGCTCTAGCTCACTTAAAGCATACTAAGTGAAGAACTCACTGCTCAGATAGAATCTTTGATAGTTCTTCACTCTATAGATATCTTGTTCTCATTCTCTATCCTAAGCAGCCCTTGTTAGATTATATGCTTATAAACTGAAAGAGTTCATATTGTTGAACTGTTCTTATTGTAAGAACTACTTCCCAGTTGGAGAAACTCAAACCCTGTGTTTGAACCTTGTAAAGTCACTAGAACTATAACTAGAGTATTTGTCGGTGTATAGATCGACTGAGACTTGCTCAGTATAATAAAGTCAATACCTCATGGTAATCAGGACAGTGGACATAGGATCTTGCGTATTCGAACCACTTTAAAAATTTCCTGTGCATTTACTATTTTATTAGTTTACTATTAACTTTGCATAAAATTTATTTGCAAAAATTTATAAGTCAGATCTTTAGTAAAACTGAATATACGCACAAGCATGACTTGAGTTGATTCTATAAAAAAAAATTCAAACAAGAGACGATAAAATCGGACCTACACTTCCGCACTTATTCTTGTACTGAGTTACTGTAGACTGACTAAAGCCAGTAGACGGGATTCAATAGCTCGAATCACTCTGCCCACGCGATCAAAAAGCTAAGTTAGCCAGCTAAGCTATTCAACAAGCATATTCAGTGAAGAATGACTTTCGCGTTTGATTTAAAACTTGGATTCATGTGTATTCACCCCCCCTGCCACCCCAACACACACACACACCTGAAGAATCGTCTCTAGACCAACAATCAGTATACCACATATGCCATACGGAAAATGAACCGATAATCCTGCCTTTATTAGTATACCGTGGTTTTCGGTATAGTATGATACCATACCGACCTTTTTCGATGCAGTAATAATATGAATTTTCACATACCAATGTATACCGATCCATATACCAAATCGTCGGTATATTTATTGTTATTTATGTACATATAAGTATTTCTAAAATTTATGATCTTTTACAATAATATATGTTGGTCCAGAGACGAGCTTCAGGTGTAGAGGGGGGTGAATACACCTGAATGCAAATTTCAAACTCAGAACGCAAAAGTCAGCAGATGATGAAGATTGCTACTGAACTTGTCAGTTAGCTAAATAAGCTTTCTCGATAGCGTGGTCAGAGATTCTCCTACTGCGTACAATCCTACTGACTTGTGTCAGTGAACAGTAGTTCAACAACAGAGGTTGTGTGCGGAAGTGTAGGCCCTTAAAAACTCATCGTAGTTGAAAACCGATTTTATGCTTGTTTGATTAAAACTCTGTTGAATGCAAAATGAACAGTTAATCAATGCAACAGTTAAAATAAACATATGCGATTTTTAAAGTGTTTCGGACACGCTGGGTCCTACGTCCACTATCCTGAACTGAGCAGGAGTTCTTGTATTAATTATACTGAGCAAGCCTCAGTTGATCTGTTCACAGGAAATATTCTAACTTGTTTGCTTATACTGAGCAAGCCTCGGTCAATCTGTTCACAGGAAATAAATCTACTTATAGTCGTAGTGACTGTACAGTTCTTAACCTTTTAAGGTTAGAATTTCTCCAACTAAGGAGTTCTTACAATAAGAACAGTTCAATAAAATGAACTCCTTCGAGGTTTTAAGTTATTGAGTTTTACAATAAGCACGCTTAGATAGAGAAAAAGGAATAATGATTCTCTAGAGAGAAGAACTAAAGAAGATCTAAGTGTAAGTTCCTAGAGTGTTTGAGCTTTGATTGCTTTGGTTCCCAGTGTCTTTCTGCATGAAGACCCTTCTCTATTTATAATCTCCAATTTGTGAATAAATCCGTTGGAGGGAGTCTAGACATGTGTCGCATAAGACAATGAAAATGGCCATAATAATTTGAACGTTGAGTAGAGGTACTGTAGATATTTCCTCTTTTTCCAGCTAGGAGCAGCTTTATGGCAGAGCAGGTAAGACGCTATTGGCTCCTGATTGGTCGAGGTCTATGAGAGTTGGTGAGGCTCATTCAAACTCAAAGTATGATGAGTTAACTTCCTATGAATCCTCGGACCTTCACCTGATGTTCCTCTATTAACATTCGTCTGAACAATTCAGTTCGGTGGCTCGAAATCCTTTGCAGATTCAGTTGGTCGATAGTTGTCCAACTGACTTCCTCGATATTGAGTTATTCGGCTGAGTGCAGAATCTTCTACTGAATGCACAACTACTGAACTCTAGCCTACTGAGTTCTAATAGATAAACTCAACTAAGCTATTACAATATCGAAGGCTCATCATTCAGATAGGGGTTTTGAGATCTTCAAATCTTATCATATATTCATCCCAACAATTTCCCCTATTTGATGATGCCAAAACCTTTTACAAACAACTACTGCTATTGACTATGCTATAAACAGTATGACAAGGTAATCTAAGCATAGTATCAGAGCAACAACAACAACAAAATTGAGCAATGTCAAACAACTGAATTTCCCATTAAAGAGATGTATCATAGTATTATCAGGCTGACTATCTAATCAACACAGAAAAACAGTTTCCCCCATAAAACAAAGAAACATTTTCCCCTATCATACTTAAAAACAACTTCCCCATAGAAGAGAAAAAGCAGTTTCTCTTAAAGAATGTTAAACAACTGAACCACAGAGAAACATATAAGCAGATATGTGAGTGTGTGACCTGATTACTTCAAGAATCACTAGTGTTGAAAGATAAGAACACAACCAATTAACAATGAGTAGTTGTTGAAGGCCAAAAGAAAGGAGATGTCATATATGATTTGAGAAAATTACATGTTCATGACAATCTACTTCTAAAGCCTAGAAGACTAGAAGACTATCAGATGGACTTCTTCTTGAAAAGTTGCATTCGAGCTTTGAAGCTAGCAGACTTCTCCGGAGGTTCAAGACCATAGGTTGAATAGACACGGTTCCTTAGGGCCTTGATTTCTTCTTTGACTTCATCATCATTCTTGTCCAGACCTTTGCTACTGATAGCGTCGAAGATCTCTTCCTCAATCTCCTTCTTACAGATGTTGTCTTGATGCGTGAGAGGAGGAGGCAAGGTTCTGAACTTAGGTGCTTTGAGAGTTTTACCGGACTGTTCCAGTAGAGTTTAAATTTCAGCATAGAGTGGGGGATCAAGTTGTTTTAGAACTTCTATGTATAGCTCCTCAGGACCAGACTTCTCATCAAACAGCTTCCAGACGTAGAATCTTTTGATGAAGTCTACCTTCACTTACTCCCATCGCTGATTGATCTTGTAAGGAACCCACTCATCAGACCTTTTATAGATTATTTGTTGGTCCTGAGACGTGGTTCAGGTGTAGAAGAGGGGGGGTGAATACACCTGAATACAAATTTGTTTCTCAAACGCGAAAGTCAGCTCTAGCTGAGTTTGCTACTGAATTGAGTCAAGTAGCCAGATATGCTTTCAGATCGCGTGGGCAAGAAGTTCTTCTACTGAGTTCAGCTCTACTAACTTGAGTCAGTCGAACAGTCGTTGAGTATCAGAGTTGTGTGCAGAAGTGTAGGCCCTATTAAACGTCTCGGTTGGAAAATCAGTTTTATGCTGAGTTTGATGAAATACAGTTTTAATGCAGTATGATCAGTTAAAGAAAACAGTAAATCAACACAGTAGATTTTTAAAGTGGTTCGGACACACTGGGTCCTACGTCCACTGTCCTGACCAAAGTAGGATACTTATTATATTTATACCGAGCAAGTCTCGCTTATCATGTCTCAAGACGTGATACAAACTTGAAGCTTATACGGAGCAAGTTCTCGGTGATCAAGTTAGCGTGACGCATTCTCTAATTATATTCGTAGTGACTTTTACAAAGGTTTCAAACTTAAAGAGTTTGAGGCTTCTCCAACTATGAGGAAGTTCTTAAAATAAGAACAGTTTCACAAGGATGTGAACTACTCTTTTGGTTCAGTCTGGGTCCTTATGTGTTAGTCGGTGGTTTCGCAACCCAAATCTGTCTGGCTACCTTGGGGGTCTTAGACTTCTTCTTGTTCTTGTTGTCAATACTTCTCTCCACTAAACTTGGAGGTGCTGACTTCTTGCCAGTTTGGGTTCAAGAGCTTTCTCTTCTGACTCTTCGTGCTCCGGCTCATAATAGTAAGAACTATACTGTGCAGGGTGTACCCTTTATGGTTCACCACACTGCTCTACCCACCTGACCTTCTTGTTTCCCCCTGCATTTGATCGTGGTGTTCTGGGGCTAGAAACTTTGGTCAGTTGCTTCTTGTAGCTCAACCGAGGTGCTTGGATCTTTTGTTTATTCTTTATCCGAGGGGTGATTGGTTCAGCAGCTTGATTTCCCCCTCGGACAAACCTGTCAGCCAGCTTGTCTGAGCCTTTTGAAGTTGAGGTAGATGCTTCATTTATGTAGCCAAGTCCTTCCTTAACGGAGACTGGCCCCTGAACCCTTAGCAATCCCTCTAACTTCTCTTTGGCTCCCAAGTACTGCTCTGTCACCAGTCCTCTCCATACTTCATCACTCTTCCTGAGTGACTCATAATCCTTCTGAACTTCTGCCAGTTTCTGACTGAGCCTAGCTATCTCAGTATCTTTCTCAGAATTATCTTTGGTCAAGACTGATATTTGAGTTTCTTGATGTTGAGACTTAGTCAGGAGTGTTCCAATCTTTCTTTTGTCTCTTCACAAGAATTTCTGAATCAGTAAGGACCTGACAATCAGAAGAAAGTCTCTGATTCTTAGCTTTCACATGTTCTAACTCATGAACTGTTCTACTAAACTCCCTGCTCAACTGAATTTTCTCATCTAGCAAATCTTCATATACTTGAACCACATCTAGAGGTTCTCCTGCAACTGAGCAAGTATCGTGTGTGATCCGTGAAGAGGAACTTATGTTAAGTTTAGAGTTTACCTCAGCCTCTTCTCCAGCTATTAGATAGTGTTTAGATGACGTATCAGAATTTGATTATCCGACCTCAACAACCACGAATGTGGCTTCATCTTCAAAAGAGTACATGAATGTCTCTTCCTAGATTGAGTCGCTCGGATAGCTCTCCCAAGCAATATAAGCCTCGCCTCTTCCCCGGCAAATTTGTCTCTTCTAGCCTGTCTTTGAGCTCGTTGTGCAGCTAAGAGCTCCGGACAATCGTAGTAGTAGTGTCCGTTCTTCTTGCAGTTATAGCACATAGATGTCTTGCCACCCTTTTCAGATGTGTTCTTGAATGGTCTGGCAGTAATCTCCGTGTCCCTGGATTCAGGAGAAGGTTTAGATTCTTCTTTCTTTTTATGATTATCTTTCTTACAAGAAGAAGAATCTTAGTGGTATTTCTTCAGCTTTCTGACTCTGTCCTTCTCCCTTTGGTACTTCAAAGCCAGAAGCGCGCATCGTTCAACAAGATCCTCAGTAGTGGATTTCAGTACTGTGGTTGCGATTGTCTTGCTTGTTGAGCTGGGGCTAGCTCCAAATATGCTGATTGTTACTTTAAAAGCATGGTCGATTGGGGTGTCACTTGGAGTGCTTACGCTTCTTTGGGGTAGACTGTGCTCGAACTCCTCTGTCTTTAATTATGAAAAGATAACATCAAGGGTTAAAGCATTTAGATCAGACATAAATAAGTAGAAAAAGGAAGCCACTTCAGTTGAGACAGCGCTCTCAGAATCTTGGTGTTCATCTCTTTGTTGGTGAACATCTTCCCCAGCCCGTTGATCACATTGATCTGGTTTGTGAATCTGACGCTAAGCTCGTCAATGGATTCATTGGGCTGCATGGAGGATGTCTCAAACTTTTGAAGCTCCAACTCGAGCTTGTTTTCTTTGATCTGTGGGGTTCCTTGGCTCAGTACAGTCAGTGCATCCGAAAGTTCTTTCGCCATCTTACAATCTTGCACTCTGCCAAGGTGTGAATCACTGAGCGTTGTTAGGATTGCATACCCCGCGCTACTTGGTCCAGGTTGTGCAATTTCTTCTCTTCAGGCGTGAATGCGACTTTATCTTTGGGGACCTTAGGTCTAATTTATGCTCCTACACCTCCCACAACAGCAAATTCGATGTTGTCGATCATGAAAATGATTGATCCTGTCTCGAGGACATCAATCATGCTATCGTGCAGCGATGTAAGGTACGCCTCCGTTCTGACGCGTCATACCGTATAGTTCTCTATAGAGAACATGGGTTCCATTCGTATACCTGACATATCAGAAATGCGTAAGCAGATAGTATAAGGACGAATGAAGAGATGCTCGTGCAGTGAAAATATTTTTCAGGATCTATTCGAGTAGACCAGTAAGTTCTCAAAACGATGATCAAAAGAACACTGCTCTGATACCAATTGTTGGCCAGGAGACGAGTATCAGGTGTAGGGGGTGAATACACCTAAGTCAAGTTTTTCCTCAAACACGAAGGTCAGACTTGTACTGAGTTTGCTACTGAATGGGATCAGTTGCCTGTTAAGCTTTCTGATCGCGGTACAGAGTGATTCAACGACTGAATCCTTTCTACTGACTGATGCCTGAGAAATTCAGTAAATGAATATTGTGCGGAATAGTGTAGGCCCGATTTTAGTCTGTCTCTTTGAAAAACGTTTTATGAAAATAGCCTCCTGATCTTTTCGGGACAGTGGACGTAGGATTGTTGGATCCGAACCACTTTAAAAATTTGCTTGTGTTATGTGTTTTTACTGTTGCATTGATTACTGTTCATACAGAAAATATTTCTAAAATCATTCGACTGAGTTTCAGCAAAGCCTAATCGATCGCACTAATATACTGAAATTGTTTTCTTAAAAATGTTTTCAAACTCAACTGAATTTGGGCCTACACATTTCCGCACTTACTGAACTTCAGCTGAACGGTGCTGAATTCTGACTTAAGTTAGCTAGCAGGCCTCAGTGAAGTCAGTCACTCTGCCACGCGATTCTAAACAACTTATTTGGTCTACTGAACTTGTTCAGTACGACATTCTCCTGAAAAGGACTGTTCGCGTTTAAAGTTGAGAAATTATTTTCAGGTGTATTCACCCCCCCTCTACACCTGAACGTTTAATCTCGAGACCAACAATCAGGCTATCGATTTTCCTCGTACAGTCTGCAACTGAGTTTCAACTCCATTCAGTAGATCAAGGTTGATCCTACTGAGTCTTCTTTCTGAGTCGGCTGAAGAGTTATCTTCTACTGAGTGCTTCTAGCTGCTGACTCAAAGACAAACACCGAGCTCAAACAGAGGTCTACTGAACCTATGAAAGACGTGTGGTTCTGGAACCTTAACTTCTCTAGTGAAGTTTAGTCCAATAATTTACCCCTTACAGGACTTAGATAAATTAATCTAGAAAGATCAACGCTGGTCTAACCTATTACATCATGTCGGTTCATCACACACTCAGGGGTATGGACAGGGGTTTTGGGTTCTTCAATTCCTCATAACAATTACTCAGTATCCCCATAATGTATCACACGTAGAGACACTGAATCATCTCCCAGTAATTCTTCTCCATCATTGATTCAACTTATAATTTTCCCCTTTATCAGTAGTCTCTACATATCTTATAGTTTCCCTCTATAATAATAACTATGCAGAAACATCTACTGACTCATATCCTGCATATCCCCCTAACAGTGGTCTCCTTGACCACTGACTAATATCCCTACATTTTATCTAAATCAAATCTTTCCATAATTAAAGAAAACCCACTTCTACAAGGATTGGGAAGAGCATCGTCTTATATAAGGGGGATAGAGAACAAAATTCGACACGCTTACACATCCATTATTCACCTTTTACTACATCGCAAACATCACTGCAGCATTGGAGAACACCGTTCATCATAGTTTGAGAGTGGGAAGAAACAAACACTCATTTATCGTTGGAGAAGAATTCGTTATTGCTTTCAATTTGGAGATTGGATTTTATCATTCGACACTTTTAAATTATTCAGTTTCGTTTTCGTTTATATTGTGTTCCTACTTCGCTTAAATCTCTTAATTTTTCGTGCATGTTAATTTCGAGTTCAAGCATGTTTTACTTTCTGCCTAGTATAGTCGTCCATCTGCCCAGTCGGACCAGTATGCGTAGAAAAATTTCTTAGGGGCCACTGGGATGTGAAGCACACACATAAATGATTTCGTGAGACTTAGGACTTAATAATTAATCACTGAAATTTTATGAATTAATCTTGGTTAATGGAATGGGGTTAGTAATTTAGGCTTGATCACCATAGGTTAATTTAATTTGTAGCTAATTCAGTACTTTCGTCGTTTCTCGTGGAATAACGATAGATAAGTAGCACAATCGTTTTTCGGAACAATATGATTAATTTGATAGGAGACTATTAGATGCCCACCATATGAGTAGGCTTTTAAATTGGGTTCCCTTAATTCTTAATGCTGATTAGGTGTTAAATCTATTGATTGTCCACCAACGTAGGTTGCATCTAATTTAGAGAAGTAGTCGTTTCGATGCCCACCATGGCGGCTATCAAATAATTAAAGGAGAATAGGGGACATGTCAGTTTAATTACGGCGGCCTACAAGTAATTGATTTCTATGGATTAATTCATCTTAAGAGTCGATGATTGGACTTTGTGTGTGTGAATCATCTAGTTGGACTCATTTCTTTGTATATTGTTATCTGTATATTTACTTTAGTTCATTTACTTTCTTGTATTAGTTTAGTAAACCCCCAAAATTGCGTGATCGCTAACCAACCCCTTAAATTGATAGAAATTTTATGTCTAAAATCTTCGTTCCCTTTGTTCGAACTTGTTTGCTATACTAGTTAGAGTTCTAACATATTTGCAGGACGATCACCATGATCGAAGAGTCTTCTAACCTATATGACTAGAAGATTGCAAGTATTGATTTACTAACTTGTTTCCTATATATTGTAAATTTATTATTTGGTAACGCCTTTAATAATTGTGCGTATTAATTGTGAAGAGGCGATCGAGAAGGGTATTCCGCTTGAGAAGACACACTACGACACTTTCATGGTAATACACTTCAAGAATGGGGTATACTTGAACTAGAGAATGCTTTGAAGCTTCATGTAAGTATGAGGAAATATAAAACCTATTAAATGACAAATTACTTTTCCTTTTATTAAGACTATGTTTATTTTGTGGTTTGACAATTAGGAACGGGGTAAAGAGATTGCAGCTGGAAAGGGATCAGATGCAGATCTGTATGAGATCTTTTTTAGGGTAGACGGGGCCCAGGATAAGAAGCGGCGGCTCTATGGGAATCATCATGCGAGCTCGAGCCGGACGACTTACTCGCATGATACAAATGGACCCTTAGTGCACGAGTTTTAGCCAATAGTTTAGTCAGAGCGAGAGGCGAGACATGCATTGGGTCCAAGGTCGATGGCTTCGAGAGGCTCATAGCAGAGTCAGCCGCCTCTTTGCAACAGTCCCCGAGAGCACGGGACTATAACTTGAATTCACAGCAGTCCACACCTCCTTGATTGACTTTAATGTTTGTTCTTAGATGTTTGTTCTTAACCATTTCTGCACACATTTTGGTTATGTTATAACTTGAAGAATGTCAAGTTAACAGTTTAAGTCTTAATTATGCACCTTGTGCTTATTGCCAGTTCGTTGAATGTTGGTTCTGATTAGATGAAAAAGTATTACAAGGTGTCGTAACTAGGTACAAAAAAATAGGTGAAATTATTAAACAAAATAATAATAAAAATACCGACGGAACAAAAAGGTTATTACCGATGGAATAATCAGTCGGTGTACAATTAAAACAAATAGAAATTTCCGATGTAAAATTTGTCACAAAATCTATCAATAAAATTATCGACGAAAAAAGTCGTCGATAAGCCGTCATGTCGAGCTGAGTCTAAGTTAGTCACCAGAAAAAGTCAACGACGCTGATGCCATTGAAATTCAATCAGGATACTTTATCGATTGAACAAATTTCGTCGATAGCTTTTACTGATAATGGCCCTAGCGAGGAGCGAGGTTCCCTCGATAATCCATCGGTACTTTGTATACTGACGGAAAAATCCATAGGAAAATGAAAAAAATTGTAGTGATGGTTAACAATAATTTGATGTAACATCAAATTTTACGCAGTTGTTAACTCGTGCTAATAAGAAAAAAAAAATCATAGTAAAAACAAAATCATATTAATTAGTTGACTACAATTCTGCAAATAGGTGATTAAATTTGGTTTTGTTTTGCAATATCACGTTTCAATCTAACATTCAATCAACAAAATATCGACAATTTTTTTGCACTGAATATATAATGAGATGATACACATACAACCAACTAGGCAAATCTCTCGTTGTAACATTTTACAAATATCTTGTAAACATGTAAAAAATATTATACCCATAGCTCCAGCTCAAACACAATCTTTATTACCACTTTCAGACCTTGTAGTAATCGAGAGCCCGATAGTTGTCGAGTGCAGTGGTTAGGAACTTCATTATATATTCACTCAATACGATCTCTCTGTAAACAGCAGGATTTTCTTTTGTTATCAACTGTTTGATAGGACCATAAGCTTTTGCAGGGTTAACTAAGGGTCCGGAAAAGAAACATGCCACAGAAATTCTTGGTCCAACGCGACTTACTATCGCTCTATGCTCATTGCTTCTAAATTTTCCATTTGACACCAACTAATTCAAACAGGAGAACAAATATATAATTAGTGAGGTTGTTTGATTCATACATATATATGACATTAAGAAACTAATATTTCTTACCCGAAGAAGATCACCAATGTTTACGACTAAAGCTCCTGGAACTGGTGGAATTTCCACCCATTGGCCATCGTACAAAACCTGGAGGCTGCTAACAACATTGTTTTGCAGAAGAATTGTGAGAAATCCAGCATCGGCATGCTTCATGGTCCCGATGGCCAATTCAGGCTCAGGACATGCTGGATAGTAGTGACAGACAAGACGGTGACCCTTGGAGCATTCCATGTTTTCCAGTACTCCGGGTTCAAGACCGAGAGCCTCGGATAATAAACCGAAAATAAAATTTCCCAGACTTTCGACATGTTTTGAGTAGTCAACAGATGAATCTCTGTGAGGAAGCTCATAAGAATTTTACTGTATTAGTTTTTAGCATGAAAATACATGATAAGAGCAATTCAGACAATTACTTCCAAGTCCAAGTCCAATACAATAATGTTTTAAGAAGAACCAAATTACAAGGCCATGTAATTAGTAGAATACTAGAATCCGAGGATAGAAGAGTGAATGTTTAAGATATAGCACTGGTGATAACATTCTTGTTTTAAAAGTGTTATTTTGTAATCAAAGACGTTTTCTGTAGTACATCCTAAGGCTAGCCGAGACTTAACTAAATTCAATCAACTCAAACAAATAAACCCGAATAGACAACAATGAGTAAGCTACATATTTCTTGTTATTCTTCATTTGGAAGGGGAAAGGAGAGCCGTTGTCTTGATGAGATAGCGGTAGCCTCTACATATTTCTTTCGATATTTTAAGATTTGTACTCATATGTCAAATTTGTCATAAAAAATAATTCAAAAAGCCAGAAAAAACATGGTCAATCATACAACGCCCAAATAAATGCGAATAATCCACACATGGCCGATGCATAAGCCCCAAAAAAAAAAAAAAAAAGGGGGGTCATATTTCATGTCCGACCTATCCAACTATAGTAAACAATTAAATGTTTATAATCTACTTACGACACGATAAAATTATGGTCAGATGTTTCCAACTAATTTATTGTGCGACAGAGGATCTCATCCCAAATTTTAGGGTACAGAGCAATTAGTATAGTAGTATAAAATCGTACCTGCAAATTGCTGGCAACTCCCCCGGATCCAAAAAATCAGAGCCAGAATTAAACGAAACGGTTAATGTATCCCTCCAGCTAGCAGTTCTTGCTGTGAACAAATCGTAACTGCTGCTATATCTCACACTTCGCTCTGGATCCCGCGTATAGTACTTCTTCTTCCCATCAGCGTCCTGCTCGTGGAATCCTCGGACGCCATCGATCATTCGATCAAGCACGGGTACAGGAATTCCGTGATTCATCAATTGGAAAAAACCCCATGTTTCAGAAGCATGTCTAACTTCTTCAACAATCTCCTTTCGCCTCTCCGCGTTATCGACGCCCCTCAGATCAATCACGGGAACTTGAAGATGAGCCTTTTCCTGTTTCTGCTCCTCCACCAGCTCCTCAGAAGGCCTTACAAAAATCTTGGGGAGTTCGAACAATCCTGCTGAATCATTATTCAGGCCTTGGACACCGGCTTTCGTATCATCGAAAGCTTTAAGAAATTTCATTCGCTCGTTTTTTTCAACAAGAGCTGATGCATCCATTCTTTCTCACAATTTTATTCTTATCACACTTGAAGATGCTTGGATATATATATAGAGAGAGAGAGAGTAGGGTTCATGAACCAACTCACATATGAGAATTTCATCCATCCCACAATTCTTATAACATTTTCTTTTTGAAATGTCTATCATTCTTGTAACATTTCTTAAAATGGATAATTATTACACACATTTTATTTAAGAACCCCACATATCTACTCACAATCAACAACTCTCCTAAAATACTACTAAAAAAAATTTAGTTACAAAAATAATGGGACGGAGAGTATTATAAATCATAAACCTTAATTTAATATATGGCCAAAATTTATCCAGCATTATTAGTTATAAGAGTATATATATATTGACTTAATTTAAACCAATACCCACTTGGCGCATTATTTTTCTTTTACGTGTTTATCACATGTCTATATATATATATATTGACTTAATTTAAACCACTACCCACTTGGCGCATTATTTTTCTTTTACGTGTTTATCACATGTCTATATATATAGGATGATAGGATGATACACTCTTACAATTGTTTTGCATGATTCACTCTTTTTTGAATTTCAATACACTCCTTTAATTCAGTAGGGTACATACTAAAAGTATTGAATTCTGAATATGATGAGATCTAGTTGTTCTTTATTTTTTTTTTGTTGACGAGGTATTGAATTCTGAACATGATGAGGTCTGGTTGTTCTTTTTTTTTTTTTTTTTTTGACGAGGAACTCGCAGCCGCTACCTTTGGTGCGCACAGGGTAAACCTCGCTCCTGTGCAATAGCCTGCAAACCACACAGAAGAGTTAAACGCACAGGGTAAACCTCGCTCTTCGCTCCTGTGCAATAGCCTGCAAACCACACAGAAGAGTTAAACCACCCTTAATGTGACAGGGTGACAGACTCACACATAGCGTGTCCAGTGGGAATTGAACCCATGACCTATCGGTCCCGGGCCACCCACCTTCACCGCTATGCCATCCCAAGGGGACTTATCTGGTTGTTCTAATTAAATAGGCTATTTACTCAAATTACCTTGTGCCGCATAGCATCATTTCTTTTGGCAGTAGAATAAATGCTACTTCTTATTTCTGCCATTTGCTGATGTGATTGGATTATTGTTCTACTTATTTCATTGTAACAAGATCAAGGAGAGTGTTCTCGGAGGGAAGAAGAGTAGTCTTGGCATGCTTGTGTATTCTCATTGAAGTTTGAGGGAAGGGTGAAGGCCGTTGAGCACGATGAAGTAGATCTGCCTTTTGTTTTTGTTAATACTATTGTTTTTTCAATCTCTTTCTCTCTCTATTTATTATCTATGTATTGGTTTAATGAATTTAAATATTCATGGTTGATGGATTTGCTATTTGTTTTGTTACTTGGCTGTAGGGAAGTCATGGTTCCAGGGCCACTTGTTTTTTTATATATAGCTTATTCTTGTTTTGTTTTCGCGCAAAATATATGGATATATCGAGATTTAAAAGGGACTTGAAAACACTTTATTAGAATGTTTTACTTTATTCTAATTTTGTCTTTTTTGGTTAAATAGTTGTAAACATTAATTGAATGGTGTATTGTTAGATGATGTATTATTGAGTAAATTCATAGGGTAGTAAATGATACACTTAATGGTGTATTCTTCATTCACTTATAATAGAAATTTGATACAGTCTGTCTATGGTTATTTACTGGACTAGAGTAATTCACTTAGCAGGCTTAATAAATACTATCCTTGACGAGTGAATTAGTACACTTATTACAAATGTTAAGTTAAAATAAAGTATCATCCAATCATCTACATTGATGCACTTTTCAACACTTTAACAGAAAAAATAATAACTTCGAAACTGGGCATCGGAAAAATTTCCATTTGAGCATAATACGTAATTAAGTCACTCATCATCCTGACTTGCTGATCGCAACTGCGTGCATCATGGTTAGTCAATTTCTTCCATTTACTACACTTCCTCTTGGGTTTGTTTGCCTTCTGTAATGCATTCTCGCCTTGATTTGATACGACTACCACTTTATACAAACAAAACTTCAACTCAGAATATAACTGCAAAGTGATACATAAGTGTACAAAAAGTGAATCACACAGGGTACAAAAAAACCTATGCAACACAAGAAAAGGAGAATATCATTTCATCTACTAAACTACCAAATACGTGTGATGTGTCTTCTCTGAATTTGAACAATCTCATTAAATCAATAAAGTAAGAGATCGACCAAAATTTGCAGCAATAGACATAGCAAACACAAAATTTGAAAACTTCACCCCATTCAACAACAATATTTAAAAACTTTCTCCTTATCATTCAAAAGATGTGCATGTGAAAGAAATCGACCAACAAATTGCAACAATTGATACAACAAGAAACTAATTGAAACTTACCAATTCAGCTTCCAACTTTGAAAATGTCTAAACTTTACTTTGGATGAGGGTTGTTCTAATTAGGATCAATGTTTGTTGGTTTTGGCTTGCCCAAATTTCATGATTTTGCAGGGATTGAAAGTCTTGAAGAAAGAGGGAAGAGAGAGAGAGCTCACAAATGGGGGAGTGAGGAAGATGAAATGTGTTTGTAACATTCATACCCAAATTACCTTTGTGATCTAAAAGAAAGGGGAAAAAAAAAAGTTGCACAATCTCAACCCTCCATTTTCGTGATCAAAGGGCTCGAATTTGTTCTCACTTCTTACTTTAAGCACCATATTCTCATTTGAACCAATATATATATATAGGGATAGAATCTGGTAAGAACACCTCTTGTTGTAGGAATTACGAACAAATATGAAGTCATTAGATCAAGGTCATTTACAGTTCAGATTGAATATTACGGAGTCAAAACAATTGGTGCACTTTCTTTGGAAAATAAGTGCACGAAGGGTAATATAGGGAAATTACAATTTCAATTCAAATCTTCCAAAAATAGGGCAGCCCCCATTTCAGCCCTTCGTGAGAACAAAAATTCTCCTTCAAACATTCCTAATCGTCGAATTCACCCACTCTATCTCACTTTTTGCCGGACAAGAATCGCCCAGGTTGACTGATTTGCTGGACACGAAAATCTGCCCTAAGCTGAAAGGGAACGATTCACCATTAAAACTTGAAGGTAGGGTTCGTGATTCTTATAAAGCATTGCTAATTTTTTTTGTTTCATCTTCGTATATTGTAGTGAAGTAGAACGAACGATGATGAAATTTCAGATTGATTTGGTTGAATCTTTTAGATGGCAAAGACGCAAGAAGAGGATGACATGGAGATGAAGACATTCGCTGCACATAAAAGAGCGGTGGAGAAAGCTAGGAGAGAAGAACGTTCGTTACCGGGAGATGATGTCGGTGGTGAAATGAAAATCGAAGAAGATAAAGAGGATGGTAGTCAACGAAAAATAAGTGCACAAATAACATTTAATTAGTACACTTTGTCTGCTTCTTTACTACACACTATTATTGGAATGTTATTTTGCAATGCCCTTTCTTAGTCAGTGCCCAATTTTAAGAATTTAGCTGCAGGTTTCATTAGCACTAACTGCACATATTATTTATATTGGTCTTGGTAAGATTTCAGGTATAGGGGGAGGAATACACTTGATATCAAATTTTGCTTTTTCAGATCAAAGGGGCTGATTGAGTGAATGTGCGGAATTATGATAGACCCTTAAGTAAATTATTTTTCATGAATGCAGCAGTTAAGCTGATAAGAGATGAGATGAACTGTAAGCTGAATGCAATGAACAAACGCTTTGACTAGGCCGACATGGCAATTTGGAGGTTGGTCAATGTTGATCTGGTAGTTGTCGTTTCCTCCGTTGACCATCTTCTTTGAATTTTGAGCCTTGTACCTTGTACTATCTTCTTGTTTAAAAGTATCAGTCCGGTCTGGAGAAGATTCTGATCCAAAATCAGTTCCGCCTGGAATCGTTAGCCTAACAAAGCTAGGCTCAGCCAGTTCCACTAGCCGAATGATCATAACCTGAACTAACCTAGTTTGAGACAACATTCAGCCTGACCATATAGAGACGGGCTAAAAACATACTACTAAAATACATCAGACTGGTTCATCAACCAATAGGGGTTTGGGATCATTCAAAACTTAAATTATTTCCCAACAATTTCGCCTTTTTTGATGATGCCAAAAATATATTCTATCCTGAAAACAAACTCAAGCTAAGTTCATCCAACACAAGTTGGGATATAAAAAATTAAAGGGTTAAAAATCAGAAAATAGTAAAATATTACAGTAATCCCGGACAATGAGTTATTGTCATCAAGTCAATAGACAAAAAATCTTCATTAGAATATCAGTTAAGTACAAGATATGCTATCTATTACAAGAGAATCTGATTCCTAGGCTATATCTTCCTGAAAATCTTCTTCAATTTTTGAATAGTCAATGTTGAATTCCAGATTCTGCCATGCAATAGGGCGCTTCAAGAATTTGGGTTTAGGGCATTTCATTATCGGTTTTGCCTTTATCTGCCAGGTTGTTGATCAGAATATACAATCTAAATGATCTTTGCCTAACGAACTCAACAAACACTTCATCTGAATTCTTGATCCTACCATATATACCCCAAATCTGTTAGAGGTAGAATCTTTTGATGAAGTCCACTTTCATATGTTCCCAGTCAGTTGTCAGCTCTTGAGGAACCCATCTGTCAGCTCCTGAGGAACCCACTGTCACACCATGGGTATAGGAGATCATTCTCTAGTCGATCTTGGGCTTCCTATGAGCTATTATGTCTCTAATCACATTCGACTTTCTTTTCTTCTTATCAGTGATGTTCCTAGTATGGGGCATGTTGTTAGCTATATTATCAAGTCTTTCATCGTCCCTTTCCAATCTGATAGAATTCCTTTCCAGCTCGTTTCTGATTTGTTCCTCTCTCCTCTTCATTTCATCATGAATCTCCTTCTGACCTGGGAAATCAATGCATTCCCAAATCTTCCATATTTCTTCTCGCTGATCCTTTTCTTGTTCAGGAGTAAGTTTTGTAAAACTGAGTTTCTGTCATTTCTCTTCTTCAGCTTCATCAAGCTGTTTCTGAAGCATCTTGGCCTTCAGATTATCTTCAATGATTTGCTTCTGACGAGCTTCCTCTTTTCTTTTCTTTTCTAGATCTTCCTCTTTCAGCAGTCTCTCAGCTTCATCAAGACAAAGATCCTCATTAATGGCATTTAAGATTTTGTCCATGAAGGTATCAAGTTGGATCTTAGTCCTTTCAATATTTTCTCGTTCTATCCTTTCATACTCAGCTTTTTGTCTGGCTTCTTCTTCTTCTTCTTTGAGACGAGCCTCATCGTCAGCCTGTCTCATCTGTTTGAACAAATCAAACGTTTCAATTTATATTCCCTACAGCCTGAGGTTGTCCTCTTCATCTTTCTCGGGATCGTTGTTCCCCCTCAATGTCATCGCAATAAGTGGTTGGGAGGGATAGAATCTTGGCGTATAGAGTCTTGAAAGCTTCATGCTGTTCTGAGATGAGTGAGTTTTGCGCATCGATCTGAGCCTGTTGCTCTTAGATATGAGCTTTCTGAGCATCGAAGATAACTTCCATACCAGACTTGAAGGATTGTAGAGTAGAAGAGATCGAGGCATCTACATGTTTTTGAGTCTGTTCCATAAGAGATTTGCCATCCATTATGATAGAGTGGCATCGATCCATCAGAGTACTCAAGCGCTTTTGAGTTGCCTTATCAGAGATATCCCTTGAGGGTTGAGGAAATTTGTTCAAAGAGTCAACAAGATTGTCGAAGTTATGATCAATGACGTATGTGTTTTCCTTGATAACATTATGCATGTCTGTCAGTCCCTCATAGTTAGGGATGGCAAAATGGCAGGTCGGGTCCGGGTATCATACTACCCGGACCCGCCCCGCGCAACGGACCCGCGGACCCGCCCCGCCCGTGGACCCGTATGGGTTCCGCACCTTTGGCCCCGGAACCGGACCCGCACGGGCGGGTCCTACCCGCCCCGCCCCGTAGTTTTTTTTTTTTTTTTTTTTTTTTTTGCTTCTCATTACTACAAAAATACTATTCACTACAAACTAATCAAGTTGCAAAACCTCGTTATCGTCAATACTACTACAACAAACATAAAACAAACACAATTTCATATGTTCGTATATTACCAAATAAACAAAATACAAATTATAAAGTCATAAAGATGTCCAAATCATAAAGTCATAAAAATGTTCATATCCTCATAGATAATTACAAGTTAAATATAGTATATTGAATTCTAGAAAATTAATATTTATATTTTATAAGCTAATTTTTTGTTAGATGTATCAATTTTTTTTTTAGTATGTAATATTCTTATATATAACTATACATGTAAAATATTAACAAATGTGAACATTAGCTCAAACGGCATAAGTGCATATAAAGAAATTATTGATACGGGTTCGAATCTCACAAGTAACACTTTTACGCTTCTAAATTCTAATTTGTTACGGGGCGTGTCCGGACGGGTCCGGCGGGGCGGGTCTATACGGGTCTATACGGGCGGGTCTAAACGGGGCGGGGCGGGTCCGCGGCTGGAACCGGAACCGCCCCACACTCCTACGGGGCGGGTATTACCCGCCCCATTGTGTGCGGATCCAGGTCGGGTCCGACGGGTCCGGGTCCTTTTGCCATCCCTACTCATAGTAGTGGCCCATTTCAATCTCCATTTGCTTCATCGTAACATTGACACCAGAGAGATGTTTGTGGAGCTGAAGGCACTTCTAACCTCTTCACTCTCTTGTGAGTAGAGTCGATCTGATGAAGAATCGAGTTATTGAATCAAGGAGGCTGGCGGAGAATGAGCTGACTCGGAGACAATCAGTGGAAGATGCTACACATCAGCATTGGTAGAGTCATCAAGATCTAAATCCTGCTGAGCAGCAGCAATCATGGACGAATTGCCAGTCTGCCTAGATATCAGAATCCTGATCGCCACCTTGAAGTGCTCTTCGTTGCGGAGGTCATCAAGGGAGTTAAAGAGTAGTAGAGACTCCAGTAGTCTCTCCTCCTTGATGAACCCGTTCGTTGAGTAGGTCCCGAAGATGGTTTGTTTCTCTTCAGTCCTAAGCGACCTCATATTTATCATCATCTGGGCGCGAGCAGCAATGTCTAACACCTCCTTGTGTTCAGACAACTCTCGGAGCATGGCCAGGACCGTATCGAAGACGTCAATCTGAACCTGGGTCGGTAACTTCACCCCAAGGCTCTAAGTGTCTTCCTCAGTAACTAACAGCATGTCCTCAGCATCAGATGGCTCTTCTAGCATCACTTCCACATGCCCAACTGTCGTTTGCTGATGGAATTCGGGAATAATGAGCGGAGGAAGATCAAATGGTCGAAAAGGGGATGTCACAACTATGTCTAGGTCAAGTCCATCATCAAATTCGTATGCATCACCAGTGGTTATTAGAAACTCCTTAGTAATTGGTCGCATGCCAGGGGCCTTTTCGATGATAGGTTCGGAGGAGCTTGGAATATCCACGATCTCAGGCTCAGCCTCTCGAGATGGGGAGGCTGATGCAGTAGCGGGTTCCACTCCCTCAGACTGGGTGGTATGAGATGGGGAGGCTGAGCATCTAGAGCTTAAGGTAGAATTCCTTCAGGATGAAGAAATTCTGAGCTCACTATAAGATTTTCCACTTGAGACATGTCCATCTCTGTGGACTTGGTCCAAATAGCCCTTCAGATCTTTCTGCGGCCTCCACAGTTGGAATGACAACTGTATCCTCAGCAATCACTTCAGGTTGAGACTCAGGCTTTGCAGAGGGAGCTGTCTCAAGTGGTGCACCGAAATATTGTGTGCGGACCACTGATTGGAGAGTCTGGAGAACTTTCAGATCAAGAATTTTACCTTTCTTGGTTAGGTGAAGAGTGGGATCTTCTTCTTCTGTTGAGCATTCAACGAAACAAAAGAATGGCTCCTTCGCAGATTCCTTCATTGTCTCTTTCTCCTGAGGCTTCTAAAGTTTAGGCTAAGATCTCTTCCTTTTATCTCCAACCATTGCCGACTCAGACTAAGTCTTCTTCTCAGTCAGCAGTAGAGTTTTCTTTGGCTTCACAACATGGGCTTTTGTGGTCTTGTGCTTATCAGTCAGCAGTAGAGCTTTGGGTGTAAACAATGAAATACTGTTTTAAATGCCATTTCCGCATAAAACAAAGTTTAGAGATATCCAAGAGACAGTGAAATAAATGTAAACAATATATACCTCAAGTAAAATGCAACTAGGCAGGTGATAATGCGTTAAAACAGAAGTATAGAGAAGAGAAGCAGGAAATCACTGAGTAAATAGCAGAAATGGGTATTTGAAATTATTAGTTTCAGATTATCGGTTCAATTGAATCAAATAATTTAAAATGGACGGTGTGGATCAAATTTTATATAATCATTTTATATCATATATATGGGTGACGCATTAATTTTGATACGATGTACATTAAATGCCAATAAGGTTCAACCCGCATAATTGTCATAAATGAAAACTAGAAATAAATACACTTCAATAAATGTAAACCTGTCAGTCATATATTGTAATTAACTGATACCATTTGAAGAGTGATTGACTTATATTGACGGATACCATTTGAAGAGTGATTGACTTATATTGAGTCTGATTCATATTGGATCAGACTGAGGTTCCCGCTTGCTTATAATTTTTTCAACTAGATCTAAGAGACCCAATTCCGTATATAGTTGATGGAACCTCATCTCAGGTAGAGGTTTGGTGAATTTGTAAGCTTGTTTTTTAGTCTCAATTTTCTCTAGCCTGATATCACCTTTGTCAGCATGATCTCGTATGAAGTGGTGTCAGATATCGACATGTTTGCATTGCGTGTGAAGTACTGGATTTTGAGTGATGGATATAGCACTAGAACTATCACAGAAAATAGGAACATTATTAGTGATAATTTGATAATCATGTAATTATTGCTTTAACCATAGAATCTGTGAGCAACAACTTCCAGTAGCTATATATTGTTGATGTCGCGATTGAGTTTTGCTTCTCTGAAAACCAGGAGATCAGCTTATTTCCCAAGAATTGACAGGTTCCAAAAATAGACTTCCGATCAATCTATTAGTCCAAAGACGAGTTTTCAGGTGGGGTGGGTGGGGGGGGAATGAATAGACCTGAGTCCAATTTTCAACTCAAATTCAAAAGTCAGTCTTTTACTGGGTATTCTAGTTGACTGACTCAACTAGCCAATTTAACTTTCTGATCGCGTGGGCAGAGTAATTCGGTCTACTGAGTCCCGTCTACTGACTTCAATCAGTCTACAATAAACTCAGTAAATGAATGTGTGCAGTGTAGGCCCGAATTTTATCGTCTCTTGTTTGAATTTTTTTTTAATGAAAATCTATTCAAGTCGTGCTTGTGCGTATATCCAAGTTTTACTTAAAATGTGAGTTATGCATTTGGAAATCAGTTTATGCAGAATGAATAGTAAACCAACAAAATAGTAAATGCACAGGGATTTTTAAAGTGGTCCGGATACGCAAGATCCTACATCCACTATTATCCTAAACAAGGCAGGAGGTCTTAATCTAATTATACTGAGCAAGTCTCAGTCGATCTGTACGTAGGACATATACTCTACTTATAGTCGTAGTGACTTTATAATTTTCAAAGACGGGGTTTGAATTTCTCCAACTAGAAGGAGTTCTTACAATAAGAAAAGTTCAACTAGTATGAACTCCTTCAGTTTTTTTAAGTGTATGATATAACAAAAGTTAGCTTAGAATAGAGAATGGGAAATAGATGATCTCTAGAGAGAAGAACTAAGAGTGTCTGATCTGAGCTGTGAGTTCTTCGCTAAGTATGCTTTGAGTTCGCTAGAGCTTTGAATGTTTAGTGCTTTGAGTTCCCGGTGTCTTCAACGCTTGAAGATCGATCTCTATTTATAATTGTGACTCATGAAAAGATCCGTTGGAAGAGACCTAGCCACATGTCAAACACGACAAGGAAAACAACCATCTTAAATTTGAACATTACTATAGAGATTCTCTCTTTTTCCGTCTTGAGGGCAGCTTTATGTCAGTGCAAGTACAGTGTTGTCAGCTCCTCATTGGTCGAGGTTGAGATGATGAGTTGACATCCTCTGATTCATCGGACACTTCAACTAAGTTGTCCTCTACTGACATTCTTCACCGATTGACCAATTCATTCGATATTCGTTGGTTTTGAGCGACCATACCGAGTCTTTAGTGCCGAGTATGTCCGACGGACAACAAATAAGCTACCGAGCCTATCGCCTACTAAACTCTAGCTAGCCTACTACGTTTCTAATAAGTTGAACTCAACTGAGCTATTACATTACAAGGTTTCATCACTCGGCTAGGGGTTTTTGGATCGTCAAATCTTATCATACTAAATAACATTCCCAACACAATCTTACAACCTGCAAGATCTGCATCAGAATATCCAATTATTTCTAAGTTATCATCTGACGGATACTAAATGCCTAGATTGACGGTTCCCTTGATATAACAAATAATCCGTTTGGCAGCTTCCATGTGACTCAGCTTAGGGTTAGCTTGATAGCGGGCACAGACTCCAACTAGGAACATAATATCAGGTCGGCTTGCCGTAAGATAGAGGAGAGATCGAATAATTCCTTTATATTCAGTCTGATTAACCGAAGTACCATTGATATCAGGTTCCATCTTCTAGTTAGTGTTCATATGTATCCGAACTGACTTGTGGTTTGTCAAGACAAATTTGGCAATTAAATCTCTAGCAGATTAGGCTTGATTAATAAAGATTACTTCAGTTGATTGCTTGACTTGAAGACTAAGAAAGTAGTTCATTTTGCCCATCATAGACATTTCGAACTGACTTGTCATCATAGATTCAATTTCCTTGCATAAATCTTCATTAGTAGGACTGAAGATAATATCATTAAGCAGATTTGGACAATAAGTGGATGAGTATTCTTGATCACTCGAAATAAGGTTCGGTCGACTGTTCCCTTCTGAAATCCTTTGGTTAATAGAAAGGCTGGTAATTATCATACCAGGCTCGAGGAGCCTGTTTCAGCCTATGAAGTGCTTTCTTTAGTCGATAAACCTGATTACCCTGCACAAAGCCAAGAGGTTGATCAACATAGACTTCTTCTTTGAGATCACCATTAAGAAAAGAACACTTGACATCCATTTGATAAACCTTGAATTTCGATGAGTCTGCGAAGGCCAAGAATAATCTAACAGCTTCCAAACGGGCAACCAGAGCAAATGTCTCATCATAATCAATTCCATCAGATTGACAATATCGTTTAGCTACCAATCTGGCTTTATTTCTGACAATAATGTTGTTCTCATCTCGCTTGTTCTTGAAAATCCTTTTAGTTCCAATAACTGTCTGATGGGTTAGTCTGTTTACAAGTTCCTATACTTTGTTGCGTTCAAATAGATTCAGCTCATCCTACATTGCGATAACCCAATTTACGTCATTTAAGGCTTCCTCAACTATTTTGGGTTCTTCCATCACTAAATAATAGGATATCATGGCATGATCAATCTGATGTCATGTTTTGACTCTAGTGGATGGATCTCCAGTATTGTCTTCCTGATGATGACTGTCTTTCCAAATGTTCTTTTTCCTCCTGACATAATCATCATTGGATATATTAGTATCAGATTGGATGTTAAGCTGAGCCCCATTATCAGGTGTTGAATCTGAAATAACTGAGTCAGCTTCAGGGTGTTTATTTTCAGGATCATTAGATGTTCCCCCTGAGTTTATGACTTCAAAGAGCGATAGACGCTTATCACTGGGTTTCTTCATCAACTGGTGTTACTTGATATTGAATCTGTTTATTAGATTTAAGTTTATCTTTTTGACTATAAAACTCAGGTTTTGTCTGAACTGGTTCGTCTTCTTCATCCCAAGTCAGGTTCGGAAGAAGGGTCTGACTTTCATTGTTGTTCAAATTGAGTTCCTCCAATGATTTGTTGAGTTCTTCAGGGTTTGGGATCTTATCCTTTTCCGGCGCTCATTAGCAAACTCATTAAATACAACATTAGGTGTTTCTTCAATACAAAGTGTCCGATAGTTAAAGACACGAAAGACTTTGCTAACTAAGTAGTATCCTAAGAAAACTCCAGAGTTAGACATCTTTCAAACGCTTTAAATTGGTCTTTCCCATTGTTATAAATGAAACACTGACAATCAAAGATATGAAAATAAAAGATACAAGGTTTTCTCCCTTTCCATAACTCGTATGGTGTGCACTGATTAAGATGGGTCATAATAGATCTGTTTTGAGTGTAGCGAGTTGTTGTGCAGTAGCTTCAACCCAGAATTCTGAGGAACGTTAGATTCAGCCAGCATGGACCTGACTGCTTCCTTTAGAGTATAGTTCCTTCTCTCTGTTAATCCATATGGTTCAGGTGTCCTTGGAGCTGAGGTTTCATTCTTTATTTCATGCTCCTTCAGATAGTCACTAACATGTGAGTTGATAAATTTAGTTCCTCGGTCAGATCGAGTTTTTTAATCTTGATGTCCTTTTCAGTTTCAGCTCATTGAGTAGTTCAGGAAATTTTATCTTGACATCTTTCTTCTTTCTCAAAAATATAACCCAAGTGTATCTTGAGTAGTCATCTACTACCACCATGGTATACTTGTTGCCTCCAAAACTGATTGGATTAACTGGTCCAAATAGATTCATATGCAGTAATTCTAATATTCCACTTGCGGATGGAACTTCCTTGTCTTTGTGAGTGGATCTGGTTTTCCTTTAAGGCAAGCTTCGCATTCCCTTTCCTTGTTGAATAATTCATTTGGCATTCCTCGGACGAGGGATTTTCTAGCTAGTTTGTTCAGTGCCTTGAAGTTCAGATTCAGTCTCTTGTGCCACAACCATCTTACGTTTGAGTTGCTTCTTGCAATGAGACATATATCAGGTTGACAGCTTGACCAATCACTAATATAAATTTCTCTTTTCCTGACAATGCAACATTTCAAGTAGACTTGTCCAACACATTAGCATGGCCAGCATAAACTAAAATTTGATTATTATTACTATCATAAAAACGACTAACAGAAAGTAAATTATGACTAAGTTCTTCAACATAAGAAAACTTTGGTACTGGAATAGTCTCAATAGTTACTGTATCGTAGGCTTTAGTTTGTCTAGAGGAGTTGTCTCTGAATATGACTTGAGATCCATTCTTCTCTTCATACTCAGTCAGGATATCCTTCATGTATGTCATGTGTTTGGAGCATCCACTGTCCATGTACCAAGCAGTTTTCTTCAGGGCGTTGATAGCTTGTTGGGTAATCTTCTGCACCAGCAAATAAAATAGGGTACCCTTTATTTTTGTTTGGTTCCTAACTGGTTAGTTAGTTCTTTGGAACCCAAACTTGTCTGATGACCCTGACGGTCTGAGACATTCATATCTTCTTGCCCTTCTGGTTGGTGAAGATCGTCTTCTTTTTTTTGGGCTACAGGTGCTGGCTTGGAAGATGAAGCCTTTTGAGCTGATGGCACATCCTGATGCTTTCGTGAAGTCTGAGCTCTAGGCTGAGTCCTAGTCTCAGGTTGGCTTTGTTTTTCATTCAATTTTCCCTTACCCTTGTCGGTCCTCTCCGGGGACGGTTCGGATTTCTTTGTTGCCTTGATGAATCTGACTTGAAGATCAACCACGCGGGTAATCTTGGTACCATTCTGAGCTCTATCGTACACATTCCCTTTAGTCTTAGCATTATAGCCGATTCCATTTCGGTTTCCATGATTTTGTTGATGTCTTAGCATTTCATCGAACATCTTTTGTGAAACACCATATTTGTCTGTTAATGTCTTACGAGCACATTCTGATCTCATTAGCTTGTCATATCTTTCGTAACCGAACCACTTTAAAAATTGTTTGTGTTGTTTATTGTTTTATTGGTTAGCAGTTCATTCTGCATAAAACCGACTTTTAAAATCATAAGTGTGGATTTTCAGTAAAACCTAATACACGTATAAGCATAACTGAAACAGTTTTTAGTAAAGACATTTTTCAAAAGAAACGAATAAAATCGGGCCTACACTTTCCGCATAACTTCTTGTACTGAGCTTACTATAGACTAACTGAAGTCAGTAAATAATGTTCAGTATCTCGAATCACTCTACTCACGCGATTAGAAAGCTAAATAAGATTATCTCATTCAAACCCTATGAAACGTAATACAAAAAATGATAGTTAATCTCATAAATTGACACTCTAGTTAAACATAAAACATACATTTATTTAACACTAATGACACTTACATCTTTTACAGATGTTTTGATCTCCACGAAAGTCATCTCATTGTCGTGCAAATTGCGAGGTTATCACTATATTATCTCGCTTCATCTTCTTTACATGAGCATCTTGAACTTAAGTTGGGGGATCTTGAGCTTTGATTAGGTGATCTCGAGGTTCAACTAGCTTCTCTTGAGATATGTTCTGTTTAGTTCTTGAGCTGACTGGATACACATCTTCAACCCAAATTCCTCGCCTAAAGTTACTGTTGGCAACCTCTAAATGTAGCTTTTCTTTCATCTTAGTGCATGTCCAATACTTAATTAGTGGCAAACTGCTACTTTCAGCCTTGCCCAACTACATAAAACGGTGGTAATAAACAAAAGGCAAAATCAGAACACAACCACTAATATTTTTCATCGAACAAACCCCTTTGCACAATCATTCGATGACAAATGTGCACCAGTTAAACGTAGGAATCCTAGCAGTATGTACCACTAACCTAAAAACGGAGAAGTCAATGATTTGGTTCTTTGTTGGTGCAAAAAGCTGGATAAACAATACACAACAAATAGACGCTTGAAATCGTCCCCCATCTCTTAGCCTAATGTCACCTAACAAATCAACAACCATTGTCTGGCTTACACCTTTCTTATTCATCTCATATCTAATCCTAAAATCATGAAGAAAACTATCTACACTGTCATCATTTAGCAAGGCCTGATTTCCCTCGTTCTTCAAGCATCTTCAATGGTTTATACTACATTTTACTCGTGTAGTGTAAAATATAGTGTAAACCAATTTTGTCTCCAACAAGCTAATTCAAAAGTTAGACTAGAGTAGAATGGTCCATTTTGATGCTTTTATTATTGAATTAAATTTAATAAATTATTATATTTTTATATATTAATAATGTTCACAAATAATACTTTAAATTATTTACTAAAAAATTCATATGCCAATATTAAGATAATATTATAAATCCACGTTAAAAAAGTAATTTGATTAAATTAGTGTCGTGGAAATAAATTTAATTATAAAAATTAATTGTGGTTATTTTTATAATTGAAAAAAAAGAAAAAAAGGAAAAATAATTAAATTAAAGTAGTGTAGTGTGAAACAGGTGTCACACTTCGTTGAGTGGGATATTGTTCAAATACACTTGAATAGGGTGGCGTCTAGCATACGGTGTAAAACACATTCACACTACAATCTCGTAAAATGCCACATCTAGTGTATTGTTGGAGATGCTCTTAGGAATAAAGAACATATCCCTAACATCATTGAATGTGTATACAATTGTCTTCTTGCTCGTAAAGGTTCGAGAATAGCTTATAAGGTTGTAAAATTTCTTAGAAACCACGACTTTTTACCCCAGGGGATATACTTAAACTCGTGCAAGTGCAAAATACCCCTTAAACATATCACATCAATGGCTGATTTATGTAAATCACTTAGGCAATAGCCGAGCAGGCCTACACTTTACTGTAAAAGTGGCTTGAGAACTACAAATAATCAACAAGTAAAAACAAGTATTAAATAGGATTCACAAGTTTACTTAAATGGTTAGCAGAATTACTTACTCATTTGGTTCATCACACTTCGTTATTGTATCATGAACTTCAACTGTTGCTACTTCATTATCTGGACATTTTCTTTTACGTGTATTAGCACGTTCTGTAGGGAGAATGTATCCTTCCATCTTCGGCTTATTCTTGATTTGAGATACTTTTGCTAATACTTCCCCCTTCTTCTCAATCATATTAGGTGCATCTTTTGTTGATTTGGTTGACTTTTTGGCCTTCATCCTACTATAAGGCTAGCAGGAACAACATCTTGTTGGGTGATGATTTAGTATAAGATTTGAATATCTCAAAATCTCTAACTGAGTGATGAACCAACATAATTTAATAGCTTAGATGAGCTCAATATGTTAGGATCTCAGTAGGTTATATAGAGTTCAGTAGCTGTTAGACTCAGTAGTTTATTCTTTTCCGTTGTTGATGGACTTTATGTTTCAAGATTCAGTAGGATTCAACCGAATCTACTGAATGTGTGTTGCGTACTAGTATACAAGGATCGACCTATAAGCTGAATCTCTTAGAGAGATGTCAATAGAAGACCACTTAGTTAAAGTGTCCGAGGTATCAGAGGAAGTCAACTCAGCATCAGTCTTCGAGTTTGAACTAACACCAGCTACAAATCAAACTCGACCAATGAGGAGCTGCCAGCGCTGTACTTGCCATGACATAAAGTTGCCCTCAAACTGAAAAATAGAGAATCTCTGCAGGGATGTTCAAAATAAAGCTAGTCGTTTTCCTTGTCGCTTTTGACAAGTGGCTAGGTCCTCTCCAACAGATTCTTTCATGGGTCAAGACTATAAATAGAGATCGATCTTCATACGTTGAAGACACCAAGAACACAAAACATTCAAGTGATCAAATCTCTAGCATACTCAAAGTATACAAAGCGAAGAACTCTAAAAAAATGTAGAAATTAGATATAGTTCTTCACTCTTGAGTACCTTAGTTTCCTTTTCTCTATTTTCTAAGCATACATTGTTAGATCATAATCTTAGATACATAAGGAGTTCATTTCCAAATTCTTCTTATTGTAAGAACTCATTCTCAATTGGAGAAACTCAAACCTTGTGAGTGAACCCCTTTAAAGACGCTAGTACTATAACTAGAGATCTATCCAGTGCACGGATCGACGGAAAATTGATCAGTATAATCTTTTTAAGACATCTTGGTAATTCGGTACAGTGGACGTAGGATCTCGCGTATTCGAGCCACTTTAAAACTACTTGTCTATTTATTGTTTTATTGATTATTAATCATCCTGCATAAAACTGCTTTGTAAAAATGATAAGTTTGGATTTTCACTAAAACCTCTCAAAACACGCACAAGCACAAACCGAAATAGGTTTATGTAAAGAGGTTTTCAAAAGAGACGACTAAAATCGAGCCTAGAATATTCTGCACAACTTCTTGTATTGAGTCGCTTGTGGACTGACTGAAGTCAGTAAACAATGTTCAGTATTTTTGAACCACTATGTCCACGCGATCAGAAAGCTTAGGTGGCGAGCTGAATTATTCATTAAGCACACTTAGTATCAAATTGACTCTCGCGTTTAAGTTTGAACTTGGACTTGGGTGTATTCACCCCCCTACACCTGAACACTCGTCTCTGGACCAACACACCTGAAGATTGGTTGACCTTTTGAAGGAAAAATAGGAGGTGAGAATGATATACCTTCCTCCTACGTATGTTGTTGTAGCTCTGATTATTGCTCGTGTGTCAGATATTCTGATCTGTGTCCCGACCTTTTTTTTCCCCTACGGGTGGTCGAGAAACTGGAGAAAATAAGATTACTGTCTCTCTATATCTCACGCGTGCGTGAGTTTAATAATATATGTTTGTGTGTATATATGTTTATGAACATAATACTAATATATATAGGCTTCAAAAGTCAATATAATATTAATATTTGTAGCCTATTAATTTAATTATATTCCTAATGGACTTCCACATAATTAGCCCATAATATAATTAATTAATCCATTGAGATACTAATATTTATCAATTAATTGGCATGACCAATTAATTCCAGATAAATAACATTATTAAATAATGTAAAATTATATTAATCTATTAATAATGATTTCTGAGAGACATTAAATAACTAGACAACTAATTGGGCCAGATCAGGGATCTAATACAGAGCATGGCCTCAAATTAATTAATTATATATGCTCAGCCCAGAGCAAAATTAATTAATAAACACAGATTCATTCCACTAGAGAATCCGTGCTGACTTACCCCTTTATCCCAAATTGAGCAAGGGCTTGTATTTTAGACTTAATCGATCTCCGTATTTAAGATAGAAATATCCGTTAATTAATAAAGCTCACTAACAGCTTAAATTAATTAACATCTTATATTCCTGAGTAGTTCAACTCGACCTTATTAACACACCTGAACTTAATCAACTGGCTGAGTTTAGTGTGCTAATCCTTTCGAGTTTCTCAGGGGATATTATCAACCCATTTTACTAGGATACGGTTGCAAGATACAGACAACCAGTCTGAGCCACAAATAACTTCTAACACCCGAGATACGTAGATCCGGTCGCGATGACGTTCAGCGTAGTAGGTCAAAGTGATATATAGCCAAATGCACTAAGCTAAAGTCTTACCAAGCTTAGACCAACTAAGTCACCGAGATCTTGGTTCTCCACTAAGGTCAGTTAGGAGAACAAATCTCACTGTGATCCATCAATACACCACCATAAGTGTATCAGTAAAGACAAGCAGCTAAGACAAGCCAATTCTTATCTAAACTGCAGCTTAAACCGACAACTTATCCTTAAGTTGTCTCAATTGTGATAACTGTTTATATCTTGTCAGTTCAACCAATTTGTGTTGTCTTCTGTGATACCCGACACACTACACAAATCTAACTTTTGTACTCCCTTCGTTTCGTTATTGATGTCCACTTGGGAATGGACACGGAGATTAAGAAATTTTATTTGGAGATATATTTAATGAGTTTAAATTGTATTAATAAATTGACACGGTTTTCGATGAATGGTTGGTGGGAATGAATGTGAATTTATCTAAATTTTATTAAGGCATAGTTTAAGCATTTGATTTAATTTTTTTTATTTTTTTTATGTTGTAATTAAAGAAATAATCTAAAGTTTTCAAATAGTTAAAAATCAAAATTTTCTACGTTCGGAGCGGAGCGGAATCGTGTAAGAGAGAAACTTTTGGAGAGAGAAAGTGTATAAGAATATGAGGTGGGTAATGAATAATGAGGGGCCCACCTCATATGGGGTGGATAGTGAGTAATTTGCCATTTTAGGAAAGTGGACATTAATAATGGAACAACCTAAAATGGTATAGTGGACATGAATAAAGAAACGGAGGGAGTACAAGATAAAGGATTACATGTGCAAATATATATATTTATCATATAGGAGAATAAAATAGTGGTAGGGACAAAACACAAAACACATTGTATACAAGCATAAAATTTGCTTCCAGTATACAAAATCCCAACAATTCTCCCACTTATACTAAAGTAAACTTTTAGTATAAATGTGTCAGTTCTAGGTACAAACTAGTACTCAACTATCTATCCTATCTATCACTGCATCTTCTCCCACATATACAAAAGTTTCTGTAGTCCTAAGTGGGGGGCATCTCTACCATCCCTAAGCCACGAACATGCTTCTCGTAAGCCGGGAGTGGTAAGCTCTTCGTGAAAGGATTAGCTAGGTTGACTTCAGTTCCAATTTTGTCAATCACCACGTCTACTCGATTTACGAATACTCGTATAATGTGTACTTCATGTCTATGTGTTTAGACGCCTTGTGAGATCTATGTTCCTTAGAATTTATCACTGCACCCGCATTATCACAATGAATCGTGATCGCCTTAGGCAGATTCTGAACAATATCAAGATCCAGGAGGAAATTCTTGAGTCAAACTGCCTCTTTCGAAGCTTCTGAAGCAGTCACATACTCTTCTTCCATGGTTGAGTCCGCAATGCATTTTTGCTTTGCACTCCTCTATGAAATGGCTCAACCTCCCAAGGTAAACACATAACCCGAGGTAGACTTCTTCTCGTCTCTAACCTGGAAATCCGATTATGTATAACCCAAAGACACTAGACTGTCTGACTGGTAAACAAGCCTATAATCAGCGAAAGGCGACATACTTGCTCAAAGGGAACCGAGCTGAATCAGATCATAAGCCTCTAGTATCCAAGCGACTGAATACGAACCCAGAGTGTATACTTAACCGTTCGTCGCTCTAGAAGCCACTTTATCGTTCCCTTCCCTCTAACCTAAGCTCAGCAGACCATATCTATTACTTAGAACGAAGGAGTTCATCCTTGAACTGATCCTTATTGTAAAGGACTACTTCATAGTTGGAGAGTTTGTCAAACACTTAAGTTTGATACCTTGTAAACTGAGACTTGCTCAGTATAAATCTCAAGACCAGTGTTTGTCCAGTGCACAAATCGACTGAGACTAATTTAGTATAATAAAATAGCCTCCTGATCTTTTTGGGACAGTGGACGTAGGATTGTTGGATCCGAACCACTTTAAATTGCTTGTGTTCTGTGTGCTCTGTTTTTACTGTTGCTTTGATTACTGTTCATACTGAAAATATCTTTCAAAATCATTCAACTGTGTTTCAGCAAAGCTTAAAAGATTGCACTAATATACTGAAACAGTTTTCTTAAAAAACGTTTTCTAACTCAACTGAATTTGGGCCTACACATTTCCGCACCCTACTGAACTACAGCTGAATGGTACTGAATTCTGACCTAAGTCAGCTAGCAGACCTCAGTGAAGTCAGTCACTCTGCCACGCGATTCAGAACAACTTATCTGGTCTACTGAACCTGTTCAGCACGATATCTTCCTGAAAGGGACTGTTCGCGTTTTAAGTTGAGAAAAAGTTTTCAGGTGTATTCAACCCCCCCCTACACCGGAACGTTTATCTCGGGACCAACAATTGGTATCAGAGCAGGAGTTCTCTAAGACTCTTGTATATCACAATTTTCAATGTCTGATATGTCAGGAATCAGGATGGTACCCATGTTCTCAGTAGAGAACTACGGGGTATTGCGAGTCAGAATAGCGAGTTAGAACTATGGGGTAATCATTGATAGTGTCAAAACCTAGGATCCAGCACAAGGAGGCGGCATGGTGACCGGGAAGAAGATCCCCAAAGATAGAAGTCTCTTCACCCCTGCGGAGAAGAAGCTCCACAACTTAGACCGGGTTGCCAGAAATGTCATACTGACCACCCTGAGTGATTCCTATCTCGGAAGAGTTCAGGACTGCAAGTCCACGAAGGAACTCTGGGATGCTCTAGCGCTACTGAGTCGGGGGACTCAGAAGATCAAAGCAAACAAACTGGCGCTGGAACTTCAGAAGCTGGAGAGACTGTCTCTTATGCCTGGTGACACGATTGAAGATCTTAACGTCTAATTTACGGATCTGATGAACACCATCAACGGGCTGGGAAAGATATTCTCCAACCGAGAAATGAATCTCAAGATATTGAGAACACTGTCGGACGGACATTGGACTCCATTTGCTACTTTACTGAGACATTCTGAATTAGATATTGTTTCTCCTGATCATATCTTTTCAGAATTAAAAGTTTAAGAATTCGAGTTCGGTCTACCCCAAAGGAAGCAGCGAGCTGAAGCTGACACTCAAATCGACCATGCTTTCAAAGCATCAGTCAGCACAATGGCCCCCACGTCTAGCAAGGCAGAACCTTCACTCAGTGATCTATAAGAAGGAAACCTAGCTAAGAAACGCACTGCTTTCCTTGAAGTATCAGAAGGAGAAGGAGAGGCATAGAAAACTCTCTAGAGTCGTTAGAGACTCCAAGGGTAAGTCTGAATATACACTCAAGCGCACTCCTGAATCGCATACTTCTGATTGCAGAAAACAGGAGGACTCAGCTCAGTCGAAAGACAGCGAGAGCAAAGAAGAAAGAGTCACCACCCGCTACAACTGAAAGAAGCCAGGACACTATCAGGATGACTATCCTGAGCTCAGTACTGCTGAGAGAGCAGCACGCAAAGCTCGAAGGGAGAAGTTCATCAAGAAGCGTCAAGCATATATTGCCGGTGAACTCTCAGACGACTCAGATGAAGTCGACTCCTTTATGGATTCATCAGATGATGAAGCGGCATTCATGGCCATAGAGCTTGAAGAAGATGCTGAAAAGTGTCTTATGGCAGGAGAAGAGGATGAGGTAAACTCTCACGCTCCCTTTAACTCCTCTTCACACTGCACACTCGACACTGTTTCAGGTGCAGATGAGAATCTGGACATCTCGATCGCCTACGAAGAATTATTAGACGAGCATATTCAGATGAGCCTGCAGGTCAGTAAGACTCTTCAAGAGTTGGATACCCTGAAAGTGGAGAATCAGAGACTTTCTTAGGAGCGTCACGTTGCTACTGAGTCAGAAGGACTTGTGTTGAGACTCAGGGAGGAGATTAACTCTCTGATGACCAAGTCTCAGCATCAAGAAGATCAGATCTCAGTACTGACCAATGACTTGACTCAGAAGGATACTGAACTGAGTCTACTGAAGCAAGAGTTGTCAGGACTTCAGACCGAGCATGAAACGCTTAAGAAGAGTGATGACGTCTGGAGGAATCTGATGACAGAGCAGTACATGGGGGCTGAAAAGAAGCTTGAGGCAATGCTAGCCAGCAACAAGCCTAAGCACTGCAAGGAGGGACTTGGATTCAGTCATGGAGCCTCCTCATATGCCCCCGTACGCTCATAAAATCGGCTAGCTGATACATTTGTTCAAGGGGAGACCATCAATGCTGAGATCATGAACCCCCTAGCAAGAACAAACAGAAAATGAAGGCACCTCATCCCAGCTATCAGCATTCTGACAAGAAGATTAGCTCAAAATCACCCCAGTTCAGTCAAGGGGGAACCAGCAGAGTTAAATGGGCTGATTACTATGGACCTCCACAGCTGACACATCCAGCTCAGTATGGGTCATATTATTATGATCCTATAGTCAGGAGAGGATCCAAAAGTCAGAAAAGTTAGAAGAAAGTCGTTCAGAAGGCAAAGGTCAGCAGTCCACCAATTCAGAAGATCAGGACTCCTGAACCTGTGAAGCCTCAGAAGGCAGCATCGACCAGTCCAGTGGTCAAGTATGTTGATCAGAGTGGAAAGAAACTGTCTGAGACCACCAGGGTCGTGAGACAGATTTGGGTTTCCAAAACTAACATCTAAGGACCCAAAATCAAAAATAAAGGGTACCTGAATATAATTCTGTTTTGCAGGTAAACAAGGACCCTTGGTATGTGGACAGCGGATGCTCAAGACATATGACATACCAGAAGGATCTACTTAAGAATTATACTACTGAAGAGGGACCCAGAATCGAGTTTGGAGACAATGCAAAAGGCTATACCAGAGGCTATGGAACACTCAACATTGGAACCGCCACAGTTCCAAGAGTATCATATGTTGAAGGACTTCAGCATAATCTTCTCTCTGTTAGTCAATTTTGTGATAACTCGAATAGAGTGATTTTTTACGCTGGTTTCTGTGATGTCATTGACAAATCTACAGGGAAAATAGTGTTATCAGGTTCGTGGAAAAAGAATATCTACGTAGCTGACTAGAACTCAGCTGAACCTGAAGCTTGTTTGTTGGCAAAGAACAACAACAGAACGGGTGACTCTGGCACAGAAGACTCAGCCATCTCAACTTCAAGACGCTCAACAAGCTAGCTAGAAATGCTCTAGCAAGAGGACTGCCGAATGAAGTATTCAGCAAAGACACAGTGTGAAGCATGTCTGAAGGGAAAGCAAACAAAGAAGCAAAATCCACCTATTGCATCGCCTTCAACTGATGGAATCCTTCAGCTGCTACATATGGATTTATTCGGTCCAGTCTCTCTGGTGACGATCAGAGGCAAAAAGTATGCTTTAGTTGTCATTGATGACTACTAGCGCTACACATGGGTCATCTTTATTGCCAACAAGTCTGACGTCAAAACAGAGTTGCCTATGCTTTTGAAAAAGCTCAGTGTTGAGAAGAACACCAAGATTATAAAGATACGTTCAGATAGAGGAACTGAGTTCCTGAATTCGATGGTGGAGGAGTTCTGCAAAACTGAAGGCATAGAGCATGAGACGTCTGCCACGCGCACGCCTCAACAAAATGGTGTTGCTGAAACGAAGAATAGAACACTCAAAGAAGCAGCAACAACCCTGCTCGCAGACTCAGACTCCCAACCAAATTCTGGGCAGAAGCAACTGATACTACATGTTACACTCAGAACAGATCTCTACTGACTAAGCAGCATACGAAGACACCATATGAACTATGGAACGGAAGGAAGCCTTTCATACCTTATTTCCATATTTTTGGGTATTCGTGCTTTATCCACAATAATGGGAAGGACCAGTTAAAGACTTTTGATAGCAAGTCAGACCAGGGAGTCTTCTTAGGATACTCCCGGGTCAGCAAAGCCTTCAGAGTTTTTAACTACCGGACCCTTTGCGTGGAGGAAAACCCTCATGTTGTTTTTAATAAGTTTGCTACTGAAGACAGGAGCAGGAACTCAAAATCAGAATCTGAGGACATCAGGAAGTAGCTACAAGATCTGAGCCTAAAAGATAAAGTTGAAAAGATCCAACTGTGTTGGGATGATGATTCAAAAAAGGAAACTGATGATAAGACAACTGAGTCTCAGCCAGCAGCAGAAATAGATGAACAGATTGACTCTACTGAACAGAGTCAATCCCAGCTAACTCAGGTCGATGAAGAAACCCAAGTGGTAACTGAGACCACTACTAAGGATAATAATTCAGGGGGAACAAATGAAGTTCCTGAGCTAAATGCCCCTAAACCTGGTAACTCAGTAGACCCAACTCTCGTAACTGAATTACTTCAATCTCAGAATATTACAACTTAAATGCCTAACTCACCTACTATCTGTGTTGAACAAATTCCAGATGAAGAGTTGAAACATCGTCGATCGTGGCTGGACGCTCACACTTCTGACTTGATTATTGGAGATCCTTCAGCTAGTGTAAAGACAAGATCCAAATTTTGTCAAGAAGAAAGCGCATTATATTCCTGCTTCTTGTCTACTGAAGAACCTCAGTTAGTTGATGACGCACTCAAGGATGCTGATTGGATCATAGCTTTGCAGGAGGAGCTGAACCAGTTCACGAGAAACGAAGTAGGGGAGCTTGTTGATAGACCCCGGCATCAACATGTGATTGGAACTAAATGGGTCTTCAAGAACAAGCGAGATGGAAACAACGTTATAGTAAGGAACAACACGAGACTCGTGGCAAAAGGTTACTGTCAAGCCGAAGGGATAGATTTCGATGAAACTTTCGCTCCAGTGCAAGATTGGAGGCAATCAGACTATTCCTAGCCTACGCAACACATCAGCGATTCAGAGTTTATCAAATGGATGTGAAGTCTGCATTCCTGAATGACGTACTGAAAGAAGAACTCTATGTAGAACAGCCTCCCGGCTTTCTGCAGGGACATCAAGTCTATAGACTTAGAAAGGCTCTGTATGGGTCAAAACAAACACCCAGGGCTTGGTACGATACCCTGTCTGAGTTTCTTCTTCAGAAAGGTTTTTAGAAGGGCACAGTAGACCGCACATTATTCAACATTCGACTAGAAGACGACATTCTACTTGTGCAGATCGACGTAGATGACATAATATTAAGATCGAAGAACGTTACATGTGTCAACAGTTTAGGAAAATGATGAAGGATAAGTTCGAGATGTCAATGATGGGAGAGATGAATTATTTCCTTGGCTTTCAAGTCAAACAATCTGAAGGATAAGTTCGAGATGTCAATGATGGGTTTATGGTATCCAGCAGATGATAATATTGAACTAACTGGTTATTCTGATGCTGACTATGCAGGATGTAGGATTGACCGAAAATCAACTTCGAGAACTTGTCAGTTCCTTGGCAGTAAGTTGATCTCATGGTTTTCAAAGAAACAGCATTCAGTAGCGACGTCAACTACTGAAGCTGAATACATGGCTGCCGGAAGTTGCTGCGCCCAAATCCTTTGGCTGAGACGGCAGCTACGCGACTATGACATCATTCAGAATGAAGTGTCGATCTTTTGCGATAGCTTCAGTGCAATTGCAATCACTCAGAACCCTGTACTTCATACTAGATGCAAGCACGTGGACATCAGACACCACTTCATTCGTGATCATGTCGAAAAGAAGGATATCAGGATGGAGTATAACCATACTGACCATCAAAGGGCAGATATTCTGACTAAGCCTCTAGCTGAAGCCAGATTCAGAGAACTTTCAGTAGAGCTAGGTCTGCTGGACCCTACTGACTCCAGTCAGTTAGTGGATTCAGCAAGGGGGAATGTTCACTCTCAGTACTGAACGTATTCAGTATATAGAGACTCAGCAACCATCTACACGAGGTATCAGCTGACTACGATGTTCAGCTGACAGGTTTGCGTATCACTACTCAGTAGCCAATGAAATATTTTTGTGCATTAATGATTCAGATTCAGCTTCGTATTCAATGCCTTAGAAAATGTCATTTAATATAACGGTTTACATTTAATACACGACATTCTATGATAAGCATGCTGAACTCTGTGGCGCATTAAATGCATGTCTAATCAAGTTACTTCTTTGGCTATATACAACTGTAATTTGACTTAGGCGGCTAAGTTGATCATTGCCTATTTTATAACATTAAATCTTAGCCGTCGATCTCATAAAGCAGATTTAAATTGAACCGTGGATTAATAACTATTCATCTTCTTGATCATATATAAAATACGTTCAAAGTTAGAAAACCGCCATTTTACTCCGCAACTTTTACCCTAAAATTTTCTGAGAAAAAGCGCATTCACTTTGCAAACATCTTTTACAACATCTCAGAAATTACTTTGGTAAATTTCATGCTTATTCAGTATCATATATATTTATTGATAATATTCTTCCTTCGATACTGATACTTTCTTTTGCAGACTAAATCATGACAAGAACAGTCATCACGCCGGTTAATATGCAAGAAATCCTCGAGAAAGACCGCGTGTGGTGTGAGCCGATTATGGAATTTGATGTGTGTGAGCTAGATTTCATAGAGGAAATCTTCAATGCACTGAGGGCTTCAGGGCTGGAAGCCTTCCTCTCAAGGAAGCCATCGTACTTCCTTCCGCGACATATTTCAGAACTTTATCTGAATTCAGAGTCAGTTGAAGGCGATATCCAAGGCTAGTTCATCATTCATCACATAGCAGACCCCGCTCGTGCTGTATCGGAGATAAATCACTTGTCCATTAAAGAAGCTCTTTAGCGAAGCTTTCAGCTTCCGAGCACTGGATTCAGCATAGTCGGATACAAGGACGACATCATGGACGAGTATCTGGAAATCTTCTGCGGGAAGCCTACGACGTTTAGGGCCGCCTTCCCGAAGAATGCCATGCTCCCTCAGTACAGAGCATTAGCCTACATAGTCACGCATGTTTTGACTAGTCAGGCTGGGTCATTCGACCAAGTGTCCAGGCCGAAGATTCAGATGATGATGGCCATATATGACCATGCAAAGATTAATTGGACTGAGTTCTTCCTGAAGGAGTTCATGACCCAGACAGCTAAATTCGACAAGTCCACTAACTGCCTAGCTGTTAAAGGGAAGCTCCTATACAGAATGAAGCTATCGGTCATGATTGAAGACCCTTGTGGTGCTGACAATGCCATATATGCTGACAAAGGGTACTTCAAGCCGAAAAAGGTGAGGTTCCAGAGCAGGGCAGCAACCCTTCAGCAGATCGGCTCAGAGCCTGCTGAGCCCAAGAAAGGCTCCCAAAAGACCTCTACTCCTTCGAAGAAGAGGTCACCTCCCAAAACAGCTGAGAAGACACCGACCAAGAAGTAGAATACGGTCACTCAGGCTGTAGTTGTACCTCCCCTGCAACTGAGAGACGAGGCATCAGAAAAGACTGTCTCAATGGAGAAGGTCGTCTCCACTGAACAGGGAGAGGAAGTGGAACAAGGGGTAGGAGCTGAACCTGTCACTCCTACTGCTCAGACCCCCTTGGACATTCCACCTCTCAACAGGATTTCGTCTACTGAGAAAGAGCCGTCTCCGATAGAGATTGAGGATACGGAGACAACATCAGAATCAGAGACCATCGGGATGGAGGCCTCAACTCTTCAATCCAGAGCCTCCCGAGAAGTCTCAGAAGCCATCCCAGAGATAGCCACCCACTCCGACTTAGTCACTTTGGCTAGAAAGGCTCGGCTACATATTCTGATCTGGTTCCAGGCGTGGTCTACACTGAACAGACTCATCCAACACCACTTCTGCGAACAACTCCATGAAGAGGAGCTACTGATCCGAGAAAAGATAGGCTACTCAAAGCTTGCGGATCTCTGCTCACTGGATGATCTGAGAGCAGCTATGCTAGCCCTGCTGAACGATAGACTTCCAACTTCAGAAGCCGCTCCCTCAGATGGGTCTGATCCCGACGATCAGAACCCGCCCCATGATTCAGGCCCTGAGAAGCCTGTTGAGGGATCTCAACTGGAGGAGGATGCCCCACCCACGACAACTGCTGAAAAACCACTCAGCATCCTCTCACCAGATCAGTCGGCAGCTGGTACCTCACAGTCCACGGACCCAGTACAGCTGTTGCTGGGGTCTGCTTTTGAGGTAGCGCCCAGCCCGACAAGCCGACGCTCTAAGATTGTGGCAAGGGCACTCAGAAGTCAGGGTGCTCAGAACCGACTTCTCGCTCGAGCCGTCCACAAGACGTGGAAGCAGTCTACTCAGGCTCAGAGTGAGGAGATGAAGGAGCTCAGAACGTCTATTCAAAACACTCCAGTTCCGGACTTCTCTACCATCTTGACAGACGCCCTAGCCACTCAGAGAGCCGTATTTGAAAGGTAACAAAAGCCGATGGAAGCTACACAGGCCAAACTCCTTGAAGACTATCAGCAGCCCAGTCAGCCCATGCTGAATCTATATCTTCCATGAGTCAGGCCGCTGAGCTCAGACTCCAGAATATTCAGAAGACTATGGAAGATAAGATAGATCAGAAGTTGCTATCTATTCAGACTGTGGTGGAGAATTCCCATAAGAAGTATGGAGAAGAGCTTGCTGATGAGAGGAATGAACTCCATGAAAGCCTCACAAAACTTCAGGCAGCCTTGGATAAGCTGGCCTCTGATTATAACAGTCTGAATAAGAAGGTGCAGTTTCCTACCCTCGGCCTATTTGCTGATGCTAAAAAGGGGGAAAGGGAAAGGATACCAAGGGCACCAAGGGGAATCAGGACAGTGAAGGGAGCAACTCAGACTCAGCAATCTGATCCCACTGATCCCCAAGATCAAGGTTAAGCCCAGGGTATCTCAGCAGCAGGAGCTGTAGTACCTGCTGAGACCGGCCCAAGTGGCTCAGGACCTAAAGATTCAGCAACCCAGACTCCTAGCAAAATCATAAAGGAGGTTGCTGAATACGCTGAGGAGGATTCTGAAGAGGAGGAAGTTCCTCTACCTCCTCCAGTGCCGGGGAAAGGGAAGAAGATTCTGAAACTCCCTACTCCACCTAAGAAAGGAACCAGAAGGTTCATATCTCCTGAGGAAGAAGCTCAGATTGCAGCTGATGAAAAGCTTGCAAGGGAGATAGCCAAGGCAGAGGCTGCTAACAAGCCAAAGAAAGTGCCTGCCAAAGGCAAAACCAAGGTTCAAGGGGGAGGAAGCCTGGATCGAGGCAACCCCCTAGAAAAATGAAGATCAGCGACGAAGCTGATAAGGAGAAGGAAAAAGAGCAACAGCAGCAGACTGGTTGGCAGGGTGGATCAAAGTCTAAATCACCAACGCCTGCTGATTCAGAAGAACAGCAAGAGCACATTCCATCCTATGCCCCTTCCAAATCTCAAGATAAATAAATGAAAGAGATATGAGATCAGATGGAAAGGTATCTGGACAGAGAAGCTGAAGCCAGGCAGATAAGTGAAGCAAGAGAAAGGCTCAGACTCGCTGACTTAGAAGTTCTAAGGCTCAAAGCTGAGAAAGAGGCACGAGAAAGGGTTCCTGAGAAGGCTGAGATTCCTTACAAGTACAGAAGACTCAGGAAGCCTACTGATCTCAAAATACACAGATGGCCCAAAATCGTAACATGGATGCCATGGGAGCGAACTCAGAGGTGGGAGACACTTAAAGCAGATTTTATCAAGAGGTACTATATCTGGAGATACTGGCCTGACATGCATAAATCAATAGCTTTTGTTCAGTGGCTTCTGAAGAGCGACCCAGAAATATATGCAAGAGTTCAGAAGGCCCTAGCTGAGGAGATAGATGTTAGAGTGCCAGCTCCTAGACCTCTGCCCCCTCCACAGAAGCTCGATGGTTCTTTACATATTGGTGTTATTTAAGGAGAGGTCAGAAGTGCAGTTCAAGTCAATTATCTCGATGAGACTCATCCCGTTGACATGGTGCTGATATAGAAGCTCAGAAAAGATACATTCAAAATGTATAGATTGCCGCTGCCTGAAGAGAAGTCTAGAGATTTTAAAGAGCCAATCCAGCAGTTCAGGAAATAGCTGATAGCTTCTTGTATCTTGTTTTCTGTTCTCTAGAATAGCAAGCTGATGTACTGTACTTAACCTTCTGATATATAAAACATCATTGTTGTTCGGCCCTGATAATACCTTATTGTCTACATGGCCTTTTTTTTGTTATGCTTAACACTCAGAATCACCTAAGTGATTATTGACTCACACACACTCACTGAATATATATATATACAAGTATGTCTGTTTTTACTTAGCTTGACAGATTCTTGACTATATAAGATTGTTTGGGGGAAATTGTTGTTAGAAAGGGGGAAATTACTGTTAGATCTCTGTATAGGTTCTGATATTTCTTCCCTAAACTCCCTCAGTAGTGTCGAACTTGAAGAACAACTCCACTATTCTACTTGTAATATGTGTAAGGAATTTGTTTATGATAGTTTGTAGTGTTAGGTTTTGGCATCATCAAATAGGGGAAAGTTGTTGGGAGATGATTCACTAGCCTAGTGCTCAGTTGATTTGAAGATCCAAAAACCCTACTTTGACTGATGAACCATTCAGTTGTATTTGTTTGTTCTGTCTCTGAGAGTTTCAGACTCAGTAGACACCCTTCGACATGGTTTAGGCGTTCAGTTCTGTCCGCTGGATCTTCAGCAGACTATCAGCCTCAGTACCATGAGAAGAAGACTCGCAGTAATCTTGGACTCGCAGCAGAGCAAGATATCCGAAAAGAGTACGTGGAACTGAACTCAGCAGGAGTAGTTCACTAAACTCAGAGTTGATCTTCAGTAGAGCTGAACTCAGCAGGAGTATGCTACTGAACATAGATCAGACTTAGCAATGGCCAGACAGTCTTCTGACTGTTAGGTAATCTCATAAGTCAAATCAGCAGAGTCATACGAGGTATAGAGAAGTCAGCTTCAGATCTAGCTTGAAGTCTGTTTGTCTCACCTACTTTCTTCGGCCTCGACCAATGACAAGCGGACAACTGTCTACTTTCTGATAAAAGCTGCAAGTCAACAACTTTCCAGAAATGGAGGGAAAGGACTCTGTCACCATACTTTAAAAGAGCCATTAGCTACCCAAAAGAGAGAGACACATGGATCGTCGTCTCCAACGGATCTATCCATGTCTCTTCTCTATAAATAGAGGGAAGATTTCAAATTGAAGCTCACGACACAAAACCTAGAAAACGAAGAACACACGAGCATTCACGAGCAACTCAGAATCGACTTAAGCTTTCCGCAAGAACTTCATAGAGTTATCTTCAGCGAAAGGCGACATACTTGCTCAAAGGGAACCGAGCTGAATTAGATCATAAGCCTCTAGTATCCAAGCGACTGAATACGAACCCAGAGTGTATACTTAACCGTTCGTCGCTCTAGAAGCCACTTTATCGTTCCCTTCCCTCTAACCTAAGCTCAGCAGACCATATCTATAGCTTAGAACGAAGGAGTTCATCCTTGAACTGATCCTTATTGTAAAGGACTCCTTCATAGTTGGAGAGTTTGTCAAACACTTAAGTTTGATACCTTGTAAACTGAGACTTGCTCAATATAAATCTCAAGACCAGTGTTTGTCCAGTGCACAAATCGACTGAGACTAACTTAGTATAATAAAATAGCCTCCTGATCTTTTTGGGACAGTGGACGTAGGATTGTTGGATCCGAACCACTTTAAAATTGCTTGTGTTTTGTGTGCTCTGTTTTTACTGTTGCATTGATTACTGTTCATACTGAAAATATCTTTCAAAATCATTCAACTGTGTTTCAGCAAAGCTTAAAAGATTGCACTAATATACTGAAACAGTTTTCTTAAAAAATGTTTTCTAACTCAACTGGATTTGGGCCTACACATTTCCGCACCCTACTGAACTTCAGCTGAACGATACTGAATTCTGACCTAAGTCAGCTAGCAGACCTCAGCGAAGTCAGTCACTCTGCCACGCGATTCAGAACAGCTTATCTGGTCTACTGAACTTGTTCAGTACGACATCTTCCTGAAAGGGACTGTTCGCGTTTTAAGTTGAGAAAAAGTTTTTAGGTGTATTCAACCCCCCCCCTCTACACCTGAACGTTTATCTCGGGACCAACAACTACTAACACCCAAGATACGTAGATCCGGTCGCGATGACGTTCACCACAGTAGGTCAAAGTGATAGATAGCCAAATGCACTCAGCTGAAGTCTTACCAAGTTTAAGACCAGCTAAGTCACCGAGATCTTGGTTCTCCACTAAGGTCAGTTAGGAGAACAAATCTCACTGTGATCCATCAATACACCACCTTAAGTGTACCAGTAAAGACAAGCTGCTAAGACAAGCCACTTCTTATCTAAACTGCAGCTTAAACCGACAACTTATCCTTAAGTTGTCTCAGCTGTGATAACTGTTTATATCTTGTCAATTCAACCAATTTGTGTTGTCTTCTGTGATACCCGACACACTACACAAATCTAACTTTTGTACAAGATAAAGGATTTCATGTGCAAATATATATATTTATCAGATAGGAGAATAAAATAGTGGTAGGGACAAAACACAAAACACATTGTATACAAGCATAAAATTTGCTTCCAGTATACAAAATCCCAACACCTTTTCCATAGTAGCAGGAGATACAAATGAAACTTTTTTGGCCATCTTCGCGCTAGCAGGGAGTGCACTGACATTGCAGTCTAGTACCATAGAATCTATAATTGAAGCTCTAGACAGACTGTCACCTCAAGTAGAACCTCCAACTCCAAAAGGAACATCACCCGCAGTAGGGGATTCACCATCTATATCAATGGCTCCAACTGCACTAGATGCTTCAACTTGAACATACACTTTAATTGTAGCATCGATTACTGTGGGAATTAAAACGGTAGGAGAAATGTGGACGTCGGAGCATCAACTAGCACGTGATCATCAACTGCAGCGGGAATTATAAATTTAAGATGAGTATCGACCGCTGAAGCAACATCAATTGGCGCAACAATGTCAACGGTCGTAGGAATTACAACTGTAGGACGTCAGCTACCAGAGGAGCATCAACCGACGCAACAGCGTCAACTGCCGTAGGAATTACAACTGGGGAGGGGCATCGACTATTGGAGGAGCCTCAACAGCCACATTATCACATGGTCGCCTCCTCTTCCGGTATCAAACTTCATGTAAAACCCTTTGTCCACCCCTTTGCCTAACAACTGCTACATGGACTTCGATAGAGGTACTTGTGATATTGGAACTGCATCTACTAATTCAGGTGGAACATCCTGGTCTGCTCCACGACCCCTTGTCCTCAACATATTAAACTGCAACGTAGAAGAAATCAATCAGTTTCTCTAAACAAACGTGTCAAATGGTATAACAAAAGTATCACAAACCCTAGAATTAAACATAATTAATTTAACAAGTTATATACACTGAAAACCTAGATGTAACATAAGCAATATCAATTAGTACAATGAGTTCAACCTAGATGTAATATAAACGAAAAATGTAAGTATCAATTCCAGGAGTAAATGTGTCAATTGCGCTAACTAAAAGTATCAGAAACCCTAAAATTAATTAAAACTGAATCAGTGGACAAAATAAAAGCTAAACTCGCTTTGAACTGCCTATTTTGCAACAAATTAACAGTTCAAATCACGAATATAAATCATAATGATGAATTAACGGTAGTATACAGGTTTTAATTAATAGATAAGAATTGCGAATTAATAGTAAAAACAACACAATGAGCACTAAATTCGCAGCACAATCCGTAGTTAAACAACAAGTACCAAGCACAGTGACAAACGAAAGCAACACAATGAGCACCAAATTCACGCGAAAATGAGTGATTGAGGCGAACATAGCAGGAAAGCAACTGATGAACGTCGAAAACAAGATGATGAACTGTACAAAGAATAATACCACCTAAAATATCGAAAATTAAGTGAAGAATCTCAAAACTTAATTGGAATTGAGAGTATATGATTGACGATTCTTGAAATTTGGCAGACACCATCGCAAGAACGGTAAGAAATGGCACTCCCTTGAAGCATGTTTGAATTTTACATTTTATTTACTATTATGAAACCGGGTTAGGGAGTGTAAATGGACTATAAATTGGATCCCAAATGTAGATACATCCGGCGCATGCAAGTATTTTTTTTTTTTTTTTTTTTTTTTTTTTTTTTTTTTTTGGTTTCCTTATCGTTTGGCGGTTTTAATTAGCGTTATCAAACATAGATGAAACAGCCAGTTTCACGGTTTCAAGTAAGAACAAATTGAAATCGAACGGTGTGATTCAGATTTGGATTGTTTTGGTTTGGATTTATTCGGTTCAAAATTCCAATTTTAGTTTGATCTTTGGTTTGGGCCTTACGGTCCGACCCACATAAATCGAGCCTAGTAGGTAGGGCTGGCAAAATGGGTCCGGCCCGGGATATCCGTACCCGAAGTTGGGTTGGGTTTAAAAAATAGATGTCCGAAATGAATCTGGGCCTAAAAAAGCCCGCTCAGAGAGCCAATATGACTTATTGGGCCCGGGCCTAAAAAAGTCCGGGGTTCTGAAAAAATCCCGGGGTCTCGGTCCTTAAAAAACCCGCCCAAAACCCGCCCGATAATATTAGCCCATTAGTAATTAACAAGTTATCAATTGTAATATTAACCCAATAAATATTAGTCCAATAAATACTATGTCAAGTGGCCCAAGTCCAACAATTAAGTAATTAACATAACAATCCCTAGATCCCTACCAACCGGCGGTTAGAGCAGCTGAGCAACTAATGAAGGATTCAAAAAGAGCAACCAGCGGCTAGAGCAGCAGAAGCAACTCTAGTTCGTCTCAATCTCAGTCTCATAACTCCCGTTCGTCTCAATCTCACGTTGACGTCGACGCCTTTCCCCTTCAAAACCATCGCGGTCAAGGATGTCGGGTATGTTAAATTCTATTTTCAATATGGTTTGTTTGGTTTATTTGAACATTTTGAGGAGTTAGGTGGAAAGCAAGCTGATAATAAGTGTAACAACCTTAAGACAGATTGTGATTAATCTCACAAATTTGATGGTCATTTGTTGAAGTTGATAGAGAATGCATCGCTACTTTCCAATCAACACTATACTGTTCTGTTCAACAATGACGACTATTGGACTTGGGTCAACTCTTCAATCTTCAAACTATTCTTGTTTAATATTCACACAACATCCGATTAAGAAATTAAGTAAACGTTGTTGCTTGGTTGCTTCTTAAAGTCTCTTTCACTACCAACTCCTGCCATCTATATTTGCCCCTTTCTCTTCTCTTCCTGCCCCATCTAAAGAAACCCATCATTCACAAGCTACGCCGCAATCGGAAACTCATAATCCATATCAGTTTCATTTCTTCATTAGTTTCTTGTATTCAAGAATCCTTGTCTGCGCACTTCTTTTGAAGATTCTTTTTGAGGTAAAATCTTGACCAAATACAGAAATTGCTTGCTTATTTTCGTAATTGGTTGCATGGTTTTGAAAATGGTGGAAAACCGGGTAATTATATTTAATATCTTATTTCTTACTTCAAATTCAAACATTTGCATTGACTTATATTTTCATTTTTTTTAAGCTTCAAATGCAGACGAAGAAAAAATAGAAGTGATAAAATTATCAAATGAAGATTCAAATGTGGTGGATGTTTGATTTAGAAGAAGAATTGTTTGGTTCTACTTTTTAGTTTCTCGTTTAGTTTTTATTTGTTTTGACTTTTTGAATGATTGCTTTCTTGCCAACATATTTATTCTATCTTCTTGTACCTTTGTAGGCAAAAATCAAGACTAAGAAGACAAAGAAAGATGTGGGATGATTTTGGGAGAAGAAGAGGAGTTTGAACGTCTCAAATCTTTCATTTCATAGTTTGATGCTTTTGATCATAGAACATACATGGACTTGTTTTGTTAATTGTTATTAACTCATCATAAGACATTAAGACTAGGGCTGTCGGTTGGTACGGGATTGGGATCCCAATCTCAAAATTAGGCGAAATCCGATCCCAATACCGATCCGATAGCGGTATTGGGATAACGGTATTTGGGACGGTTAAAATGGGATTGGTATTCGGGATTGTCGAAAATCCCGAAAATTGTATTCCTTGTTAAAAAAAAATTTGCTCCTTGCTAGCTTAGAACATAAGACCAATTGATAGATACTAACTACAATCTAGCAACCAATGACGCTATATATACCTTTGTTAGCTACTGTTAAATGATTTATTAATTAGTAGTAGACACGTCACACATAGAGTATAGGCATTATAAATTTATAATTTATAAATATAATCTATAAATTATTAAATTATATTTATAGTATTCTAGAATATGAAATATAAATACTTCATGTGATTTACTAATGTATATATGATATATGTAATGTAACTAGTAAACTAGATATTATAAATTATAATATCTAAAATATGAAATATAAATATCTCAAATACGAAAGCGAAAGACTCGAGTGACGGAGAGAGATAGACAGAGATCGAGTTCTAGCTTCTAAGTTCTTCTAACGTCACCGGTCGAGTCATCTGACCTAATAAAGTTTGTGTTATTATTGGACTTTGTGTTAGCATAAGACATAAATTTATAAATTATAATTATATTTATAAGTGTATAATAAGTACTCCCTCCGTCCCGCTCTATGTGACACAATTTCCATTTCGAGCGTCCCGTCTCAAGTGACACACTTCCAAAAATGGAAATAATTTTTAAAAAAAATCATAAATTTTATCCTACTTTATCAATTCTCTCTCATACTTTTTCATTTCTCTCTCATACTTTAATCATTTATCTCTCTTATTTTATTATTTCTTTTTTCTACTTTATCAATTACTCTCTCACAATCTCATTCATCTTCTCTCTCTTACTTTATCATAAACTTATCTCTCATACTTTATCTTCCACCGTATAAATTCTCGCGTCGAAAACATTTGTGTCACTTGTGCTGGGACGGAGGGAGTATATAATTGTATTAATTATTTCATAAAAAATTCGGTATTTCGGTAATCCCGAGTTCGGTATCGGTTATCCCGAATATCGAATTACTTACGAAAATGAATCCCGATACCATACCGTATCCCAAAATTCGGTATTTCGGTATCCTGATCCCGCTGGTATCGGTACGGGATTGAGATAATCTCGAATCCCAATACCATTTACACACCCCTAATTAAGACCCATATTTGCACTTAAAGTTATCTTTAATATATTTTTCTTGGTTTCCATTTAAACTTTCGATTCTTAATTTTATTTTAAAAAAAAATAAAAAACTCAAGGTAAGCCCACCCATCCGCCGAAAGCCCAGGACTGGGCTGGGCTTAACATATTTAGGTCCTAATAAATTTCGAGCGGACCCAACACGACCCAATAAATCACCAAGAGCCCAGTGGGCCGCTACTTTGCCACCCCTACTAGTAGGTGTATAAAATACAACATACACTTTTACATGTCATGATTCTGTATAACACTAGTCTAGATTCTAATCAAATTCTGGATTCAAATTCTGGATTTTATTTGCCTGGATTCAATCAAAATTGATCTCCAACTCTCCGACTTGAAAGCCAAATACTTGGATTGAATTTTTTGAATGGAGGATGAAGTTAATCTACCATTCAAGGTTGGGCAACAGATTGAAGCTAAGTCTTTCGAGGAAGGTTATCGCGGTGCGTGGTTCAAATGCAAGGTATGATGGACGTGAGAAGTGGTTTTGATGTTTGTTTTGTTAACCGTTGGAATACTTTCGTTTGAGTTTTCTATATTTATGTTTGGAAATCGGAATATGTTCGATATTGTTCCTCCTCCGGCCTCTGCGCCCTCCCTTTTTGTGGAGTTGGGGTATGGGGGTTTCAGGAATGACACTCACCCAACTAGGTGAAGAATATTTACATGTTGTGGTTTTGATGTTCGTGATAGTCAGATTAGTTTTGTGCACATCGTTTTGGTACTTATATATGGATATTTATTTATCTGTATCAGATTAAAGAGATTAGCAAGAGAGAAGGAATACTTGGACATGTCTTAGAATATATTGACTACCCTGACGAAGGTAAGTCTCTCAATTGCCTCTAGTTGATAAATTCTACTTTCGCCTCCCAATAGCCACTAGGACATCTGATAAAGATGTAGCTAAATTAGGTACTTTATTGTCTCATGATTTAAATGAGAATTTTTTTGATTTTTTCCCTAAAATTAATTGGTTGTAGCATTTTTAAAAATTTACAACTTTTTATTCATCATATTGAATGCTCCAGTCTTGAAGTGTTCATACTTGTTTAAAAGTTGAGCAGTAATTTGTTGTGTGATTCGTTTGGTTATTCTGCTCCTCGGATGATTTATTACTGTTCATATTTCAGATTGGATATTTGTTGTATTATGATTATGTGTATGCTAAGCATTGGTTCTTAAAACATATCTATAGCATGCACATACAATGGCTTCAACATAATGCGTCCAAAACTAATTGCTGGCTTGACTGTGTTTGACTTCATGAGATAAACAATCTATATTTCTCTTCTAAAAATGAGGTAGTGATATATGTAAAATAAGAACTTTACACTGTAATACTTTCTTTTTTCCTTCAATTTCAAAATTGAGTTACCGCTGAAGTAAGATTTATGATATGAAACGTTAAGGGTGGAATACAAAATATTGTCCTGCTCTTTGCTGTATTCTATGAGGGATATTTTTGTTCTTCATCTTAAGTGCTACTCAAATGAATGCCTGGCTGGGAGGAACACGCAACAAACCCTGGAAGTCAATTTTATCACATATAATATGAACACTGGGAAGCAAGTATGTACAAGGTTTTGAATTTTACCTTACATAAAATATAACCTCTGGTATCCTCTCTTGAGGTTTTTGTTTTATTCTATATAAATGTCATACAGACAGTCATATAGTTATTTTGAAGAAGGAATAGTCCCTGTTCAAGCACATACTAGTTATAGAAATATAAAAGATTAAAGTATATGTATACCCTTATGTTCTATCTTTAGGTGTCGTTTACCTTCACTATTTCTAGTTGCCTAGTCTATGCAGATAAGATAGGGACCTAAATGAAGTCACGAATCCATATTTAAGCATCATATTTTTGGTGTGCTTTTCCTGATTCTATACGATAATAATATTAATTTCTCGTAGCTATGTTGATTCATCTTCAGTTTCTTCAGTAATTATTCAGTATGCTGTTAATTTATCACCGTGAAGTTGCTAGCTGAAATTTAGATTGGGAGGTATCTTCTATATTGGCCTTAATTCTTCTGAACTCCATAATTGCCTTGTGGCACGTAGCAACTTGTCAAGCATGATATGAATTATTTATAGGTTAGAATTTTTCTTTAGAAGTTAGCTGACACATTATCTCAAGTTACTTAAGAGAGAGAGCTGGATGTTGTATGCTTGTATAAGCTCTTTCAATTTGGTTTGTTGCTTTTATGTAGAATTAGAATGGACAGTGATGTATCAAGAGACCTGTGATGATGAGGAGGGTACAAAAGGGAAACATCGAGAATTGATGCTGAGGCCACAGTACCCACCGATCTATAACCAAAAGAAAATGCCTCATGTCAGTAAGATCAAAGAAGTTACACTAATTGCTGGTCATTCCTGGAGGGTAGGCGATTTGGTGGACTGGTGGACTACCGGATGTTACTGGTCTGGAAGAATAACACAGTTAATAGGCCGTAAAAAGGCCCAGGTATTAGTTCCTGAAAGCTTTGTTTTTGTTCCGTACCGCCACTGGTTACTCCCAATACTGCTTAAGGGAAGTTCGATTCAAATTTCAACACATGAGTCTAGCTACCTCCTATATAATCTTCAACAAGAAGAAAAAAGGAAAAGAAAAAGAAGATATCATACAACTAAATGTGTTGCAAACTATTTTGTTGATATAGAGTTTGCAATGCCCAGATTCACACAGAAGCACAAATGAAGAGCTTAAGAGAAATAGAACAAATATGAAAGCAAAAGAAATACTAGAACTTAGTTATGTATTTCATAGATGATAATCATACAGAAGGTGGCCTTATTTATGCTATTACAGAGGTGGCTCTTGCCATCTCAAAGGTGGGCCTGGCTATCATTTCGAAAATTACATTAAGGTTGCCATAGATATTATAAGATTGCATAAGATATAATAAGATACACAAATATCATTGATATGGCCTCCTACCATCAGTGTCAATCCCCCAGTTCCCTCATAGCCTTCTTACCCTTCCACCATCCCCCATTGAGGACTCTCCTTCCTCCTCGCTGTTCCCTCCCCACTGCACAAGCAGTAAAGGGGAAAGAGGCAGGAGAAGGGGTGGTGGCTATCTCCCCGGGTTGGAGCTTCTCCCCCTCCCTGCGGGAATACACAAACATCGGGGGAAGGGGTACGAGGTTCGTATCAAAATGCCTATAGGTTCCAATACCTACTTGGGAGCTTTTGGTTTAAAATCATTGCAGTTTTAGGCTTTATTTGATTATGAGGATTGGACAAAATAATTTTTAGTAATGCAACGATGAAAAAAATTAGTTTTAGCAAGATATTGATATGTGATAGAGTATGTCAAGGTACTAGTGTTGACCTTTTTCTTTATGTTGGGTGTTCTTTCTTTAGATTGAGCTGAAGCCACCACCTCTTGGCGAAGGCTTATCTTATGAAGTACTTCTCAAGGATTTACGCCCGTCGTTAGACTGGTCTCCTGAACTTGGTTGGACCGTACCTGCTCAGGTTTGTTATCTCTTCTCTTGATAGTGTCTTTTTTCCCTTGAAAGTTCTGTCTTAACTTCTATTCTAGGACCTTATTATTTATCCTTATAACTTGTCCACAGAGAGCATTACATATTGTTATATGTTAATGTTTCAAATATTTCACTATCTTTCTTGTTTATTCCATACATTTGATTCTCATTTGGGTTTGTGAACTATCCTCAAGGGAAAAGGTCAGCTCATTTTTGTGAAGTCTTAGACTAGGTTGCACTGGGTTGAGCTCGAGTAGAGTCAGGATAAAAGCGAATTATATTTAGTTTTTTATTAGGTTTTCGAGGTAATGTAAAAGGACTATTTAATAAAATCTGCTAACACCTTTACTGTATCTACCTCTTGTTCTCTTACTGGATTCATTTGGTCTGACTGATCCTCTAAAGTGAAATTGATGAATTTATACCTTTAGCCTTCCCTTCTAAATGCAAAATTTGTTGCCTTTCGAATGAAGTGAAGGGTGTAAGAGCAATTTAGAAGGTGAATTTTTGTTGTCTATTGTTCTGTTATGGTTTCATGTTCAGCTATTTCTCCTACGAAGTCAATGTTTCTCTGGAGATAATACAGCATGTTCAAAAACTTTTTCATACTTCTTTAGAACTTTGGACATAATGTAAGAGAGAGAGAAGAGAGATTTTTAAAAGAGACTACAAAAGAGAACTCTTGATTTCCTTCCTTGATTCAACAACAAAGTAGTGAATACATTTACGATGGTGCAAGCCTCCTTTTATAGAGGTTGCTTACGAGTATAATAATAGGCTTCTTAACTTCCCCCAACTTTTTCCCCCAGATCCCCCTACAGGCATAGACCCTGGGGGGGGGGTCTTTCCCCAATTCCCTCTACTTGGGGTGTATCTGTCCCCCATGCTTCCTCCTCTTCAACGACCTTGACCTCGAGGCCGAACTCAGGAAATTGTTGCTCGAACTCGTCCTCAGCCACCCAAATTGCCTCCTTCGTGATTTCCCTTTCCAAACTATTAGCACTTCAGGATGGGTGGTATCCCCTTCCTTCATGATCCGCTGTCGAACGATGGTCTCTGGCTCGAACAAGTCGGTATTTTGCGGTTCCATGCAGTTGGGACGTTCGGGTTCGATCGGGTAATCTCCCATGACCTTTTTTAGGAGGCCAACGTGGAACACCGGATGGATGCGATTGGTTTCGGACCGTGCTAATTTATATGACACCGAGCCAATTCTCTTCTTGATTTTGAACGGCCCGTAGTATTTGATGGCTAGCTTGGTATACTTGCGAGAGGCCATCGAGGTTTGCCTGTAGGGCCGGATCTTGAGGAAAACCTTCTCCCCCACCTAGAACTCCACATCTCTTCTTTTCTTGTTGGCGTGCGTCCTCATGCATTCTTGAGCCGAGACGAGGTCATCGTGCAATTGTTGTAATATGATGTCCCTGGCTCATAGCATTTCTCTCACAGCGGCTACCTAACATTCTTCGGGTAGATGGTGGTGGAGAGCGGGTGGCGGTTGTCCGCGGTTTGGAAGGAAGTATTGTACCAATACTCGGCCCATGGTAACTAAGGGCCCACTTCTTCGGCTGGGTTGATGTGAAACATCGCAAGTATGTTTCTTAGATCCTATTCAGAACCTCAATTAACTTGAGCCAAGTTCCTTGTGCCTTAAATAGTTCCTGCCAAAAGGCGCTCATAAACTTGGGGTCCCGATCACTAACTATGCTGTGGGGAATCCATGCAGACAGACCGCCTCTTGTATGAATTGCTCAGCCACTTGCTTTGCGAAAAACGGCGTTCGTAATGCGATGAAGTGGCAGTATTTGGACAGCCTATGCCTATCCACTACCACTAAAACACACAAGTATGCCATGGATGGTGGTAGACTAGTAATGAAGTCCATAGAGATGTCTTCTCAAATTTTTTTTGGGAGTGGCTGAAGGAGCCATGTTGGAGATTGGTTCTCGTACTTTGATTTCTAGCAAGTGAGGCAGTTGGCCATGTAATTTCACGGTACGAAACATTCTCGGCCAATATACACTTGATGCGATGAGGAGATAAGTGTGGAGGACCCCGACATGCCCCCCTTTAGGGTATCGTGGAATTCGCCCAGCAATCGGGGGACCCATTCCGAAGAGGTAGGTATCACCAAGCGCCCCTTATGGAGGAGATGCCTATTAACAAGCGCGTAGCCTGATCGACTTGAGGCGTCCTTAGTTAGAGCGATGATGATTTCGCTAAATTTTTGATCCTTTTCTTGCTCTTGGAGGATCATCTGCACATCTTCCCATTGGGGGCCGCTTATAATCGCTCTCTCTCCCCTAACCTCATCTCGCCGTGACAGTGCATCCGTGTCACAGTTGGAACGCCTTGTTTCACATCGGATGTCGATGTTGTATCATAGTAGTTTAGCTACCCAAGTTTGTTGGGCTAGGGTAACTATCTTCTGGGTAAGCAAGTGCTTCAAGCTTCGATGGTCAGTCTTGACTACAAATTTCCCCCTATTAGGTATGGCCTCCAATGTTGGACTACTAAAGCAAGTCCCATGAGTTCTCTTTCATACGCCGCGTTCACCGAAGGCCTTGCTGAAAAATGCTATTGGTCTAGCCTCTTGCATTAATATGGCCCCGATTCCTACCCCTGAGGCGTCTTACTCGATGATTAAGGTACCCTCGAAGTCGGGCATTTTATGCATGGGCTAGAGGATCTATGCAAAATCGCCACCCGCCACCCTTCTTTTTAACTAGTATCGAGCTTGAGAAGGGGCTAATGCTAGGCCGGATAATTCATGCGCTTAACATATCTCCCACAACCCTTTTCGATTTCATCCTTCTGGGTGTGCCCATATCGGTAGGGACGGACGGATATTGATTGTGTCCCTGGCCGTAGTGTGATTTGGTGTTCAGCTTGATGTTTAGGCAGTGACCCTTCGGTTTCCCCAAAGATATCTTCTTGGGCATGGATAATACAAAGCAACTGCTCCCCTTTATTTCCACTTTTTTCCCAGCTTATTCCCAACATTTTTTTGCTTCCCATACTATCGCCGTTATTTCTATATCGTTACAATGAGCGAGGTTCTTGATAGGCGCGGGGGCTCGACTCTCAGATTCATCTCCAAACAGTTGGTGGGATTGACCTCCCTCATCGTAGCGCAAATACATCTTCTCCCAGCTAATATTGAGTTCCCCCAACGTGGCTAGCCAATCTACTTTTAGAAGTATATCCACTCCGCCTAGGGGAAAAACATAGCAATCTGGTTTGATGGTAGCCCCCCCCCCCTATGTGGAGGGTTAGTCATTTGCATTCTCTCGTTGACTCTTCGACCGTTTACTAATTTGACCCAAAACTGTTTCTCTTCATCGACGACGATCCCCAACTCTTCCACTACTATTTTTGAGTTGAAATATAGGAGTTGCTGCTATCTAAGAGTATGGAGAGTTCTCTTTTTCCCAAGTGGCCCCTCATTCTAAAGGTTCGAGGCTCGGAGATGCCTACGCCGAACACATAGATAAGTTCTTGTCGTAGGGAGTTAATGTTAAGTCGGGTGGTAGGGAGTTTTGCATCGAAAACATAGGTCATTTCTTCGTAATTCTTCTCTTTCAGAGTCGGTTATTCTCCGAAATGGGGCTCTAAGGGTTGGAGCTGCCTGGTTGTTGCTCTTTTCTTGTGCTCCCTGGGTGTGGCACGCCCCCGGTTGGGGGCATCCAGCGGGGATGGCCCAGGGCGTATTGCCCCCGTGCGGGGGTCGCGGATTTGGTGTCGTTTCCCTCCCGTCTCAGGTGCCTCCTTGCCTTGTTAGAAGGGTTTTTTTGTACGTCGTGGGCCATTCTAATAGCGGTATCTAAATCCTTCGGCTTAAGTACCCTCACCAAGGCTCGAAGATCTTCTTTTAATCCATTCATGATCAAATTCTCTTCTTCAATATCCGGCATTTGTACAACTATTTGTGTGATGTTAGTGACAAAATTAGAAAAGTTGTTCTGCTGCTTTGTTGCCGCTAGCCTTTCGTAGGCATTCCTTTCCCCGTTGTCGTAGAATCGTAATAGAAGGGCACGAGTTAATTCTTCCCATGTTAAATTCTTCTTTCTAATTTTGTACCACCGGAACAAGCTCAACCCTGAGACTTTGAGTGCTACCATGATTAAATTGAATTTTTCGATTTGTAGCACAAGGATATAAATCAAAGTTTTGTTTGACTCTTGGTAACCACTTGAGCGGTCCGCTCCCATTAAACGTGGGCAAAGTCGATGGTTCCTTTTGATCTTGTTGTGGTCCCTTCTTTGGGGGCTCATTACTTCCTTGTTCCTCTTCGAAATTGGTGATGATTTGATCCTCATTTTCTTTGAGGGATTCCTTGTGAGTTTTCGTTTTTAAGGCCGAACGCTGTTGTGACTAATGAAGCAAATTCATCTAGTGTTTTCGACATGTCGAGGATGTTGTTGAGTCGTGTCTCTCGGATTTCGATGTTTCAAACATAAGCTTCCAGCCTTCACCGGCTACTAGTCTTGCTTCTGTATTAGCTGATCGTGTTTCTACCATATCTTATGTCCGCTCTTTGATCCGGAAGGTCGGACCAAATTGTTAGAACTACGGACATAATTTAAGAGAGAGAAAAGAGAGATTTGTAATGCACAAGGTCGTCGGATTCCGGCGACTACAAGAAAGAACTCTTGATTTCCTTACTTGATTCAACAACTAAGTATTGAATCAAGTGGTGAAGGTGTAGTGGTGAAGGTGGGTGGCCCGGGACCGAAAGGTCATGGGTTCAATTCCCACTGGACACACTATGTGTGTCTGTCACCTTAGGGTGGTTTAACTTTCCTGTGTGGTTTGCAGGCTATTGCACAGGAGCGAGGTTTACCCTGTGCACACTAAAGGTAGCGCTGGGGGTTCCTCGTTATAAAAAAAAAAACTAAGTATTGAATACATTTATAATGGTGCAAGCCTCCTTTTATAGAGGTTGCTTATGAATATAGTAAAAGGCTTTCAACTTCCCCCACCTGTTCCCCCATTTTCCCTCTACCTGGGGCATATTTGTCCCCCATTCCGTATCATATTTCAACAAAGAGATTCTTAATAAATGCGGTTTTTGGTAATTGGAGCTTTGCACAGTGCCAAAGAGTTCTGACAAAAGATCATTAATATCAAAAGTCATTGATTCCAACTTACACCTGAATCTTACTTCAGATTTTTGCATCATTAGTTTAGTTTGCTCCTTGCATGTGGTTTTATCAGAATTACCACGTGAAAAGTGACCATATTAATTGTTTGAAGCTCCTTGCGAGGAACTCGCTGATTTCTTAGGATTTCGTCTATCCTAAAGCGTCTTCCATCTACTGGTGTTAGTAATTATGGGAACTTTTGGTAATTAAAAATTTGAAGAAATTATTATAAACTGCCTGGTGCTAAATGCGTAACTATTTTTGGTTGTTTATTGCGATGTTGTATTGACTCATATTAAAGTTGCTCTATTACAATTGATTTCACATTTGATTTCTATGCTTAGGGAACTATTAAGTGCTATAAGAACATTTATATCAATTCCACTTGCAATGCCTTTTGATAAAATGTGGTACCATTATGAAGTAAAGTGCCTAAATATTCTTGTTGATCCTTTACTGTTGCTCTAATATTTTCATGTGTCGTTATTTCGGTTTTCAATCAAAGAATAACAGGGCAGGGGAAACCTTTAATTTCATTTGTAGAATATTTCAGCCGTTTGACTGTGATTAATTTATTTCTAGTACATTGATGTATAATATTCTAATTTCACTTTCAATAGAGGTTGAGTTGGTTGTCCTCCAAGTTCCTATTCATAATTTTTTATTAATTCACTTTGCTTTAAGGCCTGAGAGCAGAATAAACTAAAGTCATTTTCTTTTACCATTTTGGGTGTGAAATTCACGTGATTAGTATTTATATTTCTAGGCCATCCACAATTTCGAAACTATGTTAGTCTTGTGGTGCTGCTACGTAGATGTTGAATATGATGCCTTGCATTCCTCAATGTCTTCTTTCATGTAGAGAATGACATTTTCCTGTCTTATTTGCAAATTGCAGGAAGTTGACACTGGTAGACCTTCTGTTCGTCTTGTTAAACCTTTAGATCAAGGTATGAATCAACCAGCTAGTTTAAAAATTTATGGATCAGTGCTGAATTATCATAAGAAAACACTCATTTTTCTGTAACGTGAATTTATAACACGGGGCTTTCCTCGTTTGATCCTTGCATCTGTCTTTATTCTTTAGTTGATTAAAATTCATCTACATTTTTGTTTATGGCTTGAGATTTGGATTTAATATTTCGGGGAGTTTGTGGCGCAACAACATTACTATATGGAACTAGGCATGCTTGGAATTAAATACAAGAAGATGGTAGTTGATTAATCATTGTTCTGGATCATCAGTATGGTCTTTCTGATTGCCTTTTTAGATCCAGATTTTCAACAAGAGATTAGTTGATTCTTGCAGAAAGTGAAATAATCAGAGTATATGCTTCATTATGCAAAATAATGTTGAAATTGTGTCGGTCTTATGATGCTGCATAATGCTGGTCTAGGAGCTGAGGCTGTTGAGGTTTCAGCTGGATCGTTCTTATCTTCTCCACCTTCCTCCATCCCAGCTGTTTCAGATGATGAGAAGAGTACAGCAACAGAGACACGGACACATCCTCCAGGGAAAAGAGTTTCTAAGAGACGAGAGGACGACCAAGAAGGAAGCACTAGCCATGTTGGGAAGGACGAAGCTGCAGCTGGAGCTGGTGAAGACTTATCGAATCCCGATTACTGCAGAGTTCTGAAATCAAAACGCTCCGACACTCTTGAAGCAGCAATCGTGGACTTGGAGGAATATGTCAACAAGGTTAAATGGCTGAAGAGGGTTTTGCAATACGGAATTTCATCGTCTGATGAGCAGGGGCCTCAGTGGAAATTTGTGGAACCACTTATTAGTGCCTTCGAGTCGTCCAAGTAAATATTCGTTGTCTCAATGAGCGAATGGGATAATCAAGTGATGGAACTTTATGTATAAAAAAAAGAGAGACATATGAACTTCATTTATAAGAATCGTATTGTATGATATCAATTCACGAAATTTATGAGGGTTATTACACTTTCGATGTCAACACCTCATCACTTATCTAACAAAGAAAGAAAGGCGACTACAAATTTGGGCGCAAAGTTGGATGGACAACTAGAAAATTAGCTGCCCATGCTACTGGTTGATGACTAACTGGAAGGGTGTGCGAAACAGAATATAAAACATATTAAATCCTAATTCTAATATGCACGAATCAAAACCAGAAAACAGCAAACGAAGAACAAGAGAAGTAAACGGGAAACATTGTCGCATGCTTAAAATAAATACCGAATCTAATATCTTCTAAGTAACGATTAGAACAAGTATTTGAAACCAAAATCTAAAACAAGAACAGAAAATTATAAGTGTTTGTTTCTCCTCTCCCAACTTTCGAAAGCATAAAATGGAAATAGTGTAGACTAGGAATTTCCAGCGTAGAGCACTTGGGTCTAATCTTTTATGCCAAAGCTCTAAGTTGTAGTATAAGAAACTACAACAGCACTTAAAACAGATATTGTCCCCTTGAGAAGAACTTGTATGTTTGTTGTGAGATTTTGATGTGCAGTCGATTGAAGTTTTTGAAATATTGCTCATTTTGACTGTTTTTTTGGGGTATATAACATTTCCAATATCGGCCTGCAGTGTGGCTTGTTATGCCTACAACCGACTTGGCAAATGGATCTTTTGAGCTCTGTCACCTCTTCATCCTCTGTTGAAGTTCTACTTCCACCCTAGATGCAAAATTAATGCTTCAGTTAGTTGAAAGATGTAATTTGTTCCGATTCCAAGTGTTTATTTTTACTCTTCTCCTAAATCAAAATTTATAGTACACACTATTGGGTTGAACCTTTCATTGCCTAAAATTTCTCTTAGGCTTCTCCATTTTCAATAATATTTTCTATGTTTTGGTAATGTTCCTGGGGCTTGGATATCTTTGATTTTATTTTGGATTTACGATTTGTTTTTTGGCTTATTATATGACAAATAACTATAGTGCATCGGTATCTGACAAATAATTTAAGTTATTTGAATGTAGATTTGAAGTTAGATGTTCAAATTAAAAATCAGGTTGGAACTCCATACTGTGCTTTATGACCATGGTATCAATCTCTAGAATCGTTGGTCCTAGACGTTCGATTCGAACTTATAGAATTTCACCCTCTATTGGTCCGGAGACGAGTATCAGGTGTAGGGAGGGGGGTTGAATATACCTGATTGCAAATTTTTCCTCAAATGCAAATGTCAGCTAACTGCTGAGATTTGCCACTGAACGAATTCAGTGCCAGATAAACCTTCTGATCGCGGGGCAGAGTGATTCAGCAGCTGAGTCCCTTCTACTGACTGAAGTTAGTATGAGAAGTTCAGTCGCAAAATGTTGTGCGGATAAGTGTGGGGTCCATTTAACTTCGTCTCTTTAAAAAGGTTTTTATGCAAACCAAAACCGTTTTGGCCGGTGCACTTTTCAAGTCAGTTTTATGCAAATGATGATTTTGTAAACAGTTTGAACACAATGAAATAAAACAGTAGATGACACAAGCAATTTTTAACGTGGTTCGGATATGCAAGATCCTATGTCCACGGTCCTGCTGAACTAGATGTCTTGTTGATTAATCTGAGCAAGCCTCAGTAAGGAATCTGTGCACTGGACAGACCCTTCTAAGTTTGAAGGACGGTCTCCAACAATGAAGGAGTTCTTACAGTAAGAACAATTCACTAAAAGCGAACTCCTTCGAAGGTTCTAAGCTAAAGATTTTACAATGAGTGCTTAGAAAGCGAAGGGGGACTAAAGATTCTCTAGAGAGAAGAACTAAGGATATTCAGTGAGTAAATTCTTCGCTGGATTGACTTTGAGTGCGCTCGAGAGTTGTATGCTTATAAACTTGTATTCCCTTGATGTCCCGAGCGTTGAGCTTGGGGACCCTTCTATATTTATATTTGTGACCGAGGCATGTATTCTTTGGAGAGAACGATGCCACGTGTCACAAAATTCCAATAAAAAGACCATATATTTTTGAAATGTCGCCGTAGAATGGTTGGCGTTCTGTGCATGACAGCAGTTTTTGTGTCAGAATAGGTAAGCTCGGCTTGCTTCTCATTGGTCGAGGTTTGCGGTAGGTGAGACTTGTCAGACATCAGTCTTCTTCCTGAGTTGACTCTCTGAACCTCGTAAACTGAATGTTCTCTACTGACATTCGACTGATAAAGATTGGGCAGTCGATTTTCCTCGTATGGCCTGCAATTGAGTGCAGCCTATCAGTAGATCAATGTTGATCGTACTGAGTCTTCATCTGAGTCGGCTGATAAAGGATCTTCTATTGAGTGTAGTCAGCTTCTGACTCGAAGACAATCAACAGAGCTCTTCACTCAATCAGTAGATCGAGGGTCATACTGAGTCTTCTTAAAACGTCTGCTGATGAGAATCTTCTACTGAGTGCTGTCAGCTTCTGACTCTAAAGACTATTGAGCTCTACTGAATCGATGACTTGGGGTTCTAGAAGTTTAACTTCTTTACTGAAGTTCAGTCCAACAAAATACCCCTTACACGACTTAGACTAAAATAATCTAAACGATCCAAACAAGTCTAGCCTATTACATCAGAACGGTCAAACACACACAGGAGGTCAGGACGGTGTTTTGGGATCTTCAATTCTATAGCAATACAATTTAGTATCACTACAATTTCCCCCATAACAAATATTACAAAGGCGTCCCTGAAGATTACATAAACTACTGACTCATATCAATACACATCTACTGAGTCAAGTTCTATGTACCCCTTTGCAATTATCTACTAGACCATTGATTCATATCCCTAGACCCTCGATTTTTAAACTTCAATGTAAGAAAGTCCTAACTCTTTTAGTGGTATAATTGGACGCTCAATTTATTACCGTATCAATCGTAAGAGACAAATCTGTTGGTGAGTTTTGTTGGGTTCCTACTGGTGTAGCTCAATGGGCAGGTTTATCTACAAATTTTTATTGAAAGACATTTATTGATCAGAAATATATCGTCTATTATAAACAAATTCAAATATAGATTAATGGTGATCTTTTCGAGAAGTAAAGAACAACATAATTGTTAGAATTTTGGTAAACTGGAAACAACTTTTGTGCTTGTGTATAATGTATTTTTTTCATTTATTTATTTATTTTCCTATCTGATTATTTATGTTTGCATATGTTAGGTCATTTATCTTGTATAAAATTCAGATTGTGTAGTGTATTGGTAGGCCACATAAGAGTACACATTTTTAAACTAATAAGATGTAAGCAGATATCACTGCTAAGATAACATTAGGATAAATGGTCAATTTAAGCTGCAATTTAAATAAAAAGTAGCTTGTTTTGGCTACACTTAAGTAGGGGTGACAATAGACCGGATTTGGATCGGATCCTCCTTGGTACAGATCCAGATCCGAAATTTTTCACTTTGACCCAGATTCGATCCAAATCCATTGGATTTCAAAAAATGAGATCCAGACCCAGATCCATAAGATCCACAGGATCTCGGGTCTAAACCCGGATCCATATGATTTTTTAATTAAAATTAACAAAATTCTAAATTAATTAAAATTTAGCTAAGTTAATTAATTTCAAGATAACACCATAATCTATAAAAATATTACTATTAATAAAAAAATCAAAATATTATGACACTACAAGACGACGACCCGAAAGATCAATTGTTGCTAGTGAATTCGGTTTAAGGTATGGGAAAATTTGGACAGTATGTCATTCAGTAACACCCATATGCTTATCTACTCAGTCTAAGAGTTGGGTCCGAGTATCCAGTTTAGACCTAACAAGACGACGACGAAAGATAAACCTGCTGAGGGTGACAAGTCTGGAAAGTCTGTAGCAGAAGGTGATGATGACGATGATTCCATCTACTTCAGTTGCTATAGCTCCTAGAACAAGCAAGTTCTTGAAATCCACTTACAAAATCAAGCCGATTCTCAAGTTCATGGATGTAATCATTAAACAACTAGGACGCAAGAATAGAAGACTTGCCCGATACTTCCAGGAGCATTGGAAAACTCACACTCTGGGGCATAATCAGAAAACTGACGTCTTAACTGATTCAGTGAAGAAGCTCACAGCTGCTCATGCGGACTTTAGATCCTCAAGATCGCACCTTTTCTGAGATGCTTACAAAGGCAGTTAAAAAATGTTGAAAACTGCAGGAGATATCAACTTAGTTGTTGTTGAGAGAGTGAATCTAACAGCAAACACTCAGGACCACTCTCGACACAGTGCTCTCAAACTTTGCCAGACAGCTCAGTGACTCACTAAAACGATATAAATCTAAAAGAACTGTTGTCCTAAGAGCCATGCGCAAAGAAAGAGAGGAGGAGTATGACTCCTTCTCAGGTGGCATATATGATATCGAAGCGAGCTTCGATACTGTAAAACTCAGAGTCGAAGAACTCATAAAGCAAATCACAACCCTTATCTCCCTCCCACGGCCCATTAATGATGCTAAAAATGGGAAAGGGACAGTGAAGTTAAGCAAAGGGAAAACCAGTCAAGCAGAGGATCGAAGAAGTAATCCAGGCAGAAGCTGCTGGATCCAAGGAGGAAGGATCCTCAGCAACAATCATTGAAGAGATCATCAAATTCTTAGATGAAGAAGAGACTGAGTCTACTCAGCCACAACCTAATAAGAAAGGGAAGAAGAAAATTGTTGTCATTAGTTCTCCTGATCTCCCTCCTCTATCTCTCTAAAAGGCATTTCCTAGTGCATAAGCCCAAGTAGAACATGACAGAGAAATGACTAAACAACTTCAAAGTCAGCTGGATATAGAAAATAAGAAAAGGCAGACCTAAAGAAGAAAGTTGTAGTAAAGCAATTGTTCCAAAGAGGGTTACGACTCCAATAACTAGACAATCTAGATCTCAAGCAGCAAAAGCACAAAAGACAAATAAGCTGAAACCCTTAAATATCAAACTAAACAGAGTTCCTCTAGTCAACAAGCTCAGATTAATCAGAAGACCAAAGCTCAAATTGAAGAGCAGCAGATGTGGGATGCTTGAGAGAGTTGTGTTGATATTACAGCTAAGGCCAAGATAGATGCTCACAATGCCAAAACTCAAAAGGAGGCAAAAGAAAGAGTGATAGAGAAAAGTAAGGAGATCCCAATCACGTTCAAATTCTATAGGCGAAGAGTGCAGATGGATAATTTGAAGAAACCCATATACTCTTGCTATGACAAATAAATTCCATGGAAGCTGAACCACATATGCGAATCCATTAATTCTGAATTCATCCAAAGGTTCTACTGTTGGAAACTATGGGAAGGCATAGTTGTAGATCAAATTTTTGAGGAAATGCTTATCGCCTATGATCCAGGCTTACTTGCTGATGTTCAGGAGTTACTTACAAAGGAAGGACTACAACTGAAAGCGCCTAAACACAGACATCCAATGACAATCGAAGGAAAAATATGTACTCAGGAGATTGAGGAAGAAGTCAAAGATGTAGCTGGAAAGAAAAGTCTCAAACTGATTGAGAAGGAAGATCAAGATGAGATTAAAATCTTAAAGCAGGCATACACAAGTTGTATGGACTTCAAACGCTTGAGGCAGAGTCATCTGATTCCAAGGCAAAGCTACAAAAGTGAAAAAAGGAGTAGCTAATTAGCCTAGATTGTTATAATATGATACTGTTGATCCCCGTACATATAAATTCTTCTACCATAATGAAATCAATACTATCTTCGGCTTCACAACTACTCATCGTATCATTGGCCTTCGTTTTTAAATTTAACACAACTGATCACTCAAATGATCACTAACACATAGTAATACTTATACATAATTATCATTTCTTATTGAGAATATCTTCAATACATCTATTTGAGCTGTAAATTGTTTTGACATCATCAAATAAGGGAAAATGTTGGGTGATTATTTATAATATAACATTTGAAGATCCCAAAACCCGTACTTGAGTGATGAACTAATATATTATAATAGATGTATAACTTAGTTGAGCTGAGCTTGTTAAGAGCTCAATAGGCTAGATAACTTTTTTAGTAGTTGTTGATATTATTCTGTTCAACAGTTTCTAGGAGCTCATTTGTCCGAAGACTCAGTATGATTCAAAACAAATCAACTGAAAGAGTGTTGATGAGTCAGAAGAAACCAGCGGTCAACGTAGTGAAGACATTAGAGAATGCCAATGAAGAAATGTTCTTCCAGAGGCGAGCATTCAGGTGTTGGGGGATTGAATAAACTTGAGTCCAAGTTTTAACTCAAACGCGACAGTCTGTATTGTACTGAACTTGCTTACTGAATAATTTAGCTCCCCAAGTAAGCTTTCTGATCGTGTAGGCAGAGTGGTTTTAGCTACTGAATACGATTTACTGACTTAAGTCTGTATACAAGCGACTCAGTACAAGAAGTTATGCAGAATAGTGTAGGCTCAGTTTTAGTCATCTCTTTTGAAAAACGTTTGTTACTTAAAATCGTTTCAGTTTATGCTTGTGCCTGTTTTAAGAGATTTTACTAAAAATACAGACTTATGAATTTTTCAAAGCGATTTTATGCAGGATGAACAATAATCAATTAAAAAGTAAAACGACTCGCAGTTTTTAAAGTGGTTCGGATACAGAAGATCATACGTTCACTGTCCTGAATTACTAGAAGGTCTTGAATAGATTATACTTAGCAAGTCTCAGTTAATCTGTGTACTGGATAGATCACTAGTTATAGTCTTAGTGACTTTACAAGGCTTGAAACACAAGGTTTGAGTTTTTCTCCAGTTGTGAAGTAGTTTTTACAATAAGAACAGTTCGAAGATGAACTCCTTCGGCTTCTAAGCTTATGATCTAAGAATGAATGCTTAGAGAATAGAGAATGGAAACTAAGTTACTCTAAACTGAACAACTATATCAGATTTCTACGGTTTGATTGTTCTTCACATTGTATGCTTTGAGGATGCTAGAGCTTTGATCGATTGACTGCTTTATGTTCCCGGTGTCTTCAACGCTTGAAGACCAATCTTTGTTTATGGTCTTGACTCATAAAAAGATCCGTCGAAGGGGACCTAGCCACGTGTAAAAAGCGCCAAGGAAAACGACCGTCTTCATTTTGAACATCACTATAGAGATTCTCTCTTTTTCAACTTGAGCGCAACTTTATGTCAGGGCAAGTATGGCTATCTTGTTTAAACTTCAAGACTGATGCTGAGTTGACTTCTTCTGATAGCTCGGACACTTTGCAGAGTGGTCTTCTACTGACATTCCCTAAAATATTCAACATGAAGGTTGATCCTTCGGTACTGATACACAAGACACATTTAGTAAGTTCGGCTGAATCCTACTGAGTCTTCAGACACTGAGTCTAGCAACTGCAGAGAAGAAGAATCTACTGAGACTACAACAACTACTGAACTCTATCTAGCCTACTGAGCTCATAATAGACTGAGCTCAACTAAGCTATTACATTATGTTGGTTCATCACTCAGCTAAGGGTTCCGGGATCTTCAAATCTTACATTAAATCATTACCCAACAAGAACTTTTCAATAAAGTGTCTAAGGTATCAGAGGAAGTCAACTAATAATCTATTGAGACTACGACAACTACTGAACTCTATCTAGCCTACTAAGCTCATAACAAACTAAGCTCAACTAAGCTATTATATTATGTTGGTTCATCACTAACCTAGGGGTTTAGGAATCTTCAAATCTTACATTAAATCATCACCCAACAAGAACTTTTCAATAAAGTGTCTGAGGTATTATAAGAAGTCAACTAAGTATCAGTCTTGGAGTTTGAAGAAGTCTCACCTACCAAATGACCTTGGCCAATGAAGAGCTGACAACACTGTACTCGTCCTGGCATAAAGCTGCAATCAACCTATGAACACTAAAAAAGAGAGAATACAACCATCTCATGTGAATTGTCTTTCTCATGGTACCAACAAAAAAAGTGAATTTTAACACAAGAGAAGAGTATATTGAAAAATCAAATAAAATGAATTAGAACCTTAGCCCAACTAAATCATCTAGCTAGCAGCTAATCAACAACTAATTATTCAAATCTTGTCATATAGGATTCAAATCGCTTGCACATTATCCTTTAACCGAAAACCAAATCATGTTTTGGAACAAACTAACATCTTCAAGGATAAGTTATGGAACATGCGGAGGGTAAGAAACTCATCGTGTTGGAGTTTGCCGCCGATATACCGGGGAGGTCGCCGACGATGTTTCGGGTTACCACCCTAAATCTACTTCAACAAGATGTTTCAAGAAAATGGAGGTTGCCGACGATGTTTCCGTGGTCTCCACTGACTTCAAGTTGGCCGTCGTCTTCTACGTCGCCGTCGCCGTCGCCGCTGCCGCTTGTTTGGTATGTGTTTGCAAAGGAAAGAGAGAGAGAGAGAGAGAGAGAGAGAGAGAGAGAGAGAGAGAGAGAGAGAGAGAGAGAGAGAGAGTTTGGGAGTGTGGGGGGAGGGGGGGGAGTTTTACAAATGGATGAATGGCTTTGCTTGGGGGTTTCGCCCGAGAAATTTTTTAGGGGCATCCATTTCCATTTTAGTCTACTTATACTCACTACTTAGTGTGTATTTAGGCATATTATGTTCTTCCTCTATGAATAATGCTTTATTCCTTGTAATTTATTCAAAAATTATTATAGTTCAACACCCTATTTTGATAGCGCCCAAGATATGGTTAGAAGAGATTCAAGATTTTCTTCAAATGATCAATCAAGTATTTTAATATATATATATATATATATATATATATATATATATATATATATATATAACTTACATAAATTTATATGTACTAAATTATATATGCAACTCTATTAAAATAGATGTCAAAACTCAAATTTCTAAACCTTGACTAAAATTAGTGTTCATAATATATACTTTTTAATAATTTTCAAAGGTGGTTGTCACGTTCACACTAATATTTAATTTTAAATTTAGGTAAGGTTACAAACAAAAAAAAAAAATTCGAGGGGGTGAACTCGAAAATTAAAGTGGAATAAAAATATAAATTATCAAAAATAGAGGACTAGTTGTAGTAATACACGAATGTTCGGGGGGCAGTCGCTCACACCCGCCTCCCTTTAGATTCGCCTATGACTATAAGATGTTCCTGTTGGTCTCGAGATAAACGTTCAGGTATAGGGGGGGGTGAATACACCTGAAAATTTTCTCAACTTAAAACGCGAACAGTCCCTTTCAGACAGATGCCGTACTGAACAGGTTCTGAATCGCGTGGCAGAGTGACTGACTTCACTGAGGCCTGCTAGCTGACTTAGGTCAGAATTCAGTACCGTTCAGCTGAAGTTCAGTAGAGTGCGGAAATGTCTAGGCCCAAATTCAGTTGAGTTAGAAAACGTTTTTAAGAAAAATGTTTCAGTATATTAGTGCAATCTTTTAAGCTTTGCTGAAACACAGTTGAATGATTTGAAAGATATTTTCAGTATGAACAGTAATCAATATAACAGTAAAAACAGAGCACACATAACACAAGCAATTTGAAAGTGGTTCGGATCCAACAATCCTACGTCCACTGTCCTGAAAAGATCAGGAGGCTATTTTATTATACTGAGTTAGTCTCAGTCGGTTTGTGCACCGGACAAACACTGGTCTTGAGATTTATACTGAGCAAGTCTCAGTTTACAAGGTATCAAACTTAAGTGTTTGACAAACTCTCCAACTCTGAAGGAGTTCTTTACAATAAAGAACAGTTCAAGGATGAACTCCTTCGGTCTAAGCTATAGATATGGTCTGCTGAACTTAGGTTAGAGGGAAGGGAACGAGAAAGTAGCTTCTAGAGCGACGAACAGTTAAGTATAAACTCTGGGTTCGTATTCAGTCGCTTGGATACTAGAGGCTTATGATCTGATTCAGCTCGGTTCCCCTTGAGCAGGTATGTCGCCTTTCGCTTGGAATAGCTCTTTGAAGTTCTTGCGGAAAGCTTTAAGTCGATTCTGAGTTGCTCGTAAATGCTCATGTGTTCTTCGTTTTTTAGGTGAGCTTCGATTTGAAATCTTCCCTCTATTTATAGATGAGAGACATGGAAAGATCCATTGGAGACGACGATCCATGTGTCTTTCTCTTTTGGGTAGCTAACAGCTCTTTCAAAGTATGGTGACAGAGTCCTTTCCCTCCATTTCCAGAAAGATGTTGACTTGCAGCTTTAATCAGAAAGTAGACAACTGACCGCTTGTCATTGGTCGAGGCTAAAGAAAGTAGGTGAGACAAACAGACTTCAAGGTAGATCTGAAGCTGACTTCTCTATACCTCGTATGACTTTGCTGATTTGACTTATGAGATCTCCTAACAGTCAGAAGACTGTCTGACCGTTGCTGAGTCTGATCTATGTTCAGTAGCATACTCCTGCTGAGTTCAGCTCTACTGAAGACCAACTCTGAGCTCAGTGAACTACTCCTGCTGAGTTCAATTCCACTGACTCCTTTCAGTATACTGCTCCTGTTGAGTCCAGTACTACTGAGTCTTCTTCTCATGGTACTGAGGCTGATAGTCCACTGAAGAATCAGCAGACAGAATCTGAACGCCTGAACCATGTCGGAAGGATGTCTACTGAGTCTGAAACTCTCAGAGACAGAACAAACAAATGCAACTGAATGGTTCATCAGTCAAAGCAGGGTTTTTGGATCATTCAAATCTAATGAGCACTAGGCTACTGAATCATCTCCCAACAGTTCCTAATTCCTACTTGTACCCATATTTGTGTGATCCTAAATCTATATATATATATATATATATATATATATATATATATATATATAGGAAATGGATATTATGAGAACCAAGTTTCATATGAGATACGAGAACCGATCTCGGCCCTCCATTTCGGCAATCTAAGGCTCTCATTTTTTCTCCAAAACGATTTAAAAATAAAGGAAAAAAGGAATAAATCAACTCATTAAGGGTAAAAGAGTAAAATTGCCTCTTCTTTTTACCCACATCACTACAAACCCTCATTTCTTCATTCACCAAAATCGAGCTGCAGAGAATGAGCAGAGAGTGAGCAGCGGGAGAAAATTTTGACTCCAACATATTTATTTGAAGTTGATTATTGAAGGTGGGTATCGATTTTTTATGTTTCTTAAGTCATCAATGTTCGTTTTCCTTCTCTATTTATCCCGATTAATTCCGATTTTGGAAGATTTTTTTTCGTACTTTTTTGATTTTTTACATTATATGCGTAACTTGAAGTAATTGTAATCATTTTCCTTGGGCAATCTAGTATAATATTTGAGAAATGCTTTCTGTTTTTCATAATATGCTTTTATTTAAGGAAGTTTATATTTACCGCTTTATTGGGTTAAAAATCGAGATACCCGGTTTGTGTTTTTGAAGAATGAGATGTATGTATATATGAAGTATTGAATTTTTATCTTGTAGATTAACAATTATATTTCGTGCATACGTTCGTTAAATGTTCATGCATATCTATTTGTTAGTTTATGCCGATACGATGACATATTCATGCATGCACAGCCTAGGAAGGAGGCCGCATTGCGTGGTAAATTGAAGCCTCGGAGGATGTGTCGGAAATGCAACCGGATGGGACATCACGATTCAAGAAACCGCCATAACTTGAAGGATGTAGAAGATTCATGTTAACTTTTTATGCGAGTAACTTAGTAGAGACCGATGCACCGTCTGTTTGGACTAATTTGTATTAACATAATCGCTTTACTTTATGTTATGTTATTTTCATGCATACCACCGTTAATGTTTATGCTTATGTGTTATGATTTTCATGCATATATACTATACCTCTCAAGTTCAACCTTTATGGTATCGAATATGTTCAAGGTTTTATATATCATGCATACCCAATTGATGTTTCATCCTTTTGTTTTATGACTTCTTGCTTATGTATATATGTTAAGGTTTTATATTTAATGCATATCGTATTGTATTTTCATGCTTATGTTATGTATTGTTTGTGCATATACGTTTTTATCCTTACAAGATTGTTTACATATCTCGCATACTCCCCAATTATTTTTGCATATGATCGAATTATGAATACATAACTTAGAATACTTGAATATACCAAAATATGTTTTTCACTACATTGCTTGCACTACCTAATCCTAAAAAACATAAAGACCAAATGACCAATTTTATCCTACGAAATTTTCCAAACGAAAGAGTCGCACAACCCAACATTCTAACTATCAAATTTTTCTCATCCAGTTTTTTCGTCTTCATCATTTCATTCGCTTTGCTGTCTTTAACATTGTCCTTCCCTTTATTCAACAAAGATTTTAAAGGAACATTCTCTTGCGGCTGTTTGATTCTCTTCCTCTTTCCTTTCCCGCTCGATCCGCCTGCAATTATAACATATTTTATGCACATGACTAACGTATTTTATGCATACATAAAACGAATTTTATGCAAACCATGTTATTTTATTATGCACATGACTCATGATTTTATGCAAACAACAAACGAAATTTATGCAAACAATGTTATATTTTTATGCTTACCAATTCTAAATTTTGAATCACAGTACAACAAGTATAATATGTAGCATAAGAATTTTTTTATACTACCGAATACATATGTTCATGCTCATAGAACTCTACAATAATGCCGATCCTCAATAATCATATTATTTTTTTTCTGTCATATCAAGACTCAAATTCAACCACAGAATTTTGTAATTCCAAGTTAAATATGTTTCTGGCAAACTAGACAGATTTTATGCACACATCGACAAATTGTATAATTTTGTGCTTATGCAATGCATAGTTTATGCACACATAGACAAATTTTATGCACACATAGATAAATTTTACAACACAATTATACCACGTAAGACTCATAATTTATGCTCATATTTCATTGCAATAATGCTACGACACAATTATAATATGAAAATATTACACCTAATATTGCCTAAAATTACATACCTAAGTCCATACTATGACCGCTGCAATCGAAATGCGAAAATCAATATTGGAGTCCTGAAATCAACCAACCTAAATTAACATACCAATTACATTCACATCAGCACTGAATTTATGCATATAACTATCATATTTTTTGCATATCAGTATCACAATTTATGCATACCAGTAACACACAAATATTTTCAGAATATTTTCATTTTTTGCATATGAATATAATACTTTATGCTAACCATTACGTTTTTTAATGCTCACCACCCTAAATATTTATGCTCATACCTGACAAAAGCGCATTGACGCAGACAGTGTTCTTCTAAGGAATTTCGTCGAGCACCTTTGCTGCATCGAATTTTGAACCCACTCCAGTCGATTTTGAAGAACCCACTCCAATCGAATTTTGAAGAACCCACTCTAAACGAATTTTTTCGAACCCACTTCCATCAAATTTGAAGAACAAACTTCAATCGAATTTGAAGAATCCACTCCAATCGAATTTTATGAACCCACTTCAATAAATTTTATGAACCCACTTCAATTGAATTTGAAGAACCAATTAACAATCATATCTCTAAAACTAGGAAATTAGTCAAATAATACATGGGTATCCTACTTTAAGTAAATAATTAGTCAAACTAACCTGAAATCGAGTCGATTCGAGTCTGATTCTAAGCGAAAATCGTCGATTTTTCGCGCAAATCGACTGTGGTTCTACGCAAATGGGGTATGACGTGCGCAAATGGGGTACCGTCGTGCTGAAGATGGACGGAAGGAAGATGGACGAACAGAAGATGGACGTGCGCAAACGGTAGTTGTTCGATTGAAGGGGGGAAGGAAGTTTTATGAAGAAAGTGGAAGGGAGTTGTCGAGTGGGTGAAATGAAAAGGGTTCAAATGTTTTGGTTTTCTGAAATTGCCCCCAAAAACATTCAATTTTGTTTACCCATAATGCCCTTTTCTCATTTTGTGTTTTTTTTAAAACAAAGAAGGAATTAATATGGACCATTAGATGAGACCCGATCAACGCATATGATCGGTTCTCATATCTTATATGAGGGATGGATCTCCCTAGATCCATACCCTATATATATATATATATATATATATATATATATATATATATATATATATATATATATAACGGGTGTGATCCGGTACGTGAGAACTGCGAACCATGCATAATCATCATATGTTTTATACATAACCCTTATATATCTTATGCAAACAAATCTTTTTTTTTTTTTTGTACTTTTTATCTTCTGCATAAAACATATAAAGATTATGCAAAATGTAAAGTTGCAGGTTTTTTACATAAAAACATAAGGATTATGCATAAAACATATAATGATTATGCATGGTTCTCAGTTCTCACGTTAAATGTAGGTTCTCAAATGATCAACTCTATATGAATCATTTGAGGGGAGTTGGTTCTTATTTCGCAGTGTGATGTATATATTTACTATTTGTATTATAGAATCAATAACAATGAAAATATACATACTCCAAACACATTCTTTTTTATTGTTGAACAAAAACCTAGATCCTAGATCTAATTATCGATCGATGGGGAATTAATAAAATGTCGCTGACAGCTGTATTGGTATGAATCAAATCGAGCATGTTGGCCTCATGTTTGATACAACAGATTTTACCCTCGTCACCTCGTGCATTATGTCGCCGCAATTATGCTTAACAGTCAACACACGGCTGGATGCCCGTTTAACTTGGATAAACATAACCTATTTTAAGCCACAATTATTTATCTCTATAACTTTTTACTTCGTATATCTTTGGTCGACTCTTACTTTGCATAGTTTATGAATGTGTGTGGTCATGGGCATATACTAAAGGGGTGTGGCCGCCCTAAATCGTATTAAAATTTAATTTTTATGTACACCCTTTTTTGTGGTGACTCGTGTAATATAATTTTAAAATATGCGTTAGAAAAATGAATAAAATATCATATACTCCCTCCGTCCCATTGAGTTGTGCTCATTTCTTTTTTGCATGTAGATTAAGAAGAGTTGTTAGATGTGAGTGAAGTGGTGGGTCCCATAAAAAGAGAGTGAATAATTGTGTGTAAAAATTTGCCTTTTTTGGAAACAGGAACAGATGAGTGGGACAAACTAAAAAGGAAAACGAGCACAGCTCGTTGGGACAGAGGGAGTATAACATATAATATGCGTATATTGAAATAAACAGAATTACACTAGTGTGGATTGGGTGATGTAACTGTTATATATTTACTTAATTAATTATAATTAGCGTGAAAGTGTTCTCTAATATTTGTTCTATCAAATTCTACATCCCGATGGGATCTCTGGACTCTGGTTACAAATGACAAATATTATTATATTGGTATTATTTCATAATATACATTATTGTAAGAAATGGTTTTGAAGACGATTTTGGAGTCGTATTTGGTTTACTTTTCAAAATATATCCTATTTTTTCCTTCTGAATAATATACTTGTCAAACAAGTTCCGGAAACGGCTGTTTTGCTGACTAGAGATTTTAGACATCAAAATTTATCTCTAAGGGAGCTGTTTGGTTATCAGGAAAGGAAAGCTGTTGGGAAATATGATTTCGCAGAATATAATTTAGGAAAGTAAAGTTATCGGGTAATATAATTTTGTGAAATATAAATCCGAGGAAAATAGATTACTTTTCTGTGTTTGGTAAATTCAAGAAATACTTTCAGATTATCAATTTTTTTTAATTATTAGTATGTTGAGAATAAACACTAAAATAACAATAAATATATTGCATCCTAAAATATTACTAATAATTAAAAAAATATCTCCTCCTCTAACCATCCCTGTGCAAATTTCACATCCAACGCCAACACTAATAAAAAATTTAATTAATCAATAGAAATCGATACACTGATATTTTTTTCCCAAAAATTAAATCCATAGATAAAAATCGACATACTGATCTATCTAAATTCTTTCATCAATTGAAAGAACTCCACACAGTAATAGACATCGCCCTTATGTTTTCATCCGCCGTTTAATTTTAAACTACTTGCAGAATAATCAATTATCACTCCAAATAAATAATTGAAATAATTGACTGGTCGACTCCCCTCCTGCGATATTTAGAAACTCAAATGCAGGTGCAGAGGAAGGATCAAAATATGACAACGAAGGAATTTATTTTGCTTGTGGGTTGTTTGGGGAAGAACAATAATATTCATTCTTTCTAATTAATTTAGGTCAGCGTGAGTTTTTGTAAAAAATGTCATAGCGTGAGTTAATTAGGAATCGATGGGTGAAATCCCATGTTATGGAAAAAATACTAAGTCTTAGTAGGGAAAATAATCATTGAATATTATCTTATTTTCCTTGATTTAATGATCCTTATTATTTTCCTCATTTTTTTCAAAACTGAACAAACATTGGATTTTAAATTTGTATAATCAAATTACTTTCCTAACACTACCAAACACCGGAATTTAATAATTAGGAATAAGAATACTTTCTCAAGACAGAATCCTCGCCAACCAAACGGGGCCTAAGAGTAAATACCTACGGGGATATTCAAGATATAGTTTAATAGTTCTAGAATATAGAGAAATTATTCTTCAAATAAATTATAGAGTGATTTTAATTAATAAATTTATTTGTTTGCAACGTCTCAACGAAAAAACCGTAGGTTATTTAAGTACTTTTTCACGTATTATTGGTAAAAATAATTCTAGATTTAATTCAAAAGTAATATAGATCTTTAAAAGTAAATACCGAAAACATCAAAGTAAAGATTAAGTTATAACTAATTCTTAGTGGAAACCTAATTATAATTACTTACTACCATCTTTAGATTAAAGAAAGTAATTCTATTTCGTCACATGCATCGGCAGAGTGTTCCCACAATACATATATGCTATAAAATTGAAATATAATTATTATATTATAAGATCATGGAAACATAAAATTAATCTAGTCATTAATTCGAAATGCGTGCATACATGGAAATTTCCGACTGTCACAATTTGGTCCCATGGCTGTTGACAATTTGAACAACCGTACAAGAAATGAAATTTCGTGTCATTTTCCCTCTTCGTTTAATAATTGAATTATTTCCATATTTAATTATCTCTTTGCTTATTATAGATGTAACAAGTCATAATCCGCTATCACGAACTACGTGATTTGATCAGATTACTTTGTCTTTTCAAGTCAAAAACAGCTCCTCCTCCTTGGTCTTAATTCCATCTTTCAAACTTCCAAGTGTTCCACTTTTTTGTACCTATAAGAAGAAACCAAACTGAGAACTAAATTCATTAGATCGCAGAAAGAAACTGAACATGTCAAGCCTCGATTTCGACTTCGATTCCCTCAACGAGTTACACGACTCAGTGAACGAGTTGCTGAGTTCCCCCGGTATCAAACTCGAGATTCTAGACCATGGTCAGGAGAAGCTAGCGCAGGAAGTCTCTGAAGCGTCGCTGAAAATGGCGGACTCCTGCGCCGCCGCGAAAGACCTCCTCCTCCAAGCCAAGGCCCATCTCCAGAACCTCCAGTCGGCGTTCCGTCGCATCGCCGCCACCAACGACGCCGCATCGGAACACACTCCCACCAACAACAACATCGCCCACCACCGCCTCCCTCGAAAGCAGCTGAAGAAAGCAATCATGAAAAGACTGGATTCGCTCAAGGGGATGAAGAACACTTTTGCGGCGGCGGAGGGGGATCAGAGCTTGGTGGTGGTGGTGAGGTTGTTGAAGGAAGTGAGGGCCACCACGCTTTCTATCGTGCGGTCGCTGTTGTCGTTGATCGCCATCCCGCATCCCGGGAGCAAGTCGGAGTCGGGTCGTAGGGATCCGATATTCAGGATCAAGTTGACCCGGGTGGACAGCTTGAGCTTATGGGAGAGGTGTGACGTGTCTGACATACGTACGATGATGAAGAGATTGGAAGGGGTGGAGATGGTGGTGGAGGATATGGGAACTGAGCTGGAAGACATGTTTAGAAGGTTGATTAGGACTAGGGCTTCACTTCTCAACATACTCACCAGCTAGGTTAGAATATATGTAGGAATAAATCAAGAAGCCTAGAAATTTTTAGGGGTTGTGACTCAAAATATTTGAGATCGAGCTATAGCATCAATTAAATGGAATTAGATAATAGTCTAATGTCATTAATTCATATTATTTGTTGATTTATTCATTGTATTCTGTGATTAATTCTTGATTATGTAATGAAATGTTCTGTCCGGAAATAGTTCTAGATAATGGAAGTAGATTTGTGATTAACTATGAATTGGGCTACACTGAAAGAAGGGTATGATCAATCGGCTAACTATTGCCTATATCATCGGCAATCATTCATAATGGTTAGTGATGAACAAATTAAATTTACAATAATTGATGAAATACCTAATCTAGCAGTTCTCAATGTTGATCTCACAAGGACTAATAGGTTCTGATTATCCTAATTATTTTATTATCTACTTGGTCCAACACTTGATTTAGTTTACTTATCTAGTGAAATTTGAATAGTAAGAAAGCAATAAACACAAAGCAATTAAAGCATTGAGGTATCTACTTGGTCCAACACTTTGGTTAGTTTACTTATCTACTTAAATTTGAAAAGTGAGAAAGCAATAAACACAAAGCAATTAAAGGATTGAGGTTACGAGACTGATGGAAGTGCAAAGGCTTAACAATCACAATGTTTATGATGCTGAATTAGTTTCAGTCTCTAGCTCGCATTAATGGAGTTCTTATGTTGGTTCATCTATTTAGATTTTAGGGATTACATTTGATGGCGGGAGACTCTAATTTATAATTCTAAGAACTAATCAAATGATCAAATTATGAACGTAAGAATTGTATCATTCTCAAGGATTTTAATAACAATCTAAACTATCCCAGGAGCAATGGTAATAATTAGATATTTAATTGCAGGTCAAAATATATAATTAACTAAGTATGATCAGCCATATTACCTATTTCAATATTCTCTATAATTATCTAAAATGATGTCAAGTCAAAATAAAGAATCATAAAGAAAGTAAAAGTAATCCAAGCAATTAAAAATATAATTCATCTATCTAAATCAATTCATAAAGAACATAGTGTTGGAATTTTGTATACTGAAAGAAATCTTTTGCTTGTACACAATGTCATTTATTTTCACTGTCTTTGTTCTCTTATCTGATTATTATATTTGCACATGTTTAACTCCTTTCATCTCGTACATACTTAGATTTGTAGTGTGTTGTAAATTACAAAATTAAATACTAAATAATTGGTTGAATTAACAAGATATAAATAAGTATCACAGGTAAAACAACTTTAGGACAATTTATCTTATTAAGCTGCAGTCTAGATAAGAAGTACCTTGTCTTGGGTACTTGTCGATTCTGATCTATGTAAGTGTATTGATGGATCAGAGTAAGTTATGTTCTCCTTGTTGGGATTTTGTATACTGAAAGCAAATTTTATGCTTGTATACAATATGTTTTTGTCCTTACCATTTTTTTATTCTCCTATCTGATAAATATATATTTGCACATCTAATCATTTATCTTGTATAAAAGTTAGATTTATGTAGCATGTCGGGTGTCACAGAAGACTACACAATTTGTTGAGCCGACAAGATATATACAATTATCACAGCTGAGACAAGTTAAGGATAAGTTGTCGTTTTAAACTGCAGTTTAGATAAGAAGTGACTTGTCTTGGCTGCTTGTCTATATACTAGTACACTTAAGGTGGTGTATTGATGGATCACAGTGAGATGTGTTTTCCAGACTGACCTTAGTGGAGAACTAAGATCTCGATGACTTAAACGGGTCTTAAGCTTGATAAGATTTCAGCTGAGTGCATTTGACAATCTATCACTTTGACCTACTATGGTGATCGTCATCACGACCGGATCTACGTTATCTTGGGTGTTAGTAGTCATTTATGGCTCAGGCTGGTTGTTTGTAGCTTACAACCGTATCCTAGTAAAATGGGTTGATAATATCCTCTGATGAACTCGTAAGGATTAGCACACTAAATCCGACCGGTTGATTAAGTTCATGTGTATTAATAAGGTCGAGTGGTACTACTCAGGTGTATATAAATTTTTAAATTATATATTTCAGATATGTCTGTTCATAAATTTCATAAGTTCCTAATTAGTCTCACCAACCAAACCCTAATGGGTTTAAATAATTTCATAGAGTGGAAGAGATATCTTACCGTCTCAATAAAAGCTCTCACAAGATCCTATAAGAACTTCTCTTTCAGGATCGCTATGTCTAAGATTGAGATTACTCTGAGTAAGTTACTCAATTCTTTGGTAGCGGTCAGAGAGGTTATAGGAAAGGGTAAAGGTGCTCAAGTCTTGAACATCACTAGTAGCTCAAGGAATCCTCTGAAAGGCGGAAACCAAAAAAAGAGCAGAAAATGTGAACATTTCAAGAAGAGCAGTGGGAGTAAAAAGACGGTCTTTACCGGCGGCATGCGAATGCCAAAGGAGAAAGGAAGGTTCTACAAGTGTGGAAAGAAATGACACTGGAAGAATTGTTATCCAGATGTCAAGGCAAAACAGAAAGAGACGCGAGACGCTCTTGTAACTAAGACTGTTTTTATTTCCTCTTCTACCCACGAGTGGGTAGTGGACTCGGGGGCAACAAATCATGTTTGTTACAACTTGCAAGGTTTCTTGCAGAAAAGACAATTGAGCGGCGAGCTGGTAGTCTGAATGGGCAATGGATCTAGAGTTCCTACAATTACCATTGGAGATTTACATCTATCTTTTGATAGTTCTATTTTAGTACTTAAAGATGTTTTATATGTGCTTAAGTTTAGGCGAAATATTATTTATGTTTCAAAACTCTACACCATCGATGGTTATAAATCAACCTTTGATAGTGAAGTTTCTATCATAAAAGACAATGAATTTATCTGTGGTGGGCCATTAAATGGATCTTTATATACTATTACTTTTAAACCGCGTAATTCTGTTAACGTTGTTTCTTCATAATCAAATCCTAAGAAGAGGAAAAAAACTTCCAAGGTAAACCAAACTTATATGTGGCACTTAAGACTAGGTCACATCAATCTGATTATGATTAAAAGGTTGGTGGAATATGGATCATTGGAGTCTCTCCAAGTGGAACCATTTCCAACCGCTTGGAAGGAAAGATTGTGACTAGGCCTTTTAAGACAAAATGTTATAGAACCACAGAAGCACTAGGTTTGATACATTCTTACTTGTGTTGGGCTATGTCTACATAAGCTTCGTGGAGTGTATGAGTACTTCATCACATTTACTGACGATTACTCGAGGTAAGGATATGTTTACCTTCTTTGCCACAAGTCGGATTGCTTCGAAACCTTTAAGGAGTTTAAAGCAGAAGTTGAGAAGAAGTTAGGTAAAGAAATCAGAACACTGCGATCTGATCGTGGTGGCGAATACATGTCCAACGAGTTCAAGGATTACTTGACAGAATGTGGGATTACATCCTAATTGACAGCACCAGGCATGCCTCAGCAGAATGGTGTGTTAGAGAGAAAGAACCGAACTCTCTTAGAGATGGTTCGGTCGATGATGAGTTATAAAACTTTGCCGATTTCCTTTTGGGGATATGCGCTAGAGACTTCGGCATATTTACTGAATCGTGTACCATCCAAGTCGGTTGACACGACTCCGGTCCAATTGTGGAACGGGCACAAGCCCAGTATGCACCTGATGAGTCATTTTTGTACTTACTTATTTCTGACCAAAAAGTGTCTTAACTGGCCAATCAGGGCACTTGTAGTGGCGAAAATGCAGGTTTTAGGTGTTGACGTGGCAAGGTGACTAGGATGCAATTTGGCGATATTTGATGACGAAGAGGGCACGAGATTGCTGGATGCAGATTTTGAAGGAGGGAGATATTTTGATCATATATGTGATGGAAAAGGAAAGATATGCTTACCTTATCGATCCAAATCCTTTTCCTTATCAAGGAGGGATTTAACCTAACTTAGGGATCAAGAAATGGAGTATATAAAGAGAGGAAGGAAGACGAAAAGTGGAGCTTTTGGATGCCCACGTTCATACACGCCGTTGCCTCCATATTCATAAGAAACCCTAATCTCGATTTCTTATTTCCCGACCACCGCCGATCACGCCGAAGCCGACTTCCACACCACCGATCCATTTCGTTCAAGATTCCACTCCATTCGTAGTTATTAGGAGAAGAAGAAACACTTTATTTCCGTTGGTTTGTTCGTTTATGATTCCAAAGTTGAATGCTAGTTGTAATTTCCGTTTACTTCTTGTCATTCTAGTTTAGAGATAGAATTTATGGTTGATACTCTAGTTCTATTTTAATTCAAGTATTCTAGTTCAGTTTCGTAGGTTTAAATATTCTGTTATTTCGTATTTTAAGTTTCGTGCATGCTAGATCTAGGGTTACACATGTTTTCTTTTCTGTTCTACGAACTGTCCTGCTTGCACAACCAACACATGAGTAGCTAAGTTTTTAAGGGTCCGACGGGATGTGAAACACACACTAATCAGTACATGAGGCTTAGGTGCAAATAATTAATCAAGAGGGTTTCAGGTTGGTTCTGAAGTAATTAATCTGACTAGTAATTTAGGCCTAATCATCCTAGGTTGCGCAGTCTGTAGCTAACTTAGTACTTCCATCGTTTTTCGTGGAACAAGGCTAGGTAAATAGCAAGATTATTCGTAAGAGTAATTGGATTAAACCGATAGGAGACTATTAGATGCCCAACATACGAGTATGCTCCTATACTAGGCTCCCTTAGTTCGATAAAGCTGTCTAGTTATTAAATCTATTGATTGCCCAACAACGTAGGTTGTAGCTAGATTAGGGAAGTAACCGTTTCGATGCCCAACATGGCGGCTACCGACTAAGTAAGTGGGAGTGAGGGTTGTGTCAGTTTAATTACGACAATCTATAACTAGTAGATCCTTAAGATTAATTCATATTAAGTGCCGATGATTGAAATTACGTATGTGTGAATATTCTCGCTGGCACTGTCTCTTAATTGCCCGATTAATACAATTTTCATTTCACTGTTTTTAATATTTCTTAGCTTAGTAAAATCTCAGAATTGCGTGGTTGCTAACCAAAACCATAGATAAGTAGAAAAATAGTGTGTCTAGTTCTTCGTTCCCTGTGTTCGATACCCTGTAGGCTATACTGATTTAATTCTCAAGTTTTGTAGGATTATTTGGTGCAATACAACGATCACTAAATTGGCGCCGTTGTCGGGGAACGGTGTTATCTAGCTTATTTATTTTTCTACTAATCTTTTTGTGCTTTTAAGTGTTGCATGAGCGGAGTCTTCCGACCCTAATCGATATTTGATCCCGAGATCGAAAAACAAAGAAAGAGGAATAGGAAGAAGGTGAAGCTGTAAAAGCAACAAATTCTGTTCGGGGTAGGAAACATCTTAACTACCCAGTCAAGAGACAAAACATACGTTGTTGATCAGACCAGCGACTTAGAGCTAGAGACTGCCTTGTTTGAAAAAACAAGGCATAACACTCCATCAAATAGAGGATCGCTTGACATGGGAGCAGACCTACCCGTCTAATCCAAATCACAACTACTGAACAAATAGATGTCAAGCTGAATATGGTCGCAGTAATACCCAAATTCTATGGGAGGATGAACGAGAACCCATATTCCTTTTTGGCGTCATTCAATCAAGTCTGTAACCTGCACATGCAAGACACTCTGGACGCATTCAAACTCAAGGCGTTCCCATTCACACTTCAAGATGGAGCACAAGCTGAATTAAAAAATAGGCTAGAAAATTAATTCTTTCATTTAGTATCAAATAGTAATATTCAGCACTTACTATAATTCTCTCTTCTTCCCATTGGAAGTGTTCTGTTTATTTTGAACATGGAAATTAGTAAAATAATATTTTATGGAATACATTGTTTTAGTTTAGCTTACTAGTTCTTTTCTACATATTCTTTACTTTATTATTAAATACAAGAGGTTTCTAATAGGACACTCTTATAAAAAATATATGATGCTTCCAATAAAAGGGAGGCACTATTAAATAGGCAATATTTTTTTAATATTTTATTCATCTTTCAAATCATTAATATTTATTGCAACTCATATAACAATGATTTTTTATGGTTTATCAACAACTAGTCTAACCATCCAATCACAATATTATTTATAATTATTTTTAATTTTTCTATTCTACACAATTTTATCATTTTAAGAAACGTATCATTTGTAGTGGAACGTCCCGATAAAAAAATGTGTGAATTCTAGTAAAACGGAGGTACTATTAAAAACAAATAAATGAATCTTTGTCATATTTGTATTTTTTTTTGTCATTTTGTATTTGTTGAGGCACATGAAATTACAATTGAAAACGCGAGAAATTACATTAAATAAATAAACCACGTTAAATTGCATAAAAATATAGAAGTAAGTGACTGGTTGGGGTCGGTTGAAGAGCAATCGTGGGCGGTGTAATTGAGTGAAAGTTTATAGATTTTTACTTTTCTTTTTTTTCCCAATAAATAACCTGGCGATCGACCAGAATGATTTCTGGTCGCGCCTATAGATAGTCTAAGAAACAACTTTTAAATAGTGTTTGATAAGAGAGAACTAGAGAAGAAATAGAAGAATATGGAAATATTGTTATATTGAAAAAGGTAAAAACATCATTTCAAATAAAATATAAAAAAATATTATTAAGACTATATTTGTAATTCTTACCCAACAATCCTTTTATACATTTTCTACTAACATTTAGAGAGAAAATAAATTCTTATAAGTTCAACCTTTTTTTTTTTTAGTCCTATTTCTCCTCCGAACAGATTAGAGCGAAGCATTTTGACTCATGTTGGACTCAGATAGTTACCCAAAGCACGTGCACAATGTGAGCAGCGTCACTGCCGACCAACTGACTTTCTTCCTTAGATTTCACAAATATGAAACATCCCCTAAAATTGAGGCTTACAATCTTAATAATTAATTATTCTTTTCTTTTTCGACTATAAATTATGTTGCTTCAAATAATTGAGCACTAGCACTTTTCCTTATCACTCTAATCGTCTCCAACCAAAATACCTCAATCTTCAACTCTTCAATGGCGGAATTGATTTCAAATTCTTCCAACATCGATCCACGGAGTGGATTCTGCACCGCCAACTCCACCTTCTACAGCAAGCGCAGCCCGATCCCTCTTCCCTCCAACCAATTCCTAGACGTGACCACCTTCATCTCGTCCCGGGCCCACCACGGCGAGGTTGCCTTCATCGAAGCCGCCACCGGCCGCCGCCTCACCTTCACTGATCTATGGCGAGCAGTGGACTCTGTCTCCGCCTCTCTGTCCGCCGACTTCGGCATCCGCAAGGGCCACGTCGTCCTCCTCCTCACCCCCAACTCCATCTACTTCCCAATAGTCTGCCTCGCCGTCATGTCCCTCGGCGCCGTTATCACAACCACCAATCCGCTCAATACCTCCCGAGAAATCGCCAAACAGATCGCCGATTCGAAGCCGGTGCTAGCTTTCACTATCCCACAGCTACTCCTAAAACTCGACGATTCGAATCTCCCGATCGTCCTCCTCGGCGGCTCCGACAGGGATGCTCCGAGTTCCAGTAAACTACGACTTATTACGTCGATTGAGGAAATGATGAGGAGAGAACCGAGTCCGAGCCGAGTCAAGGAACGAGTCAACCAGGAAGACACGGCGACTCTCCTCTACTCGTCCGGCACAACCGGCGCGAGCAAAGGCGTCGTGTCCTCGCACAGGAACTTAATCGCGATGGTCCAAACGGTCGTAAACCGGTTCAAATTGGATAACGGAAAGCAAACATTCATTTGTACGGTGCCTATGTTTCACATCTACGGGTTAGTAGCATTTGCCACCGGTCTGATCGCCTCCGGTTCGACGGTCGTGATTCTCTCGAAATTCGAGATGGATGAGATGCTAATGTCGATCCAGAAATTCTCCGCCACTTATCTGCCGCTGGTGCCGCCGATTCTGGTAGCGTTGGTGAATTATGCGGATAACATCAAGAAGAAGTACGATTTGAGCAGCCTGCACACTGTTCTCTCCGGCGGCGCTCCGCTGAGCAAGGAAGTGATTGAGGGGTTCTCGGAGAAGTACCCGAACGTGGGCGTTCTGCAGGGCTATGGACTCACTGAGTCGACAGGAATCGGAGCTTCAACCGACTCGCTGGAGGAGAGCCGGAAGTACGGAACGGCGGGTCTGCTGTCGCCGAGCATGGAGGCGAAGATTGTAGATCCGGAGAGTGGGGCGGCGCTACATGTCAACAGCACCGGAGAGCTTTGGCTCAAGGGTCCCACCATTATGAAAGGTACGGATATTGATTAATCCACTCTAATTCTATTCTATTCTATGCATTTCATTTTATTTTTTAAAATTTCTATCTTTAAGATATTTTTTAGACGAATAAGAGATAGAAAAAATGAATTATTGACAAGTTTCGGAGCATTTTGAAATCATGTAAACACGTAGATGTATTGAATAAATTTTAAAACACATGGTACTAATAAAAATACTACTCCTACTCAGGCGGATCAAATGTTTGGGGGCCTAAGGCAAGATAAGACAATGAGGGCCTCGACGAATTCAGTATTAAACTAAAAAATTGTATGAGACATTAGAAAACTTTTTAATAAATAATTAAAAACTTGTTCCATTCTTTTTTCGATCCGAGCTTACTTCACTCATTAAACGCTTACATCGAGATTTAGTTAATAAATTAGTTTTAATGGCTAAAATAGTTAACCTATTCATTTGATCTTTATATATAATTGTTCTTAAATAAAAAAAATCTAAAAATGCAATGATAAGTTATTTAAATTAAGAAATCTAAAAATAAAATCCTAACTTATTAGAGGACAATCAATAAAAGCTAATAAAGATAAAAGAAGGCAACAATTTTGTATATATATACTATTATGAGTGTAAGGTATAATTTAAACTTCTAAAAATTATAAGACTTAAAAATATGAAAATATATAAAAAAATGGATATGATAGTGAGCTAAATTTTTGGGGCTTATTTAGTGGACAGATAGTTTCAATAGATCCTCCAAACACAACATGTAATAGCTAAGACCTAATTTTAAATAATTGAATCTTAATTATATTATTAATTTAAAATAATTTTTAATAAAACCATTCATAGGCCCTATTGTATATTTTATTGCATGGTACCGTAGGCAGTAGCATTATAAAGTAACAATGTAGGCTCACGTTTTAAAAATGTTAAGTTGCCATAGTTGAATAGTTCTACGTGTGAACCTATTCTTTATTAATTAATGATTTTCTCTTTTTGCGTTTTTAGAGCATTGATTATTCTCCATAGCCTTCGATTAGTCAAAGGTGGTACATTTCTAACTCGTAGAGGTTTTGGTATAATGCTGGAAAAGTCAAGCACCTAATCAATTTGAATTTCTTTCTAGTCCCCTTCTCGTATGCATTTCATAAGCTCCTTTTTGTTAACATAATGCATTATATTTTTTTATTTTTTTTTTTTTATTTTTTTTTTGATTTGAGGAACCCGCAGCCGCTACCTTCGGTGCGCTCTGGGTAAACCTCAACTCCTTGTGCAGTAGCCTGCAAACCACACAGGAGGTTCAACCACCCTAAGGTGACAGACTCACACGGAATGACTTCAGTGAGGATTGAACCCATGACCTGTCGGTCCCGGGCCACCTCACCTTAACCACTCCGCCATCCCCTAGGGGACACATAATGCATTATCTTGATATCATATCATCTGACCAAGATTTGTTTTTTTCTGTTTCAAGGAGTGATTCTTAAGAAAACTGAAAGGTCTTTTTATTTTAGTGTATGTAGGTAGGACAAAATACTATAGAGTATGAAGAAAACTCCATAGAAAATTAATGGTTGAGATCTGTTGTCCCAAAAAATCCATGTCTAAGTCAAAATAAGTAGTTTTGTACTCCTTCCGTCCTGTTATTTGTGACCCATTTTTTTTTTGATATAAGAATTTAAAAAGTCATGTTAAATGGTGTATAGTATTTGATTTTTTACTGGTTAAATTTTGCCCACACAATCTTAACCTTTTTTAAGATGAGCTATTTATTTTGGGAGGTTTAAATCGGGAAAGTGAGCCACAAATAGCGGGACGGAAGAAGTACAAAATAAAGGACAAAAGAGTAAAATGATTAATTAGGTTGTTATCAAAACTACATAGTTTTGACTAAAATACATAATTGAAATATGAGATTTTTGGGACAATCCCAAATTTTATATACAGATCCAATTCCATAAGGAATATTAGGATGTGCTTCAATTATGACCTTTTTCTACAATTAGAATTTTTTGTTAAAGTAATAGTAGGGCTTGTTTTAATTAATAATTATTATCCTATATGAAGCTCAATAATATTATTTGTTTCAGTTTCGATATAATTCAACAATGTCGGCATTTATTCCGATATTGCTTTCCTAGAGAAATACATTTGTGTCTTTATGTTGTATTTCCACTATGCGGTGGTAGCTGTCTATGTTCGTAACCTCTCAGTAGGATCTGCCGTATAATTCATGAATTCCTTATCTTGATTAGTGATTTTCCATCATATCGCAGGTTATTTTAGCAATGAAGAGGCAACAGCTTCAATGCTAGATACACAAGGGTGGTTGAGAACTGGAGATTTATGCTACTTTGATGAGGAGGGCTTCATATTTGTAGTTGACAGATTAAAGGAGCTCATCAAGTACAAGGGTTATCAGGTAAATACAAAATTATTGTCATTTATCATATGCTAAATATAGCAATAACTATTTTAATTTCTTATAGTTTAGACGATACTTTCCATTTCAACAATGAAAGAGAAGAATTTATCTTCAAGTTCATCAAACTTTAAACTAACTTGTAGTTGCATGGTTTTCCAGGTCCCTCCTGCTGAACTTGAAGCTTTGCTGCTGACTCACCCAGAAATAGATGATGCTGCTGTTATACCGTAAGTGTTGCTTACATCAGTCATCTTTATTGGGCGAGTATGAACATAATAAATTTTGTGATTTATAAACAATTAATTAGGTTCCCAGATAAGGAGGCAGGACAAGTTCCAATGGCCTATGTGGTTAGGAAAAGAGGAAGTAAAACAACAGATAGACAAGTGATGGACTTTATTGCTCAACTGGTAAAACTGCACAAACAGATTATTGAAATGAGCTTTGTGTTTTAAATCTACTGCTACTATTTTGTAATCAGTAGTATAATAAGATTTAACATAACTTTAAACCTATAGGTGTCTCCATATAAGAGAATTCGAAGAGTGGCGTTCGTGGCTTCCGTTCCAAAGAATCCCTCCGGCAAGATACTAAGAAAGGATCTAATTAAGCTTGCTGTCTCTAAAATATGAAGCTGGGGAGTCTGAATAATTCTCTGTTAATTAAGGACAAAACCTTTGAAGTATCTGCTGTGGTTGCATTAAATTGGAATACAAGTTTTAGTGTGGTTTGTATAGCTAAGAAGAGCGGCAATAATGTATGTGTACTAGAGAATATTCAGACAAAATAAATGATTATGACGTTCTCTTCCAATTTCCTGTTTAGTTTTCAACTCATTAAATACTGATTCCACTCGTCTGAATCGAGTATGGACGGTGATACAGGGGAAGTGAGTCGAATCAATAGGAAGCGAGTCTGAGTGGAACTGATTTGTGTTTCTACCTTCTTGACCTCATACTTCCCTATGTACATTAAAATAAGAGATTGAATACTACAATGTCATATATGTGCAATATATATATATATATATATATATTGATTCGTGGAACCCGCAGCCGCTACTTTCGGTGCGCACTCACATAGTAGTATTGGTGGGAATTGAACCCATGACCTATCGGTCTCGGACCACCCACCTTTTACCACTACACCATCCCATTGGGACCAAAATATATTTATTTATATATACATACATAGGGTATGCATTTAAAAACCACCATCTTGGATAACAACTAAAATCTAATCCTAGCCTTTCATTTTTTTTTATCAATTGACACCTATTTTCCTTATTTTTCTTTTATTTTCAATACAAAAAAGGAGAAAATAAATTTCATTAAGGGTAATTATGTTTTTAACACTTTATGTTTTGAAACTAAACCAAACCAAACATCTACACTCGGTGGCAGTGACCGACGGCGGCAGCGCTCCAGCGGAGGCAATGGCGGTGGCTAATCGGCTGCGGCGGCAGCGGTGGTGGTCGGTGGCGGCATGCGGCGGATCAACGACAGTGGAGGCGATCCGTCGGAATATTTGTTGGTAAATGCTATTTTTTTATGCATACTAAAGTGTTGGTTTATGCATAATTACGAACATATTTATACATAAACGCTCGTTATTTGAGTATTATGTTATACAATATAAATACGATTTATTCATATTATAGCATTTGTTTATGCATAAGCCCGAATAATTTTATTCATAAAATTGTTTGTTATGTGGATATTATATTATACTAATAAAAAAATTATGCATATAACAGTATTTGTTTATGCATAAGACCAAAAAAAATTATGCATAGACTGACATATTACAGTACTAGTTTATGCATTTTTCCGTGCATTTTTATGCATACCGTTGCTTGTGTTTATATATATTGTGATTTTACAAGTACAATTCATCATACTTATAATACATAACACACACCTCCTTTCTCTAGTTAGTGGCATCGATGGATGGCAGGGGCAGTGGTCGGCCGCGGCGGCGGCTGTTGGCGGCAAGAGGCAGGAGGAAACTAGGGTTTTTCCATTTTTTATATTTTCCAAATTTAATTACTAATATTATTGTTTACTATTTTACCCTTTTCCTAATTTTGTGAATTAATTAAATCAAAAAAATAGATTAATTGTAGACCATAGATCGGATGACGATCTATGACCTACAATGGTTCTTAGGAGAACCATACTATATATATATATATATATATAGAGAGAGAGAGAAATAAGAGATCATATGAGAACAAACTTTATAGTGAGAACTGTTGGGTGATGATTCTATCCTCAGCATAGTCTTTCTTGGTGGGAAATGATTCTATCTTCTATACTGAACCATGCTCAGCAGCCTTGTGCTCTGAATGTTGAGAAGATTTGAAGATCCCAAAACCTTATCTGATTGGTGAACCATTCCATTGTAATCGTTATTTTTGTCTCTGAGGTTTAAGACTCAGTAGACACTCTGCTCTGATCAAGGCACTCAGTAGATTATCTGCCTTAACACCAGAAGTAAAAACTCGGTATCTTTGGACTCGGCGAGAGCAAGATATCGAAAGAGTCGATGGAACCGAACTCGGCAGAGCAGTTCATCGAACTCGTAGCCGATCTTCGAGAGACTTTACTCGCCTATCTACCTACCGAATACGGGATCGGACTCAAGATCGGTGAGACAGTCTTCTGAACTGTCAGATACTTTTGAAAAACAATCAGCATTGTCATATACGAGGAAGAGAGAAGTCAGCTTCAGTTTGCCTTGAAGTCTGTGCTGTCTCAACCACTCTATCCGCCTCGACGAATGACAAGAACACATGTGTCTTCTCACCTGCTAAAGCTGCAGTCAACCCTTTACCTAAAAAGGTGGGAAAGCACACTGTTACCTACTTCGAAAGAGCCGTTTGCTACCAAAAGAGAGAGAAAGAAGAAGATCGTCTCCAACGGATCTTTTCCAATCTCTGCTCTATAAATAGAGGGACATTTCAAGGAGAGAGAATGCGCATAAGCTTAAACGACGAAAACATACACAAGCATTCAAACGAGCTAGAACCAGAAAACCCTAAGTCTTCCGCAAGAACTTAAAGATCTATCTCCGGCGAAAGACTACCTTCTCAGCTCATAGGGAACCAAGCTAAACTGTTAGAAGAGCCTCTAGTATCCAAATTGACGATACACGAACCTAAAGCTTATTTCAGCTGTTCATCGATCTAGAAGCTACATTCTCATTCCCTATCCCTCTAACCCTAAGCTCAACCGAATATACTTATAGCTTAGACGAAGGAGTTCATAGTTGAACCCAATCCTTATTGTAAAAGGACTCCTTCATAGTTGGAGAAGTTTGTCAAACACTTTAGTTTGATGCCTTTGTAAACCGGGACTTGCTCGCATATAATCCCCAAGCCACGCTTTGTCATGTGCACAAGCTGACTGAGACTAACTCAGTATAATAAATAGCCTCCTGAACTTTCGGGACAGTGGACGCAGGATCGATTGATATCCGAACCACTTTAAAAATTCGTGTCTCGTTATTGCTTTCTGATTACTGTTGCATTGATTTTACTGTTCATACTGAAAACCTTCTTTAAAATCATACAACCGTCTCAAAGATACCGAACCGACTACTTGCTAAACGAGACTTGCATAAAACGGTTTTCCACTCAACCGATTAGGGCCTACACTTTTCCGCACCGCCGGACTCTACCGTTTGATACTCGACTCGACTCGCCGCCCAGCGAGATCTCCGTAGAGTCAGACTCTTTGCCACACACGATTCAGAACAGCTATTTGGTCTGCTGAATTATTTCAATACGGCACTTTCCTGAACAGGACTGTTCGTGTTCGAAGTTGAAAAAATCGGATTCAGGTGTATTCACCCCCCCTCTACACCTGACCGTACACTCGGGACCAACAATTGGTATCAGAGCAGGAGTTCTTTAAGACTCTTGTTATCTTGAAACTAGTCTACTTGAACGGATCCGGAAAATCGTTTTCACTGCATATCACTCTACATTCATATCATTATTTTTATATGGCTGATATGTCAGGGATAAGAATGGTACCCATGTTCTCGGTAGAGAATTATGGAGTATGGCGAGTCAGAATGGAAGCACATCTGACATCCCTCCATGATAGTATGACTGAAGTGCTTGAAGATGGACCTATTGTTCCCATGATCGATAGTGTCGTGACTCGAGTCCCACTGAAGGAGGAGGAATGGTGGACCGGGAAGAAGATCCCTAAAGAAGAAGTCTCTTCACTCCCGAAGAGAAGAAGCTTCACAACTTAGACCGAGTCGCCGTAAATGCCATACCGACCACTCTTAGTGATTCTTATCTTGGCGGGGGTTCGGGGAATGCAAAACGGCAAAGGAACTCTGGGACGCTCTAGCGCTACTGAGTCGTGGAACTCAGAAAATAAAAGCTAACAAACTGGCGCTGGAACTCCAAAAGTTGGAAAGTCTGTCTCTCATGCCTGGTGACAAAATAGAAGATCTGAACGTCAGATTTACGAATCTGATGAATTCCATCAATGGGCTGGGAAAGACATTCAGCAACTGAGAAATGAATCTCAAGATACTGAGGGCACTGCCGGACGGACACTGGACACCAATTGTGGAACGGGCACAAGCCCAGTATGCACCTGATGAGTCATTTTTGTACTTACTTATTTCTGACCAAAAAGTGTCTTAACTGGCCAATCAGGGCACTTGTAGTGGCGAAAATGCAGGTTTTAGGTGTTGACGTGGCAAGGTGACTAGGATGCAATTTGGCGATATTTGATGACGAAGAGGGCACGAGATTGCTGGATGCAGATTTTGAAGGAGGGAGATATTTTGATCATATATGTGATGGAAAAGGAAAGATATGCTTACCTTATCGATCCAAATCCTTTTCCTTATCAAGGAGGGATTTAACCTAACTTAGGGATCAAGAAATGGAGTATATAAAGAGAGGAAGGAAGACGAAAAGTGGAGCTTTTGGATGCCCACGTTCATACACGCCGTTGCCTCCATATTCATAAGAAACCCTAATCTCGATTTCTTATTTCCCGACCACCGCCGATCACGCCGAAGCCGACTTCCACACCACCGATCCATTTCGTTCAAGATTCCACTCCATTCGTAGTTATTAGGAGAAGAAGAAACACTTTATTTCCGTTGGTTTGTTCGTTTATGATTCCAAAGTTGAATGCTAGTTGTAATTTCCGTTTACTTCTTGTCATTCTAGTTTAGAGATAGAATTTATGGTTGATACTCTAGTTCTATTTTAATTCAAGTATTCTAGTTCAGTTTCGTAGGTTTAAATATTCCGTTATTTCGTATTTTAAGTTTCGTGCATGCTAGATCTAGGGTTACACATGTTTTCTTTTTCGTTCTACGAACCGTCCCGCTTGCACAACCAACACATGAGTAGCTAAGTTTTTAAGGGTCCGACGGGATGTGAAACACACACTAATCGTACATGAGGCTTAGGTGCAAATAATTAATCAAGAGGGTTTCGGGTTGGTTCAAGTAATTAATCGACTAGTAATTTAGGCCTAATCATCCTAGGTTGCGCGATCTGTAGCTAACTTAGTACTTCCATCGTTTTTCGTGGAACAAGGCTAGGTAAATAGCAAGATTATTCGTAAGAGTAATTGGATTAAACCGATAGGAGACTATTAGATGCCCAACATACGAGTATGCTCCTATACTAGGCTCCCTTAGTTCGATAAAGCTGTCTAGTTATTAAATCTATTGATTGCCCAACAACGTAGGTTGTAGCTAGATTAGGGAAGTAACCGTTTCGATGCCCAACATGGCGGCTACCGACTAAGTAAGTGGGAGTGAGGGTTGTGTCAGTTTAATTACGACAATCTATAACTAGTAGATCCTTAAGATTAATTCATATTAAGTGCCGATGATTGAAATTACGTATGTGTGAATATTCTGCTAGACCTGTCTCTTAATTGCCCAGTTAATACAATTTTCATTTCAGCTCTGTTTTTAATATTTCTTAGCTTAGTAAAATCTCAGAATTGCGTGGTTGCTAACCAAAACCATAGATAAGTAGAAAAATAGTGTGTCTAGTTCTTCGTTCCCTGTGTTCGATACCCTGTAGGCTATACTGATTTAATTCTCAAGTTTTGTAGGATTATTTGGTGCAATACAACGATCACTAAATTGGCGCCGTTGTCGGGGAACGGTGTTATCTAGCTTATTTATTTTTCTACTAATCTTTTTGTGCTTTTAAGTGTTGCATGAGCAGGTCTTCCAGCCCTAATCTGATATTTGATCCTGAGATCGAAAAAACAGCAAAGAGGAATAGGAAGAAGGTGAAGCTGTAAAAGCAACAAATTCTGTTCGGGGTAGGAAACATCTTAACTACCCAGTCAAGAGACAAAACATACGTTGTTGATCAGACCAGCGACTTAGAGCTAGAGACTGCCTTGTTTGAAAAAACAAGGCATAACACTCCATCAAATAGAGGATCGCTTGACATGGGAGCAGACCTACCCGTCTAATCCAAATCACAACTACTGAACAAATAGATGTCAAGCTGAATATGGTCGCAGTAATACCCAAATTCTATGGGAGGATGAACGAGAACCCATATTCCTTTTTGGCGTCATTCAATCAAGTCTGTAACCTGCACATGCAAGACACTCTGGACGCATTCAAACTCAAGGCGTTCCCATTCACACTTCAAGATGGAGCACAAGCTGAATTAAAAAATAGGCTAGAAAATTAATTCTTTCATTTAGTATCAAATAGTAATATTCAGCACTTACTATAATTCTCTCTTCTTCCCATTGGAAGTGTTCTGTTTATTTTGAACATGGAAATTAGTAAAATAATATTTTATGGAATACATTGTTTTAGTTTAGCTTACTAGTTCTTTTCTACATATTCTTTACTTTATTATTAAATACAAGAGGTTTCTAATAGGACACTCTTATAAAAAATATATGATGCTTCCAATAAAAGGGAGGCACTATTAAATAGGCAATATTTTTTTAATATTTTATTCATCTTTCAAATCATTAATATTTATTGCAACTCATATAACAATGATTTTTTATGGTTTATCAACAACCAGTCTAACCATCCAATCACAATATTATTTATAATTATTTTTAATTTTTCTATTCTACACAATTTTATCATTTTAAGAAACGTATCATTTGTAGTGGAACGTCCCGATAAAAAAATGTGTGAATTCTAGTAAAACGGAGGTACTATTAAAAACAAATAAATGAATCTTTGTCATATTTGTATTTTTTTTTGTCATTTTGTATTTGTTGAGGCACATGAAATTACAATTGAAAACGCGAGAAATTACATTAAATAAATAAACCACGTTAAATTGCATAAAAATATAGAAGTAAGTGACTGGTTGGGGTCGGTTGAAGAGCAATCGTGGGCGGTGTAATTGAGTGAAAGTTTATAGATTTTTACTTTTCTTTTTTTTCCCAATAAATAACTTCGGCGATCGACCAGAATGATTTCTGGTCGCGCCTATAGATAGTCTAAGAAACAACTTTTAAATAGTGTTTGATAAGAGAGAACTAGAGAAGAAATAGAAGAATATGGAAATATTGTTATATTGAAAAAGGTAAAAACATCATTTCAAATAAAATATAAAAAAATATTATTAAGACTATATTTGTAATTCTTACCCAACAATCCTTTTATACATTTTCTACTAACATTTAGAGAGAAAATAAATTCTTATAAGTTCAACCTTTTTTTTTTTAGTCCTATTTCTCCTCCGAACAGATTAGAGCGAAGCATTTTGACTCATGTTGGACTCAGATAGTTACCCAAAGCACGTGCACAATGTGAGCAGCGTCACTGCCGACCAACTGACTTTCTTCCTTAGATTTCACAAATATGAAACATCCCCTAAAATTGAGGCTTACAATCTTAATAATTAATTATTCTTTTCTTTTTCGACTATAAATTATGTTGCTTCAAATAATTGAGCACTAGCACTTTTCCTTATCACTCTAATCGTCTCCAACCAAAATACCTCAATCTTCAACTCTTCAATGGCGGAATTGATTTCAAATTCTTCCAACATCGATCCACGGAGTGGATTCTGCACCGCCAACTCCACCTTCTACAGCAAGCGCAGCCCGATCCCTCTTCCCTCCAACCAATTCCTAGACGTGACCACCTTCATCTCGTCCCGGGCCCACCACGGCGAGGTTGCCTTCATCGAAGCCGCCACCGGCCGCCGCCTCACCTTCACTGATCTATGGCGAGCAGTGGACTCTGTCTCCGCCTCTCTGTCCGCCGACTTCGGCATCCGCAAGGGCCACGTCGTCCTCCTCCTCACCCCCAACTCCATCTACTTCCCAATAGTCTGCCTCGCCGTCATGTCCCTCGGCGCCGTTATCACAACCACCAATCCGCTCAATACCTCCCGAGAAATCGCCAAACAGATCGCCGATTCGAAGCCGGTGCTAGCTTTCACTATCCCACAGCTACTCCTAAAACTCGACGATTCGAATCTCCCGATCGTCCTCCTCGGCGGCTCCGACAGGGATGCTCCGAGTTCCAGTAAACTACGACTTATTACGTCGATTGAGGAAATGATGAGGAGAGAACCGAGTCCGAGCCGAGTCAAGGAACGAGTCAACCAGGAAGACACGGCGACTCTCCTCTACTCGTCCGGCACAACCGGCGCGAGCAAAGGCGTCGTGTCCTCGCACAGGAACTTAATCGCGATGGTCCAAACGGTCGTAAACCGGTTCAAATTGGATAACGGAAAGCAAACATTCATTTGTACGGTGCCTATGTTTCACATCTACGGGTTAGTAGCATTTGCCACCGGTCTGATCGCCTCCGGTTCGACGGTCGTGATTCTCTCGAAATTCGAGATGGATGAGATGCTAATGTCGATCCAGAAATTCTCCGCCACTTATCTGCCGCTGGTGCCGCCGATTCTGGTAGCGTTGGTGAATTATGCGGATAACATCAAGAAGAAGTACGATTTGAGCAGCCTGCACACTGTTCTCTCCGGCGGCGCTCCGCTGAGCAAGGAAGTGATTGAGGGGTTCTCGGAGAAGTACCCGAACGTGGGCGTTCTGCAGGGCTATGGACTCACTGAGTCGACAGGAATCGGAGCTTCAACCGACTCGCTGGAGGAGAGCCGGAAGTACGGAACGGCGGGTCTGCTGTCGCCGAGCATGGAGGCGAAGATTGTAGATCCGGAGAGTGGGGCGGCGCTACATGTCAACAGCACCGGAGAGCTTTGGCTCAAGGGTCCCACCATTATGAAAGGTACGGATATTGATTAATCCACTCTAATTCTATTCTATTCTATGCATTTCATTTTATTTTTTAAAATTTCTATCTTTAAGATATTTTTTAGACGAATAAGAGATAGAAAAAATGAATTATTGACAAGTTTCGGAGCATTTTGAAATCATGTAAACACGTAGATGTATTGAATAAATTTTAAAACACATGGTACTAATAAAAATACTACTCCTACTCAGGCGGATCAAATGTTTGGGGGCCTAAGGCAAGATAAGACAATGAGGGCCTCGACGAATTCAGTATTAAACTAAAAAATTGTATGAGACATTAGAAAACTTTTTAATAAATAATTAAAAACTTGTTCCATTCTTTTTTCGATCCGAGCTTACTTCACTCATTAAACGCTTACATCGAGATTTAGTTAATAAATTAGTTTTAATGGCTAAAATAGTTAACCTATTCATTTGATCTTTATATATAATTGTTCTTAAATAAAAAAAATCTAAAAATGCAATGATAAGTTATTTAAATTAAGAAATCTAAAAATAAAATCCTAACTTATTAGAGGACAATCAATAAAAGCTAATAAAGATAAAAGAAGGCAACAATTTTGTATATATATACTATTATGAGTGTAAGGTATAATTTAAACTTCTAAAAATTATAAGACTTAAAAATATGAAAATATATAAAAAAATGGATATGATAGTGAGCTAAATTTTTGGGGCTTATTTAGTGGACAGATAGTTTCAATAGATCCTCCAAACACAACATGTAATAGCTAAGACCTAATTTTAAATAATTGAATCTTAATTATATTATTAATTTAAAATAATTTTTAATAAAACCATTCATAGGCCCTATTGTATATTTTATTGCATGGTACCGTAGGCAGTAGCATTATAAAGTAACAATGTAGGCTCACGTTTTAAAAATGTTAAGTTGCCATAGTTGAATAGTTCTACGTGTGAACCTATTCTTTATTAATTAATGATTTTCTCTTTTTGCGTTTTTAGAGCATTGATTATTCTCCATAGCCTTCGATTAGTCAAAGGTGGTACATTTCTAACTCGTAGAGGTTTTGGTATAATGCTGGAAAAGTCAAGCACCTAATCAATTTGAATTTCTTTCTAGTCCCCTTCTCGTATGCATTTCATAAGCTCCTTTTTGTTAACATAATGCATTATATTTTTTTATTTTTTTTTTATTTTTATTTTTTTTTGATTTGAGGAACCCGCAGCCGCTACCTTCGGTGCGCTCTGGGTAAACCTCAACTCCTTGTGCGAAGAGCCTCGCAAACCACACAGGAGGTTCAACCACCCTAAGGTGACAGACTCACACGGAATGACTTCAGTGAGGATTGAACCCATGACCTGTCGGTCCCGGGCCACCTCACCTTAACCACTCCGCCATCCCCTAGGGGACACATAATGCATTATCTTGATATCATATCATCTGACCAAGATTTGTTTTTTTCTGTTTCAAGGAGTGATTCTTAAGAAAACTGAAAGGTCTTTTTATTATAGTGTATGTAGGTAGGACAAAATACTATAGAGTATGAAGAAAACTCCATAGAAAATTAATGGTTGAGATATGTTGTCCCAAAAAATCCATGTCTAAGTCAAAATAAGTAGTTTTGTACTCCTTCCGTCCTGTTATTTGTGACCCATTTTTTTTTGATATAAGAATTTAAAAAGTCATGTTAAATGGTGTATAGTATTTGATTTTTTACTGGTTAAATTTTGCCCACACAATCTTAACCTTTTTTAAGATGAGCTATTTATTTTGGGAGGTTTAAATCGGGAAAGTGAGCCACAAATAGCGGGACGGAAGAAGTACAAAATAAAGGACAAAAGAGTAAAATGATTAATTAGGTTGTTATCAAAACTACATAGTTTTGACTAAAATACATAATTGAAATATGAGATTTTTGGGACAATCCCAAATTTTATATACAGATCCAATTCCATAAGGAATATTAGGATGTGCTTCAATTATGACCTTTTTCTACAATTAGAATTTTTTGTTAAAGTAATAGTAGGGCTTGTTTTAATTAATAATTATTATCCTATATGAAGCTCAATAATATTATTTGTTTCAGTTTCGATATAATTCAACAATGTCGGCATTTATTCCGATATTGCTTTCCTAGAGAAATACATTTGTGTCTTTATGTTGTATTTCCACTATGCGGTGGTAGCTGTCTATGTTCGTAACCTCTCAGTAGGATCTGCCGTATAATTCATGAATTCCTTATCTTGATTAGTGATTTTCCATCATATCGCAGGTTATTTTAGCAATGAAGAGGCAACAGCTTCAATGCTAGATACACAAGGGTGGTTGAGAACTGGAGATTTATGCTACTTTGATGAGGAGGGCTTCATATTTGTAGTTGACAGATTAAAGGAGCTCATCAAGTACAAGGGTTATCAGGTAAATACAAAATTATTGTCATTTATCATATGCTAAATATAGCAATAACTATTTTAATTTCTTATAGTTTAGACGATACTTTCCATTTCAACAATGAAAGAGAAGAATTTATCTTCAAGTTCATCAAACTTTAAACTAACTTGTAGTTGCATGGTTTTCCAGGTCCCTCCTGCTGAACTTGAAGCTTTGCTGCTGACTCACCCAGAAATAGATGATGCTGCTGTTATACCGTAAGTGTTGCTTACATCAGTCATCTTTATTGGGCGAGTATGAACATAATAAATTTTGTGATTTATAAACAATTAATTAGGTTCCCAGATAAGGAGGCAGGACAAGTTCCAATGGCCTATGTGGTTAGGAAAAGAGGAAGTAAAACAACAGATAGACAAGTGATGGACTTTATTGCTCAACTGGTAAAACTGCACAAACAGATTATTGAAATGAGCTTTGTGTTTTAAATCTACTGCTACTATTTTGTAATCAGTAGTATAATAAGATTTAACATAACTTTAAACCTATAGGTGTCTCCATATAAGAGAATTCGAAGAGTGGCGTTCGTGGCTTCCGTTCCAAAGAATCCCTCCGGCAAGATACTAAGAAAGGATCTAATTAAGCTTGCTGTCTCTAAAATATGAAGCTGGGGAGTCTGAATAATTCTCTGTTAATTAAGGACAAAACCTTTGAAGTATCTGCTGTGGTTGCATTAAATTGGAATACAAGTTTTAGTGTGGTTTGTATAGCTAAGAAGAGCGGCAATAATGTATGTGTACTAGAGAATATTCAGACAAAATAAATGATTATGACGTTCTCTTCCAATTTCCTGTTTAGTTTTCAACTCATTAAATACTGATTCCACTCGTCTGAATCGAGTATGGACGGTGATACAGGGGAAGTGAGTCGAATCAATAGGAAGCGAGTCTGAGTGGAACTGATTTGTGTTTCTACCTTCTTGACCTCATACTTCCCTATGTACATTAAAATAAGAGATTGAATACTACAATGTCATATATGTGCAATATATATATATATATATATATATATTGATTCGTGGAACCCGCAGCCGCTACTTTCGGTGCGCACTCACATAGTAGTATTGGTGGGAATTGAACCCATGACCTATCGGTCTCGGACCACCCACCTTTTACCACTACACCATCCCATTGGGACCAAAATATATTTATTTATATATACATACATAGGGTATGCATTTAAAAACCACCATCTTGGATAACAACTAAAATCTAATCCTAGCCTTTCATTTTTTTTATCAATTGACACCTATTTTCCTTATTTTTCTTTTATTTTCAATACAAAAAAGGAGAAAATAAATTTCATTAAGGGTAATTATGTTTTTAACACTTTATGTTTTGAAACTAAACCAAACCAAACATCTACACTCGGTGGCAGTGACCGACGGCGGCGGCAGCGCTCCAGCGGAGGCAATGGCGGTGGCTAATCGGCTGCGGCGGCAGCGGTGGTGGTCGGTGGCGGCATGCGGCGGATCAACGACAGTGGAGGCGATCCGTCGGAATATTTGTTGGTAAATGCTATTTTTTTATGCATACTAAAGTGTTGGTTTATGCATAATTACGAACATATTTATACATAAAACTGTCTGTTATTTGAGTATTATGTTATACAATATAAATACGATTTATTCATATTATAGCATTTGTTTATGCATAAGCCCGAATAATTTTATTCATAAAATTGTTTGTTATGTGGATATTATATTATACTAATAAAAAAATTATGCATATAACAGTATTTGTTTATGCATAAGACCAAAAAAAATTATGCATAGACTGACATATTACAGTACTAGTTTATGCATTTTTCCGTGCATTTTTATGCATACCGTTGCTTGTGTTTATATATATTGTGATTTTACAAGTACAATTCATCATACTTATAATACATAACACACACCTCCTTTCTCTAGTTAGTGGCAGCGATGGATGGCAGGGGCAGTGGTCGGCCGCGGCGGCGGCTGTTGGCGGCAAGAGGCAGGAGGAAACTAGGGTTTTTCCATTTTTTATATTTTCCAAATTTAATTACTAATATTATTGTTTACTATTTTACCCTTTTCCTAATTTTGTGAATTAATTAAATCAAAAAAATAGATTAATTGTAGACCATAGATCGGATGACGATCTATGACCTACAATGGTTCTTAGGAGAACCATACTATATATATATATATATGAGAGAGAGAGAGAGAGAGAAATAAGAGATCATATGAGAACAAACTTTATAGTGAGAACTGTTGGGTGATGATTCTATCATCAGCATAGTCTTTCTTGGTGGGAAATGATTCTATCTTCTATACTGAACCATGCTCGCAGCCTTGTGCTGCTCGAATGTTGAGAAGATTTGAAGATCCCAAAACCTTATCTGATTGGTGAACCATTCCATTGTAATCGTTATTTTTGTCTCTGAGGTTTAAGACTCAGTAGACACTCTGCTCTGATCAAGGCACTCAGTAGATTATCTGCCTTAACACCAGAAGTAGAAAACTCGCATATCTTGGACTCGGCGAGAGCAAGATATCGAAAGAGTCGATGGAACCGAACTCGGCAGAGAGCGGTTCATCGAACTCGTAGCCGATCTTCGTAGACTTTACTCGGCCTATCTACCTACCGAATACGGGATCGGACTCAAGATCGGTAGACGCCTCTTCGAACCGTCGATACTTTTGAAAAACAATCAGCATTATCATATACGAGGAAGAGAGAAGTCAGCTTCAGTTTGCCTTGAAGTCTGTGGCTTGTCTCAACCACTCTATCCGCCTCGACGAATGACAAGAACACATGTGTCTTCTCACCGCTAAAGCCGCAATCAACCCTTTACCTAAAAAGGTGGGAAAGCACACTCGTTACCTACTTCGAAAGAGCCGTTTGCTACCAAAAGAGAGAGAAAGAAGAAGATCGTCTCCAACGGATCTTTTCCAATCTCTGCTCTATAAATAGAGGGACATTTCAAGGAGAGAGAATGCGCATAAGCTTAAACGACGAAAACATACACAAGCATTCAAACGAGCTAGAACCAGAAAACCCTAAGTCTTCCGCAAGAACTTAAAGATCTATCTCCGGCGAAAGACTACCTTCTCAGCTCATAGGGAACCAAGCTAAACTGTTAGAAGAGCCTCTAGTATCCAAATTGACGATACACGAACCTAAAGCTTATTTCAGCTGTTCATCGATCTAGAAGCTACATTCTCATTCCCTATCCCTCTAACCCTAAGCTCAACCGAATATACTTATAGCTTAGACGAAGGAGTTCATAGTTGAACCCAATCCTTATTGTAAAAGGACTCCTTCATAGTTGGAGAAGTTTGTCAAACACTTTAGTTTGATGCCTTTGTAAACTGGGACTTGCTCAGTATAATCCCCAAGCCACAGCTTTGTCATGTGCACAAGCTGACTGAGACTAACTCAGTATAATAAATAGCCTCCTGAACTTTCGGGACAGTGGACGCAGGATCGATTGATATCCGAACCACTTTAAAAATCCGTGTCTCGTTATTGCTTTCTGATTACTGTTGCATTGATTTTACTGTTCATACTGAAAACCTTCTTTAAAATCATACAACTGTCTCAGCATACTGAACTGACTACTTGCTAAACTGAGACTTGCATAAAACGGTTTTCCACTCAACTGATTAGGGCCTACACTTTTCCGCACCGCTGGACTCTACCTGTTTGATACCGAACTCGACTCGCCCGCCCAGCGCATCTCCGTAGAGTCAGACTCTTTGCCACACACGATTCAGAACAGCTATTTGGTCTGCTGAATTATTTCAATACGGCACTTTCCTGAACAGGACTGTTCGTGTTCGAAGTTGAAAAAATCGGATTCAGGTGTATTCACCCCCCCTCTACACCTGACCGTACACTCGGGACCAACAATTGGTATCAGAGCAGGAGTTCTTTAAGACTCTTGTTATCTTGAAACTAGTCTACTTGAACGGATCCGGAAAATCGTTTTCACTGCATATCACTCTACATTCATATCATTATTTTTATATGGCCGATATGTCGGGGATAAGAATGGTACCCATGTTCTCGGTAGAGAATTATGGAGTATGGCGAGTCGGAATGGAAGCACATCCGACATCCCTCCATGATGATAGTGATCGAAGTGCTTGAAGATGGACCTATTGTTCCCATGATCGATAGTGTCGTGACTCGAGTCCCACTGAAGGAGGAGGAATGGGCGACCGGGAAGAAGATCCCTAAAGACGAAGTCTCTTCACTCCCGAAGAGAAGAAGCTTCACAACTTAGACCGAGTCGCCGTAAATGCCATACCGACCACTCTTAGTGATTCTTATCTTGGCGGGGTTCGGGATTGCAAAACGGCAAAGGAACTCGGGACGCTCTAGCGCTACCGAGTCGTGGAACTCGGAAAATAAAAGCTAACAAACCGGCGCCGGAACTCCAAAAGCCGGAAAGTCTCGTCTCTCATGCCGGTGACAAAATAGAAGATCCGAACGTCGATTTACGAATCGATGAATTCCATCAATGGGCCGGGAAAGACATTCAAAGAATCGAGAAATGAATCTCAAGATACCGAGGGCACCGCCGGACGGACACTCGGACACCTTTTGCCACCTTATTGCGACATTCGATTTAGATGTTGTCTCTCCCGACCATATCTTTTCAAAACTTCAAAGCGTAAGAGTTTGAGTTCGACTGACCTCAACGAAAGCAAAGAGTCTGAAGCCGACAATAAAATTGACCATGCCTTCAAAGCATCGGCCAAGACAAGATCTCCGGCGACAAGCAAGACCACGAGTAAGACCGAACCTTCACTCAATGATCTACAAGAAGGAAGTCTTGCTCGGAAGTAGCGCGTTGCTCGCCGTGAAGTATCGAAGGAGAAGGAGAGGTGCGTAAAAACCGACTAAAGCATACCGAGACACAAAAGGTAAGTCGATTATACTCCAAAACGCACTCCCGACTCACAATCTTCCGAATGCGTAAAGAAGGATGACTCAAGCACCATCAAAGGATAGTAAAAGCAAAGAAGAAAGAGTCATCACTTGCTAACCGCAAAAAAGCCAGGACACTATCAATATGATTGTCCTGAGCTCAGTAGTGCTGAACGCGCAACACGTAAGGCAAGGAGAGAGCAATTCGCCCAGAAGAGACAATCCTATATTGCAGGCGAAATCTCAGACGACTCAGAAGAAGTCGACTCCTTCATGGACTCATCTGACGATGAAGCAGCTTTCATGGCCTTAGAGCATAAAGCTGAAGAAACAACTGAAAAGTGCCTAATGGCAGGAGAAGAGGATGAGGTAAACTCTCATGAACCACTTAATTCCTCTTCACAATGCACACACGACACTGTTTCAAGTGCAGATGGGAATTTGGACATCACGATCGCCTATGAAGAATTATTAGATGAACAAATTAAAATGAGTCTGCAGCTCAGTAAGACTCTTCAGGAATTGGATACCCTGAAAGTGGAGAATCAGAGACTTTCTCAGGAGAGTCAGGCCGCTACTGAAGCCGAAGGACTTGTGTTGAGACTCAGGGAGGAGATGAACTCTCTGATGGCCAAGTCTCAGCATCAAGAAGATCGAATTTCAGTTTTGACCAATGACTTGACTCAGAAAGATACTGAACTGAGTCTATTGAAGCAAGAACTGTCAGGACTTCAGACCAAGCACGACATACTGAAAAAGAGTGATGATGTCTGGAAGAGCCTGATGACTGAGCGTTACATGGGCGCTGAAAAGAAGCTAGAGGCTATGCTTGCTAGCAACAAGCCCAAGCACTGTAAGGAGGGACTTGGTTTCAACCAGGAAGCTTCCTCATCTACCCCCGTACACTCAGAAGTGCGTCTAACTGATAGGTTTGTTCGAGGAGAAACAATCAATGCAAATGTTCTGAACCCCTCAGCAAAGAACAAACAAAAGATGAAAGCACTCATCTTACGCATCGGTATTCGACCGTAAGATCGTACCAAGACACCCCAGTTCAGTCAAGGGGGAACTAGCAGTGTTAAGTGGGTTGATCAGTATGGACCACCTCAGTTGACACATCCAGCTCAATATGGGTCATATTACTATGATCCTATAGTCAGAAGAGGTTCCCAGAGTCAGAAAAAGAAGAAAAACGCACAAAAGGCAAAGGTCGGCGATCCACCAACTAAGAAGATCCGGACTCCCGAACCCGAACGACCTAAGAAGTCGGCTTTGACCACTCCAGGTGGTCAAGTATATTGACTCAAGTGGAAAGAAACTGCTCCGAAACCACCGGGGTTGTTAGACAGATTTGGGTTACTAAAACTAACATCTAAGGACCCAAAAACAAAATAAAGGGTACCCGAATATAATTACGTTTTGCGGGCGCACAAAGATCCTTGGTATGTGGACAGTGGATGCTCAAGACATATGACTTACCAAAGGAACCCCATCGAAGAATTATATAGGCGAAGAAGGACCCGGAATTGAGTTTGGAGACAATGCAAAAGGCTATACAAGAGGATATGGAGCACTCAGCATTGGAACCGCCACGGTTCCTGAGAGTATCATATGTTGAAGGACTTCAAGGATAATCTTCTCTCTCGTTAGTCAATTCCGTGATAACTCGAATAGAGTGATTTTTGACACTCGGTTTTACGTGATGTCATTGATAAATCCACGAGGGAAAACAAGTGTTATCGAGTTCGCGTAAAAAGAATATATATGTAGCCGATCGGAACTCGCACAGAACTCGAAGCTTGTTTGTTGGCGAAGAACGACAACCGTAAAGGATGGCTTTGGCATAGGAGACTCAGCCACCTCAACTTCAAAACGCTCAACAAACTAGCAAGGAACACTCTAGCAAGAGGACTGCCGAATGAAGTATTCAGCAAAGACACTCAGTGTGAAGCATGTCTGAAGGGAAAGCAAACAAGGAATCAAAATCCACCTGTTCCATCTCCTTCCACTGATGGAATCCTTCAGTTGCTATATAAGGATTTGTTCGGTCCAGTCTCTCCAGTGACGATCAGAGGCAAGAAATATGCTTTAGTGGTCATCGATGACTACTCGCGCTACACATGGGTCATATTCATTGCCAACAAGTCTGATGTCAAAACAGAGTTACCAACGCTTCTGAAAAAGCTCAGTGTCGAGAAGAACACCAAGATAATCAAAATTCGTTCTGACAGAGGAACTGAGTTCCTTAATTCCATGGTAGAGGAGTTCTGCAAAACAGAAGGAATTGAGCATGAGACATCTGCTGCGCGCACCCCTCAGCAGATTGCTGAACGAAAGAATCGCACACTCAAAGAAGCAGCAAGAACTCTACTCGCAGACTCAGGACTCCCAACCAAATTCTCGGCAGAAGCAACTGACACTGCATGTTATACTCAGAACCGATCTCTACTGACAAAGCAACATAAGAGAACACCATATGAACTATGGAACTGCAGGAAGCCTTCTTTATCTTATTTCCATGTCTTTGGTTGTTCATGCTTTATCCACAATAATGGGAAAGATCAATCAAGACTTTTGATAGCAAGTCGGATCGGGGAGTTTTCTTAGGATACTCTCGGGTCAAGCAAAGCTTTCGTGAGTATTCAACTATCGGACTCTTTGCGTGGAGGAAAGCCCTCATGTTGTTTTTAATGAGTTTGCTATCGAAGACAGGAGCAATAACTCTAACTCTAAATCCGAGGACATCAAGAAGCGCCTACGGGATCTAAGCTTAAAAGACAAACCCGAAAAGATCCGGCTATGTTGGGATGATGATTCGGACGAAGAAACCGAAGACAAGTCTATCGAATCTCAACCGGCAGAGCAAGTAGCTGAACAGATTGACTCTCCCGAACGCAGTCAATCCCGGTGTAACTCAGGTCGATGAGGAAACCCTGAGAGGTAATCGAGACCACTACTAAGAGTAACAACTCGGGGGGGAACATCTATTAATGTTCCCGAGCCGAATGCCCTTGAACCCGGAAACTCGGTAGATCACACTCTCATTATCGAATTACTTCAATCTCGGGAATAGTACGACCGAAATTCCTAACTCACCTACTATCCGTGTTGATCAAATTTCGGATGAAGAGCTGAAACATCGTAGATCGTGGCTAGATGCTCACACTCCTGATCAAATCATTGGAGATCCTTCAGTAAAAGTCAAGACAAGATCCGGATTCTCGTCAAGGAGAAAGCGCATTATATTCCCGCTTCTTGTCTACCGAAGAGCCTCGGAAGATTGAGGATGCACTTAAAGATGCCGATCGGATCATAGCTATGCGAGGAGGAGCTGAATCGGCCACGAGAAACGAAGTTTGGGAGCTTGTTAACGGACACCGGCATCAACACGTCATTGGAACAAAATGGGTCTTCTAGAACAAGCGAGATGAAAACAACGTCATAGTAAGGAACAAAGCAAGGCTCGTGGCTAAAGGCTACTTGTCAAGCCGAGGGAATAGATTTCGATGAGACATTCGCTCCGGTTGCAAGATTGGAGGCAATCGAGACTATTCCTAGCCTACGCAACACATCAAAGATTCGAGTATATCAAATGGATGTGAAGTCTGCGTTCTCGAACGGCGCATCGAAAGAAGAAGTCTATGTAGAACAACCGCCCGGCTTTCGAGCAGGGACATCGAGTTTCTGCACTCGTAAAGGCTCTATATGGGTTAAAACAAGCACCCGGGGCTTGGTACGATACCCTGTCAGAGTTTCTTCTTCAGAAAGGTTTTCAGAAAGGCACAGTAGATCGCACGCTGTTCAGTATTCGACTGGAAGACGACTTATTACTTGTACAGATCTATGTAGATGACATTATCTTCGGATCAAAGAACGTCGTCATGTGTCAGCAGTTTGAGAAAATGATGAAGGACAAGTTCGAGATGTCAATGATGGGTGAAATGAACTATTTCCTCGGCTTTCAAGTCAAACAAACTGAAAAGGGAACGTTCATTAACCAAGGCAAATACACTCGAGACCTCATCAAAAGATTCGGTTGTACATCCGGCAAACCTATCAAGATCCCGATGAACACGAATATGAAAATCGATCTTGATAAAGAGGGAGTATTAGTAGACCAAACTGAATTTCGTGCAATAATTGGTTCCTTATTATATCTAACAGCTACTCGTCCTGACATAACTTATGCTGTAGGTGTCTGCGCTCGATTTCAGGCGAATCCTAAGCAGAGCCACATGGACTCAGCAAAGAAGATTCTCCGCTACCTCAGAGGCACACCTGACATGGGTTTATAGTATCCAGTTGATGATAATATTGAACTAACTGGTTACTCTGATGCTGACTATGCAGGATGTAGAATTGACCAAAAATCAACTTCAAGAACTTGTCAGTTCCTAGGCAGTAAGTTGATCTCATGGTTTTCAAAGAAGCAGCACTCAGTAGCCACGTCAACTACTGAAGCTGAATACATGGCTGCCGGAAGTTGTTGCGCCCAAATCCTTTGGCCGAGACAAGCAGCCTAAGAGACTATGACGTCATTCAGAATGAAGTGCCGATATTCTGCGACAGTACCAGTGCTATTGCAATCACTCAGAACCCTGTACTACACACGAGATGCAAGCACGTGGACATTAGGCATCACTTCATTCGCGACCATGTCGAAAAGAAGGATATCAGAATGGAAAAGATCCATACTGACAAACAAAGGGCTGATATTCTGACCAAACCTCTAGCTGAATCCAGATTCAAAGAACTTTCAGTAGAGCTAGGTCTGCTGGACCCTACTGACCCCAGTCAGTAAAGAAGGTTCCAGGAGAGGATCATTCAGTAAGGGGGAATGACCACTCTCAATACTGAGTAAATTCAGTACGTAGAGACAGAAAACTATCTACAAGAGGTATCAGCTGACTACTATGTTCAGCTGACAGGTTTGCGTATCTCTACTCAGTAGTAACGAATAAAACAGTAATGCATGTATGATGAAGATTCAGCATGCTATTAAATATCCTAAGTTTGTCATTTATTATTAACGGCCTATATTTAATGCACGACATTCCATACATAAGTTTGCTGAACTCTGCACGCATTTAATGCATGTCATCTCATAGTTACTACTTAGGCATATTTACAACTGGCTTTGACTTAGGCGGCATATGTGATCATTACTTCATATATCTTTTAATCTTGACCGTCCATCTCATAAAGCAAGTTTAAACTCTGCCTTTGATCGAAAACCGTTCACCTTCATGTTAGATATATATTTTCGATCATATCTTTAGAAACCGCCATTACCGCACTTAAAATCCTCTGCATCCGAAAATTCTGAGATCATTCCTTGCAATCCCCTGTTGCATATCTTTTCAGAATCTCTCTTTCGGTATGCTTATTACAACTGCTACTCGAATTAACCTTTTTTTTTCAGAATCGCTATACAAACTGTTTTATTTAAATCGATACTGATAAATGCTAGTGTAACAGGTACAATGGCAAGTAAAACTATTTCGGTGTCTGCTCCAGTTAACATGCAAGAAGTCCTGGACAAGGATCGTGTTTGGTTCGAGCCAACCATGGAGTTCAACGCCTGTGATCTTGATTATATGGACGAGATCTTCTCAGCTCTCAGAGAGTCAGGGCTTGAAAGTTTTCTTTCAAGGAAGCCGACATACTTCCTCCCGAGGCAGGTGGCCGAAGTCTATCTTAATTCTAACTCAGTAGGTGGGGACATAATCGGAAGATTCGCCGTTCACGAGATCAAGGATTCTTTTCCAATTCTGAAGCAAATATCACTCAAGGAGGCACTAAAGAGAAGTTTTGATCTGCCTTATGAAGGAGCCAGTACTGTAGGGTACAAGGATGATCTTGTAGATGACTATTTGACAATATTCTGTGGAAAGCCTACGACCTTCAGAGCTGCTTTTCCTAAAAACAACATGCTGCCTCAGTACAAAGCTTTGGCTTATATTGTGACGCAGCTACTGACCAGCCAAGCAAGCTCATTCGATCAAGTATCGAGGCTCAAGATCCAGCTTATGATGGCCATATATGATAGAGCCCAGATTAATTGGACGGAGTTCTTTATCCGTGAATTCATGACTCAGGCGGCAAAATTCGACAAGGCCTCTTGCACGCTGAGTGCAAAGGGCAAGCTTCTTTATGGACTGAAGCTGTCCATAATGATAGAGGATGTCTACGGATCTGAACCAATCACCTACAGTGACAAGGGGTATTTTAATGTGAAGAAGGTCAGATTCCACAACAAGGCTAGCGCTCTTCGCCAGATCGGGTCAGGTCCCTCAGCCGTAACTCAGCAGACTAAGCCTCAGCAGGCTACACCCTCGAAGAAGAGAACACCTCCAGCAAAAACTCCGAAGGCACCAGCTAAGAAACTGAGGAAAGTCATTCCGAACGTGCCTACTGAATCTGAGGTTTCTCCTGAAGTTCCTGCTGCTCAGGCCACTCAGCAACCTATTCGGCCTCAGCGGCTGATAGACGAGTCAGAATCATCTGAGAAGACTCAATCAGTGGAGAAGGCCGTCTCCAATGAGGAACCCATAGAAGTGGAACAAGGGGATGCTACTGAAGCACATAGCGAGGAGATTCAGCGTCTTGACAGCCCCCTCTCAGTTCCACCACTCAGCAGTGTGCCTCCTGCTGAGACTCAGACGTCTCCCATAGACTTGGAGTCCGAGACAGCATCTGAAGAAGAGACAATTGGGATGGAAGCTTCAGTGATCATATCCAGAGCATCCCGAGAGATTCTTCAACAGATTCCAGAGCTTGCTGACTACTCTGATCTGTTGCTCATTGCAAAATCAGCAAGGCTCCACATGTTGCTGCAATTTCAGGAGTGGCCCCAACTACAACGTCTAGTACTCCACTACTCCCCGCCAGCCTTCATGAAGAAGAATTGAAGTTGAGGGAGCAAATAGGCTACTCTGAGCCTGCTGACCTCAGCACCATGGAGAACCTGAGGGCTACTATGTTGGCAATGATACATGACAGGCAGCTAGCTACCGGCTCAGCACCCTCAGATGGATCAGACCACGATGGTCAAGATCCACCCTGATGATTCGAGGCCCGGAAAGCCCGATGAGGAAAATCCCCCGTGACAAGGATACACATGCTATCGAACAAGCTCAACCTCCACTCCGTATCCTTGGACTCGCGAAGTCCACGGCTGGTGCTTCGTCCTCAGCAGAGCCCGCTCAGCTCTTGCTGGAGTCGACTTACGAAGCAGCGCCTAGCCCAACTTCTAAGAGATCTCGATCCGTAGCAAAAGCTCTCACTGCTCAAGGAATCCAGAATCGAGCTCTTGCGAAGGCCATCCACAAGGTGTGGAAACAGACTGCGCTAGCCACAACCAATGAGCTACGGGGCCGAAAACATCGTATCTAAATCGCCCGCCCCCGTTGTCTCCGAAATTGTATCCGAAGCTTTGGCTAAGCAGCAGAAGCAGTTTGATGCTCAGCTCAGAATCATTCAGGAAGGACAAGCCAAACTTCTCGAAGCATTCCAGGTTTCAATATCTACTCATACTGAGTCCTTCACTGAACAAGCCCAGGTCACGGAGATCCGACTTGACAACATTCAACTGGTCGTGGAGGATAAGATTTCGAGAAGCCGACGTAATTCAAGGGCAAAGAATCGACCTCTCCCATAAGCAATACTCGGAGGAACCGACTAATGAGAGGAATGAGCTGCACTTGGCACCGACAAAGATCCATGATGATCGGGACGAACTGTCCGCTGTCTACACACGCCTAGACAAGAAGGTACTCGTCCCTACCCCGGCTGTAATTGATGATGCCAAAAAGGGGGAAGGAAAAGAGAAGAGTACGGAAGGAAAAGAGAAGAGTACGGAAGGAAAAGAGAAGAGTACTGAGAAGCCGACCCCTACCAAAACTACTGCCAAATTACTTAAGAGGACAGCTTCACTGAGATCTGAGAAAAAGACCAAGTCCGTGACTGAGATAAGCAGGACTCAGACTCAGACTCAGACAGAGGGTAAGGCCCAGGGTGTCTTGTCTGCGAGCACAGCTGAGACTGACCCAAGTAACTCAGGAACCCAGGCTACTCATGCAACCCAGACTCCGACTGATTTTATCAAGGAGGTTGCAGAGTATGCTGAGCAGGAAGAGTGAGAAGAGGAAGAGGCTCCTCTCCCTCCACCTGTTCAGGGAAAAGGCAAGAAAGTGATGATTCTCCCAACCCCTCCAGCCAAGAAAACAAAGAGATACATTTCAGCTGAGGAGGAGGCTCAAATTGCAGCTGATGAGAAGCTGGCAAGGGAGATTGCTGAAACAGAAGCTGCTAATAAACCAAAGTCTAAGCCTGTCAAAGGAAAGACAAAATCTCCAGCTCGAGGAGGAAGAAAGCCTGCTAGGATACCTCAAAGGAAACTGATCATCGAGGATGAAGAAGATAGGGAGAAGGAGAATGAGCAAAAGCAGCAAAGCACTGAGAAGCAGGGTACGTCAAAAGAAAAATCAAGTACCCCTGCTGAATCTGAAGATATTCCTTTGAAAGCCACTGAAGCCCAAGATGATGAAATTGAGGCCATATTCGACCAAATGAACAGATACTTATACAGAGGCGAAGAGGCTAGACATGTTCAGGCTGCCAGAGACAGAATCTGGGAGGCAGACCTTGAAGCACTGAGAAAAAGAACTGAGGAAGAGGTGAGGCTGAGAGTACCTTCAAAAGCTGATATTCCTTATCGATACAGAAGGTTCAGGAAGCCAGCTGATCTGAAATCGCACAGATGGCCAAAGACAGACAATTGGATACCTGCTCAATTTACTCAGAGATGGGAATCGGCAAAGATAGAGTTCATCAAGCGCAATTATTTCTGGAGGTTCTGGCCCAACATGACTAAGGCTAATGCCTACACAGAATGGATGATGATAAGTGAACCTGATCTATACATATACTTGCATAAAGCCGTATCTGAAGGTATAGAAGTCAGTGTTCCGGAGCCTAGAATCATACCTCCACCTAGAAGAAATGATGACTCAATCCACTTTGGGGTAATAGAAGCTGAAGTGAAGTATGCTGCATCAAAGAGAGAACTGGACGAAGATGAGCCAACAGACTTTGCTACATACTTGAAGCTGAGGAAGAACACATACCGGATGTATGGAGTGCCACTGCCAGAGACGCAATCTCAAGGATTCATGGACAGGATCAAGCAGTTTAAGGGCTCTTAGGCTTAGTTCTGATCTTCCTAGCTTAGCAAGATTTGTAATTGTACTGATCTGAATAACTCATATATACAAATCTGATTTTGGCTCTGACAACCACTTGTTGTCTATTCAGCCGTGTTTGTATTATGCTTTAACACTCAGAATCACTGAAGTGATGACTGACTCACACACTCACTCTATTTACTTTCTTGTCAGTTTATTACTTTGTTAGATTCTACTAGTCTAGTTTCCATGTAATGGGGGAAATTGTGTTTTGCCCTGTTTTCTCAGTAATCTAGAACTGCTGGAACAACTCCGCTGATCCTACCTGTAATACTGTAAGGAGCTCTGTTTATGTTAGTTTAGTGTTAGCATAGATGATAGGTTTTGGCATCATCAAATAGGGGGAAATTGTTGGGTGATGATTCTATCCTCAGCATAGTCTTTCTTGGTGGGAAATGATTCTATCTTCTATACTGAACCATGCTCAGCAGCCTTGTGCTCTGAATGTTGAGAAGATTTGAAGATCCCAAAACCCTATCTGATTGGTGAACCATTCCATTGTAATCGTTATTTTTGTCTCCCGAGGTTTCGCACTCGGTAGACACTCGCTCCGATCAAGGCGCTCGGCAAATTATCCGCCTTAACACCGGAAGTAGAAAACTCGGCATATCTTGGACTCAGCGAGGAGCAAAGATATCGAAAGAGTCGATGGAACCGAACTCGCAGAGCAGTTCATCGAACTCGTAGCTGATCTTCGGTAGACTTTACTCAGCTATCTACCTACTGAATACGGGATCGGACTCAACATCGGTAGACAGTCTTCTGAACTGTCGATACTTTTGAAAAACAATCAGCATTGTCATATACGAGGAAGAGAGAAGTCGCCTTCGTTTGCCTTGAAGTCTCGTGGCTGTCTCAACCACTCTATCCGCCTCGACGAATGACAAGAACACACGTGTCTTCTCACCGCTAAAGCCGCAATCAACCCTTTACCTAAAAAGGTGGGAAAGCACACTGTTACCTACTTCAAAAGAGCCGTTTGCTACCAAAAGAGAGAGAAAGAAGAAGATCGTCTCCAACGGATCTTTTCCAATCTCTGCTCTATAAATAGAGGGACATTTCAAGGAGAGAGAATGTGCATAAGCTTAAACGACGAAAACATACACAAGCATTCAAACGAGCTAGAACCAGAAAACCCTAAGTCTTCCGCAAGAACTTGAAGATCTATCTCCGGCGAAAGACTACCTTCTCAGCTCATAGGGAACCAAGGTAAACTGTTAGAAGAGCCTCTAATATCCAAATCGACGATACACGAACCTAAAGCTTATTTCAGCTGTTCATCGATCTAGAAGCTACATTCTCATTCCCTATCCCTCTAACCCTAAGCTCAACCGAATATACTTATAGCTTAGACGAAGGAGTTCATATTTGAACCCAATCCTTATTGTAAAAGGACTCCTTCATAGTTGGAGAAGTTTGTCAAACACTTTAGTTTGATGCCTTTGTAAACTAGGACTTGCTCAGTATAATCCCCAAGCCACAGCTTTGTCCTGTGCACAAGCTGACTGAGACTAACTCAGTATAATAAATAGCCTCCTGAACCTTCGGGACAGTGGACGTAGGATCGATTGATATCCGAACCACTTTAAAAATACGTGTCTCGTTATTGCTTTCTGATTACTGTTGCATTGATTTTACTGTTCATACTGAAAACCTTCTTTAAAATCATACAACCTGTCTCAAAGATACCGAACCGACTACTTGCTAAACTGAGACTTGCATAAAACGGTTTTCCACTCAACTGATTAGGGCCTACACTTTTCCGCACCGCTGGACTCTACCTGTTTGATACTGAATTCTGACTCAGTCAGCTAGCAGATCTCCGTAGAGTCAGACTCTTTGCCACACACGATTCAGAACAGCTATTTGGTCTGCTGAATTATTTCAGTACGACACTTTCCTGAACAGGACTGTTCGTGTTCGAAGTTGAGAAAATCGGATTCAGGTGTATTCACCCCCCCTACACCTGACCGTACACTCGGGACCAACAAGAACTAAGAACATAACATTACTGTTGGATTGAGTTATTGGACGCTTCATATTTTGCAATCACTTAAAATCTCGAAATGCACCTTTAAGACAAAAAGTTTGTACTAATGTTATTTTTGTAATCCTGCACAATCTAGTAATTTTTTTTAATCTTCTTGTCTGTTGTTGTAATCGCCATTTTCGTTCTCTTCTAAATTTTCGTTAATAATTTCATCTTTTCTTCATTTTTCATTGGTTGTGCATATTTTTTTCCCATTACTTGTGAAAATTTTCTCCAGTAATTGTGCATTTTTTCTCTATTACTTCTTCATATTTTTCTTAGTAATTGTGCATATTTTTTCTCATTATTGTTCATATTTCCTCTATAATTGTACATTTTTCCCAAAATTGTGCAAATTGTGTATTTCTGAATCAAAATAATCAACTACACACCTCCAAATCCGAAGTAGCTCCGAAATGGAGGGAAGCACCTCAGCACATTCTCTTCGCAAAACGCGAATGCCTAGAACACCAACACCACTCACGTCGCCACCCATGTTCAAAACCAGCAATGGAGAAACACCGTCAGTGAATATTCATGAAAAAAAGGTATCGTGTGCGTCTAATTGAAGGGAGGCAGTTTTAGGATTGTCTGCGGTATATTGAAAAGAATGGGAAGTGGGAAAATTAGGTTTTGTTTATTTTAATAATGGGATTTTACTATTGTCATTTTTGTGCAGATTTTTATTACTGATTGTGCAATTCACGGATTACAATACAAAAATCATTATGGGCCATCTATTACCAAAATCTAAAGGCTAAGAAATGTTCTTATTTCTTACTTTAAGAGGTGTTTCTATTTGAACCCTCCCCTTTATTTATATATAGATTATGTATATATATATACATAAGGTACGATGCTACTAAAAATCATCCCTTACATAAAAACTAAGAACCAATGTACACCATAGATCTTCATTTGATATATGATGTACAATTAATCTATTTTTTTAAATTTATTAATTCATGTTGGTATATGTGATGCCCAACATCCTTCCAGCTACACGGTGTCGGGCTATGTGATGCCCGACACCACGCCCATGCGCGGTGGAGCAGCGTTCGAACTGTAACCGTGGCGCTGACTGCTACGCAATGAGGAATAAAAGTTGCGCCATCACCACCAGCAATTGCTTTTTGGCATAGTGATAAACGTTTGAGGTCTAACAATTTACAAAACTAGGAAAAGAGTAAAATGGTAAACAACAATATTAATAATTAAGTTGAAGAAAAAAGAGAGAAACCCTAGTAACCTACCACCTCTCGCCTGCCACCGACAATCGCCATCGCCGCCGCCGCTAGCTAGAGAGAGAATGAGAGTTAGATTATATATTATAAGTATGATGAATTGTGTATGTAAAATCACAATATGCACAAACACAATCAACGTTATGCATAAAAATCACGGAATTATGTGATGAACAAAATTATAATTCTCGCAAGTGCACAGATCGGTATAATACCTAATCTAGCAACGCCCGAGGTCGATCTCACAATGACTCAGCTGGGTTCTAATTACTCTAATTATTTCACTATCTACTGGTCATAAACTGCGTTTAGTTTATTCTAGACTACGAAATAAAAATAACAAGAAAGTAAATTAAAGTAAAGCAAAGCAAAGTGGGTAATGGGTGTGGTTTCAAGTTTGATGAAGAGTGCAGAGGTTTAACAATCACTATGTCTAAGATGATCGATTCATTCTCATTCTCTAGCTAGCATTTATAAATTTCTTTTGTTAGTTCATCCACTAAGGCTCTAGGAATTCCGTATGATGGCGGGAGATCTCTAACTTATAATCTTAAGGGTCAATCAAGTGATCATATCATGAACATGAGGATCGTATCATTCGCAAGGATTTAAAGAACCATCTAAACTATCACAAACCAATGGTGACAATCTAGACACTTAATTGGAGGTCTAAATAAATAACTGGGTATGATCTGTCGTATTACCTATTACCTCTATTCTCTACAATTATCTAAGATGATGGCCAATTACGTTAAAGAATCATAGAGAAATCAAAAGCAAGCTCAACAATTAAGAAACAAAAAAATTCATTCATTGAAAAAGTAGGGTTTGAATCAATTCATCAAAAACATAGATTCGGCTAAACCCCCACTCAAAGGGATTTAGCCACTCATATTCGTAGGAAACACAATCACAAGATATGCAAAAAGTATCCATAGAAAGGAAGTATCAAAAACCCTAAACAAAACTAAGATAGAATTATACAACCTAGAACCTCGTAGATTGATCCTCGCACTTGGTTCTTTGGTTGTAGTCTTCAGTCTTCACCTTGAATCTACAATGGAGGGATGTCGTGGATGTTTCTCTGCTCTAGAGGGTGGTAGAAGTTGAAAATAAGGTGTGTGATCCGAAAGAATGAAGTCCGGAAGGATTTATATAGACTTCGAGCCGTCGAAAAAGTTATTCTGAGCCTTAAAACGACGCGGACCGCGGTCTAGCACAAAACACGGACCGCGGTCCAAATCCCTAAAAAATTCTGAATTTCAAATCAGAACACCCCAAACCGCGGTCTAGCACAAAACACGGACCGCGGTCCGATTGCTTCGTAGGAGGCACTCCCGTCTGCAATTTTCTACGCTGACCAGTCTTTGGAAAAACGCGATATCTCCTTCGATAACCGTTGGATCTTCACGAAACTTTGCCACAATGTTCCTAAATACATTGAAGTACAATGTGGACGGTGGAGATTGGATTCTATGATCGTTAAACCCGTCTGCTATGCATTTCCCCAACTGCCTTGTTTCAAGACCTCCGAAATACGGTTTCTTCAACATCCGACTTCAAATCCTCTTCATTGTTCATCCAAACGACTCCATCTTTGACAACAATGCATCAATAGTCATGGTTTCTTTCATTTAGGTGTCAAATACCACCAAATATGCTCAAAACTCGAGAGAAACCTACAAAATCAAAAACCATCGAAAGTATACGATTCTAAACAAAAAAAATCTAAAAATAGATATAAATTTTTAGAAATAGGTTTAAAAAGAACACGATGAGATGATATAAAAACACTCATCATTATGCATAAACTAGTCATTTTCTATACATAAAATCTCTTTTTTTTATAATCTAATAAGAAGATTATCGGTCTATCCATAAAATTGCTCAGGTTTATGCATAAACAAATACTATAATATGCACAAAACTTATTTTTATTAAATAACAGAATCTCCACAAAAAAGATATTTTTATGCATAAAATTTTACGGGGTTATGCATAAACAAATATTATAATATTAATAAAACGTGTTTTATTGTACTCCCTTCGTCGCATTTGAAGAGACACGTTTTCGTTTTTGGGTGTCCCATTTGAAGCGACACGTTTTCTAAAAAGAAAATTGACTTTAAAAAAAATACAAATTCTCTTCTACTTTATCATTTCTCTCTCCTACTTTATCACCTACTCTCTCACTATCTCACTCATCTTGTCTCTCTTACTTTATCATATACTTGGTGATCACTGTACTGCACCAAATAATCCTGCAAAACTTGAGAATTATATCAGTATTGTTCACAGGGTATCGAACACAGGGAACGGACGCCTAGACAAATTATTTTTCTACTTATCTATGATTTTAGCTAGCAACCACGCAAGTTTTGGTTTTTTTATTAAACTAAGAAATTATAAAAAACTGAATTGAATTGAAAACTGTATGAACTGGGCAACTGAGAGACAGGTCCAGCAGAATATTCACACACACGTAATTCTAATCCTCGGCACTTAATATGAATTAATCTTAAGAATCTACTAGTTATAGATTCTCGTAATTAAACTGACACAACCCTCACTCCCACTTACTTAGTCGGTAACCGCCATATTGGGTATCGAAACGGCTACTTCCCTAACCTAGCTACAACCTACGTTGTTGGGCAATCAATAGATTTAATAGCTAGATAGCTTTATCGAACTAAGGGAGCCTGTTGGTCCCGAGTGTACGGTCAGGTGTAGAGGGGGGGGGGGTGAATACACCTGAATCCGATTTTCTCAACTTCGAACACGAACAGTCCGGTTCAGAAAAGTTCCGTACTAAAATAATTCAGCAGACCAAATAGCTGTTCTGAATCGTGTGTGGCAAAGAGTCTGACTCTACTGAGATCTGCTAGCTGACTGAGTCAGAATTCAGTATCAAACAGGTAGAGTTCAGCGGTGCGGAAAAGTGTAGGCCCAAATCAGTTGAGTGGAAAAACCGTTTTAGCAAGTCTCAGTTCAGTAAATAGACAGTTCAGTATGCTGAGACAGTTGAATGATTTTAAAGTAGGTTTTCAGTATGAACAGTAAAATCAATGCAACAGTAATCAGAAAGCAATAATAAGACACAGATTTTTAAAGTGGTTCGGATATCAAGCGATCCTACGTCCACTGTCCCGAAAGGTCAGGAGGCTATTTATTATACTGAGTTAGTCTCAGTCAGCTTGTGCACAGGACAAAGCCGTGGCTTGGGGATTATACTGAGCAAGTCCCAGTTTACACAGGCATCAAACTAAAGTGTTTGACAAACTCTCCAACTATGAAGGAGTCCTTTTACAATAAGGAACAAGTTCAAATATGAACTCCTTCGTCTAAGCTATGGATATTACAATAAGATCAGCTTAGATTAGAGAAGGGGAACGAGATAGAACTCTAGAGAGAAGAACTATAAGAATATATCTATGAAAGATTAAGTTCTTCTCTGGATATGGCTTGAATCTTCTAGAGTGTTTGTTCGGTTGAGCTCGGTTCCTTGGATGTGTCCATCATCGTCATGATCGACCTCACATCCTTTTTCTTCTCCTCTCGCTTTTGCGTGAAGAACCTTCTCTATTTATAGAGGTGACCTAGGCATATGTTCGTTGGAGAGGACGATGCCACGTGTCACTCTATGGGGTAGCAAACGGCTTTATTTGAATTCTGTAGAGTCCACTATCTTTAATGAAAGTGGTTGACTTGCAGCTTTATGTCGGAGACTCTGCCAGCTGGCTGCTTGTCATTGGTCGAGGTACAGAGAGTGGTTGAGATCTATTCAGACTTCAAGGTGATACTGAAGCTGACTTCTCAGATGTACGACCTCGGACAACTCTACTGAATTGTTCTTCTGAAGTCCACGGTCAGTTAAAGTAATTGACCGACCGTTGCTGAGTCTGATCTTGATTCAGTAGATAACTTCGCCGAGTCCGCTTCTTCGAAGATCAACTCGAGTATAGTGAACTACTCCCGCCGAGTTCGGGCTCCACCGACTCCTTTCGCATATCTTGCTCCCGCCGAGTCCAGTATTTACTGAGTCTTCTACTGAACACCTCTCAGTATGCTGCTCCTACTGAGTCCAGCTCTACTGAGTCTTCACTCCATGGTATTGAGGCGGATAGTCTACTGATGGTCAGCAGACGGAACTACTGAGCCGGACCATGCTGAAGGCAAGTCTACTGAGTCTGAAACACAAGAGACAAGGGTGTTTACTATGCATATTCAGTCGGTCTATATCAGTCCGACTGACTTCTTTGATACTGAGTTATTCAGCTGAGTGAAGGGTCTTTTACTGAATGCACAGCTGTTGAACTATAGCTAGTCTACTGAGTTCCTAACACGGTGAACTCAGTTAAGCTATAACAATATCGAAGGCTCATCATCCAGCTAAGGTTTTGGGATCTTCAAATCTATCATAGTGAACCTAATTCCCAACAATTTCCCCCTATTTGATGATGCCAAAACTTCTACAAATTTCTCCTAAAAACTTCATACATGCAACTACTAATCTAATCAACACAGTTCCCCCTTTTAATCATGATACCAAATCCCCTAAAACATAAGACATAAGTCTGAAAACTTCCCCCTGGGCAAGTGGCACATAATTACGAGACACGTAGATATATATCAGTGAAGTATGTGTGAGTGTTGAAAGATAAGAATATGCTAAGAAATCTGGGACACTACAGATCTAATTGATAGATACTGAGGATCTGATCTGTAGGCCTTTTTGACCTCTTGGTTCCCGCTGAGTTGGATCTGGGTGTTTTGGGGCTTGAACCTTGGATCTTCCTTTGATAGCTGGGCTGAGGTGTTTACATCTTCTGTTCATTCCTTGTTTGAGGGGTTGTAGATTCTGCGTGACGAGTTCCCCCTTGGACAAACCTATCAGCCAGCTGATCGGAGCTTTTCTGTCCTTCAGTAGTCGCTCAGCCATTAAGATCTCTTCAAAGTCCTTATACCTGAATTATCAAACATTAAGAACATGGTATAGGATGCTATGAAGATTATGCAATATGCGCATGCTGAGAAAACGATTTTTCAGGATCAGTTCAGTTAGACCAGAGCTCTTATCAGAAGAACACCATGCACTTTGATCAGAAGTACATCGTGCGCTTTGATCAGAAAAACACTATGCTCTTTGATCAGAAGACCACCGTGCGCTCTGATACCAATTGTTGGTCCCGAGTGTACGGTCAGGTGTAGAGGGGGGGGGGGTGAATACACCTAAATCCGATTTTCTCAACTTCGAACACAAACAGTCCTGTTCAGGAAAGTGTCGTACTGAAATAATTCAGCAGACCAAATAGCTGTTCTGAATCGTGTGTGGCAAAGAGTCTGACTCTACTGAGATCTGCTAGCTGACTGAGTTAGAATTCAATATCAAATAGGTAGAGTTCAGCGGTGCGGAAAAGTGTAGGCCCAAATCAGTTGAGTGGAAAAACCGTTTTAGCAAGTCTCAGTTCAGTAAATAGACAGTTAAGTATGCTGAGACAGTTGAATGATTTTAAAGTAGGTTTTCAGTATGAACAGTAAAATCAATGCAACAGTAATCAGAAAGCAATAATAAGACACAGATTTTTAAAGTGGTTCGGATATCAAGCGATCCTACGTCCACTGTCCCGAAAGGTCAGGAGGCTATTTATTATACTGAGTTAGTCTCAGTCAGCTTGTGCACAGGACAAAGCCGTGGCTTGGGGATTATACTGAGCAAGTCCCAGTTTACACAGGCATCAAACTAAAGTGTTTGACAAACTCTCCAACTATGAAGGAGTCCTTTTACAATAAGGAACAAGTTCAAATATGAACTCCTTCGTCTAAGCTATGGATATTACAATAAGATCAGCTTAGATTAGAGAAGGGGAACGAGATAGAACTCTAGAGAGAAGAACTATAAGAATATATCTATGAAAGATTAAGTTCTTCTCTGGATATGGCTTGAATCTTCTAGAGTGTTTGTTCGGTTGAGCTCGGTTCCTTGGATGTGTCCATCATCGTCATGATCGACCTCACATCCTTTTTCTTCTCCTCTCGCTTTTGCGTGAAGAACCTTCTCTATTTATAGAGGTGACCTAGGCATATGTTCGTTGGAGAGGACGATGACACGTGTCACTCTATGGGGTTGCAAACGGCTTTATTTGAATTCTGTAGAGTCCACTATCTTTAATGAAAGTGGTTGACTTGCAGCTTTATGTCGGAGACTCGCCACCGGCCGCTTGTCATTGGTCGAGGTACAGAGAGTGGTTGAGATCTATTCAGACTTCAAGGTGATACTGAAGCTGACTTCTCAGATGTACGACCTCGGACAACTCTACTGAATTGTTCTTCTGAAGTCCACGGTCAGTTAAAGTAACTGACCGACCGTTGCTGAGTCTGATCTTGATTCAGTAGATAACTTCGCCGAGTCCGCTTCATCGAAGATCAACTCGAGTATAGTGAACTACTCCCGCCGAGTTCGGTTCCACCGACTCCTTTCGCATATCTTGCTCCCGCTCGAGTCCAAGTATTTACCGAGTCTTCTATCGAACACCTCTCGCATGTCTTGCTCCTACTGAGTCCAGCTCTACTGAGTCTTCACTCCATGGTATTGAGGCGGATAGTCTACTGATGGTCAGCAGACGGAACTACTGAGTCGGACCATGCTGAAGGCAAGTCTACTGAGTCTGAAACACAAGAGACAAGGGTGTTTACTATGCATATTCAGTCGGTCTATATCAGTCCGACTGACTTCTTTGATACTGAGTTATTCAGCTGAGTGAAGGGTCTTTTACTGAATGCACAGCTGTTGAACTATAGCTAGTCTACTGAGTTCCTAACACGGTGAACTCAGTTAAGCTATAACAATATCGAAGGCTCATCATCCAGCTAGGGTTTTGGGATCTTCAAATCTATCATAGTGAACCTAATTCCCAACAGAGCCTAATATAGGAGACTACTCGTATGTTGGGCATCTAATAATCTCCTATCGGTTTAATCCAATTATATTAATGAATAATTTCGCTACTTACCTAGCGTTGTTCCACGAGAAACGATGGAAGTACTAAGTTAGCTACAGACTATGCAACCTAGGGTGATCAGGCATAAATTATTAGTCAGATTAATTAATTCAGAACTAACCCAAAACCCTTTTGATTAATTATTCGAACCTAAGCCTCATGTACTGTTCATGTGTGCATTTACATTTTGTCGGACCCTAAAAGATTTAGCTACTCATGCAGACGCTTCGGTTGGGCAACTGGGATAGTTTACAGAACAGAAACATAGACATGAATAACTCTAGATCTAGCATGAACGAAATTTAAAAGACTTAAAGCATGAAATAGCAGAATTATTAAACCTATGAAATTAAACTAAAACTTGAATTAAAATAGCAACGGAGTTCAAACGTAAATTCGATGTTCCTACATAAACGATTAACTACGAATGGAAATTAAAACAAGAATTCAAACTACGAAATTAAAAACATCAAACCAACGGAAATAAATGAGTGTTTCTTCTTCAACTAAAAACTACGGAAGGTCGGAAATGGAACGGCGGTCGGCGGTCTTCGGTGTCGATGGTTCGGCGGCGACGGAAATGGATTGGCGGCGGTAGAATTTTCTCTCGGATTTGGGAAGGGAGTAACGGCGTGAATGTGTAGCGTGGGTTGAAGATTCGAAGACTTAGGCGTAACGTCGTAGCGTGTGTGTAATTTTCATGCCTTTCTCTTCCTTTATATACTCCTTATCTTCCTCTCCAAGTTAGGTCAAATCCTTCTTTGATAAGGAAAGGGATTTGGATAGATAAGGAAATAATATCTTTCCTTATCCATCACAAAATATCTTCAAGATACATTCCTTCTCACAAATCCGCGTCCACGTCATCAATTATGTGCCCTTTTCGTCATCAAACATTGCCAAATATTATCCTCGTCATCATGCCACGTCAGCACCAAAAACTTACATTTTTCACCACTTCGAGTGCACCGGTTGACCAATTGAGGCACTTTTCGGCCAGAAATTACTAAGTACGGAAACGACTCATCAAATATCCTTACACTTGATTTATACTCGCCCTCGAGTATAAGAAGAGATAAAAGATAAGTACTTAGTCATTTCGGCCAATCCCCAAGACTCAAAACAAAAATAAAAGACTTAAGACACGACATAACAAGGACACAATGACACGGACAAAACTAAGACACGAAATAAACACATCGACTCAAAACAAAAACATGAAAAACAACGACATGAATCAGCACCAATCAATCCGAAATTCTCAACACCAAATAACTAGTCAAGCAAATCAAATCATGCAAGTATGCTCTCATCAAGCAAGTAAACAATGCATACTTTGAAACTAGGCACACATATATCAACTTGGTCAAAATCTAAACAATGTGGATCTCCTCAAGGTTCGCTAGACACTCATCAAGTCTAGGTCCGGTTCAAGCCACTCAAGAAAATAAATCCACGCAATCACGATAAGAGATCGTCACAATAGCAATATCTAGGAGGTCTTTCTCATTAGGTTATAATGGGGCTTAGGAATTAGACAAATTGATGTTGGTAAGGGTCCTAGGGGTACTAAGCTCCATCAAAATTACAATTCAATGTTATGCATGTCAAACCCTCTTACTTGTGCAATTAATAAAAAAATTCAAAACATCCCACCACTTAACAATTTCGCACAAATGCTACAATTATTCTATGCACCCATTTTTTTTCTTTTTTTCTGCCACATCTCTTTTTTTTCCTTAATATTTCATATGTATTTTTTTCGTGGCAAATTTTTTTCTTCTTTTTCCACATTCTGGGTTTAGACTGGCTCAACTGGGCAATCAGGCCACTTAAAATCTGCTTTTTCGTTAGGAGCCTATACATTCAAACTTTTGGCCTATTCATTTTTTTTGCAGCACCTCTTAATTGGGCAGGCGGAGGACATATATAACAATCCTCTAAACAACATCTATTATGCACAAGAAAATTTATAAGACATGCAATAACATGGGTCAAGAGAAAGTTTAAAAGGCATTGGCTAAATTTTTACTAACTCGTATCAAAGAATCGGTCAAGGCTCAATTTTGGCTCATTAGGGGATAATTTAGGGTCATAAATATTTTATCGCGGCCGTGTGGCTAAAAATCCCTAGTGCCTCCTATCATTTATCACAAGTGACTCAAACATATTGTGATTTTGCGGATAAACACTCTCAAAAGAAATAGTAAGAAATGTCCTACTTTAAGCTCAAATCTAATTTAAGTGAATGGTTAATAAAATTCGATCCAACAAAGTTTATTTTTCTTCATCCAAAATTACATACACATATGTGTCTAGATCTAATTTTCACAAAGTCTACAAGCAAGAATATTGAAACACAAAAGCACAAATAAGACATGCTTGAGCATAGGAAACGGCGTATCAAAAATAAAAAAATTTGCATGCTTCGACACAACAAAATACCCACCTCCTTACACTTAAAACTTGCTCGCCCTCGAGCAAGAAAAAAAGACAAAACAAAGGGAGAAGGCATGACAAAATAAACACAAAACACCCTCCTTACACTTGATCCCTACCAAGTGTAAGAACAAACTAAAACAAAAGACAAAAGAAAACAAATAAAATAAACATCCCCTCCTTACACTTGAACCCATTCAAGTGTAATGACACAAAAGACTCACAAAAACTGCCTCAAACCATAAAACAAAAACGAAAAATAAAAACTGGGGAGAAAAGTTACTTGGCGCCTCGCTTGGGCAAGCGAGGCAGTCGGCTCATCACAGTATGACGAATGGAAAATATCGGGCAACACCTGCACTTAAGTGAAGTGATCACACTTAGCCAAGAATCTGAAAAAGAACACACCAAGCATAAAATCATTCGGAAACAAAACACAAAATAAAATAACGAAAATTACTAAAAACGTGGGTTGCCTCTCGAAAGCGCCTATCTTTACAGTCTTCGGCTAGACCATCTTCCAAGATCAATCGTGTGACAGTATGCGCAGTGGAGTCACATCCACTACATTGATCACCCGCTTCATCTTCTTCCCACGCTCTCTATGCCACTTGAAATCGTTAGAGGCATTCTTCCGAAATTTTTCCTCACACGTGGTTGATGGCCTATCCACCTGCAAGACAAGGATAGTCTGCTCCCTTGCTTCCCTTTTCTTGTCTCTTTCAGGTTGGGGCTTCAATCCCATGGTTTTCAGCCATTCTACTACAAAATCGTCTTGATTGGGCAACTGAGACACACTGCTGGCAGACGCCAATTCTGGAGTTGCATATAAGGCCGAGATGCTTTCTCTGATCTCCTCGTCCCTCATATCCTTGAGATCTGATTCGGTCAACCCTTGAGTCAAGGTGACCTCCATTTTATCCTGCAACACATACGTCTCAAGATATTCTTGGACAATAGCATCAATGGAGTCAGTAGAAAAAACATTCTCAATTTCATGATCATAGTGTTTCTTAAGTGGTTCAGCAATGCGATGAACATAAGTTTCGTTATGGTATGCAACACTTATCGAACCCTCATCCACATTAATTATAGCCTTTACAGTTTTTAAAAATGGCCTACCCAATAACACACCCGCAGTTCCTTCAACTTGCCTATCATTCGTGTCAATTACATAAAAATTAGCCGGATAGAAAAAATTTGATTTGGACTAAAATGTTCTCCAGTAGGCCAATCGGAGCGATGCATGACCTATCCGCTAATTGAATAATCACCTTAGTGGATATTAACTCACCTTCTACCAATTGGTTATATAAAGATAAAGGCATAACATTTATGGATGCACTTAGATCACACATGGCTTGTTTAATCATAACATCACCCATCAGACATGGAACTGTAAACATACCTGGGTTGGCACATTTAGCAGGCAACATCTTCTGTATGATTGTTGATACTGTGTGGTCGAACATGACTTTTCCGGACTTGGAAACCTTTCCGGCAATGAAATTCTTCACAAATTTCCCGAACTTGGGAATCTTTACGGCTTCTAGGAAAGGGATATTTATCTCCAATTTCTCGAACAACTTCATGTAATCCATGTTTTCCTTGTTCGGCGTTCTCTTCCTTTCCAAAGCTTCAAAAAATGGTGGAGGTAGTATCATTTCAAACTCTGATTGGCCAGTCAGAACAGTCTCCTCATCCTGTTCTGGTTCAGCATCTTCAGCATGCTGTTCTGCTGGGCGGTAGGGTCGTTCAGGCTGTTCTGCGGCCTTCTTCTTCTCTGCTAGCTTTTCTGGGTGTCTCGGTTGCACAATCGGGTCAAACAGTTATTTTCCTCCACGCAGCGTAATCTGATTGCAGTTGTGGGCATTTGGATTGGGTTGTATTTGAGCTTGTGAAGGTAAATGCTCTGGACCTCTCTTCAGATCTTGGAGTGAACTGGCCAGTTTGGACATTTGCTTAGACAAATTTGCCAAAGTAACATGTTGATCCATCTTCAATTGTTGCATCTCTTCCTTCATGGCTTGAATATCATTTTGATTTGAAATTATCTTCTTCTCCATCTGCCTCTGATATGTAATTGATTCCTTTTGAGAACCAATCATTTCGCGCATCAATTCTTCAAACAAAGAAGATCCCTGGTCCGCCTGGCCAGGCGATGGACCTTGCTGCTGATATATTCAATTGTGCGGAGGCTTGTATGTTTGAGACGGTTGTTTTGCATAGTTTGTACCATTAGTAGGTGTCTGGTACAAATTGTCATAGCAGTGGATGAGTTGTTGTACTTGACTTTCTGGAAATTCCACTCGGTTGTGCAGTCGGGCACCGTTCTCTCCATCTGTTTCCTTTTTACCGCACATACTTAATTGACTTACATTAGCCATAGCATTCGGATTAGGTTGAGTATGAGCTGTAAGCTGTCCTTGAGTGCTCTTCATCTCTTGCATCGTAGAATTTAGCTTATTCATCTGCTTGGCCAAGTTTTCCATTGTAGCTTGCTGATCCTTTTTTGTCTGATTTATCTTCCGCTGCATTTGTTGTTGAAATACAGTAGTGTCCTTCTACGAAGAAACCATTTCAGCCAAAAGCTAGTCTAATGGCTTCTGCTGCTCCGGTTGGGCAACCGGAGGACTCTGCTGCTAAAACTGCCTTTGATGCGGAGGCCTATACGCCTGCTGATAGCTATGCTGATTAGGAGTCTGGTATGGTCTTTGATAACTCTGTTGCTGCTGGTATGATTGCTGAAATTGTTGTTGAGGCGGATTCATTGGTTGAAATTGCTCTTCCGGTTGCCTCCAACGAAGGTTCGGATGAACCCCTTGTTGTCCGCTCCAATTTCCAGCTACATTTACCTCTTCTCCCGGACATTGCAACGACGTATGTCCTTTCTCTCTGCATGCTCCATATGAATGATCGACAATCGATCGACTCGAAGCAGAATCGTTATGCTTAAGTAGTAAGTCTAGTTTGTCTTGCAACTGGCTGAATTTGGCCTCCACTTTCATGTCGATCTCGTCCAAATAATTGGATTAAGACCAATTAACAGCATTCCTCGTTGTTCTCGGCCCTTTATATTGCGAGGTGGATTCCGCAAGTCCTTCAATTATGTTTCTTGCGTCTTCGTACAGACTTGTATGGAAATTCCCTTTTAGACCGATATCGACCATGACTTTTGCTTCGTCGGTCATACCTTGATAGAAGATTTTCAAAATCTCCACGTCTGAATAGCCATGGTTAGGACAACTATCGACAAGTCGTCCAAATCTCTCCCAATATGCGCCGAAAGTCTCGTCGATTTCTTGAGCGATCCCGGAAATCTACTTCTTAAGTGCATTCGTCTTTGATTGCGAGAAATACTTCTTCAAGAAGACCGTGCGCATCTGGGCCCACGTCGTGATCGTGTTTGGCTTTAGACTTAAAAACAACGCTTGTGCTCCGTCGTGGAGAGTGAATGGAAAAGCCTTGAGCTTGAACACGTCCAGGTTGCCCTGCCGGTGCAGGTTATAGACTTGGTCTAACGACGACAAAAAGAAATTTGGATTCTCGTTCGTCCTTCCATAAAACTTCGGCATGGCAGCGACCATATTCAGCTTGACATCAATTTGTTCGGTAGGTGTGATTTGGATTGGATCGGGTAGGCGCTCCCATGTCAAGCGATTCGGCATTCATCCTCAAGGGTTGTAGATCGTGCACTTCTTCCATCCCTTCCTCCTCTAATTCCGAGCTAGTTACTGGAGTATTCTACCTTGTTCTGTCGAACAAAACAGTCTCTCGTTCTGAGTCGCTGGTCTGATCACCGGTGTCTGTTCTGTCTCCTGGTTGGGCAGTTGAGACGTCTGCTACCTTAGACAGATTATGTTGCTTTTGCAGTTTTGTCTCCTTCCTATTCCTCTTTGTTGTTTTCTCGATCTCGGGATCAAATATCAGATTAGGGTTGGAAGTCCTGCTCATGCAACATCAAAAGGCACAAAAAAAATTAGTAGGAAAAATAAAGAAAACTAGTCGCCAATTTGGTGATCGCTGTATTGCACCAAATAATCCTGCAAAACTTGAGATTATATCAGTATAGTTCACAGGGTATCGAACACAATGAACGGATGACTAGACAAATTATTTTTCTACTTAGCTATGTTTTTAGTTAGCAACCACGCAAGTTTTGGTTTTTTTTATTAAACTAAGAAATTATAAAAACTGAATTAAATGGAAAACTGTATGAACTGGGCAACTGAGAGACTGGTCCAACAAAATATTCACACACACGTAATTCCAATCCTCGGCACTTAATATGAATTAATCTCAAGAATCTACTAGTTATAGATTGTCGTAATTAAACTGACACAACCCTCACTCCCACTTACTTAGTCGGTAACCGCCATATTGGGTATCGAAACGGCTACTTCCCTAACCTAGCTACAACCTACGTTGTTGGGCAATCAATAGATTTAATAGCTAGACAATTTTATCGAACTAAGGGAGCCTAGTATAGGAGCCTACTCGTATGTTGGGCATCTAATAGTCTCCTATCGGTTTAATCTAATTATTCTAATGAATAATTTCGCTACTTACCTAGCCTTGTTCCATGAGAAACGATGGAAGTACTAAGTTAGCTACAGACTACGCAACCTAGGGTGATCAGGCCTAAATTATTAGTCAGATTAATTAATTCAGAATTAACCGGAAACCCTTTTGATTAATTATTCGAACCTAAGCCTCATGTACTGTTCACATGTGCATTTACATTTTGTCGGACCCTAAAAGATTTAGCTACTCATGCAGACGCTTCGGTTGGGCAACTAGGACAGTTTACAAAACAGAAACTTAGACATGAATAACCCTAGATCTAGCATGAACGAAATTTAAAAGACTTAAAGCATGAAATAGTAGAATAATTAAACCTACGAAATTAAACTAAAACTTGAATTAGAATAGCAACAGAGTTCAAACGTAAATTCGATGATCCTACTTAAACGATTAACTACGAATGGAATTAAAACAAGAATTCAAACTACGAAATTAAAAACATCAAACCAATAGAAATAAAAGAGTGTTTCTTCTTCAACTAAAAACTACGGAAGGTCGGAAATGGAACGACGGTCTTCGGCGTCGACGGTTCGGCGGCGGCGAAAATGGATTGGCGGCGGTAGGATTTTCTCTCGGATTTGGGAAGGGAGTAACGGCGTGAATGTGTAGCGTGGGTTGAAGATTCGAAAACTTAGGCGTAGCGTCGTAGCGTGTGTGTATTTTTCGTACCCTTCTCTTCCTTTATATACTCCTTATCTTCCTCTCCAAGTTAGGTCAAATCCTTCTTTGATAAGGAAAGGGATTTGGATAGATAATGAAATAATATCTTTCCTTATCCATCACAAAATATCTTCAAGATACTTTCCTTCTCACAAATTCGCGTCCACGTCATCAATTCTGTTCCCTTTTCGTCAACAAACATTGCCAAATATTATCCTCGTCATCATGCCACGTCAGCACCACAAACCTGCATTTTTCACCACTGCGAGTGCACCGGTTAGCTAATTGAAGCACTTTTCGGCCAGAAATTACTAAGTACGGAAACGACTCATCAATACTCCTCTCTCATACTTTATAGTCCACTTTCTTAGTTACCGCACAAAAATAAACGCGTCGCTTCAAACAGGACGGAGAGAGTATAACATAATATCCACATTACAAACAGTTTTATGCACAAAAATATTATTAATTATGCAAAAACCAACACAATATTATGAATACAAAATTACATTTTCTAACAAATTTTTCGGCGGATCGCCTCCACCACCCTCGGTCCGCCGCTGACTACCGCCTCCACCGACCACCACCATCACTGCCACCGCCGTCGCATGAGGTAAGTGTAGGTGTTTGAATTAGTTTCAAAACATAAAGTGTAAAAAGACATACTTATCCTTATTGAAAATTATTTTTTTCCTTTTTTGAATTAAAATTAAAAGTAAAATAAGGAAAAATAGGTGTCCATAGATCAAAAGAATAAAATGTTAAGATTAGTTCTTAGTTTTTATCTAAGATGATTGTTCTTTATATATATATATATATATATATATATATATATATATATATATATATATATATATATAGTTATAAGAAAACCCTCTTAAAGTCACTTAAAGTCTGGAGATGATCAAATAAGAAAACCCTCTTAAAGTAAAAAAGTATGAACAATTATACACCCTTAGATATTGAGATAGATGGTTAGTGTTGGGTGATGATTCTATCCTCAGCAGTGTTGATAAATAGTGGGGAATGACTCAGTCTTCTGTGGTAACATACGACACAGTAGTCCTGTGCTCTGAATAAGTCTGTGAAGATTTGAAGATCCCAAAACCCTATTTTGTTTGGTGAACCATTACGTTGTAAGTTGTTTTGTCTCTGAGATTTCAGACTCAGCAGACCCTCTGCTCTAGTTCAGGCACTCAGTAGATTATCTGCCTCAGCACCAGAAATAGAAGACTCAGTAATACTTGACTCAGCAGGAGCAGTATACTGAAAGAAGTCAGTGGAACTGAACTCACCAGGAGTAGTTCACTGTACTCAGAGCTGATCTTCAGTAGAGCCGACTCAGCAGGAGCATGCTACTGAATCAGAGATCAGACTCAACAACGGCCAGACAGTCTTCTGTCTGTCAGAACCTTTGAAGTCACTTTTCAGTGGAGTCAATACGAGGAAGAGAGAAGTCAGCTTCAAACCGACTGAGACTACCTCAGTATAATAAATAGCTTCCTAATCTTTCGGGACAGTGGACGTAGGATTTTTGTGTCCGAACTGCTTTAAAAACCTTTGTGTCTTGTGTTCTGTTTTTAACTGTTGCATTGATTTACTGTTCATACTGAACACCTTCTTTAAATCATTCAACTGAGTTTCAGCAAACTTAATAGATTGCATTAATCAACTGAAACTGTTTTAATAAAAACGTTGTCCTAACTCAACTGAATTGGGCCTACACTATTCCGCACCACTGAACTCTATCTGCAAGATACTGAATTCTGACTCTCAGTCAGCTAGCAGGTCTCAGTAGAGTCAGTCACTCTGTCAACACGATTCAGAACAACTTATCTGGTCTGTTGAACCTGTTCCGTACGACATCATCCTGAAAAAGGACTGTTCGTGTTTAAGTTGAGAAAATCAGTTTTCAGGTGTATTCACCCCCCCTCTACACCTGAACGTGCTCTCGGGACCAACAATTGGTATCAGAGCGGGAGTTCTATAAGACTCTTGTTATTCTAAAACTGGTCTACTTGAACGGATCCGGAAAACGTTTTCACTGCATATCATTCTTCATTCATATCACTATCTATCATGTCTGATATGTCAGGGATCAGGATGGTACCCATGTTCTCAGTAGAGAACTATGGCGTATGGCGAGTCAGAATGGAGGCACATCTGACCTCCCTCCACGATAGCATGACAGAGGTTCTGGAGGACGGACCTATTATTCCTATGATCAATAGCGTCGTAGCTCAGGATCCAGCAGATGGAGGAGGAATGGTGACCGGGAAGAAAATCCCCAAGGACAAAAGTCTCTTCACCCCAGAGGAGAAGAAGCTTCACAACTTAGACCGCGTCGCCAGAAACGCCATACTAACCACCCTGAGTGATTCCTATCTCGGAAGAGTTCAGGACTGTAAGTCCGCAAAAGAACTCTGTGATGCTCTAGCGCTACTGAGTCGGGGGACTCAGAAGATTAAAGCGAACAAACTTGCGCTGGAACTTCAGAAGCTGGAGAGATTGTCTCTCATGCCTGGTGACATCATTGAAGATCTCAATGTCAGATTTACGAATCTGATGAATTCTATCAACGGGCTGGGAAAGACATTCTCAAACCGAGAGACGAATCTCAAAATTTTGAGGGCACTGCCAGACGGTCATTGGACTCCCTTTGCTACTTCATTGCGTCATTCTGATTTAGATATCGTTACTCCTGACCATATCTTTTCAGAACCTAAAGCAGAGGAATTCGAGTTTGGCTTACCTCAAAGGAAGCAGCGAGCTGAAGCTGACACTAAAATCGACCATACCTTCAAAGCACCAGTCAGCACAGCAGCTCCAGCGTCTAGCAAGGCTGAACCTTCACTCACTGACATACAAGAAGGAAATCTAGCCAAGAAGTACGCACTGCTTGCCGTAAAGTATCGAAGGAGAAGAAGAGGCGCAAGCGAAAGACCAAGGAAAGCAAGGAAGAAAGAGTCACCACCTGCTATAACTGCAAGAAGCCAGGACACTATCAGTATGACTGTCCTAAGCTCGATGCATCGCGAACGAGCAAAGCACGCAAAGCCAGAAGGGAGAAGTTCATCAAGAAGAGATAAGCATACATTGCTGGTGAACTCTCAAACGACTCAGATGAAGTCGACTCCTTCATGGATTCATCTGACGATGAAGAAGCTTTCATGGCCCTAGAGCTTGAAGCTGAAGAAGACGCTGAAAAGTGTCTCATGGCAGGAGAAGAGGATGAGGTAAACTCTCATGAACCATTTAATTCCTCTTCACACTGCACACACGACACTCTTTCAGGTGCAGACGAGAATCTGGACGTCGCGGTCGCATATGAAGAACTACTCGACGAGCAGATTCAGATGAGTTTGCAGCTCAGTAAGACTCTTCAGGAATTGGATACCCTGAAAGTGGAGAATCAGAGACTTTCTCAGGAGAGTCGGGTCGCTTCGAGTCGAAGGACTTGTGTTGAGACTCAGGGAGGAGATAAACTCTCTGATGGCCAAGTCTCAGCATCAAGAAGATCAGATTTCAGTTTTGACCAAAGACTTAACTCAGAAAGATACTGAACTGAGTCTATTGAAGCAAGAGTTGTCAGGACTTCAGACCGAGCATGAAATGCTGAAGAAAAGTGATGATGTCTGGAGGAACCTGATGACAGAGCGATACATGGGCGCTGAAAAGAAACTGGAGGCTATGCTAGCAAGCAACAAGCCCAAGCATTGCAAGGAGGGACTTGGATTCAGCCAGGGAGCCTCCTCATCTGCCCCCGTATGCTCAGAAAATCGGCTAGCTGATAGATTTGTTCGAGGGGAGACCATCAATGCAGACATACTGAACCCCTTAGCCAAGAACAAACAGAACATGAAGGCACCTCATCCTACTCATCAACAATCTGACCCCTTAGCCAAGAACAAACAGAACATGAAGGCACCTCATCCTACTCATCAACAATCTGACAAGAAGATCAGCACCAGATCACCCCAGTTCAGTCAAGGGGGAACCAGCAAAGCTAAATGGACTGATCAGTATGGACCTCCTCAGCTGACACATCCAACTCAGTATGGGTCATATTACTATGATCCAATAGTCATGAGAGGATCCAAAAGTCAGAAAAGGAAGAAGAAAGTCGTACAGAAGGCAAAGGTCAGCAGTCCACCCACTCAGAAGATCCGGACTCCTGAACTTGAAAAGCCTCAGAAGTCAGCAGTGACCAGTCCTGTGGTCAAATATGTTGACACAAGTGGAAAGAAACTGTCTGAGACCACCAGGGTCGTAAGACAGATATGTGTTACCAAAACTAACATCTAAGGACCAAAAAATCAAAAATAAAGGGTACCTAAATATAATTATTTTTTGTAGGTGCACAAGGACCCTTGGTATGTGGACAACGGATGCTCAAGACACACGACGTACCAAAAGGACTTGCTGAAGAATTATACTACTGAAGAAGGACCCCGAATCGAGTATGGAGACAATGCTAAAGGCTACACCAGAGGCTATGGAACACTCAGCATTGGAACTGTAACAGTTCCAAGAGTATCATATGTTGAAGGACTTCTACATAACCTTCTCTCTGTTAGTCAATTTTGTGATAACTCGAATAGAATGATTTTTTACGCTGGTTTCTGTGATGTTATTGATAAATCTACAGGGAAAACAGTGTTATCAGGTTCGCGCAAGAAGAATATCTATGTAGCTGACTGGAACTCAGCTGAACCTGAACCTTGTTTGTTGGCGAAAAATGACAACAGAACAGGGTGGCTTTGGCACAGAAGACTCAGCCATCTCAACTTCAAAACGCTCAACAAATTGGCTAGAAACACTCTAGCAAGAGGACTGCCGAATGAAGTATTCAACAAAGACACTCAGTGTGAAGCATGCCTGAAGGGAAAGCAAACAAGGAATCAAAATCCGCCAGTTCCATCTCCTTCCACTGATGGAATCCTTCAGCTGCTACATATGGATTTGTTCGATCCAGTCTCTCCGGTGACGATCAGAGACAAATAGTATGCATTAGTGGTCATTGATGACTACTCACGCTACACATGGGTCATATTTATTGCCAACAAGTCTAACGTCAAAACAGAGTTACCAACGCTTCTGAAAAGGCTCAGTGTCGAGAAGAACACTAAGATTATCAAAATACGTTCTGACAGAGGAACTGAGTTCCTTAATTTCATGGTGGAGGAGTTCTGCAAAGCAGAAGGAATAGAGCATGAGACGTCTGCTGCGCGCACGCCTCAACAAAATGGGGTTGCTGAGAGGAAGAATCGCACACTCAAAGAAGCAGCAAGAACCCTGCTTGTAGACTCAGGACTCCCAACCAAATTCTGGGCAGAAGCTACTGACACTGCATGTTACACTCATAATCGATCTCTACTGACAAAGCAGCATAAGAAGACACCATATGAACTATGAAACGGCAGGAAGCCTTCTCTATCTTATTTCCATATTTTTGGGTGTTCGTGTTTTATTCACAATAATGGGAAAGATCAGCTGAAGACTTTTGATAGCAAGTGAGACCAGGGAGTGTTCTTAGTGTACTCCCGGGTCAGCAAAGCTTTCAGAGTCTTTAACTATCGGACCTTTTGCGTGGAGGAAAGCCCTCATGTTGTTTTTAATGAGTTTGCTACTGAAGACAGGAGCAGAAACTCTAACACTGAATCTGAGGACATTAGTAAGCAGCTACAGGATCTGAGCTTAAAAGATAAAGTCGAAAAGATCCAGCTGTGTTGGGATGATGATTCAGATGAGGAAACCGAAGACAAGTCTACTGAATCTCAACCAGCAGCAAAAGTAGCTGAACAGATTGACTCTCCAGAACAGAGTCAATTCCAGGTAACTCAGGTCGATGAAGAAACCCCAGTGGTAACTGAGACCTCTACTGAGAATAATAATTCAGGGGGAACTAATGATGTTCCTGAGCTAAATGCCCCTGAACCTGGTGACTCAGTAGATCACACTCTTATAACTGAACTGCTTCAATCTCAGAATAGTACAACTGAAATGCCTAACTCACCTACTATCTGTGTTGAACAAATTTCAGATGAAGAGTTGAAACATCGTAGATCGTGGCTGGATGCTCACACTTCTGACTTAATTATAGGAGATCCTTCAGCAAGCGTAAAGACATGATCCAGATTCTGTCAGGGAGAAAGCGCCTTATATTCCTGCTTCTTGTCTACTGAAGAACCTCAGTCAGTTGAGGATGTACTGAAATATGCTGACTGGATCATAGCCATGCAGGAGGAGCTGAATCAGTTCACGAGAAACGAAGTTTGGGAGCTTGTTGACAGACCCCGGCATCAACATGTGATCGGAACTAAATGGATCTTCAAGAACAAGCGAGATGAAAACAACGTGATAGTAAGGAATAAAGCAAGACTCGTGGCAAAAGGCTACTGTCAAGCTAAAGGGATAGATTTCGATGAAACATTCGCTCCAGTTGCAAGATTGGAGGCAATTAGACTATTCCTAGCCTACGCAACACATCAAAGATTCAGAGTATATCAAATGGATGTGAAGTCTGCTTTCCTGAACGGCGTGTACTGAAAGAAGAAGTCTATGTGGAACAGCCTCCCGGCTTTCAGCAGGGACATCAGGTTTATAGACTCAGAAAGGCTCTATATGAGTTAAAACAAGCACCCAGAGCTTGGTACGATACCCTGTCTGAGTTTCTTCTTCAGAAAGGTTTTCAGAAGGGCACAGTAGACCGCACATTATTCAGCATTTGACTGGAAGATGGCCTATTACTTGTGCAGATCACGTAGATGACATCATCTTCGGCTGGAAGAATGTCATCATATGTCAACAGTTCGAAAGAATGATGAAAGATAAGTTCGAGATGTCAATGATGGGAGAGATGAACTATTTCCTTGGCTTTCAAGTCATACAATCTGAGAAGGGGACGTTAATCAATCAAGGCAAATACACTCGAGACCTCATCAAGAGACTCGGTTTCACATCCGGCAAACCAATCAAGATCCCGATGAACACGAATATGAAGATCGATCTTGATAAAGAGGGAGTATCAGTAGACCAAACTGAATTTCATGCTATAATTGGTTCTCTATTATACTTAACAGCTACTCGTCCTGACATAACTTATGCTGTAGGTGTCTGCGCTCGATTTCAGGCGAATCCGAAGTAGAGTCACATGGACTCAACAAAGAAGATTCTTCGCTATCTCAGAGGAACACCTGACATGGGTTTATGGTATCCAGCTGATGATAATATAGAATTAACTGGTTATTCTGATGCTGACTATGAAGGATGTAGAATCGACCAAAAGTCAACTTCTGGAACGTGTCAGTTCCTCGGCAGTAAGCTGATCTCATGGTTCTCAAAGAAACAGCATTCCGTAGCGACGTCAACTACTGAAGCTGAATACATGGCTGCCGGAAGTTGCTGCGCCCAAATCCTTTGGCTGAGACAGCAGCTATGCGACTATGACGTCATTCAGAATGAAGTGCCGATCTTCTGTGACAGTACCAGTGCCATTGCAATCACTCAGAATCCTGTACTTCATACGAGATGCAAGCACGTGGACATCAGACACCACTTCATTCGTGACCATGTCGAAAAGAAGGATATCAGGATGGAAAAGATCCATACTGATCATCAAAGGGCTGATATACTGACCAAGCCTCTAGCTGAAGCCAGATTCAGAGAACTTTCAGTAGAGCTAGGTCTGCTGGACCCTACTGACTCCAGTCAGTAAGAGGATTCAGGAGAGGAGCCATTCAGTAAGGGGTAATGTTCACTCTCGCATCGAGTAAAAATCAGTACGTAGAGACTCAGCAACCATCTACACGAGGTATCAGCTGACTACGATGTTAACCTGACAGGTTTGCGTATCTCTACTCAGTAGCCTATAGAACAATTCTGTGAATTTATGATCAGATTCATCATCGTAGTCAATGCCTTAGGAAATGTCATTTAATTTTAACAGATCACATTGAATACACGACATTCAATGTACAAGGATGCTGAACTCTGCCACGCATTAAATGCATGTCGTATCAAGTTACTACTTAGGCTATCTTCAACTGGCTTTTGACTTAGGCGGCTAATCTGATCATTGCCTATTTTATAAAACTTAATCCTAGCCGTCCATCTAAAAAGCGCGTTCAAACTGAACCATTGATCTTTAACTGTTTATCTTCTCTAAGATATATATATATATATATATATATATATATATATATATATATATATATATATGAGTTCAAATCTTTGACACCGCCATTTCACATCTGCAAATATCTTAAATACCCGAGAATTTCTGAGATACTTATTACCTTCTATCCAAATTCTCCTCAAAATATTCAGAAAATCTTTTGGTAATTCTTCAATGATTATTAAGTATCGTATGGTTTTTATTTCTCTTATATGTTAATCGATACTGACCTATGCTGTGTATGCAGATTACAAAAATGACAGGAACTCAAGTAGGTGCTCCGGCAGATATGCAAGAGATCCTCGAAAAGGATCGAGTCTGGTGCAAGCCTGTCATGGAATTTGATGAGTGCGACCTGAACTTTATGGAGGAGATATTCTACGCTCTCAGAGAAACCGGGCTGGAAGGATTTCTGACGAGAAGGCCGACTTTCTTCCTCCCGCGCCAAGTTGCAGAGATCTACTCGAACTCTGATTCAGTAGATGGAGACATCAGAGGGAGATTCGTAGTCCATACAGTAGGCGATCCCTCCCGCTCCATGATTGAAGTGAGCAGATGTCCATCCGCGAAGCTCTTCAGAAAAGTTTCAACCTCCCCAACTCAGGATTCAGCACCCTCGCTTATAAAGATGATTTGACGGATGAGTACCTCACCGAGTTCTGCAGAAAGCCAACAGTGTTCAGGGCCGCTTTTCCAAAGAACGCTATGCTCCCTCAGTACATAGCACTAGCATATATTGTGACTCAGTTGCTGACGAGTCAAGCAGGCTCGTTTGACCAAGTGTCCAGACCCAAACTGCAACTGATGATGGCCATATATGATCGGGCCAAGATCAACCGGGACGTAATTTTTCCTCGGAGAGTTTATGATGCGATCGACCAAATTTGATAAGGCGTCCAATAGGCTCAGCGTCAAAGGAAAGCTCCTATACGGACTTAAACTCTCAGTGATGATAGAGGATTTCTGCGCATCTGACAAGGTCACCTTTGCTGACAAACAATACTTCAACCTGAATAAAGTCAGATTCCAGAATAGGTCAGCAGCCCTTCAATAGATTGGCTCAGGGCCAGCTGCACCTACGAGTGGGACTCAGCAGACCTCAACGCCGAAGAAGAAGTGGTCCCCACCAAAATCCACACCAAAAATGCCAACCAAAAAGCTGAAAAAGGTCAGCGAGGTTGCGCCCACTGAAACTGCGGTGGAAACAGAGGCCGTCATTACTCAGCCACCACTACAGCTGAGAGACGAGCCTGAGTCTTCTGAGAAGACTCAATCAGTAGAGAAAATCGTTTCCACTGAACATGGAGAGACAATGGACCAAGGGGTCCAAGCTGAAGAGATCCAATCAGAAGTCCAGACTGAAGAAGTTCAGACTCTAGAGGGCCCCTTGGACGTACCTCCCCTCAGCAGCATCCCATCTGCTGAGAAACAGGCATCTCCTATCGAAGTCGAGAGCTCGGAGACAGCCTCGGAGTCTGAATCTATCGGGATGGAGGCCTCAGCGCTCAAATCCAGAGCCTCTCGAGAGATTTCTGAAGTAATACCGGAGATCGCCAGCCACTCAGATCTTGTCATATTAGCTAGGCAGGCGAGACTCCATATGTTGATCAGGTTCCAGGAATGGCACAATCTGAAGCGACTGATCATACACCATTCCTGTGAACAGCTCCATGAAGAAGAGCTGCTGATAAGAGGGAAGATTGGCTACTCAGAGCCATCTGACCTCGGCACGCTCGAGGATCTGAGGGCGGCCATGCTCGCCTTGCTGAATGAGAGACAACCAGTCTCAGCACCCGCGCCCTCAGATGGGTCTGACCCCGATGGTCAAGACCCACCCCATGATTCAGGTCCTGAGAAGCCTGATGAGGGAACTCAACAGGACAAGGATGTCACTGCATCTACTGCTGACCCTCCACTCAGCATCCTTGGTCCTGGGCAGACGGTGGCTGGTACTTCGAAGGCAGCTGATCCTGCTCAGCTTCTTCTCCAATCTGCTTTCGAAGTAGCGCCCAGCCCAAAGAGCCGTCGTTCGAAAACAGTGGCCAGGGCACTGAAGAATCAAGGCACCCAAAATCGCCTTCTTGCCCGTACCGTCCACAAAACTTGGCGGCTAACCACTGAGGCACAGAGTGCAGAGCTGCAGGGACTCAGAACCGCCATTTCTTCATCCCAAGTCCCTGACTTCTCCAGCATTCTGACGAATGCCTTAGCTGCACAGAGAGCTGATTTTGAGGCTCAGCTCAAGACGATTCAGGAAGGCCAGGATAAACTGATGAATCAATACCAAGGCCACTCAAACCGCTCACACTGAATCAGTCACAACCATCTCTCAAGCCAACGAACTTAGAATCCAAATTATTCAGAAGGATCTTGAAGAGAGGTTGAGCAGCAGCTGAAAGAGTTCAAAGTTGCAACAGATCTCTCACACAAAGAATACAGTGATCAACTGACCAATGAGAGAAATGAGCTGCCTGAGGCACTGACCAAGATTCATACAAGATTAGACGATCTGTCAGCCTCCTACAAAAGCCTGAACAGAAAGGTATCTGCTCCGCCCCCAACCCTACTTGCTGATGCCAGAAAGGGGGAAAGTTTGGCAAAGAAAAGGGAAAGTGTAATAGAGAAATCAACTAAGGGGGAAGCTGCCAAGGAGCTGATACTGAAGGCTCCGAAGAGAGCAAGGTCAGTAGCAGGGGCAACCTCAACTCAGTCATCCGCCCCTACTGTACCTACTGAAACTGGTGAGGCCCAGGGTGTCTCAGCTGCAGCTGCAGCATCAACTGAGACTGGCCCAACTGGCTCAGGAGCCAGAGAAGTCGCTACTCAGGCAACACAGACTCCCCTTGACATTATTAAGGAAGTTTCCGAGTATGCTGACGAGGAGGACTCAGAAGAGGAAGAAGCTCCTCTTCCTCCTCCTGTTGTCGGCAAAGGTAAGAAAGTTCTGAAACTCCCAACCCCTCCCTCCAAGAAGAAAGGACCCAAGAGGTTCATTACCCCGGAGGAGGAGGCTCAGATAGCCGTAGACAAGAAGCTGGCTAGGGAGATAACCGAAGCTGAAGCAGCCAACAAACCCAAACCGAAGCCTGTCAAAGGCAAATCTAAAGCTCCAGTTGGAGGCAAGAGAATAAGTGCAAGGCTGCCTCCCAAAACGCTTGAACTCAGCGACGAAGCTGACAAAGAAAAGGAGCAGCAGCAGCAGCAATCTACTGAGCAGCAAGGCACCTCCAAAGAAAAATCATCAACTCCCGCTGACTCAGAAGAAGAGCCACCTCACAAGCCTTCCTACACTGCCTCTAACGCACATGAACAAGAAATGGAAGAGATCTGGGCTCAGTTAGACAGATACCTATACAGAGGTGAAGAGGCCAGGCAAATAGAAGCAGCCAGAGAGAGGATCAGGATGGCAGATCTTGAGGCTCTCAGGCTGAGAACGGAAAAGGAAGCTAGTCAGAGGATCCCCTCAAAGGCTGACATCCCCTACAGGTACAGGAGATTCAGAAAGCCTACGGATCTGAAGACTCACAGATGGCCTAGAACAAATGAATGGATGCCAGTGGAATTCACGCAGAGGTGGGAAGCACTGAAAATCGAGTTCATTAAAAGAAACTATTTCTGGAGATTCTGGTCTGAGAAGCGCAAAGTTGTGGCTTATACTGAACGGATAATGAGAGCCGACTTAGACATGTATGCCAGATTGCAAAAAGCTATCAAAGAAAATGTCGAAGTCAGAGTTCCAGACCCTAGAATCCTGCCACCCCCACATAGACTTGACGGATCCATTCACTATGGAGTAATAGAGAAAGAAGTGAAGGACGCTGCTGAAGCTAAATTTCTTGATGAAGAAGACCCAGCGGACTTTGCTGAGATACTGAAGCTGAGAAAAGTCACTTATCGCATGTATGGAGTGCCTCTTCCTGAATCTCAATCTCAAGATTTCAAAGACAGGATTAGGCAGTTCAAATGACTTCTAGCTTTTGTGTTCTCTTTGTATCTTTTTCTTCTTCTAGTCTAGCAGAGATGTAACTATACTGAACTTCTTTACATATATAATATATCTATGTTTGGCTTTGACAATATCTTATTATCTGAATAGCCTTGTTTGTTTATGCTTAACACTCAGAATTACTGAAGTTATTACTGACTCACACACTCACTGTCTGTTATTTATTGTCGGTTGTTGCTTAGCTAGATTCTGATAGACTTGATATCATAGGGGGAAAATGTTGTTAAGACAGGGGGAAGTGTTGTTCAGACTCTATATTTATTCTGACTTTCTGCCCTAATCCCCTCAGTAGTCTAGGACTTAAAGAACAACTCCACTGATTCTACTTGTAATTTTGTAAGGAGCTCTATTTCTGATAAGTCATCGTGTTAGGTTGATAGCTATTAGGTTTTGGCATCATCAAATAGGGGGAAAATGTTGGGTGATGATTCTATCGTCAGCAGTGTTGATAAATAGTGGGAAATGACTAAGTCTTCTGTGGTAACGTTCGACTCAGTAGCCCTATGCTCTGAATAAGTCTGTGAAGATTTGAAGATCCCAAAACCCTATTTTGTTTGGTGAACCATTATGTTGTAAGTTGTTTTGTCTCTGAGATTTCAGACTCAGCAGACCCTCTGCTCTGGTTCAGGCACTCAGTAGATTATCTGCCTCAGCACCAGAAATAGAAGACTCAGTAATACTTGACTCGACGAGAGCAAGATATGCGAAAGAAGTCAGTGGAACTGAACTCACCGGGAGTAGTTTACTGTACTCAGAGCTGATCTTCAGTAGAGCCGACTCAGCAGGAGCATGCTACTGAATCAGATATCAGACTCAACAACGGCCAGACAGTCTTCTGTCTGTCAGAACCTTTGAAGTCACTTTTCAACAGAGTCAATACGAGGAAGTGAGAAGTCGCTTCAGATCTCCTTGAAGTCTGTTCTGTCTCAACCACTTTCTGAACCTCGACCAATGACAAACAGTCACGTATCCTTTATCTACTAAAGCTGCAAGTGAACAACTTTCCAGAAAAGGAGGGAAATGACACTGCCACCAAACTTCAAAAGAGCCGTTAGCTACCTAAAAGAGAGAGACAAAGGATCGTCGTCTCCAACGGATCTATCCTAATCTCTTCTCTATAAATAGAGGGATAAATCAAAATTTGAAGCTCACGGGAAGAACACGAGAGAACATACAGAGCATTCAAACGAGCAAAATTCAAAAAGCCTAAGTCTTCCGCAAGAAGTTCAAAGAATCTATCTCCGGCGAAAGACTTCATTCCAGCTCTTAGGGAACCAAGGAGAACTGATTAATACAGCCTCTAGTATCCAAACGACGATACATGAACCCAAAGCTATATTCAGCTGTTCGTCGTTCTAGAAGCCACTTCCTTGTTCCCTATCCCTCTAACCTAAGCTCAATAGAATATATCCATAGTTTAGACGAAGGAGTTCACCTTTGAACTAATCCTTATTGTAAAGGACTCCTTCACAGTTGGAGAGTTTTTCAAACACTCAGTTTGATAACCGTGTAAACTGAGACTTGCTCTGTATAAATCTCAAGACCAGAGTTTGTCCAGCGTACAAACCGACTGAGACTATCTCAGTATAATAAATAGCTTCCTGATCTTTTGGGACAGTGGACGTAGGATTTTTGTGTCCGAACCATTTTAAAAGCCTATGTGTCTTGTGTTCTGTTTTTAACTGTTGCATTGATTTACTGTTCATACTGAAAACCTTCTTTAAATCATTCAACTGAGTTTCAGCAAACTTAATAGACTGCATTAATCAACTGAAACTGTTTTAATAAAAACGTTTTCCTAACTCAACTGAATTGGGCCTACACTATTCCGCACCACTGAACTCTATCTGCAAGATACTCGAATTCGACTCTCGGCCGCCTAGCGAGTCTCAGTAGAGTTAGTCACTCTGCCAACACGATTCAGAACAACTTATCTGGTCTGCTGAACCTGTTCAGTACGACATCATCCTGAAAAAGGACTGTTCGTGTTTAAGTTGAGAAAATCGGTTTTCAGGTGTATTCACCCCTCCCCCCTCTACACCTGAACGTGCTCTCGGGACCAACAGTTAGTATTGAAGGAACTTTTATATTTATTAATTCATTTCTTTAATTCATTAAGGTTATTTATAACTTTTTTCTATTCTTGTCTTTTTCTCTTCTCTCTCTTCTTTATCGTTTCTCTCTCTCCTCTATGGTCTCTCTTTCTCTATCATTATTTCATATAATATTATTACTTTTTTAAATTAATTATTAATTATTAATTATTTAATTAAAAGAGTCAAGAAATTCTATAAATAATCTCTTTCATTATCTACACTACTTTTTAATGTATAGTACGCGAGTGTATGAAATTACTAAAAAAGTGTATGTATTTACTAATAAAACTGTATCATAATATATTAAACTAATTTTTTGCATTAAAGATTACATTCAAAATAGATATACTTTCACCTACCAACATTAAATATTACAATCTATAATAAACTTGGATAATCTTCTTCTCTTTAAGAACTTGGATTAGAAGTCTCAGCATCAGCTTTTCCCCTAGATATCACAAAAACTGTATCGTATCAACCACATCAAGTGTATTACAAAAAACCTAAAATGTGTATGATAAAACAACTGAAAAGTGTATTGCAAAACAACTTAAAAGTGTATTAGCAATATAGTATACAATGTGTCACAAAACAACTAAAATTTGTATACAAAACACCTAAAAAGTGTATAAAACAACTAAAACGTGTATTACAAAACAACTCAAAAGTGTATTAGCAATATTGTTAAGATTATGGATCTCTTGTTATGATTATGGATCTCACAAAATCAATCATGCACCACAAGCAATTAATAAGAAAATGTTGGTCTAGAGACGAGTCTTCAGTTGTAGGGTGAGAGGGGGGAGGGGGGTTTGAATACATCTTGAGTACAAGTTTCAACTCAAACGCGAAAGTCAGTATATTACTGAGTATGTTTGGTGAATAATTTAGCTCGCCAACTTAGCTTTCTGATCGCGTGGGCAGAGTGATTTGAACTGCTAAATCCCGTCTACTGACTTCATTCAGTCTACAATAAACTCAGTATACGAATAAGACGGAAGTGTATGCTCGATTTTATCGTCTCTTATTTAAAAAACATTTTTTTAGAAATCAGTTCAAGTCGTGCTTGTGCGTTGATCCAGGTTTACTAAAAATCTGAGTTTTGTTTTTGTAAATCAATTTATGCAGAGTGAACAGTAAGCAACAAAACAGTAAATGCACATGCGATTTTTAAAGTGGTTCGGATACGCAAGATCCTATGTCTACTATCCTAATTACCGGGAGGTCTTGACTTTATTATACTGTGCAAGTCTCAGTCGATTTGTACACTGGACAAATACTGCTTGTTCCCTGTGAATCGGTCCTTGCTTGTCGTTGTGCTTGTTCCTTGTGAATCTGCATTAATCTGCTTGTTCCCTGTGAATCGGTCCTTGCTTGTCGTTGTGCAAATCTTAGTTTAAGCTGTTTGGGCAAGTGTTATAAATTTATTTGGTGAGTTAGTCCAAACGACGGAAGAATTCCATCAGTGATCTATAACACACTGCATGATGTAACTCTTGTGAGATAATGGACTTTTGTGCAATTATAATAATCAGATAGAAGAATAAAAATAGTAGTAACAGGAAAAGTTATATAGTACCAAATAGACTTCTTTCAGTATACAAACCCAACACCTATAAGGTTGGATACCCTATAAATAGAGAAGTTTATAGTTGAAGATCTTGAGCTCGCTTGAGTTGATTACTTAGCAAGAGTATCACGAGTTCCAATAATGTTCTGCAAACATAAACCGTCACATTTATTAGAAGCGTAATTTAGTTAGCAACTGGAAGTTATTCTCGGCGTATTGGGGCATAGTGATTGTTTGAGTGTTAGAGTCTTGTTTTTCCTAGATGTCATAAGTATTTAAGCGTATTGATATTTGTGGGGGTAGAACATGGTCATCGTTATCCTATTATATTCCTTGTAATCTTCTTGTAATCTTTTGTCTTGTTTTTACATTAATATTTCCACTGAAAAGCAAAACTCTGATAGGTGTTAACTTTGTGTTGTCTATCACACCAATCAACATCCACCCCAAAACCCCGATACCTTCACATAACATTCAATTTTAATACATCCTTATTATATTTCTCTAAAAGAAAATTCCTTTTTATCACCAAAAAAGGCCCATCCGGGTGGTTTTTCCAAAGAGGATTTTGGAGCCCATTACAATTTAGTGTTACTATTGCATGCAATGCAAAATATACTAAATAATACATGGTCTTCACTTAGGATGTTTTTGCTATTCTGATTTCCTTTCTGTTTTCTCTTTTCCCATTATTTATGAACTACTATTCAGTTGTTATTAAAATTTAAAATATCCTGCTCAAAAAAAAAACTTAAGCGAAGAATTGCAACAAAGCCCCAGCAATCATGATTATGTGCGAAACACTTAGGTGGAGTAAAAATAAAATTAAAATTTAAAACTAAAAAAGAGAGAATGTTAAATTTTATTTTTTAAATGTGTATGACAGTCCATTTTTATAATGAAATAGTGATTTTTTTGTGATCAATCAACGCGGTCAGACTTGTGCTTTCACAAAAGTGACTAGGCTTTTCACTTTATTGCTTTAACTAGAAAAGGAAAAGTAGTAAAATAAGGCCGCTCATATAATATGGTAGTTTAGACTCAATAATTTGAACCTTTTGAAAAAACTTGTGGACTTGCTATCATGGAGTAGTGAACTAATTCAATGTTTAAATGCAGTCTCGAATATTGTGCAAGAACTGGAGTTCACTAGTTTCGAATAGCTATTGCGAATGAGTTTTAAATAATATGTATAATTACTATGTTTTTCGAATGCACACATAATATGGTAAGTAGTTTTGGTTTGTGGTTTTAGGAAGATTAGTAAGATTATCTGGATGTTAGTGGATGACGTCATGAGATGACATCAGTGAAGACGTCAGGGTTAATTAATGAGCTAATATAAATTGGTAGTGGTGTGGGCGTCGGGAAATTAAGGATACAGTGTTTGTGAGTTAAAGTAACAGTTCCATCAAATCATTTACTAATGCTGCAATAGATATATGTGAACTTTTGAGTCAATATTCACTAGAAATTAAATAATAATCTAAACCTAGATAAAGTGTCGGCTTGTTGCCTAGATAAGAATAACCCCAACTTATTAACTACTCCGTCCGTCCTAATATTTGTAGCTTACTTTTTTTAAATGAATATCTTAATATTTTTGGTTCACTTTTACAAAAGATAGTGATTGTATTGACCAAAATTCACTATAAAAAACTTAAATAATCTACACAACATAACACAACTTCTTAAATTCGCATGCTGAAACATATTAAACCACAAATATTGTGACAGAGGGAGTAATTTGTAATTAACTTTCAAGTCGAAATATATACTCCTAAATAATACTACGTCTGTCCCGCTATTTCTGGCACACTTTTCCAAAATAGACGTCCCGCTATTTCTGACACACTTTCTAATTTGGAAATAACTATCATCTCTTTCATACTTTACCATCTTATATCTCCTACTTTTTTTTACTTTATCATCTTCTCTATCTTACTTTATCATCTTCTCTCTCTTACTTTATTATCTATTATCACTCATTTTCTCTCTCATACTTTATCATCTACCCATATCTCATTCTTAATCATCTACTTTCTTAATTTTCGTGCCGAAATGAAGTGTGCCGAAAATAGTAGGACGGATGTAGTATAAGCCAGTTTGATGAAGCTTCAAGCTGAAACGTAGACATTATTTACTTGCACGGTATATTTGTTTAGTATATTCATAGCAGTTGAGATACTTGTTGTAATTGAAGGTAATAAGTGTATATGTTCATGATTATAAGCATCTAAATGGATGATTCAATAATAGGATGAAGAAACCTTGACGATAAGAGTTTGCTTGTCAAGGCTTAGATTCTAAATCTTGGTGTCATAAAACCATTAAAACTAAAGGAGGTGAACGAAATTTTACAACATGGACTATAGTGAGCCACAAAATTGTAATATCTCACTAAACAAGTCATATTCCATAAATGAAAAGAAATGAGTAGACCACAACTACTCTAAATAAATGGATCCTACTACTTTATACTTTTACACCACACATTTTTTTCCACCCACTTTCTAAATTCTCGTACACAAAAGCAATAAGACTTGATTAGTGAAACGGAGGGAGTATTACGTAAACAATTGTTTCCATAGGACTTTATTTTTATGTAATTAACCTCAAATCATCAAAAAATTAAGACAAGCCATGTAGAACGATTCCACTAGACACTAGTTGTTAAATGCCGAGAAATTTTCTCATTACTACTAAGAACTCTAAAGGAACGAGCATTCAAAGAACTTTTTTATGAAAAGAAAAAAGAAGCCTGACTATTAATAACGTTCATGGTATATACTTTTCTGACTACTCCAAAAGTTTTGGCTACGTATCAGAAATTTCCATGCACATATCTAGTAAAGCAACTGTGGCCAGTGGCTGCATCTGCCCTAAAAAAGAAAGAGTCGTCTGACCTAATTAAAGGAGCACTATTGTTCACACCACCAACCTCTTACTTGAATAAACAGTCATCTGTGTTCCATGTAGAAGTAACTAGTATCTATGCAAGAATTCTTTAAAATGCCTTAATATGTAGAGATCGATCTTGCATCATGGTAATAGATATATCTTATTTCATCGTGCATCCTGTATGCATGCGTGTACGATTATATGCAAATTCATACTACCTAAGATCGTCGACATGACAAATTGACACCGTTGTTGAATAGCTTGCCCTTAATTTTTAAATATCACTTCTTCAATTTTACTTGATTTATTATGCACATCCATATTAATATATTCAACCTATAATAACTTATTATTTCCTCTATCCCGCTATTTGTAGCTTACCTTCTCCATCAAGACATCTCACTAAAAGTGGATCAGACTCAATTTGGTTAAAAAATTACATTATCTCATATTTTATCATTTCTCTCTTCTACTTTATCACTTATTCTCATTATATCATGTATTTTCTCTTCTTACTTAAGCATCTACTCTCTCAGAGTCTTAGTATCCCACTTATCTTCTCTCTCCTACTTTACTATCTATCTAATCTTCCCTCATACTTTAGCATCTACTTTCTTAATTCTCGTGCCAAAAAAATTAAGCCGCTTATACGAGGACGGAGGGAGTATTATCGATTGATATTACTTATTAGTACATTTAGTTAATAGAATTTTTATGGTCTTACTTTTATTAATAACTAGTTTCTTATGAAAGATCTAACTAAATAACATTCTTCAATTTCAATAGACCTTTATATCATTTTTTACAAAGAAAGGAGGTCTTTTATCACAAATTAAAGGCCGAATCCAGGTGATTCTGAGAGAGCAATTTTGGAGCATACATCAACTACTACTCAGCAGCTGTTTTTAAAACCTAAAATTTCTTGCTATATACTCCTCCATCCCACTCCATTGGTTTCATTTTTCTTTTTTGGTTGTCCCACTACATTGGTCCTATTTTCTTTTTGAAATTTAAATACTCTTCTAACATATCTAGTGGACCCTACAACTTTATCTTACTTTACACACAAAAAATAATTTACTTAATTTCCGTATCGAAAAGAAATGGGACAAATGTCGTGGGATATGGAAGCAGTAATAATTAATTTCATATATTAAAAAAAAAATTGTACGCACGGCAAGACACCGATGAGTATAATCAAAATCTAAGTACGTGGAAAAGATTTATGCCGTTTATTCATTTAAAAAAAAAAAGATGCTGGTTAAATTTTCTTTTGTGTTTGAGTTTGACAGATTGATAGTCCAAGTTCACAATGAAAACATGAAATAGTAGTTTTTGGAGTAAATTTCAAAAATAACACCTTAAAAAAATATTCTCCCCAAACGAAAAATCCATAAAAAATATAGCACATCCAACTCACTTTTTGCCAACTATCTAGCTACGTAGTCACGTAGACTAGTACGTGGAAAATGTCTTAACAAGAACCTAAGAATCCTCTTCCTTGGAGAAAACTGTACGAGTACTTGCCCTTCGTGAAAGCGAGATGAACAACAACATTACATACTTATTTTTGGACCTACTCATCATTCCTTGAGAATTAATTGACGGATTCTTATAGTGAGATGAAATTCACTCTAATTTCTGTTACCAATCAACGGTCAGGCTTGTGCTTTCACAAAAGTATTGAGGCTTTTCAATTTATAGCTCTCATTGGTTTAGGAAAAGTAGCAAATTAAAACCACTTCGCATCACATGCATGCATGGTAGTTAATTTTGACTCAAATAATTTGAACCTTTTGCAAAAACTTGTGGACTTACATCCCACAAAGTCATGAACCAATTCGATCTTTCAGTGCAATATTAAAATCTCTTATTCGTACGTTGGTAGATGGCGTCATGTTATGACATCAGTGCAAACGTAAGGGAGTATATTACTTGGCTAAAAAAACTGGCCGAGTTTAGTGTGATGCAGACTTTCCATAAAAGGGAACCTATAGCTAGCTAGTCCCATCAAATCACAGCAGTAGATATGCTGGGGTTAAAAATAGAGAGAGTTAAATACCTCAATTGAGTCACTTTCGAAAGATGCATGCATTTTTTGCCACAGGTGGAAATTGATTTATTCTTTTGGCCACTTTGAATACTTCAAATTTTTGTTACCTTTTCATTTAAATATATTTTTCAATTTCCAGACATAAAAGAGATATTTTTACACGACTGTAATACATTGTCATCGTAATCGACTAGAAGACATCGTCCTAATCAACTAGAAGCTGTAAGCATTTAATTAATTAGGTTTATTGAAGGCCGACTACCTTTTTCGAAATAATCTTCTCTTACTGACAACTAACAATAAAAATTAAATTCAATAAGTAAATTGGAACGAAAGATCATTATATTATTTAGATCTGAAAGAAAAAAAATTGAGGAACACTTCCAAAAACATTTGAAGAACAAGTTCAATTTTTTTATCGCATTGCTACGATATAAAGAAGAAAAAGATTCAAGAAGTTATCTCATTTTTCATAATATCTAGTAACGAGTCTATTTTTTCATGATTTCTAGGAGAATATTTGATTTTTTACCGGGTTATTACTATAAGATGCATTATGTGTTTATCTAGTTTATTTTTCCTAATATTGTACTTGAAACATCGTTTAAATATACTTTAGTTGCACGGAAACCGTATTTTTATAGAAATCCGCATAATTGTTCTTGACTACACGATAATGAATATTATATTTAGTTATCCAAGTCTAGATGATAGAGAACCCATGTTGGGATTAAAATGATTGACGATTATACTACATCTAGCTAGACATGCGTTTTGATGATTATAGAGTATAATGGTTGATCATCTACCTACACGAGTGGTAATTATATTGTATAATCGCGTAATCGCAATTCTTCTAGCTGGACGATTGACAAATCATTCATATGATTTATATTCGCTATTCTTTTTAATTATTATTAATAAATCTTTTGTTACTATAGATAGATGGCAACATATTATTCTTCGACACGATAGTCATTGGAATTTTTATGAGTATGTATGTGGCGAAGAATTGTTATTCACATGTCTGTAACTACCAACCTTCATCAATTGGTACAAATTATTCACAAGAAACTAAATAGGAACCCTTCGACCACATACTACGAATTATATCACCTAACAAACATTTTAGAGGATAGAAAAATTATGGTTCCTATGAATTGCGACGAAGATTTGATTCATATGCTTTTCGAAAATGAAAATATTCCAATTGTCTATATTATTTAAAAAAAATTATTGTGCATATTCAGAGATCGATAAGAAATGACTGACATAATGATCCGGAGCTGAGGTCAAACAATGTAGTCCAAGATTTGACTGAGGACGACGATGAAGCAATTTTATTGGACGATGATGAGGATGAGTCATATAACATGGTACTTATTGAATCAATGTTGGAGGAATTCAATCAATCGGTTCGGGATCCAGCCTATGTTAATAATTAAATTACTAAGACAGACCGCTTTAGTTAACCATCATTTCGGTAAGTCAGTGTAGATATGTCCATCAAATAATCTCATGTCACATGCACGTGTCGGTCCAATTCCAAACTGGAGTATTGCACTACGTGATCTTGATATTGTTGGTCATATAGGTATACTGGAACCGACGACTAAGCATAAGGAAGGACTTTGTGTAGGGGCTCTATTTAACAGCAAAGATGCATTGGAAATTGCTATTGGCACCTATCATCTACAAAATCGAATTGGATATACTATCACGATATCAAGTACCACAAGGGTGAACTACGGATACAAGCATGAAAATGGATGGTCTTACATGGTGCGTGCCAGATATGAGGGGAAGATCTATCGGGTGTTTAATTTGAAAGGTGATCATACTTGCCACACAAATTTTGATCATACCCTTCTTGTTATATGCCTTCAAAGGTAATAGCAGCGCACTTTCCACACAAGTTGAGCGAAGGTGTTGTACTCAAGCAAAGGTAAATCATACGTGAACTGAAATCTGAGTTCGGATTAGATATAGTGTACAACTTGCTCTATGTGTGAGGAACGCACCCTGGAAATATGTTAAGTGATTATAATGAGTCGTATCAGATGTTGTCGAGATATCTCCACATAGTACAACAAAGTATTAGGGGGACGTGCATGTAAATCTCGAAGACTCAGATGATCAATTTAAGTACATGCTCCTTGCACTCAGACCCTGCATTTTCGCATTTAACACTTGTTTGATGCCAGTGATCCTAGTCTATTTTGGGTGGATTTTCAGTTTAAGTCTATTTGTACTCTAGCTAATTGGATTATAGTTTGTCTATTTAGCCTTTGAATTGAAATTTTCCTTTGAATCTTAATTTAGCATATTTAAAAAAATATATATATATTTAACGTGGACTCGTCAGCAACGGGATGAGTCATGAAATGGGTTTTTCAATATTTGTCGGGCTCAAATATTGTTCATGGACTGAAATATAATAAAGACGGTTGTGTTACGATTGTTGCGAGACGATTATCCACGTGGTTACACGATTAATATAAAATCATCTAGCTAAGAACTAAATCCATAGAATCATTATATAAAATATTGTAGTCTAGAATATAATACATAACATTGTTATATATTCAAAATTAATACCTTTTAACTATAATTCAATGTAAAATCAGCATATACGATCAATTCTCTTATACAACTTGATCATATAAGAAAAACCTCTATGTCTCAAGTAACCTTGAGTAAACTTCTAAGACTATATATCTCATATTTTGGATCACTAAAGACATTAATATGTAAATCACCAAATAATTAAACATATATTGCTTTAATGTTAGTCTAAGAGGAGTTATTGTTACAATTGTCGGCCTAGATTACCAGTCCATAGAATTTAAGGTATAGGGTTGGATAGGGTTTGAGAGGGTTCTTTAGTACACGATTACGATTAATAGTGTCCTCTACTAGACTCGACCACCACACGATTAAAGACCTTATCAATATGCGATGAGTACACGTGGATCAATTATTACCTACTCGACTAACACCCGAACATCCACATGATTAACGACCTTATCGATAAGGGATGGAAATATGTGAATCGATTCTTTAACTACTCGACTAACACTCAATCATCTACACAATAAGGACCTTATCAAGTGGCAATGGAAACACATGGATCAATTATCACCTACTCGAATAACACTCAATCGTTTACACGATTAAGGTCCCCATTAGCAATGGAAACACGTGGATCGATTATAATGATAGAATATGATCGTTTACCTTTCGCCTACATTTGTTGCGTAGTTCTGATTATCGCTCCCAATCAGATCTTCTGATCTATTCCTTGCCCTTTGTTTCCTTCCGTGTGGACAAAAATTTGGAAAGAAAAATTAATTGTCTTTCTATATTTGTGATCTTGTGTAAATGTGAAATAGTAACAAAAGTCACGTTAATACGTGATTTATATTTTGTAACAGCAACCCATTAATTGATTGTATTTCTAATGGGCTTCTGTTACAACAGACACATAATATAATTAATTAATTACCTGAGCTATATGCATTTATTAATTAATTGACCTAACCAATTAATTCCATATAAATAATTCTCACATTACTAAATAATATATAAATACATTAATATATTAATAATTACTCAAGTGACAATAATGACGGATTTTTAATTGAGCTAGACTAGAGATCCAATACAAGAAACAAAGTTGTGCCTCAAATTAATAAATAATATATGATCAACCCTGAGCAAAATTAATTAATAAACATGGATTCATTCCATTATAAAATTCGTGTTGACTTACCCCTTTATTTCAATTTGAGCATGTACTTGTATTTAACACTTAATTGATTTCTGTATTTAAGAAACAAATATTCATTAATTAATTAAGAACACTGACCGCTTAATTTAATTATTATCAAACGACATTAACACACCAAAACTTAATCAACCGATCAGGTTTAGTGTGTTAATCCTTATGATTTCCTCAAGGCATATTATCAAACTATTTAACAGGGATACGGTTGCAAGATACATATAATCAGCCCGAGTCACAAATAACTGCTATCACCTAAGTTACATAGATTCAATCGCAATGACATTCACCAAAGTATATCAAAGTGATAGATAGCTATAAGCACTCAGCTAAAATCTCAGCATGCTTAAGATTAGCTAATGACATTCACCAAAGTATATCAAAGTGATAGATAGCTATAAGCACTCAGCTAAAATCTCAGGATGCTTAAGATTAGCTAAGTTACCGAGATCTTTAATTCTCCACTAAGGTCAGTTAGGAGAACTCATCTCACTGGTGATTCATCAATACACCACATTCAGAGTCCATTTAAGAGTGCCAGAATGGACAAGTAGCCAAAAAGCTATTTCTTATTTAAACTACAGCTTAAACCGACATCTTATCCAAAAGTTATCTTAATTGTAATAAAATATCTCAGCGGTGTTGAGTTTGTGAATGAGTGGGAGGGAGATGAAGGGAGGTAGTGACATTGTATCGTCACAATTTGTTTGTAGAGTCGGAACATCTGGAATTCTTCGCCCTGCACGCCAAAATGGCAAAATCTGGTTGAAAACATCAAATTATGGTTGGTGTTTGTGAGAGAAGAGGATCGCGGGGGAGGGTGAGTCGGTTAGTGGTGGATTTGTGCGCTGGATATGGGGAGAGCAGCGGGAGCAAACGACGGCGAAGGCGACTGGGGGTCTGGGTTGGGGGAAAAGGAGGGTAGGAAGCAATAGAGGGTAAGGCGGTGATGCGGCGGCGGATGTTGTGGAGTCAACAATGGCAGCGGGTTTGGCGGTAGGAGTTGCTGGGCATGGTAGGGATTTTGAAGGGAGGTTGGGGGGGGGGGTAGTGTTGTTGGAATAAATATGCAGTACTGTCGGACCATTTTTTAGTTTGAAAATAGTATATATAATAATGCCCACATCTTTGTATTGTAATTTGTTGTATTTTATGCACTTTCGTTCAAAAGTAATTACTTATAATAAACATTTGCAAACACATCTAAATTTTAGTTTTGACATAAACAGAAGTATATGATTTACGATATCAATATTTTTTTAACAATAAAAATATAGAAAAACAATTTAACCAGCACCCACCCCAGAGTTGATGCTTAAACAGGAATTACACAATGGTAGATTATAAACCTCTTGTAAAATGCCCCCTCGTCACAACAAAATTATGCTTTGATAGTATTATGGTAACAAGAAAATTGATGAGCGAATGTTGACCTTTTCATCTTCTTCACGTAGTGTTTGTATAGTTCAACCAATTGTATAGTTTTTTGTGATCTACAACACACTATAAAATCTAACTATTATACAAGATAAATGATTAAACATGTGCAAATATATTAAGTCAGATAGGAGAATAAACAGTAGAAAGGAAAAACACATTGTATACAAGCATAAGAGTTGCTTCCAATATACAAAATTCCAACAATTCACCCATTTATACTAATGTAAACTTTTAGTATACAATGTGTCAGTTCGGCTACTAACTAGTACATATAACCAATATCAACTATCTATCACTATTCTCCTAATTACAAAAGTTTCAGTAGTCCTAAGTGAGAGGCATCTCACACACTCCAAAGCCACAAACAGGCTTCTCGAAGGCCTAGATGGGCAAGCTCTTCATGAATGGACCAGTTAGGATGTCCTTAGTCTTCTCAATCACCACGTCTATGTGTTCAGACACTTTGTGGGATCTGAGTTCTTTAGAATTTGTCACTACACTAGAATTATCACAAAAAATTGTGATAGTATTAAGCAAATTAGGAACAATATCAAGATTCTAGAGGAAATTCTTGAGTCAAACTGCCTCTTTCGAGGCTTCTGAAGTAGCCACTTACTCTATCATGGTTGAGTCCTCAATGCATTTTTGCTTTGCACTCCTTCTTGAAATGATTTCATCTTCCAAGGTAAACACATTACCCGAGGTAGACTTTCTCGTCCCGGTTAGCTTAGAAATCCGAATTTGTATAACCCTAAGGTATTAGACTGTCTTACTAGTAAACAAGTCGGTGATCTTCCTTTTCAGGTACTTGAGAAAATACTTGACTGCAGTCCAATATTCCTCTACAGGGTTAGATTTATATCTTGAGAACATGCCTACATCATATGAGATATGGGGTCTTGTACAAAGCATTGCATACATAGGGCTACCAACAACGGAAGCAAAAGGTACTAGCCTCATATTTTCTATCTCATCAGACGTTTTAGGGCACTGGTTCCTGGATAGAAAAACGTCATGTCTGAAAGGTAATTGACCTATCTTAGCAACTTGCATGCTAAAACAAGCAATCGTAGTATCAATGTAGGATGCCTGGGATAAGCTCAACATCCTTTTTCGACAAGCTCGGATAACCTTGATCCCAAGGATGTATCTAGCTTCACCCAAATCCTCTATTTGAAACTGCTCGGATAACCATTTCTTTACGTCTAAAACACTTCAACATTATTTCTAATGAGAAGGATGTCATCTATGTAAAGTGCAAGAAACACCACTGATCCATCAACAAATAAACAGTATACACATAACAAAAGCACAGGGATCCAGTGTAGGGTCATCAGAAGTCCCCCTCCATTCTTTCCACCATTAGTTGGCCCCTTTCTTTTTATTATGTGTTAATATACAAACTTAGTCAAATAGGTTAAATTAAATACTATATTAGTCTATTACTATCTAAAAACACAAATATAATCATAAAAGGACATTTTATGACAGACATAATGCTTGAACGAAAAAATTGTTAGGGGCCGATGGGAGCCGCTCAGGGGCGGAGCTACAGCAGTGCTAAGTGGTGCTATAGCACCCCTTTGATTTCCGATAAATTCCAAATCTGTAGGTAAAATTTTGTAAATGAGATCTAGCGCAGCTAGTTAGCACTTACTTAAATTTCTTGACCACCCGAGTTCGATTCCTTCCAGCAACAAATTTTGCTTTCTTATTTTTTTCTCTTCATTTAGCACCCGTCTCTTTGAATTCCTAGCTCCGCCACTGGAGCCGCTCAACATGTTTTTTGAAAAAAAAAAATAAAAAAAAATTAATGAATAGGCCTCTCCATGTTGACTGAGACATCAATCTCATGACCGATGCATCGGCCCTCAACAATTTTTTTTTATATGTTGAGGGCCGATGACCCTTAATTATTTATTTTAAATAAAAAAACATGTTGGCCTCGGCTCCTAACAATTTTTTCGTTCAATCATTATATTTGTCATAAAGTGTACTTTCATGACTATATTTATATTTTTATATAGTAATATGATAATATAGTGTTTCACTTAACCTATTTTGCTAAGACTTTATTATTTATGACCGTAAGCTTCCTGTCACAACAATCACCTCCGTAATCATACTTCATTTTTATCATAATTTTTGGTTGATTTCTTTTACTATGTTGTTTGTGCTGTTAAAGTGAATATACTAGGAAAAGATCATAAACTATAATATCAGCACTTATTTACGACAATTAACAAAATTGATCTTGAATGAGACTTTCATCATACAATCAGCATCCAACATATCTAAAAAGTTAACTATAATATCTAAAACAAGGACCAAAAATTTATAAAATTATCGGGCGGGCCCAGATTATTTAACATTATAAAAGTTGAACTAAGTTGTATATAAACCTCATCGTCTCAGATAAGTTTGTAAACTGACAGCCCTTTTTAAGCTAGATTGGAAAAATAGATAGTAGAGAAACGAGTCTCCCTTTACTTACAATGAGAGAACCAGTAGAATTAAAAAATCCAACTTCAACACCTCCACCACATCCTGATTCCATTCCCAGAAGCCCATTTTCGAGAATGATGACTCCTCTGGCCAGCCCCATGAAGAAGGCAATAACAAGCATGCAGACTTACCTTGAAGGAGTAGGGCATCTCACCAAGCTCGACCCTCAGGATTCATGGCTTCCGATCACCGAGTCTCGGAACGGGAATGCTTACTATGCATCATTCCACACCCTCAGCTCCGGAATTGGATTTCAGGCCCTTCTTCTTCCTCTTGCTTTCACAACCCTCGGTTGGTAAGTTTTTCTGCATGCTTCACACCAAATACATAATATTTTTTTGATTGCATTAATTAAGCTTAATGGTCTTAGGGTCTGGGGAATCATTAGCCTGTCTTTGGCTTTTATATGGCAATTATATACCTTATGGCTGCTGATACAACTCCATGAATCTATTCCTGGAACGCGCTACAGCCGATACCTAAGACTCTCCATGGCTGCTTTTGGTAATCATCTCTACACAAAATTCAATAAGATGGTTTTAGATATGACTGGGGAAAATTCCTTTGTTGTCTTGTAGGGGAAAGGTGGGGGAAAATATTGGCACTGTTTCCAACTATGTACCTAGCAGGTGGAACCTGCGTTAGCCTAATAATGATGGGAGGAAGCACATTGAAAATCTTCTTCACCACCGTCTGCGGTACTACTTGCAATACCAACACACTCTCATTAGTAGAGTGGTACCTTGTCTTTGTCTGCTCAGCAATGGTCTTGGCTCAGCTCCCAAACCTGAATTCCATTGCCGGGATTTCTCTCATCGGTGCAATCACAGCTGTGACATACTGTACTCTAACATGGGTGCTATCTGTCTCCAGAACAAGGCCACCTGGTCTATCATATGAGCCCATGTCGACGAAATCGGATGTTGGGGAAGTTTCGAGTGTTTTGAACGCTCTTGGCATCATAGCATTTGCTTTCAGGGGCCACAATCTTGTTCTGGAGATTCAGGTAGGCAAATATGAGGTCTTACAGAGAGAATTGAATGGATTTCAATTTTGTATTGTGTTGGTGTTTGCAGGGGACCATGCCTTCAACTGCTAAGAATCCATCTAGCGTCTCCATGTGGAAAGGAGTGAAGTTTTCATATATAATCATCTCAGGCTGCTTGTTTCCAATGGCTGTAGGGGGTTACTGGGCTTATGGGAATTTGGTAATGCTGCAAAAATAACATAATAGAATCAATGACATTAGATTTGATCATGCAAGAATTCTAAATCATAAAACGGTGTTGAATTCTTACAGATACCCACAAATGGAGGGATGTTGAGCGCGTTGGATGAGTACCACAGAGACGACACACCAAGGATGATTTTGGGGTTGACAAGCCTATTCGTTGTGATCAACTGCCTTACTTCATTCCAGATATATGCTATGCCAGTTTTCGACAACCTGGAGTTCAGATATACAAGCAACAAGAAGGGGCCATGCCCGTGGTGGCTGAGAACGGGGATTGTGTTTTCTTTGGCTGCCTCGCCTTCTTCATCTCCGTGGCTCTGCCGTTCTTGAAAAACCTGGCTGGTTTGATTGGAGGGATTGCCTTACCTGTAACTCTGGCTTATCCATGCTTGATGTGGATTAGGATCAAGAAACCAGAAAGGTATACTGCAATGTGGTGGCTGAATTGCTCCCTTGGATCTCTTGGGATGATCTTGAGTGTTCTGCTAGTTTCCGGAGCAATATGGACTATAGTAACACAAGGAATCGCCATTCATTTCTTCAAGCCAGAATAAGTCAAGCATCGACTTCACTGGGAATCTGTTGCAGTTTCTTCTCAATGTGGACTCCTCAAAAGGGAAATGTTTGTGTATGCACAAAAATATAAAGAAAAGTTACTCCAATCTAATTCGATGATCATTCAGATTGCAACTGGACAAGCAATGTGAAGAATTCACCATCTCTTGTACAATACAAAGAACCGTAAGAATTCAAACTACAATCAAGAAAATGATGGCTTAGAGGTAAATAAATCAAGTGATATTACACTTCATATAAACCAATCTCATGAAATAGACCCAAAAGAGATTGCCCAGAAATCTCTAATCTCTAAAAAAGTTGATAAGATTGACAAAAGGTAATGGGTATTAGCATCTCAATAGATAAACCTACTTGCTTTGTGATTTTCATACATAAAAGAAGTACTAGTGTATTGGTCCAAATACGAGCCTTCAGGTGTAGGGAGGGGGGAGAAAGGTGAATACTGAGTGCACATTTCAACTCAAACACAAAAGTAGATATTACTGAAAAGTGCTACTGAACAAGTCAGTTGGTCAAATAAACTTTCCGAATCGCGTGGGCAGAGAGTATCTGCCTATTGAGTCCTGACTACTTTAATTCAGTATAAGATAGAGTGCGGAAATGTAGGCCCAAATAATTTTCGTCTCAGTTTGAAAACACATTTTATGCTTAGTATGATTTTGAAAGATAAGTTTGTATGATGCTTGAATAGTAAATCAATGAAACAGTAAATAAACACATGCAGTTTTTAAATTGGTTCGGATACGCTAGATCATACGTCCACTGTCATGAACAAAACAAGAGTTATTGATTATTTATACTGAGCAAGTCTCAGTCGATCTGTACACTGGACATATACTATAGTTATATTCTCAGTAACTTTACAGTTTCAAACATGAGGTTTGATTTTCTCCAATTAAGAAGGAGTTCTTACAATAAGAACAATTCAATGAGTTGAACCACTTTGAATTTTCTAAGCTTAAGATATTACATGAATTGCTTAAAATAGAGAATGAGAACAAATGATCTCTAGAGTGAAGAATTAAATATTTCTCTCAATGTGGTGAGTTATTCGTTGTATGTTCTATTTGATTGCTAGAGCGTTTGAATGTTTGAATGCTTTTGGTTCCCGGTTGTCTTCTTTGCATGAAAACTCTTCTCTATTTATAATCCCGACTCGTGAATAGATTCGTTGGAGGAGTTCTAGACACGTGTCGAAAACGACAAGAAAAACGGTTGAATGCCACTGTAGAGATTCTCTCTTTTTCAGTCTAGAGAGCAGCTTTTGTTAGAGCAAGTACAGTGCTAGCAACTTCTCATTGGTCGAGGTTGGGGGGTTGGTGAAGCTTTTTTAAACTCCGAAGCGGATGCTGAGTTGACTTCCTCTAATTTCTTGGACCTTTTTACTGAGTTGTCTCCTACTGACATTCTTCTGAGATATCTAGTGCTTGACACGATTTTCTTTACAAGTTCAGTAGGTCCTGACAGACCTAACTGATTTCCTTATGCCGAGTCCATCCAATTGAAATAAGATGATACGCTTGAATCTATCAGCTACTGAACTCTAGTTAGCCTACTGAGTTCCTAATACGCTGAACTTAACTAAGCTATTACATTATGAGGTTCATCATTCAGCTAAGGGGTTTTGAGATCGTCAAATCTATTCATAATGAATCTCATACCCAACACAGTGTAACACAACAAAAGCACAGGGAGCCTTAAATGCCTAAAATATAATGAAACAGCTGAAAAAACAAAGAATGTTGAATGACAAGCTCCCATATGACAAAGATTGCAACATCGGGCGTCTAACTAGAAGAAAATTATTGCAGATCAGAAGTTATACAAGAGCTGATTATGTGAACAAGGAGGGAGGGTTTTGGAAGAAAATCATAGACTAGTGCGGTAAAAACTCTCTTTAGCAAAAAAGAAATGTAAAAAAGCCAAACTGCCAAAGTATTTGAAGTTCATCCCAACATTGGATGCCTAGTCCATTCTTACAACATATTAACAATAAAAGATGGATCATTAAGCTATTCTAAACCATCTCTGTAGATTAGATTACATAACATAGTAAATACCTAGAAATAGAAGATGTTTGGATTGAGTCAGATACTCTCACAGCTGCTCCACCAACTTGCATCGCGTTCTCATTCTCTAGTCTCAGAGCTCCGCCACAACTCGTGTTTTCTTGTCCACTTGCTCCGCCGTTAAGAAAACCGGCATCGTTTCGAACATCGGCAAGGGCAATGCCTCCAATTCTTTCACCTCTTTTACAACAGGCAGCGAGAGGAAGAGTAGACAACTACTCTTCAAATCATGATATGATATTTAATACTACTAAATACTTTATTAGAAAATTTATTTTCAAATCATCCCCTTCTACATTATCCGGTAGACTAGGGGTTTTCCTATGCCGTACCGAAAAAAATATTGAAAATACCGAACTACTTTATAAATATTAAGTCATAGCAATAAAATATTCATACAAAATATATATATGTGGTAATCTACACTGTTAGCCATTCTCTTTATAATAAAAACAACTTTAGTCATTTCTTAAAACTTTGTATACAAAAGAACTTATAGCAAAAGAACTTATTCTATAAGAACTTATGGTATAAGTACTTAAATTTAATAAGTTAATTGTGTTTGGATACATCCAATAATAATGACTTATGTAGGCAAAAAAATAAAATTAAAAAAAATGTAGTTGACGGGATTTGATATGTGAACCTCCTTAAAAGTTACTTACAAGTTTCCATAAGTTAATAATATTAACTTAGAATAAGTTATTTCTATAAGTTTTCCCAAACGCGCCTAAAATGACTTATTATTTAGAATAAGTCACAATAAGTTGTTTATAAGCTCTTCCAAATGGCGCCAAAATTGCCATGTAGCCCTACTTTTGTGGCAGAATTAAATTATTGCTCGATTTTTCTTATGTGCTCAGACAAAATCCGTTAAAATTGTCAGAAGGGTCAATGGATGACCGAAGGAACGAGTAAAAGGCCAAGGGGGGCTGAGGGAAGACAGAGAATTTAATTCAAAAATAATTTGGTTCAATTATTATAGGGCCGAATTCAATAGGCCCACCTTAGGCCCTGTTATCGGCCCTCAAGCGTATTTAATTCTTTTGTAACGACTCCCCTTCTTTCGGTCGAGAGCGACAAAACATAGTTGGGGCTGAAAATTACCTACGCGAAAATTTCCAATGCGAATTTATGGCAGTTTTAGCCGAGAGAGACATACAACTGCCGAGGACAACCGACAACCGCCGAGGATAGCTGCAGACTTCTGAGGACCCAACTGTTTTCCGTGACTGCTGCCATGTCTTCCGGTGACGAATATGTACGTTCTTAAGCCATTTCTTCTTAAATCGATAGAATTCAACATAGTTTGTGGTAAAATTATGTTAAAACTGAGATTGATAGATAGAATTCACGCCACAATTCTTTTTTTTTTTCTTGCAATTTATACAAGTATTTTCCAACGAATTGTGTTGAATTTGATATCGAACTCAGGTTGGATGAATTTGTAGACTATATTAATGTTGAAATTGGGTTTGGGTCGTCCTCGAAATGCTAATTTTTTTTATGAATTCGGTCCGAATTGGAAAATTATTGTCGGTTTTGTTGTTGAGTAAATTTTCTCATGGGGCCGAGGTAGGGCTGAAGGAAAATATTCTCTTCGGCCCTGACTCGGCCCCACGTTGTTTTTCTCCTCTCTTTCGGCCCTATTGTGTAGGAGCCCCTCGGCCCCGTGCTGCATTTCAACTCTCTTTCGGCCATGTTTCTCTGTCGCCTCTTGACTAATTAATTCTACTTTTTTACAACCTGCAGCCCGATTATATCCGACTACTGGTTAGTGAAAAAAACCACTAAAGTCACTACATATTGGAGAGATAGTTTACCTGAATTGATTAAGAAGTCTCTTTTGAGACAGGGGGAGGTAATCTACTGAGCTGGAGGAAGGGGAAGAGTTTCGTGCTAGCCTTGCATCAGCTGATGTGTTATGAGGTGCAGGCTCCACTCGGGGAGGCTCGTTTTCACATATCCAGACGAGAGCTTAGATTTTCGCATTTAGAGTATACACTCATGACTGGATTCTTTGTCGATGCCTCTTCTTTTAATCCGAAGGCACCTCGTGAGCCCGAAGAGTCTAGAGTATACATGAGATTAACAAACGAAAAACTAAACACATGAGGCAATTTGCTGAATCTGTGGAAAAATGAGGGGACTCAGTGATCTTTCTGAAGATGATTATCTAAAGGTGGCCAATGTACTAGAATTTATGTGTTTTTTCTTCGCACCTGCTGATACGAAGAAGGTTGAGACGTGGATGTGGGTCTTGGTAGATGATTTAGATGCGTGGAACGATTTGATGTGGGGATCCTACACGTACAATGCCCTCTTCACTACATGACCTTTGCACAAAAGCGAGTCGATTTAGTGAAATCGAAATATATCATTAGTATGGGCCAGCTTAGGCCCTTTGCATACGACTCGATCTTTAATCCCATTTCAATTTCGTATTTATCAAAAAATTTATACTTGTCATGATCTTTGATCATATTGTAGATTTGAGCTTACGAGGCGATACTAGATTTGGTCCGGCTGTGTGTCCGCTTGTGAATGAAGGAGGTATGCCTCATTGTATTAAGTGAGTGTTTATGACGTCACCAGATACGAAGTGGATCAGTTTCTTCGCATCACCAGTAATAACATTTACATATTTATTATAAATTTTAGAAGTATAAGTGTGTAATATAACTTGTCCTTAAAACTTTTGGAACAGATGTAGACACCTCCCCATGCAACTCTCACGCTTACTACCGAAGAGCAGCTTAGAGACTACTAGAGAAGGATGAATGGAGATTATGCAACTGGTATATCATATCCGATATCGATCCCCGTACAACCGAGGCGAGTTAATGAGGATGGCAGTTTAAGGTCTCCCACGCCGGCAGTAGAAAAGAAAAAATCTAAGAAGAAACGCGCACCGGCATTGGGTGTTGGGATTTTGTATACTGGAAGCAAATTTTATGCTTGCATACAATGTGTATATATTTGCACATATAATCATTTATCTTGTATGAAAATGAGATTGAGTAGTGTATTGTAGATCGCAGAAGACTACATAATTGGTTGAACTGACAAGATATAAACAGTTATCACAGTTGAGACAACTTAAGGATAAGTTGTCGGTTTAAGCTGCAGTTTAGATAAGAAGTGGCTTGTCTTGGCTGCTTGTCTATACTGGTACACTGAAGGTGGTGTATTGATGGATCATAGTGAGATGTGTTCTCCTGACTGACCTTAGTGGAGAACCAAGATCTCAATGACTTAGTTGGTCTAAAGCTTGGTAAGCATTCAGCTAAATGCATTTAGCTAGCTATCACTTTGATCTACTATGATGAAAGTCATCGCAACCCGAACTACGTATCTTCAGGCTAGTTGTCTGTATCTTGCAACCGCATCCTTATAAAATGGGTTGATAATACCCCCTGAGGAACTCGTAAGGATAGCACACTAAACCCGACTGGTTGATTAAGTTTAAGTGTGTGTTAATAAGGTCGAGTGGGACTACTCAGGAATATAATAAGAAGTTAATTAATTTAAGTTGTCAGTGAGTTTAATTAATTAACAAATATTATTATTTTAAATACGGGGATCGACTAAGTCTAAAATACAAGCCCATGCTCAAATTAGGATAAAGGGGTTAGTCAGTACAAATTCTCTAGTGGAATGAATTTGTGTTTATTAAGTGATTTTGCTCTGGGCTGATGATAGAAGATTAATTTATTTGAGGCCCGACTTTATTTTCTGTATTGGATCCCTAGACTTGCCCAATTACTTGTCTAGCAACTCATTGTCTCCCAGAAACCATTATTAATAGATTAATGTATTTTGTATTATTTAATAATCTTCTTTATCTGGAATTAATTGGTTGAGTCAATTAATTTATAAATAAAAGTAGCCCAGTAGATTAATTGATTATATTATGGGCTAATTAATGTTGAAGCTCATTGTAAGTATAATTAAATTAATTGACAATAAATATTAATATAATATATAGTTTTGGAGCATATATATATTAATATTCTGTAATACCCCGGATATTTTAATAAATAAAATCGATAACGATAGGGAATCAATTCCGAATAAAATCATAACGAGAACGCAATTTCATTAGATTTAATTATCGTCGCGTTCGCGAGTAATTACGGAGCATTATGGACGTTTCGTGAATTCCGGATAATTTCGAGTTTATATTGGCACACCTATTATTATATATGCGTATACATGTGTACCTCGTAATTTTAATACATATTATTGAGTCGAATTTTGATACGGGATTAGATTTCGATTTACAAACCTATAATATTAATACGAGGCACCAAATTAAATACTCCTCTTAATAAAATAATTAAGCCCCTATCATACCTCAATTTAGTGGATATATAAATATTAATTGGTGTTATATGATATTTTACGTATTTATGTATATATATATATATATATATATAGGGTGGGTTCTTTGGTGAACACCACCTTAGGGAGTGAAAAATGAACAAATATCAACCACTAGATTAAGGAAATAGATGGTTAGGATTAGATTTTACTTAAATAAAATATAAGGCTTTTGATTAATTTTAATTGGGAAAAGGGTAAAATGGACATATTTGTATTTCATCAAATTAAAGATGGGCGGGCTTTTCACTTTCTTTCAATTGAATCAACTGAAAAGTCTCGTCAGGCAACTCTTCTTCTCCCTTTCTCACATAGCATCAAATCTCATTTACAAATCGCATCTTGTAATTGAAATTGCAAGTTGTGCGATTGAGAGGGTCGAATTTCATACTGCTAGGGTTCGTCGATTGGTTTTGCAGGGTTAAGGTGTGCATCTTTTATGTTTATTTGGTTTCTATATTTTTTGGTATATGATTCAACTTTGCCTTCAATCTCCTGCAAATATGTATGTATTGTGTCGCACTTAGGTTGAATCTAAATAGTGGTACAAATTCGAATGAATTTAGTAGAAACCTGCTTTGTGTTTTTTTTTTTTTTGGTACATGATGCACATTTTTATGGTATATGATGCACCTTTGCCTTCAATCTCATGCAAATATGTATGTATTGTGTAGCACTTAGGTTGAATCTGAATAGTGGTACAAATTCGAATGAATATAGTAGAAACCTGCTTTGTTTTTGTTTTTTTTGGTACATGATGCACGTTTTTATGGTATATGATGAACCTTTGCCTTCAGTCTCACGCAAATATGTATGTATTGTGTAGCACTTAGGTTGAATCTGAATAGGGTACAAATTCGAATGAATATAGTAGAAACCTGCTTTTTTTTGGGTACATGATGCACGTTTTATGGTATATGATGCACCTTTGCCTTCAATCTCATGCAAATATGTATGTATTGTGTAGCACTTAGGTTGAATCTGAATAGTGGTACAAATTCGAATGAATATTATAAATCTGCTCTGTTTTAATTTTTTTTTTTTTTTTGTACATGATGCACATTTTTATGGTATATGATGCACATTTGTCTTCAATTTCGTGCAAATATGTATGTGTTGTATAGCACTTAGGTTGAATCTGAATAATGGTACAAATTTGCTTAAATATAAGTAGAAATTCGCTCTGTTTTGGTTTCAAGTAGTCTTGGTGTTTCAAACTGACTGATAATATACACTATGTTTCTTTTCTCTCTTAAGTTTTTCTTGTAATACTAATATGAATACATACATGCTGATTATATGTTTATTTTACAATCAGTAATGCCTAGTCGTGTAACTTTCTTACGCACTTACACCTTCTAAATGATGCACTTTGAGTATATTTCTATATCACTCAACTGTTAAGTTATTTTTTAATGCAGATATGTCGTTAAAACGTAAATCTTCTGCTGTTAAGTCTGGAACAGTTAAAGGAAAAGATTTTCCCCGCTTACAATGTCGTGCTAGCCCGGCTTGCCTATTTAGATCAATTCAACAAATGAACACAGGGCAAAAGGATGTTGTAAGAGATCTAGGCTTTGGTCATTTGTTAGAACTGAAAATTTCTGAGTTACCTTTGAAATTAACATCATGGTTAGTAAATAGATTTGATTCTAGGAACTGTGGGATAAGACTCTTACATGGACAGAGACTAAGCATTGTAAATGAGGATGTACATAGGGTGTTTGGGTTCCCAAGGGGCACACGAACCATAGAAAAATTAGCAAAGGGTGAGACTAGTGCGCTCTTAGATGAATGGAGAGGGTTCTTTGGGAATTGTAGAAACATTTTGCCTTTGAGGTTGATGGAGGTTATGCTAGGTGAATATGATGGTGGTACATGGTTTAAGAGACATTTCTTAGTAATGGTTGTTGCGTGTTTGATTGAGAACACATCTAATGGTTACATCTTCCCTTCTATTATTGACTGTTTTGAAGATGTTAGTTCTGTAAAAGATTTGAATTGGGCAGATTATTTGGTGAAAAGCCTAATTGAAAATAGAATTAAATGGGAACCAGGAAAGCCATTTGTTGGACCAACTTTGTTTCTTATGGTATGTTAACTTACTAAGCATCGTGTATTTTTCTGCATATTGTTAATTAATTATACGGATCAAACAATTCTTTTTTTCTTTTGACAGTTATTGTATGTTGATCGAGTCAAGGTGTTTAACGAGGACATTGACCGTGGATTTCCAGTTTTGTTGCACTGGGATATTGGTGAGCTGAAGAAACGGGAAAAAAAAGAGATAGAAGGGGGCGGATTTGGTGGTGGTTGTTTATTAGATGCTATAGAAATACCTGAAGAAGAGAGGGTTCAAGTTGAAACAGAAACATCAAGCAATGCTGCAAGTTACTCTAAGAGATTAATTTCAAAGGCCACCGTTGTTGCACAAAACGTGGTTGAATTATTGAAAGAGATTGAGGATGCTCCTGTGTCTGTTAGTGCAAGTCTAACATTTAAGAAGACGGTGGTAGCAACTACAAAGATAATAGGATACAAAACCACAAAAGAGTGCGGAAGTACAAATCATGACTTTGAAGATGAGACCTATTGGGGGGACGCGGAGGGGATACGGCAAATTGAAGAGATTGAGAAGGCAGAACAAGAGAGGGAGAGGTTCATTCACTCAATGGAAATGCCAAGTTTTAGCCTTGGTTTCACGCAAGATGTACCATTACTAGTATTCATTTCATTTTTAAGAATTTGTTTCTTGTACTAATAAATTGAAAATTAATATATTATAGGAGTTGATGAGCGAAAATCAAGCTGAAGATCAAGGAATGCAGATAGGGGTAGCTAAAGTAAGTAAGGTGTTGAATGTCGAAAGCATTGAAAGAGATGTTAATGTAACAGTAAGTACATTTTTCATGCACATACAAATTTATTTTAATGCAAATTAGTGTTTTTACAATATCCACTATTAATTCTATTTTCCACTGCACATACAGTTTCATTTTGATGCACTCTAGGTGTTTTTATAATGCACATAAGACTAAAAACCCGAAACTCCAATCACAGGATGATGAGGTTGTAGATAATCATGAAGTGGGAGAAATGAATAATGACAATGACAATGAAGAGGAAGGACATCATAGTGAGACTGCCAGTCCTGAAGAAGAATATTATAATTAATATTGGTCTTGATAGGAGTCATCCAAAGGAGGGCCATCAAAAGTGAGGCTAAACAGAAGATGCAACAAAATCCGAAAACTAGCTACATTTTGTTCACCTTACATTAAACGACCTGTAGAGTTGGGCAATGGACTATTGAAGATGGAAAAACAGCTTAGGATGTATGTGTTCCATAATGAGGAAGCCTCCTTGTACGAGCTGAAGTCTACTTCGATTTATTTTACAATTTCATTTTTCATAAGATTTTATCCTCATCAATTTTACTCTTTGTAGGAATGAGGTAATATTCAAAACTCCTGCAGGGGTGCAAATGAACTTGGGGATGATGTGCAGTTTCAAAACTGGTGCAAGCATAACCATGTTTATCATGGGTATATGGTCTAGATGGCTGAACCAGAAGGAAAGCTTGAAATCAAGGGATTCGCCTAGCCGTTTCTTTGCAAGCCCATTAGTTAGTGTATGTCTTTCAATACATTTTATATTGGTTAATAATTTCAGCATATCAGTTAAAATCTATCTTATTGATTAATTGATCTGTAGGCAATGGCAAAGTTCGACATAGACAATACAGCTCAAGTGTCAAGATTCTGTAGTTACATGATGAGAGAAGTGACTCATTTTCATCCGCTAGCTTTAGAAAAAATTGACCAGGTATAAATGCATTAAGCGGTTATGTATGAAATGCATTGTTATATGAAATGTTAAATTGTCGAATCATTTTTGCACAGTTCTTCTTCCCGCACTGTGTTGGTGATCATTACTATGTGGTCTGCATTAACACAAAGAAATCCAAAATCTACGTGATAGATAGCCTCAATGAGGATGAATCAAGTTGTTCAATTGAAAAATATGCAGATTTTTTGAGTTCCTTGGTAAGGTTTCTAATACTGCACTTTATGAATTATATTAATGCACAAATGCTTCACTACCGATGCACTTACATACCATAAGCAAATTATGGCTTTGAAAAATAAGATGCACGTTACACATTGTTCTGATTTTTTAATTTCCTCCATATCCAGAAGGCCATGTTTGCTAAATTTCTAGAGAAGCAAGACAATGGTAAAAAAGCTAATACAATGAAGAAGGCGAAGATCAGTGTTGTCTATGTGAGTTGGGGTGACAAAGACAACATAGTAGATAGTGGAATCTTTGCTATGCGGCACATGGAAACCTACATGGGTGAAGCTTCAGCAGCTTGGCAGAGTGATCTGAAAAAGAACTCGAAAAAGATATTGAACGTGTTGAGGCTTCGGTATTGCACAACTTTACTGACATGGGGTGATAACATGTTGAAGGATGAGGCTTTAGGTAAGGCAGAGGCATATTATGAGAAAGCTTTGAAAAAAGAGAAGAATATCAATGTCGATCGTCTTCTGCTAGGTTGATTTTGCATAACTCTTGATCATGTGTCTTGTTTTGCTGGAGTTGATTTTGGTCTGTAACTGAATTTCTTAGTTTTTGGAGTGATGTTTAGCTAAATTCTGTTGGCGTATCTTAACAACAGATGGTAGTATGTTTAGACTTATGGTATTGACTGTTATTGAATTCCCATCTTATCTTGATGCACACGTGTTTATGTTTTCGATCACTTTAAGTTGTTATGCGATGCACACAGGTTAGCTAGCTTTGATAATTCTAGTTTAAGCAGGAATATCTGAGATTCTAATATTGGTTAATCTACTACTTTGAGAGCTCGAATCGGCATTAAATGTAATCATGTTTTATTGAAGATGCACTTTATATAAATAATAGATTCACATTCAGCTGCAAAATGGTGCACTCACACAATGGAGCAACAAGAACATCTATTTAATCTACTATTACATGATTTCAAAGCCCTAAGGGTAATGTAAACGTAAATGTGCTTTTCTTTATTTTTTTATGATTATGTTGTACCCTAGATAAGAAATATCAATCCAAGTTTTGCCTCCGGTTTAGATACGCTACTATACCCTAGATGGGAAATGTGAACCCAAGTTTTGCCTCCGGTTTGGAAATGCTAGCGTTCCGGAGCGTAAGGTAAACGCAAACATAATGTTATGTGATTATACTATACCTTAGATGGAAAATATGAACCCTAAGCGTAAGGTCAACGCTAGCATTTCACATAGTATTCCACATGATTTGGAGCGCATTATATATTGTTATTAAAGGCAGACTTTAAGTAAATAATTGATGCATTGGAAGTAACTATTTCATGCACTTTTACCTATAATGTCATGCACTCAGGTATGGAGTAACAAAGGGATGTCCATTTAAACACAAATAGTTCAAGACTACATTTTAAAAATTAGTAACAAAGAGTCGACTACAATTATGAAATTTAAATACAGATAAAATCACGAGTCTTCTTGGATTGCTTGATCACAGTTCCTAGCATCATGATTATTCATTTTTTTGCATTTGCTACACTTTCTCTTTGCTTTACTTGCCTTCTTAATTGCACTCTCTCTCCTTGACTGAATACGACTACCGCTGCCTTTGGTCTTAACCTCATTCGGAGAAAGCACGAAAACCGAATCAGCTATCGAACCACCATAGAAGTCATGCATAAGCTTTTTTTTCCCTTTTCCATCATCAATGGCAGTGCACAAACTCGAGTACTTTTCTGTTAAATGCTTCAAATCAACAAGCATATTAGCCATAAATTTATCATCACCATGAACTAAGCCAATACACTGATAAAACTCATGATATAACTGATTATTTGTTGAAGAACATTCATATTGTCCCAGATTTGCAAGGCGTTTGTAGTGTTCATCAAAACATGCACTCTTTGACCAACGACGCAACACATATCTGTCTGGGATTTTATCAAACCGCAAATTCTTCAAAACAAAAAATGCGTGTCTGCACAATAAGCCCTTCATAATAAAATTGTTGCATCCACATGTTATAGATTGGTCCAAAGAGCTGTAGACAAGTGTGAACCTCCCACCAACCGCATCATCAACCTCATAGGTGGTCATATATACAACATGTGTGATGTTCAACATACAACAAGAATTGAGGGCAGCAACAATTTCAATTTGGATATCTTTGAAAATGGAGAAAGTGTAAAGGGATGCAACATGCTTCTCAATTGGTAGCTTTGTTGACAATCCTGGAACACTTTTCACATCATTGCAGGTCAACTGGTTATGTGTGTGTCTCTGCTGATCAATGGCACTCCAAAAATGCATTAGAAACTCAATTAAATTGGCATGTCGGTTTGAATACTTTTGGAAGAAACTGTTCTCGCATTCTGACATTGAAGTAGTTATGAATATACCAACCATTGGGACATCTCTAAAATACGCTGGTATCTAATGCTCTCGGAGATCAAACATGGTTGAAAACCACTTGTGGCTCGTCAAATCAAACTCATCCATAATTGAATTCCAACCTTGTTCAAACTGCTTATGATCAATAATGTCAGACCATACAAGGGCATTGAACTTCTTAGAGAAATCTCCATTTGCTCTTAGTGACACTGGAAGCTTTTCAGCGACTTTCACCATGATATGCCACATGCAAAGTCGGTGGCGTGTACCAGGTCTTGGTAATACATTTGCAATAGCCTTCTTCATCCCTAGATCTTGGTCAGTGATAAACAAAGATTGTGGTTTGTTATCCATGCAAGCTAAAAACATCTCCAACAGCCAAGAATATGAATCCTCATCCTCTCCTGATATTAATCCAGCCCCAAAACATACACATTTTCCATGATTATCCTTCCCAGTAAAGGGTGCGAATATCATGTTGTACCTATAACAAAATAAGGGACTGAGTTAAATCTGCATTCAATGTGCATCATATTTCGAAGAAAAGTGCATTATAGTAATACTTAAGGGGAACTGAGAAAATAAAGAAAGTGCTGAAGAAATTGCTGAGTCTATATAGCTCGAAAATTGCTTACTTATTTGTTGAATAGGTTGCATCAAATGACACAGCATCTCCAAATACTTTGTAGTTATGAATTGATATGAAATCGGCCCAAAATAAACGTGTAAGCCTTTTTTTTCATCAACACAGTACTTGTATGTGAAGCCAGGTGAGGATTCATGCCGACTTTTGAAATTGTCCAAAATGACTTGAGTGTCAATCCCGATAACTGAATCACGCAAGTCGCGAGAGAAATTCTTAAAATCAACACTACTGCAACCAACTTTATCAAAGCTTCCAACCAACTCCTTAAAAAGCCTAAATGACCTCATAGGACCTATATTTGCACGGCGACAATTCAAAACAAAGCTCTGGTGTGTATAATCCATCCTCCTATTTAACTTCAAAAATTATTTATGGCAATCATGCACAAGTGGATGAGAGTGATCCTCAAACAAAAATGAAATCACATATCCTTCATCTCCACAGAATTTGAACACAACACGTGCCTTGCATGATGCTTTAACTGACAAACACTTTCTTTTTTTTCTTATTATGATTGCTACCAGAAACTTGAGTTGTTCTTTCACCCTCACGATTGCATACTACATATCTATGCAAATAAGTTCCATTCATGCTCTTACGAAAAGAACTCATTCGAACATCAAAACCACATACTCCAGCGTATATCTTGTAAAACTTCACCCCCATCATTCAAATTTAAAAACTTTTGACCAACATATGGCTTTATTTCATTCGGGCAAACTGGGGTATAACATACAGTTGAAGTTTCCACACTATTTTCATCGATATAAGTTGCATAATTACTTCCTTCTACAGCAAAGACATTAAAAGAACTAAATGAGATTTAGCATAAAACCAATTAAATTCAGGAACAATTTATATGCATTGATATTACCCTAAAAGTGCATTGGAATGAACTAAAAGTGCATAGACAATTTCTGAACAGAGAACGGAAATCAGAACAAATCAATAACAATTAATGAAGAGCTACCAACTAATATTCATCAATCTAAAATCAATAGGGTTACAATTATCATTTTCAGAATATAAACGTATGAATTCAGCGTGAAAAATACGAGTTCAGCTTGAAAATATCCAAAATAACCACAAAAACATATCAAATCAGTAATGAAAAATTGATTTCTAACCTAATTGATCTAGTTTTGGTTATTCATAATGTAAATATAGGAATTCAGCATGAAAATCGATGAAGCACAATCAACAGTTGAATGCGTAAAAATCTATGAATAAAAAGATCAAAATGAAAAATACCCGTGGAGGTTGAATTCACCATTGCAAAAAGAAGGATCAATGGAAAATGATCAAATAGACGAATTGCTACAATTATTTTACGAAGAAGATTGAAGAACGACGCTCATTGCATGCATATTTTTACGATTTGGGGAGAATAAATTTTTTGTTGATTTGATTTGAGAAGCAAAAACGTGATTGGTAAGAAAATATAAAAATGTGACTGTTATGCCCTTAATGAATTAAAATAAAGGATTAGTAAAAAATATATTAGCATCTAATCCTAACCATCTATTTCATTAATCTAGTGGTTCATATTTGTTCATTTTTCACTCCCTAAGGGGGTTTACACAAATGATCATTCTCATATATATATATATATATATATATATATATATATATATATATATATATATATATATATATATATATATATATATATATATATCTAGTAATGAAGTGCATATATAGATATGCATATCTATATGTCCAAGGATTGCGTGTGAATCTAAACTTTCCCCACTCCTAGGGGTGTAAGTGGTTCCGCTCCAAACCACGAAATCGATCAAACCGAACCGAATCAAACCGAAAAATGTGGTTCGGTTCGGCTTCGCGGTTTGGTTCGGTTTATTTTTTTAGGAACCGTTTACATTCGGTTCGGTTCGCGGTTTCAAGAATTTTTGAACGGTTCGAACCGAACCGAACCAATATCTTATTTTTTATTTTTTTATTTAATATTTGTCTTTATTATATAAGAATGTTATTGGATTTAGATATTAGATTTAAGTTAATATCAATTCTAATCTATACAAAGGAAGAGAAATGAATAACAACTCTATACTTATGAATTTGGAACGAGTGATATCCTATAAACTATTATTCTTGCACTATTTAGGATTTAAAAAATAAATAAAAAAATAAAAAGGTGAACCGGTAAACCGAACCGAATCAAACCATTTATAAGCGGTTCGATTCGGTTCGGTTCCGATATTTAAAAACACATCGAATCGAACCGAACCAAACCATTTCTATGTGTTTGGTTCGATTCCTAAAATACATAAGAAACCGAACCGAACCAAACCGTTACACCCCTAACCACTCCACGTTTCCTTCTCTCTATCTATTTTCACCATATCTTCACTCAAATCTTATTATCAGATATCCATCAGCAAGCGTTAAGAAAAAATCCAGATTCTATCAAGAAGAAAGAGCCTTATACTCCTGCTTCTTGTCTACTGAGGAACCTCAGTCAATTTAGGATGCATTGAATTATGCTGACTGGATCACCGCTATGCAAGAAGAACTCAACCAATTCACCAGAAACAACAGTTTGGGAGCTTGTAGACAGACTCAAGCATTAATATGTGATGGAAACCAAGTGGGTCTTCAAGAACAAGCGAGATGAAAACAACGTCATCGTTAGGAATAAAGCTTGACTAGTTGCCAAAGGATATTGTCAAGCTGAAAGGATAGACTTTGATAAAACGTTTGCTCTAGTTGCAAGATTGGAAGCCATTTGTCTATTCCTAGCATATGCAACTCATCAATAGTTTACTGTCTATTAGACAGATGTTAAGTCAGCTTTCCTGAACGACGTACTGAAGGAAGAAGTCTACGTAGAACAACCACCAGGCTTGATGGAGGGATATCAATTATACAGACTCAAGAAAGCTCTGTATGGGTTGAAAAAAACACCCAGGGCTTGGTATGATACCCTTTCAGACTTTCTACTTCAGAAAGGTTTTCAGAAAGGAACTGTAGATCGCACCCTATTCAGTATCAAGTCAGAAAATGACATCTTACTGGTGCAGATCTATGTGGACGACATCACCTTTGGATCTAAGAATATAACCATGTGTCAGAAATTCGAACAGATGATGAAAGATAAATTTGAAATGTCGATGATGGGAGAAATGAATTATTTTCTTGGACTTCAAGTGAAGCAATCTAAAAAGGGAATATTCATAAATCAAGCGAAATATACTAGAGATCTCATCAAGGAATTCGGCTACGAATCCAACAAATAAGTAAAGATTCCCATGAACACAAATCCCAAGATTGATCTTGATAAAGAGGGAGTATCTGTTAACTCAACTGAGTATCGTGCTATCATTGGCTCATTATTATATTTAACTGCCAGCAGACCCGATATAACTTATGTTGTGAAGGAAAATAGGAGGTGAAGAACGATTACCTTCCTCCTACGTATGTTGTTGCAGCTCTGATTGTTGCTTGTGTGTCAGATCTTCTGATCGGTGTCCCGACCTTTTTCTTCCTCTGGGTGGTCCGAGAACTGAAGAAAATAAGATTATGTCTCTCCACAAAACTCACGCGCGTGCGTCTGTTTTATGTGTGTGTGTTATTTGTTTATGAACAGAATACTAATATATAGGCTTCAAAAAACCAATATAATATTAATATTTGTAGCCCATTAGTTTAATTATATTCCTAATGGACTTCCACATAATTAGCCTATAATATAATTAATTAATCTACTGGGCTACTAATATTTATCAATTAATTGGCCTGGCCAATTAATTCCGTATAAATAATATTATTAAATAATGTAAAATTACATTAATCTATTAATAATGATTTCTGAGAGACAATAAATAACTAGGCAACTAATTGGGCCAGATCAGGGATCTAATACAAGAAATAAAGTATGGCCTCAAATTAATTAATTATCTATGCTCAGCCCAGAGCAAAATTAATTAATAAACACAGATTCATTCAACTAGAGAATCCGTGCTGACTTACCCCTTTTATCCCAAATTGAGCAAAGACTTGTATTTTAGATTTAATCGATCTCCGTATTTAAGATAGAAATATCTGTTAATTAATTAAGCTCACTGACAGCTTAAATTAATTAACATCTTATATATTCCCCGAGTAGTACCACTCGACCTTATTAACACACGTGAACTTAATCAACCGACCGAGTTCCTCAGGGGATATTATCAACCCATTTTACTAGGATACGGTTGCAAGATACAGACAACCGGCCTGAGCCACAAATAACTACTAACACCCAAGATACGTAGATCCGGTCGCGATGACGTTCACCATTGTAGGTTAAAGTGATAGATAGCCAAATGCACTTAGCTGAAGTCTTATCAAGCTTAAGACCAGCTAAGTCACCGAGATCTTGGTTCTCCACTAAGGTCGCTTAGGAGAACACATCTCACCGTGATCCATCAATACACCACCTTAAGTGTACCAAGAAGACAAGCAAGCCTAAGACAAGCCACGTCTTATCTAAACTGCAGACTTAAACCGATAACTTATCCTTAAGTTGTCTCAATTTATTATAACTATTTATATCTTGTCAGTTCAACCAATTTGTGTTGTCTTATGTGATACCCGACACACTACACAAATCTAACTTTTGTACAAGATAAAGGATTACATGTGCAAATATATATATTTATCACATAGGAGAATAAAATAGTGGTAGGGACAAAACACATTGTATACAAGCATAAAATTTGCTTCCAGTATACAAAATCCCAACAATTCTCCCACTTATACTAAAGTAAACTTTTAGTATACAATGTGTCAGTTCTAGGTACAAACTAGTACTCAGCTATCTATCCTATCTATCACTGCATCTTCTCCCACTTATACAAAAGTTTCGGTAGTCCTAAGTGGGGGGCATCTCTACCACTCCTAAGCCACAAATATGCTTCTCGTAAGTCGGGAGTGGTAAGCTCTTTGTGAATGGATTAGCTAGGTTGACTTCAATTCCAATTTTGTCGTAAGCCACGAACAGTACTGGTGTTATACGAGGTGCAAGCACGTGGACATATGATATCACTTCATCAGAGACCATGTCGAGAAGAAAGATATCAGAATGGAGAAAATCCATACTGACAAGCAAAGGGCCGACATACTGACCAAGCCTCTAGTTGAGACCAGATTCAACGAACTCTCAGTAGAACTAAGTCTACTGGATCATATTGACTCAGTTCAGTAAAACGATCCAGGAAGTACTGAGTAAGGGGGAACTTACTCTCAGTACTGCTGAACTACTCAGTGACTACACAGTGGTATCAACTGACTACTATGTCCAGCTGTCATGTTATGAGTATTCACTCAGCATATCTTTATTTAGCATTGCATTGCATTTATTTCCCGCCATTAATTCACTTAGGATGTCTTTGATAAAAAATGTTTTCATTGAAAACACGACATTCCATATACTGACTGCGGCGCATTAAATGCATGTCATCTCACCTTACCTTTTAGATGATAGATACGTAAGTCAAGATTATATGTGGCAAATTAATCATAACCTCTTATAACATTAAATCTTAGTCGTCCATCTTTTAAATTCAATTTAATATCAACCGCATGCTGAATAAACCGTTCATATTCATATGAGAAATATATGCATGTATCCATGATCTAAAACTCTACTTTTCGCCATTATCGAACATATTTGTGCTCTGCAATTTTACTGCATAGGAAATCTACCTCTGTCACAGTACTATTTTTTTTCGGTAAATCTCTTATACTTTATCTGTAAGTAACTAACTACTCAATTTTCAAGTGCTAAAACTTATTTGCAGATTTAGTACATTACCAATGGCAAGTTCTCTGAGTAATGAGGTTCTCGTTCCGTCTGATATGAAAGAGATCATTAACAACAAGAGAGTATGGTTCGAGCCAGTACTTGCTTTCAGATCTTGCGACATCGACTGCATGGAGCCGATCTTTGACACTGTTCAGTCGACAGGCCTTCAGACCCTGCTATATAGGGTTCCTTACCTCTGCCTCCCAAGGCAAGTGACAGAGTTCTTCATGAATCTTCGACAGAATGAAGATCTTCAGGACATTTCTTGCATCTCATATCAGCAAGAAATCGGCAACAGCGTATGGGAAGCTGAGATCGCAAACATAGACGTTGTTGAATGCCTTCTGCATAGTTTTTATCTTCCCAAATGAGGGGATTTCTCCAAATCGGATATAAGGAGACTTCCATCAATCATTACCTCTGCCAATTCAGCGGGCAGACGTACATAGTGTTCAAAGCAGTATTCCCTAAGAACGGGCTGCTCCCTAAGTCTGAAGGGCACTGCTAACCAATCTACTCAGCCCCGGACTCAACCTGACTCAAATCACGATGAGTTACCCAAGGAAGCAGACCAGGGAGGATCTGCCGAGGGAAAATCTTCTAGAGATGATAACTCACCGCCTCCATCGCCTTCATCAGGTGCCATCATCGGAGCATTATCTACGTCTCAGCAAAAGCCAAGACAATCCAGCTATCAAACTGCTGATATCAAAGACGTATCAGTGGCGTCAATTAACAAGAGCCTTAAGCGTCAGGGTCAAGAATCGTCTACTTGCTAAAGACGTGACCTCTAAGTGGAGCCAAGTTACTGAGTTTCAGACCCAGAAGCTGAGTGACCTGACAGCTGAAGTGTAGAGGATCAGTACGCCTACTACTTCTGATACTGATTACGATCCTCCGCCGAGCACTTGAAGCACAGAGGACTAATCTGAATTCTCAATTTCAGCAAATCCTGCAAACTCGAGCCAATATATTTACTATGGCTCTTTGTGACCGGATCAAGTCCTTAAGGCAGTTGAAGAGCGTAACAAGCTAAGTACTGAGAGTGTCTCTCGAGCACTCGTGGAACAACACAAAGAAGCCACTGAAATGGTCGAAGCATACCTGAAACGGACTGAGGCTCCTAAATCTAAAATACTCAAAGTTGTCAGACTGAGCATGATAAGCACTGGGATGAGTATACTGATGTCGTCAGGGATGTTGAGGCCAAGCTCGAAACTATCAGTCTCTCAGTATCCGGCCTTGCTGAAAAGGCTACAGGCCTTGGCAACACAGTTTGATGATGCCAAAAGGGGGAAGGAAGTAGGAGGAAACAACTACTGACCCTCATCAACGCTAAAGAGGCTATTGACAAGAGCAAGAAGATAGTAGAGAAAGGGGAAGGCTCAGGAGAGCCTACTGATGCAGCAGTTGCCAAAGTAGCTCACTACAGAGAAGAGCTCACTAAAGAAGAGCTCATCCGCTCAGCTACTAAAGGCAAGGCGTTAACTCCCTCTGGTCCTCCAAAAGCCAAAAAGCTGAAATTCTGAACGCCAGATTAACAAATTGCTTACAATGAAAAACTGGCCAGGGAATTACAAGAACAGGAGGAAGGCAAGGCAAGAGCAACAAAGAAGGGCATACAAATCAAGACTCCAGTGCCTAAGAAATTAAAATTTGTAGTACCCAAACAATCAAAGGCTCGACCGCCAAAATCCAAATCTACCGAGAAGGAGCCCGAAGCTTCAAAGTCCAAGTCTAAGTCAGCTAAAGTGTCTGAAGCTGAAGCCGACACTGAAACAGAGCAGGTCATTCCCACTACTAAGCTATCTAAAGAGCAAGAAGCAGATACGAAAGCTCTATGAGATGCCTGCGAAAGAGGGTTAGACATTACTGTTGAGGCCCGCCAAATTCAAGCTGCAAAGGAAAGAATATGATTAGCAGATCTTGAGGCACTCAGATAGAGGAGCAAGAAAAAAGCAAGGGAAAGGATCCCTGAAAAGGATAGGAGCGTCCCTACAACTTCAAAAATTTTCAAATGTAGAGAACATGGAAATAATATCAAGAGGATTTTTTTTTATCCAATAGCTGAACAATGGGTACCTTGAAAAATTAATCAGAAGTGGGAGCATATCAAGGTCGATTTCATCAAGAGGTACTATATCTTGATGTCAGTAAGTGAAAAAACAGATCCAGATATAAGCTTCAAAGAATTCTTGATGATTTCGGATCCTGAAGTTTATGCTGAAACCTGATCGCCCTACAACAGTCAAGTCTGACTCTCAAGGCACCTGAATTCAGAACTCTACCTTCTCCTTGCACGCTATAAAGGAATATATACACAAAGGAGATTGAGGACGAGATCAAATTTGTCATTGTGAGAAGAGGACTTGATCTGAATGATTCTAAAGATAAGGAAGAGATCACGAAGCTGAGAAGCTGAGTCTACAGATCCTATGGTCTTGAACTTCCTAAGAAGAAGTTAGCTGACTTCAAGGCGAGATTGCAAAAATTCAAGAAGTCCAGCTGATTCTTTCTTTTTCTCCTCTGATTAGATTTAGCTTTGATAGAATAGAATGTCATGTACTTGTAACCTATTATCATTTTTTGGTCTCGAGACGTGGTCCAGGTGTAGAGGGGGGAGGGTGAATACACCTGAATACAGATTCTTTTCTCAAACACGAAAGTCAGCTCTAACTAAATTTGCTACTGAACTAAGTTAGATAGCCAGATATGCTTTCAGATCGCGTGGGCAAAGATTTCTTCTACTGAGTTCAGCTCTACTGACTTGAGTCAGTCGAACAGTCGTTCAGTATCAGAGTTGTGTGCGGAAGTGTAGGCCCTATTAAAGTCCCGGTTGGAAAACCGGTTTTATGCCTGAGTTTGATGAAATACGCTTTTAATGCAATATGATCAGTTAAGGAAAGCAGTAAATCAACACAACATATTTTTAAAGTAGTTCAGAAATATTGGGTCCTACGTCCACTGTCCTGACCAAAGCAGGATACTTGTTATATTTATACTGAGCAAGTCTCAGTGATTTGTTCTCAAGACAGATACAAACTTGATGCTTATATCGAGCAAGTTCTCGGTGATCTGTTCACACGATGCATTCTCTACTTATAGTCGTAGTGACTTTACAAGTGGTTTCAAACTTGAGGCTTCTCCAACTATGAGGAAGTTCTTACAATAAGAACGATTCACAAGAATGTGAACTTCCTCGGGGTTTCTAAGCTATGAGTATTACAATTAAGATTGCTTAGATAAGAGAAGGGGAACAAGGATAACTCTAAGTGACGAACTAAAGTTCTTCTATGAATGCTAGTTCTTCACTGGATTCTTCGTTTGAGTGTTAAGAGCTTTTGTGCGTTGATAGCTTTGGTTCCTGGTGTTGTCTCTGCATGAAGATTCTCCTCTTATATAGTCGTCGATTGTGAATAGATCCGTTGGAGAGGGGTCTAGCCACGTGTCAAAACGACAAGGATAACGGCTCCTTCAAATTTGAACGTTGATGAGTAGGTGCACCGTAGAGATACGTCTCTTTTTCGCCTAGGGGCAGCTTTTGCCAGAGAAGATAAAGCGAATTCGGCTCCCTATTGGTCGAGGTAGATTGGTAGGTGAGACTTGTCAAACATCAGGGTTGACTTCCTCCGAATTCTCGAACCTTTAACTGAAGTGACTTCCTACTGACGTTCTTCTCAGTATTCAGTGCATGGGCAAGAATTCCGATGCAGATTCAGTTAGTGGTCGGCTGACGAATTGACTTCTTCGATCATGAGTCCATCACCGAGTGCAAGGTCTTCTACCGAACTCGCAGCCTATCGAACTCCTAGCCTATTGAGTTCCTAACATGCTAAACTCAAACTAAGCTATTACAAGAACGAAGGTTCATCATTCAGCAAGGGGGTTTGGGATCTTCAAATCTATATATATGGTCTACTAAATCTTCATCCCAACAATTTCCCCCTATTTGATGATGCCAAAACCTTTTACATCCCCTATCAAAGAAATATGTTAAGGTTAAGAGCTACTGCTATTGAGTAAAGATCTATTACAAGGAATGCTCCAGCCAACATATCAAAGCTGACTAAATAATGAATAGAAGAATAATAGCAATCACAAGTAAGAAGATATCAGAGTTGTCTTATGCTATCAAGCAAGATATTAGGGCCACATCAAATTAACACGCTTATAGATTGTCGAATGTATCGTAACTTACGTAACATAATACTATTGACATAGTTATAGCATACCGAAGGTATAGAGATTCTATTGAAAAGTGTCAGAGCTAAAAAAAATCAAGTTAACACATTCAAGAGATATCAGGGCCGATACAGCTAAATATAAACAGAGCTCAGAATGGATCATACTTTGGTGATCGCTGTATTGCACCAAATAATCCTGTAAAACTTGAGAATTATATCAGTATAGTTCACAGGGTATCGAACACAGGGAACAGACGACTAGACAGTTTATTTTTTACTTATCTATGGTTTTGGTTAGCAACCACGCAAGTTTTGGGTTTTCTATTAAACTAAAAATGATTAAAAAGTGAACTGAATTAAAAAGTGTATAAACTGGGCAACTGAGAGACAGGTCCAGCAGAATATTCACACACACGTAATTCCAATCATCGGCACTTAATATGAATTAATCTCAAGAATCTACTAGTTATAGATTGCCGTAATTAAATTAAAACAACCCTCACTCCCACTTACTTAGTCAGTAACCGCCATGTTGGACATCGAAACGGCTACTTCCCTAACCTAGCTACAACCTACGTTGTTGGGCATTCAATAGAATAGCTAGACAGCTTTATCGAACTAAGGGAGCTTAGTATAGGAGCCTACTCGTATGTTGGGCATCTAATAGTCTCCTATCAGTTTAATCTAATTATCCTAACGAATAATTTCTCTACTTACCTAGCCTTGTTCCCCGAGAAATGATGGAAGTACTAAGTTAGCTACAGACTGTGCAACCTAGGGTGATCAGGCCTAAATTACTAGGCATATTAATTAATTCAGAATTAACCCGAAACCCTCTTGATTAATTATTCGAGCCTAAACCTCATGTACTGTTCATGTGAGCATTTACATTTTGTCAGACCCTAAAAGACTTAGTTACTCATGCGTACGCTTCGGTTGGGCAACCGGGGACGCTTTTACATAACGTAAAACATAGACATGAATAACCCTAGATCTAGCATGAACGAAATTTAAAACAACTAAAGCCCGAAATAACAGAATAATTAAACCTATGAAATTAAACTAAAACTTGAATTAAAATAGAAATAAAGTTTCAAACGTAAATTCGATGTTCCTACTCAACGATTAACTGCTAACGAAATTAAAACTAGAATTCAAACTTCGAATTAATAACGATCAAACCAACTGAAATAAAGAGTGTTTCTTGTTCAACTAAAAACTACGAACGGTTGGAAATCTTCATGGAATGGAACGACGGTCGGGCGGTCGGGCGTTCGGTGGATATGGATCGGCGGTGGTTAGGATTTTCTCTTGGAATGGGAAGGGAGTTACGGGCGTGTATGGAGGGTTGAAGACTCCTCATTCTCGTCTACTTCATCTCTTTTATACTCCTCCTTTTCTTCCTCTCCAAGCTAGGTCAAATCCTTCTTTGATAAGGAAAGCGATTTGGATAGATAAGGAAATAATATCTTTCCTTATCCATCACAAAATATTTCAAGATACTTTCCTTCTCACAAATCCGCGTCCACGTCATCAATTCCGTGCCGTTTTCGTCATCAAACATTGCCAAATAATATCCTCGTCATTATGCCACGTCAGCACCTAAAACCTGTATTTTTCACCACTGCGAGTGCCCCGGTTAGCCAATTGACGCACTTTTCGGCCAGAAATTACTAAGTACATAAACGACTCATCATACTTCTTAGTAGCTAATCATCTAAGTAAATTCAGTTCCTAACAATATTTGAAAAACAAGTATCCCTATAAAGCAAGTTCCCCCTAAGAAAGAATTTCCCCTATTCATATATAAGAGCCCTTCCCCCTACGTACTAGCAAGGTATCAGATAGGATCAGAGCAAAGACAAATAATCAGCAGGGAATAAACCTAAGGCAGATAAGCATATAAGTTACATAGGGTCAGATAGTGTGTGAAAGTGTGATATTTGATCATGAAGTGATCAGTCGTGTTAAAAAAAATAATAACCGTAAAGACAATGAGTAGTTGTCAAGGCTCAAAGTGATATATGTCATAGATGTGATAAGAGTTACAATACTAAACATGCTACCACTATGTTGGTCCCAAGATTAAACGTTCAGGTGTAGAGGGGGCAACTGGGACAGTTTACAGAACAAAAACTTAGACATGAATAACCCTAGATCTAGCATGAACAAAAATTAAAATAACTAAAGCACGAAATAACAGAATATTTAAACCTACAAAATGAAACTAAAACTTGAATTAAAATAGCAACGGAGTTCGAACGTAAATATTAAGTTCCTACAAAAACGAATAACTACGAAATGAAATTAAAAACTAGAATTCAACTACGAAATTAAAAAGCATAAACGACGAAAATTAAAGGATGTTTCTTCTTCAACTAAAGCTATGGAAGTCGGTAAATGGTTCGGTTTGTCTTCGGTGGTGGTCGGCTACGGCGGTGATCGGCGGAAATAGATCAGCGGTCGGCGGTGGTTTCTCGGACGGAAGGGAGTAGCGACGTGTTCAAGGCTTCGAGATGGTATAGATTGTGTGTGATTCTCGCCCTCTTCAACTCTTTATATACTTCTCATTTTCTTCCTCTCCAAGCTAGGTCAAATCTTTAATAAGGGAAGAGATTTGGATAAATAAGGAAATAATATATTTCCTTAACTACCACAAAATATCTTCAAGATTCTTTCCTTCTCCACAAATCCGCGCCCACATCATCAATTCCGTGCCTTTTCTTCATCAAAAATTGCCAAATATTATTCTCGTCATCATGCCACGTCAGCACCTAAAACTTGTATTTTTCGCCACTGCGAGTGCACCGGTTGGCCAATTGACGCACTTTTCGGCCTGAAATTACTAAGTACGAAAACGACTCATCAGTGAGACAAACAGACTTCAAGGTGGATCTGAAGCTGACTTCTCTATACCTCGTATGACTCGCCGATTTGACTTATGAGATCTCCTGACAGTTAGAAGACTGTCTAGCCATTGCTGAGTCTGATCTATGTTCAGTAGTATATTCCTTCTGAGTTCAGCTCTACTGAAGATCAACTCTGAGTTCAGTGAACTACTCATGCTGAGTTCAGTTCCACTGACTCCGTTCAGTATACTGCTCCTGCTGAGTCCAATACTACTGAGTCTTCTTCTTCTGGTACTAAGGCTGATAGTCTGCTGAAGAACCAGCGGACAGAATTGAGCGCCTGAACCATATCGAAGAGTGTCTACTGAGTCTGAAACTCTTAGAGACAGAATAAACAATAACAACGGAATGGTTCATCAGTCAAAGTAGGGTTTTGGGATCTTTAAATCTACTGAGCACTAGGCTACTAAGTTATCTCCCAACAATTTGAGGAGCTAATGAATCATCTCCCAACACACTAGAAACTAGACTAGGAGAAAGAGAGGTCAGCTCGGCTTCTTCTTGAATTGTTGCATGCGAGCACAGAAGTCAACAGACTTCTTCTCCAGAAGTTCAAGGCCATGACCTGAATATACTCTGCTCCTTATGGCCTTAATCTCCATTAAGTCTTCTACACGATCTTTGTACTACACTACCAAAAGATGAAAAGAGAAAGGCAAAGATAGAAAGATGGCTGAGTCTACTTCTATTGCGATCTGAACTTCTGAATCCTCGATTTGAAGTCAGCAGACTTGGCCTCTGGAAGTTCTAGCCCATGGGATTTGTAGATAGCTTCCCTGAGACATTTTGTCTGTGGAAGATCTCATTTCATCTGGGAGGACAGCTCATTGCGATGCATGGCTATCTTCACCTATTTCTCTATCTCTTTTGTGCAGATGTTACCTTCAAGAGTCATGGGGGGAGTCAGACGTCTGAATGTAGGCGCTTTAAGTGACATTCATTCCTTATGAAGAATCACGATAATTTGAGCACGGAAGTTGGGATCATACTGATACAAGAACTGATAGAAGAGTTTGTCCACTGGAACATCGCCGGGATAGCATTACCATACATAGTAGCTTTTTATGAAATCTTCCTTCAAACTCTCTCACTGCTCATTAAGGTTCCAAGGGATCCACTTGTCAGTGCGGCGGAAAGGAGGTTTCCTGAGATGTGGCTTCTGTCCACCGCGTCTGTAGAATTTAGATGTAGTTGGGATCTCTCTGATCTTAACTAGAACGACTTCCCTGGCTATTTTTTTAGTTCTGGCTATTTGCACTGCCAGTTCACCTCTGTTCCTCTCATGCATTGTCTTCTGGACTTCAGCCATTGCCGCAGCTAGCTGCTCAGAGAATTGTTTGGCTTGAGTTTCAAGCAGCTGCTGGCATTAAGTAGCTAAGTTCGTCTTCTGAGCAGCTAGAGTTGTCTCGACGATCTCCTGAATGTTTGGCATTGAAGTTTCAGAGACCTTCTTGATTTCTCCAGTGAGGGCATCAATTCGCTCAGTCTGAGCCTTAGTGTATTGTGCCCATTTTAGGTGCACATCCTTAGCCAGGAGACGATTTTTGTCTCCTTACTTCTGAATTGATCTTTTGATGCTCCTCTTAGATACATCAGCTATAGGTTTTATCTGATAAGATAAGCTATTGATCATTTGCTTAGAGGCTACGAGTTGTTGCTGTCTAAATGAAGACGCAACTAGGGCGGCAACAAATTCAAGAGGAGGAGGTGGTAAGTCGCCCTTCTCGCTGGGAGTTTTTCCCTCAGCAGAGTCTCCCCGCTCTGCATCCTTGGGTGCTGAGTCATTGTTAGTTGGGTCGTTATTAGGCGAAGTGTTCTTGGCAGGCAAGGAGGCACTCTTCTGCTCAAGCAAATATAGCATGGCTGACTTCAGATCCTCAAAGGAAGCAATGTCTGGGGGTTCCCCAAACCCTATCTCAGAATGCAAATGCTACTCCTCTGCCAATAGAGTAGGCATTGAGTACTGCTGGGTAGTCTCTTCCAGAATGTCCCAGTTAAGGAACCTCAGCAGCTTCTGAGTCCTTGCCCTGACTGCTACATCCACCAAATCCTGATAGTTGGCTATCTCAGGAATTTGTTTAGTGACTTCATATTCATCTCTAAGCTTGGTCAGCTGAACGGTGGTTGGTAGCTCTGTAGAAACTTCAGTAGTTGGATTAGCATCATGCTCCAACTAAGTCTCTTCAGTACTGACTCTCTGAACTTTATCTTTTATCATGGCACCTTCCATGCCAGTGTCCGAGTCCAGTATTGTCTCCACTTGTGGAGGGGGTGGAGAATCAGCCTTAGAAACTTCCTTCTTCGACAGTTTCTTTCGCTTAGGCTCTTCGGCTCGTGTAGGCAAGTCAGTAGATGACCTTTTCAGTACAGTTCCATGGCCGATGGACTTTTCAGTAGCAATCCTCATTGTAAATTTTACTTGCTTCTTGTCGAAGTACTTCATATCTTCGAATGTGGCTTTTGAGGACACTGAAGCTTCGATTTGTGCTGAAACTTTAGTCCTATACAGTAGTTTGCCTATCGACGATAGTCTTCTCTCATCGTTATCGCTATAGACAAATTTCTGCGACTGAGCTAAGGAAGAACTGAGCCCAATTGACTCTAACTCCATCCACTATAGCCATCATAATCTGGAGTCGAGGCTTAGACAGTTGATCGAATGATCCAAACTGCGCTAGTGAGGATGTGGATTGACAATGTAAGCCGTGCCTCCGTATACTCGGGCAGAGCCGACTTTTGGGGAAAATAGCTTTGACGGATATCTCATCCCTCCCGCATAAATGCCTAATATAATCGTTGATATCTGCTTCTTTGTATCTGACTAGAGAAACGCCTGAGTCAGGAAAGTTGAAAACTCTCATCAGTGCTTCACGAATATTGATGTGGGCGACACTCTCTTTCCACTTCTGCAGAGAAGTTTCCTTCAGGTATTTTACTGTTGTGACCTCTGCGTCGGTATCCTCAACATGATGCAGGTTGAAGTAGAATTCAACCACTTGTCGAGGAAGATAAGCTTTCGGTTGCTTCGTGAGGAGCATCTTCAGGCCAAATGTCTAAAGAGCGATGTAAATATTCTCCATATAAGGGAGTTCCGATTTGTGAAACACCATCGTTGGCTCGAAACAAACTCTGCCCTGGATGGTCTCGTCCATATAAGCAGGAGTTTGAACTATGTTTGATTGTGCAAAACAAGTGTTAGCACATGAAAATAGGGTAAGTTAGAATTGCAGAAAAGATATGAGAAATTTACCGTAGATTAAGAGCTTAAGAGCTAGTATAAGTTTTAGAAAGTCTTAGATGCAATTATGTGCATAGCTCTTAAAATTCAGAAATGGCGGAAATAGGTGAGAAGAATAAGCGAGAAGATTAAGTATGATTTGAATACCAAGCGATTTTTAGATCTAACGGTTATGATTTAATCTCACTTTATAATAGACGGTTAGGAATTAATATTATAAATGGAATGATTACTTAGCCGCCTATAATCTCGACCTACGTAAGATTTGCAAATTGGAGTCAGGTGAGATGACACGCATTTTAATGAATGCATCCTTTAAGAATTAATGGCGGGAAATAAATGTGAAGCATGCCACTGAATGTAAATATCGAATTTAACACTCAAACCTATCGTTGAACATAGTAGTTAGCCGATACCACATGCTCGGTGATACCAATTGTTAGTGATACTGAAGGTTCAGTATTTATCTCACGTTCCCCCTTACTGAGTATTGTATGGTTCACCCTATTGAACCATAGTACTGAGTCTGACTAACTGACTTGTCGTACTGATCCTTTAACTGACTCGGGTCAGTAGGATCCAGCAGACCCAGCTCAGCTGAGAGTTCTCTCAATCTGTTCTCAGCTAGCGGCATGGTCAGTATATCTGCCCTTTTCTTATATCAGTATGGATTTTCTCCATCCTGATATCCTTTTTCTCGACATGGTCTTGGATGAAGTGGTGTCGGATATCCATGTGCTTGTATCTGGTGTGAAGAACTAGATTCTGAGTGATTGCAATCGCACTAGTGGAGTTGCAGTAGATGGGCACTTCATCTTGAGAGATACCATAATCACGCAGTTATTGTCGAAGCCAAAGGATTTGGGCAAAACAACTTCCGACAGCCATATACTCAACTTCAGTAGTGGACATTGCTACTGAATGTTGTTTCTTGGAGAACCATGATATGAGCTTACTTCCTAGGAACTGACAAGTTCCAGAAGTTAAAACAAGATTATCATTAGCAGGATACCATAACCCTGCGTCAGGTGTTCCCTTTAGGTATCGCAGAATCTTCTTCATTGAGTCTAGATGACTCTTCTTGGGATTCACCTAAAATCTCGCACATACACCTACATCATAAGTTAAGTCAGGTCTACATGCTGTTAAATATAGTAAAGAACCAATAATACCTCTTGAGTTAACTAAAGCTCCCTCTTTGTCTAGATCGATTTTGAAATTTGTGTTCATGGGGATCTTGACTGCCTTGCTCGATTCACAACCATATCTTTTCAGGAGGTCTCGAGTGTCATTGGCTTGGTTGATGAACATTCCCTTCTCATATTTCTTTACTTGAAAACCAAGGAAATAGTTCATCTCCCCCATCATTGACATCTCAAAGTTCTCCTTCATCATTTTCTCGAATTGTTGACACATGGTCACGTTTCTAGAGCCGAAGATGATGTTGTCCACGTAGATCTGCACCAGTAGGATGTCATCTGCTGACTTGATGCTTAACAGAGTGCAATCTACTGTCCCCTTCTGAAAACCTTTCTGAAGTAGAAAGTCTGATAGGGTATCGTGCCAAGCCCTGGGTGCTTGTTTTAACCCGTACAGAGCTTTCCTGAGTCTGTAAACCCGATGTCCCCGCCGAAAGTCTGGGCGCTTGTTCTACGTAGACTTCTTCCTTCAGTAAGCCATTCAGAAAAGCTGACTTTACATCCATCTGATATACTTTAAATCCTTGATGCGTTGCGTAGGCTAGGAATAGACGAATGGTTTCCAATCTGCTTGACAATATCCTTCTGCTTGACAATATCCTTTGGCAACTAGTCGAGCTTTATTCCTGACAAATAACATTGTTTTCATCGCGCTTGTTCTTGAAGACCCATTTTGTGCCTATGACGTGCTGATGTCATGGTCTATCAACAAGCTCCCAGACTTCGTTTCTGACGAACTGGTTTAGCTCCTCTTGCATTGCAATGATCCAGTTAGCATTATTTTGTGCGTCCTCTATCAACTGAGGTTCTTCAATAGACAAGAAATAAGTGTATAAAGCGCTTTCTCCTTAATAGAATCTGGTTCTTGTCTTTACACTTGCTGAAGGATCTCCAATGATGAGATCAGAAGAATGAGCATCTAGCCATGATCGTCTTTGCCTGGTCTCTTCTTCTGAAATTACTCCTGTACAGTCAGTAGGAGTGTTAGGCATTTCAAAGAAGATTATTTTGCGATCAAGTAATTCAGTAAGAAGGTTAGGATCTACTAAGTTCCCAGGTTCAGGGGTATTTCGCTGAGGAACATCATTCATTCCCCGTGAATTGTTATTTTCAATAAAGGTCTCTGTTACCACTGGGGCTTTCTCATCGACTAGGGTTACTTGAAGTTGATTCTGTTCAGCATAATCAATCGGTGCCGCCTACATTGCCTGTGGGATGGGTCTGAGTTTCTTCTTCATCTGACTCATCATCCCAACAATGCTGGATCCTTTCAGTTTTATCATTCAGCTTAAGATCCTATAGCTTACTACTAACATCTTCAGTATTTGACTCTTTACTCGATTTCTTGTCGTCAGTAACAAACTCGTTAAATACAATATGAGGGCTTTCCTCCATGCAAAGGGTCCAGTAGTTAAAGATCCTGAAGGCTTTACTGACCCTGGAGTATCCTAAGAACACTCCTTGATCAGACTTGATATCATAGACCTTTAACTGATCCTTTCCATTATTGTGGATAAAGCAAGGACAACCAAAGATATGGAAATGAGAAGTAGAAGGAATTCTCCCTTTCCATAGTTCATATGGTGTCTTCATGTAATGCTTTGTCAATAGTGAGCGGTTCTGAGTATAACAGGTGGTGTCAGTAGCATCGGCCCAGAACTTCGAGGGCAATCCAGAGTCTGCTAGAAGGGTTCTTGCTGCTTTTTTTAATGTTCTGTTATGCCGTTCAGCAAGACCGTTCTGCTGAGGTGTGCGAGCTGCTGAAGTCTCGTGCTAAATCCCCTCGGTAGCGCAAAGCACTCCTTGATGATTGAGTTGAGAAATTCAGTGCCTCTATCTGAGCGTATCCTCTGAATCTTCATGTCCTTTTCCACACTGAGTTTCTTCAGCAGTGTAGGTAACTCAGTCTTGACATCTGATTTGTTAGCTATGAAGATGACCCACGTATATCTTGAATGATTGTCAATAATGACGAGGGCATACTTCTGCCTCTTATAGTCACTGGAGTGACTGGTCCAAATAAATCCATGTGCAGCAGCTAAAGGATTCCATCAGTGGAAGGTGACGGAATAGGTGGATTGCTTGACTTTGTCTGCTTTCCCTTCATGCATGCCTCACAATTTATGTCTTGATTGAATACTTCGTAGAGGCGTCCTTTGACTTTTGAGTCCCTTGCCGCCTTGTTCATCGCCTTGAAATCTAGATGATTGAGCCTCTTATAGTACAACCATCATGTCTTATCACTTGACTTCTTCGGGGCCGAAGCGTGCTTCGTGTTCGGCGGTGTTTCGGTTTGCAACATAGATATTCTTCCTCCGCGAACCTGATAACACTGTTTTCCCTGTAGATTTATCAAGAACATCATAAAAACCAGCGTCAAAGGTACCTCTGTTAAGGTTATCACATAATTGATCGAGTAAAGGAGATTATGATGAAGTCCTTCAACATAAGTTACTCTTGAACCGAAGCGATCCCAATGTTCAGCTTTCCATATCCCCTTGTGTAGCCTTTTAAGTTGTCACCGAACTCAATTCTGGGTCCTTCCTCTTGTACATAGTTGGTCATCAGGCTCTTCTGATAAGCCATATGTCTTAAGCAGTCGTTGTCCATCATTTAAGGGTCCTTATGCATCTGCAAAACATAAATAGATTTAGGTACCCTTTTGGTTCAGTTTGGGTCCTTATGTGTTAGTCGGTTTTGGTTTCGCAACCCAGATCTGTCTGACGACCTTGGGGGTCTCAGACTCTTTCTTCTTATTCCTGCTATCAGTACTTCTCTCCACTGAACTTGGAGGTACTGACTTTTTAGCAGGTTTGGGTTCAGGAGCTTTCTTCTTCTGACTCTTCGTGCTCCTCCTGACCTAGGGCTCATAATAGTAAGAACCAAAGTGTGCAGGATGCACCCATTCTGGTATACCATACTGCTCTGCCCACCTGACCTTTTTGGTTCCCCCTGAGTTTGATCATGGTGTTCTGGAGATAGAACCTCTGGTCAGTTGCTTCTTATAGCTCGAATGAGGTGCTTGGATCTTCTGCTTATTCTTAGTCTGATGGGTGATTGGTTCAGCAACTTGAAGTTAAGGTAGGTACCTCAGACAAACTGGTCAGCCAGCTTATCTGAGCCTTTTGAAGTTGAGGTAGATGCTTCATTTGTGTAGCAAGGTCCTTCCTTGATAGAGGCTGACCTCTGAGCCCTAAGAAATCCCTCTAGCTTCTCTTTAGCTCTCAGGTACTACTTTGTCATCAGTTCTCGCCATACTTCATCACTCCTCCTGAGTGACTCATAGTCCCTTCCGAACCTCTCGCGAGTTTCGATCGAGCCTAGCTATTTCAATATCTTTCTCAGAGTTGTCCTTGGTCAAGACTGATATCTAAGTTTCTTGATGCTGAGACTTAGCCATGAGAGATTCAATCTCTTCCTTATGTCTCACCATAAGAACTTCTGAATCAGTAAGGACCTGACAATCAGAAGAAAGTCTCTGATTCTCAGCTTTTACCTGTTCCAACTCCTGAACGGTTCTACTGAACTCCTTGCGCATCTGAATTTGCTCCTCTAGCAAAACTTCATATGCTTGAACCACATCTGGTGGTTCTCCTGCAGCTGAGCAAGTGTCGTGTGTGCTCGATGAAGAGGAGGTCAGATTCAGTCTAGAGTTTACCTCAGCCTATTCTCCAGCCATTAGGTAGTGTTCAGTTGATGTTTCATGATTTGATTCTCCGACCTCAACAGTAGCGAATGCGGCTTCATCTTCAGAGGAGTACATGAATGTATCTTCCTAAATTGAGCAGTCGGATAGCTCTCCGGTAATATAGGCCCGCCACTTTCGGGCAAATTTATCTCTTCCGGCTGCCCGTTCACTCGTTTGCAGTACGAGAGCTTCGGACAATCGTACTGGTAATGTCCGTTCTTTTTGCAGTTGTAGGACACAGAAGTCCTGCCATCCTTTTCAGATATGTCGTTGGATGGATTGGCAGTAGTCTCCGTGTCCCTGCATTCAGGTGAAGGTTTAGATTCTTCTTTCTTTTTATGATATTCTTTCTTACCAGAAGAAGAATATTTGGCATATTTCTTCATCTTTCTGACTATGTCCTTCTCCCTTTGGTACTTCAGAGCTAGAAGCACGCATCGTTAGCAAGATCCTCAGTAGTGGATTTTGGTGCTGTGGTTGCGACTGACTTGCTTGCTGAACTGGGGCTTGCTCCAGACGTGCTGACTTTTACTTTAAAAGCATGGTCGACTGGGGTGCCAGCTGGAGCGCTTACGCTTCGTTGGGGTAGACTGTGCTCGAACTCCTCTGCCTTTAGTTCTGAAAAGATAACATTAGGAGTTAAAGCATTTAGATCAGAGCGACATAAATAAGTAGCAAATGGGAGCCACTTCAGTTGCGGCAGCACTCTTAGGATCTTGGTGTTCATCTCCTTGCTGGTGAATGCCTTCCCCAGCCCGTTGATAACATTGATCTGATTTGTCAATCAGACACTAAGCTCGTCAATGGATTCATTGGGCTAAATAGCGAATGTCTCAAACTTTTGAAGCTCCAACTCGAGCTTGTTCTCTTTGATCAGCGGGGTTCCTTGGCTCAATACAGCAAGGGCATCCCAAAGTTCTTTCGCCGTTTTGCAATCTTGCACGCTGTCGAGGTGTGAATCACTGAGCGTTGTTAGGATTGCAGCTTTATCTTTTGCAATCTTTGCCCCAATTTGTGCTCGTACACCTCCCACAGCAGCAAATTCGACGATGTCGATCATGGGAATGATTGGTCCTGTCTCGAGAACTTCAGTCATGTTGTCGTGCAATGATGTAAGATGCGCCTCCATTCTGATACGCCATACCGTGTAGTTCTCTTTTGAGAACATCGGTACCATCCGAATACCTGACATATCAGACATGTTGAAGTAGATAATATAAGGATGAATGAAGAGATGCTCGTGTAGTGAATTTTTTTTCAGAATCTTGTTCGAGTAGACTAGTAAGTTTTCAAAACAATGATCAAAAGAACACTGATATGATACCAATTGTTGGTCCAGAGATGAGTATCAGGTGAGTGGGGAGGGGGGATGAATACACCTGAATCCAAGTTTTGCTCAAACGCGAAGGTCAGTAATTTATTGAGTATACTGCTGAACGAGTTCAGTTGTCAGTTAAGCCTTCTGATCGCGGGGCAGAGTAATTTAACGATTGAATCCTTTCAACTGACTGATGTCAGTACTGAGTAATTCAGTAGATGAATAAGTGCGGAATTGTGTAGGCCGGGTTTAAGTTCGTCTCTTTGAAAAACTTTTTTTGCAAACCAAATCAGTTGGCTAGTGCAGTTTTAAATATGTTTTACTAAAAATATGATTTTGCAAACAGTTGACAAACAAATGCAATAAAACAGTAAATTACACGGGCAATTTTTAATGTGGTTCGGATACGCAAGATCCTACATCCACGGTCTTGCCAAACAAGAGTTCTTGTTGATTAATCTGAGCAAGCCTCAACAAGTTTCTGTTCGTTGGATAGAACCTTCTAAGTTATAGCCCTTAGTGACTTTACAAGATCAAACCGAAGTTTGAAGGGTTTTATCTCCAACAAGGAAGGAGTTCTTACAATAAGAATGTATCACTAAAACTGAACTCCTTCAAGTGTCTAAGCTTAAGATCTAACAAGGTTAGCTTAGAAAAGAGATCGAGAACAACTCTAGAGTGAAGAACTACTAGGATATCTCAAAGATTTTTAGTTCTTCGTTCAATGTAACAGTAAGCTCGCTAGAGTGCTTGAGTATGTGTTCTTGAATTTCTTGCATCTCTGTTCCCGTTGTTGTTGTTCTCTTCAATTCTTGAAGATGATCTCTTTATATAGTTGTGACTCATACATAGATCCGTTGGAGGGACCATGCCACGTTTCACAAGACTCCAAGGAAAACGACCATTTAATTTGAATGTTGCTGCAGAGGGTGGTTGGCTCTCTGTGCATGAGAGCAGCTTATGTGTCAGAGCAGGTAAGTTTTGCTTGCTTCTCATTGGTCGAGGTATGGCGGTAGGTGAGACTTGTCAAACATCATTCTTCTAGCTGAGTTGACTTCCTCTGAACCTCGAACACTAAGTGTTCCTCTGCTGACATCAGACTGATAAAGTCAGGCTGTCGATTTCCCTTGTACGGTCTGCAACTTAGTTGCTGCTCATTCAGTAGATCATGGATGATCGTACTGAGTCTTGTTTCTGAGTTGGCAGAAGAGTGATCTTCTACTGAGTGCTTACAGCTACTGACTTGAAGACAAACTGCTAAGCTCTTCTACAGACAGAGCTCTACTGAACTGATAACAGACATGGGGTTCTGGAATCTTAACTTCTCTAACTGAAGTTCAGTCCAACAACTTATCCCTTACGGGACTTTAGAAAAAATAATCTAGAAAGATCAAAGCAGGTCTAACCTATTACTCGGTTGATCACACACTCAGGGATTTTGGGATCTTCAATTCCTCCTTAAAACATTTATACAACAATTACTCAATATCAGAGGTACTGAATCATCTCCCAATAATTTCGCCCATCCCTACAATTTCCCCCTAATTGATGATGCCAAAACATTAACCATTAACAACTGAAAAAATTAAAACACAGATTACAAGTTACACAATGGCACATCAGAAGAAATTAAGTACAGTGAGTGTGTGTTGATCACTTCAGTGATCAGTCGTGATAATGAACGACATAGCCATAAGACAATGTGGTTGTCTGGCCAAGTGAAATACTGATTTCATTGATAGAGAAATGGTTACATAAACATCAGTACTACACTACCAAAAGAAGAAAAGAGAAAGGCAAAGACAGAAAGACGGCTGTGAAGTGGGACGAACAAGATCGAAAATGGAGTGTCAAAAAGAACAGAGGAGGTGTCAAGAAGGCGAAAAGAGATGTGAAGAATTCTTAATTTACTTTCGTTTGCCTTCAGTCAAAAACAATTTCTCATATATTCGTTTCACTAGGCTTTGACTACTTTTAAGATAGGTTGAAAATGATACACTATTTACTTTAACTCAATAATTGGTTAGGTTTCGAAATATAATGTATTATATACATGATAATATTGTATAGACTATATAGGATAATATTGTATTTAACTTTGTATATAATTTGTAGGATAATATTGAATCCTATTTAGTTTCGAAACTGGATAATATATTGGATAATCTTAAATATTTTTCGAATATATATATATATATATATATATATATATATATATATATATATATATATATCAAGCTTTTACATAAGAATAATTACTAATCTATAATTTTATATAATATATATGATAATATTTATCAAGGTTTTACGTAATAATAATTAGGAACCCTAATATTCTCATTTCTGTTATCAACCCTAATCTCATTTCTATTATCAACCCTACTATTTCCCATTATTTCAAATTTATTTTCGAAAACATTGATCAAGATCTTCAAAATTTTCAAATATAATATTCGAATGGATTCAAATATTTTTGGAATATTTCAAATTCTTGATATTTCGAATGGATCACAAATATGACAATTTGAACTAAAAACGACCTAAATATTTCGAATTCTTAATATTGGGATGGATCACAAATATCTATGTATCTATAAATCTCCTACCATGACACTAAACGAAGCAAATCTTCTACTACCAAACAAATTCACCTCATTCTCTTCCACCATACAACATCACGTGAAAGTGAAAGTGAAAGTAAACCCTAAAGCACACAAATATGCAGAATCTGATTTCTGAGACTTAGAGAATATATTCTCTAACCTGCAAAAAGTGATTGAATAGAAATAGAAAGAGACAAATATATGCGAAGAGAGAGAGAGAGAGAGAGAGAGAAGTGTCTTCAGCGAGAGAGAGAGAGAGAGAGGGCTTTAGCGAGAGAGAGAGTGAGAAAGAGAGAGCGATCTCTTCAGCACCGAGAGAGAGAGATAATGGTTACTGTTTAACATGCATATGGTTTTTTCAGATTTTAATGACGTTAATATTCTCGAGAATGGGTATTGGTACAATGGTTTCATACTCCGAAAAAACATGTTATGTCTCTGGTTCGATTCCTATTGGTGACTTATATTTTCATTTTAATTTGTTTAGTCTACACTTATCTTCTACAAATAAAAAGGTTACAATTTGTTTGAGAATTCAAAATGGCATAGCGGTATGTTACTTTGGGAATAATATCGAGGTCGCGGGTTCGAGCTCTCTTCAGCTCAAATAAATGCAGTCTTTTTTTTAAAAAATATCAACACATCTTATCAACACAACCAACCGACAGACACCTGCACACACATGGCACACGCATTTAGTGTGAAATAGACTTTTTTGTATATTTTTGCATTTTATGGAAAACCATGTACATTTTTGCATTTTCCAACTTTGAATTGTACACTTTTTTTTAAATATCAACACATCTTATCAACACAACCAACCAACAGACACCTGCACACACACTTAGTGTGAAATAGACTTTTTTGTATATTTTGCATTTTATGAAAAATCATGTACATTTTTGCATTTTCCAACTTTGAATTGTACACTTTTTTTTTAAAATATCAACACATCTTATCAACACAACCAACCGACAAACACCTGCTCACACACTTAGTGTGAAATAGATTTTTTTGTATATTTTTGCATTTTATGGAAACCATGTACATTTTTGCATTTTCCAACTTTGAATTGTACACTTTTGACATTCCACTCATTAATTGCATTTTCCAACTTTGAATTGTACACTTTTGACATTCCACTTATTAATAAATTGCATCTTTTAACATTATGCAGACAAATCCTTCTATTTTTTTTAATATCAACACAATCAGCCGACAGACACCTGAACACACACCTGCACACACACTGCACACACACTTTTTTGCATTTTCCAAGTTTCAATTGTACACTTTTCATATTCTACTCATTAATAAATTGCATCTTTTAACATTATGCAGACAAATCCTTCTATATATTCTTTAACTTTATCCAAAGCATTTAAGAATTAAAAAACACTTATATGTAGGGGTGTAATAATTTGGTTCGGTTCGGTTTCTTATGCATTTTAGGAACCGAACCAAACACATAGAAATGGTTCGGTTCGGTTTGGTTCGATGTGTTTTTAAATATCGAAACCTAACCGAACCGAACCGCTTATAAATGGTTTGGTTCGATTCGGTTTACCGGTTCACCTTTTTATTTTTTTATTTATTTTTTAAATCCTAAATAATGCAAGAATAATAGTTTATAGGATGTCACTCGTTCCAAACTCATAAGTATAGAGTTGTTACTCATTTCTCTTCCTTTGTATAGATTAGAATTGATATGAACTTAAATCTAATATTTAAATCCAATAACATTCTCATATAAGAAAGATAAATATTAAATTAAAAAATTAAAAAAATAAGATATTGGTTCGGTTCGGTTCGAACCGTTCAAAAATTTTTGAAATCGCAAATCGAACCGAATGTAAACGGTTCCTAAAAAAATAAACCGAACCAAACTGCGAAGCCGAACCGAATCATATTTTTCGGTTTGGTTCGCTTCGGTTTGATCGGTTTCGTGGTTCGGAGCGGAACCAGCTACACAGTGTTAGTTATCTGACCCCATAAATTCTCTATTTTCTCTTATCTCACCGCGCACCTCTCTTCTCTCTCTCCCCGTAAACCCAGAGCCACCTCAAGAAGATTTCTAGGTAAGTCCTTGTTCTCTTTTATGTCTTTTGTCTTCCTCTTGAAGAATTATTGGGATTAGGTTAATATTGACATCGGAGCAGCGAAATACCAAAATTAATTTAGGCACATACTCCCCTTCCCGACTCACAATTCAGAAAAACTCACAAGTTTCAACCGCCCGCAGCCGCCCCCTTCCCAATATCTGTCTTCCGCCAGCATCCCCGAACCGCCGCCCCTCCGCCACCCTCCCCGCGTACGGCGGCACGCAAGCACCGCCTATTGGCCACCCTCCCCTGACCCCTCCGCCACGCCGTAAGCACTAAGTCTCCCGCAGCCCCTCGACCCTCCCCCTCTGCCTTCTGGGCGCCGGCAAGTGTAATTCCGAAATTACTCATATTAGAATAGGCGCCAGGGCGCCGACTACATCATCATCTTCTGCCCCTATCAATTTTAAAGTTTGTTATCTGTATGAGTATATCTAATAGGAAATGAAGGAATAGGGAGAACGGGAGAAATCATGTGAATTAGGTCAAGATATTTATGTAAAATTGCTAACAAAGAAAACACTTTGGGGGATATTTGTTTAGGATTAATGTTGGAAGAACGCATAAAAGAATCAAGATTCATCAAAGAAAGTAATTTTTTACTGAAATGGATGTTAATCAGCTCAATGAAGCCTTAGAATTAGAGTCTGGTCAGATTCAGACTCGTTATTTTCTGTTATTGTGTATAACCGAATACGGGTGAACTGAGTTCGGTATTCGGCTAACCGAAACCAAAGGGGTATCGGCTTTGGGATGCATTTTCTGACTACAGCCTATTATTACTATCTAAAAATATAAATTAGAGGCCACCGATATTTTGGGGCCAGGCCGGTCGCTCATGCTCGCCCGCCCCTCAGGGCCGGGCCTGACATTAACCTCCCTTCTCAATTTCGATCTTTATTTCGAAAAATTTCTGCAGATCTGTTCAACTTTAAAGTCATCAATGGCTGGAACACCACATATTGATCCGCACCTCGTTCTATCCTACGAATTCCCGCAGGTAGATTTTTCGGCACCTTTCTGAAATTCTCTTCTTCCTCTGTATTTTCCTTCTAATTTGATTTCCCCCTCCTTGTTTGGCGGTGAAAATGTGCACCAGTCGACGTATAGCTATACTGAAAGGTATGGCAGATTGAGTTTCTGTTATGTTGTGCAAAATGCAATCTAGTGATGTAGTTGTTCATATACAAAGAGAGATAAAGGAGGAGAAATAACACAAAAAGAGAATGACTTTGTTGGTTGATGAACAGGGATGCCGCACTGTATGCACTTGGTATTGGAGCTTGCTCGAGAGATGCGGTGGATGATAAGGAGCTGAAATATGTTTACCATCGAGATGGACAACGATCGATTGAGGTACATACTGTTGTTCATGGGAATTGGGGTGGGAACGGAGACGTGTTTGTGATTGATTATTGATTCTGCTTGCTATTTCTCGAATTCTATTACATAATTGATCATAAGCAAGTTTTGGAAGTAGAAAGATGATATCTATGGTTGTATTTTTGACTTGGACTCGAGGTTGAAAAAGCTTGGCTAACTCAGCTTGGTTTTATTTTCTATGACTTATGCTATTTCACTCCATCTAGAAAGCAAGATCAAGGTTTGTGTGAGAAAATTTGTTTCTCTGCATAGAATTTGTGTATTTTGATGGATGCATCCACAGGTCTTGCCCACTTTCGCTAGTTTATTTTCTGCTGAACTTCAGCCACGGATTGAGCAGATGCCTGGATTGCCGTGAGTATCTTTTGTTGATTTCTATTGGCACATTTGGATGCTTGACAGTATGTAAACTGTTCTGAAAATGGATATTGGTTGAGTGTGCTGGCTTTAAGGTTTCTTTCATCTTTCACTTCTAGATTTGACCCACGTCTTCTATTACATGGGCAACAGTACATTGAGATCTACAAACCTCTTCCTTCTAGCGGTTGTGTAAGGCTCTTACTCATTTTATCTTACATTGTTACTATGACCATGTATTGTAGCTATTTTTCTTATTTGTTGGAGCTAATTACCTTTTCTGTCAACTTTCTTAATGCAGATACTAAATAATACGACAATTTCTGGGTTGCATGATAAAGGTTTGCTTCAAATAATAGCCTCAAGCTTTCTTTTATCCTTTTTTCCTTTTGTAGTGAACTAGTCAGTCCAAAGACATGTTTTGGGCTTATATTGGGTATCGTAAATGCAGGATTTAACCTTTCCAAGACCAAGCCTCTCTTGTTAATAATATGAATATCTACAGGCTTTAATATGCTCTTCTATGTTCCTCAAGATTTTTGCTTTCTTGCACATGGTTTGAATCTTCCATAAAGAAAATATCATTTGGATCCATTTCAGGTAAGTCAGCAATTGTTGAGGTTGAGATTCTAAGTTATGAAAAAGAGTCTGGTGTGTTGCTGTGCATGCAACGGTAAGGTTTTTCCCATGCAATGTATTTTATGCATTTGTTACTCATCATTTAATTCTATCTTGTAGGTTGATACGGTTTTGTATGGTTTGACAGGTCAGCTGTTTTTTTGAGGGGTGCCGGTGGATTTTCAGAATCATCTCAGCCTTTCTCTTATACCAAATACCCATCCAGTCAAACATCAAGTTATAAAATTCCTAAAAGTCAACCATTTGCTGTATTTGAAGAGTGTACTCAACCGTCGCAGGTATCATTATAGTCATTCGCTCATAAGCACATGGTTGAATAGGAATAGAGGAATCATGAAAATCAAAGACAAGCTCTAGTAGAGATTCATACATCAGCAAGTCGCAGTGATGATATCTTAACATTTATATGAGATTTATATCTACAATCTAAATTTTAAATGACTATGAATAATGCTTACCGACACCCAATGATGATGTTGTTTATTAGTGCCAAAAAGTAATATGCATACTCATTTCATTATGCAAATGAATACGAACAGTAATTATAGGGAATCCAGTTCCAATTTGAAAATGAAGTATGGGATGGACATATAGTTTATGTCCAATATTGCAGTTGTCACTTTGTTTTCCTTTTTGCTAGAAATCCTTCTGTCCTTCCAGCTAGCATGTTGAATAAAGAGTTTTGGAGTTCTGAAAATAGAATATGATGAAAAGAAAATAAGAAACTATCTTCCTGAAAAACAACTTTAGACAGTCATCTAAACTGGTACTATACCGTGCTAAGCTGATGAATAAAGAGTTTTGGAGTTCTGATTTTATTAGTTTTTCTTGGTAATGGCCAATATAGATTAGATTTAAATTTATTTTTTTTTACTTCCAAATGCCGTATCAGCTTATTAGTTATTGTTTAAGTATTTCAATGCAATAATGCAGGCCCTCCTTTACAGACTCTCTGGTGATTACAATCCATTGCACTCGGATCCTATGATTGCTGAAGCGGCTGGGTACGTACTTGTTTCTTACCCCTCTTTGCTTTTTTCCTGTCTATATCGTTTCTGAATTTCCTATTTTTCAGCAGAACAAAAACTGCATTCCAATATAAGTTTGTACTGAATCACTCTCTTAATTAAATGGGATTATTTATTTTTGTAGATTTTCTGGTCCAATCTTGCATGGACTGTGCACCCTTGGATTTGCAGTGAGAGCCATCATCATTAACATTTGCCAAGGAGACCAAAATATGATCCAAAACATAACTGGGAGATTTCTACTACATGTCTACCCCGGGGAAACTTTGATAACAGAGATGTGGGTTGAAGGCTCGAGGTAAGTACTGTATTATTAACATATACTTGCAAAAGTATACGAGATTGATTACAAGGGTTGAAAATGTGCAGAGTGGTTTATCAGGTGAAGGTGAAGGAACGAAACAAGGCTACACTTTCCGGCGTCGTTACTCTTAATCGCTTCACCTCAGCTCTGTGATATCTCCTATGCTTCTGACTTTTAAAATAAATATGATCAAATAAATTGCATTTGTTGTTATGCTGCTTTGGAATAACTAAATTTTAGTGAAGTAGCAAGTTTTTTAACTTTTGCCTAATCTTTGACAAATATTGAGATTATAATTGATCTACAATTTTATTCTTTTTAGAATTTGAAAGAATTACTAGATAGAAACATCTAGTTATTTTTTATTGTACTTAAAACATGGACGAAGAAATTTTGTAAGATGAAATCATCTCTACATCAGTTTTGGCGATTCGTCCTGTACGCGGTTTTCAAATTTATGTTAAATATAGGCATTGTTACTAATATTTTCTCTAACGTTGTAAGTAGTCCTGTATTGAGAGAAATAATCAAATATGATAATACTTCATTCGTCACATATAAAGTTACCTATTTTTCTTTTTGGACCCTTTTAAAATTCTATTTTAAAAAAGTAAAGAATGTGTGGATCAAAACTTTTTAAGTTAAAAAGTCAAAATTATATACACAGAACAAATTTCTTATGTGCCCCATAGAAAAAATATTAAATAATACACGAACATTTCCTCAAAGTGAACAAAAAATATATATATATATACATATATATATATATATATATATATATAATTATATTATACTATTAATTAAATAATAAAATATCATCTTATGGAATCTAAGTTCTTCGCAGAAATTCTCCTATAACTTTTATTAGTCATGTATCTTTTTCTTTTGTGTCAAATGTATGATGGTAAACTAAAGACCAGACGTACAAGATAATATTCTCTCCCTCCCACCATTCTTGCAACATTGAGATTTTAAGATAGTGGGTGTAAAGATATAAAGTAATTAGTGTAAAGGTATAAAGTAGTAATGTAAAATAAAAAATTAATGGGGTCCACTTATTTAAGTGATTGTGGTACACTCATTTTCTTTCTATTTTAGGTAATATTGCAAGATTGATTGGACAACCCGAAAAAAAAAAGTTATAAAATTGATGGGACGGAAGGAGTATTACTTTAAATAAGTTAATACTTAAGCAAAGAGGAAGCACTACTAGAATGGGCGAATCCAGAATTTGGGGTGGGGATGGGGTGGGGGGTGGGGGAGGTAAATTTGAAAATTCAATCATAGCGGCACAACCTCCCTTTTCTTCTCTCCAAGCAACGTGCCTCTCCCAACTCAACTCCAGCGTTGTGTTGCCACCGCTACCGTTAATTGTAAGTTTCTTTCGATTTTTAATTTGTTTCTCGTTCTGGAGAGAATGGCTTCCCCCAACTTATGCACTCGCTTTTTATGGAAAACATCATGAACTAGGGTTTTTTTTGCTTAATTTGATTTTCAGTTTCGTTTTTGGAGAATTGTTGCTTCGTGAATGAGTTCTTATGTTCCCCTATGATCCATTTTTTGAGTTTATAGTAGGATAGGGCAATTTGTTATCTGAATCGATTTTCTGTCAATTATTTTTTGAATCCTTCATTCATTTGTTATGGTATAAAGGGGGATTTGTCTTCTGATTTTTTTTTTTTTGGTGAGTTACATGTTGAGTTTCATTTTTTTTTTTTGAATTTTTTTATAGTTCTTTTGTGTTTTAGTTCGACATAATCTGTTTACGCATATTTTATTACTAATTTGTGTTGATATTTAGATCTTTTCATGCACGACAGAACACGAATGGGTGAGATTTCGGAAGAAGATGTTTTTTATTCTCCTTTCATCCACGAATGCTCAAGAAGTAGAATACAGTCTAGGAAGGAGAGGACATTGCAAATCAAGATGAAGCCTAAAATGATCTATAGGAAATGCTAGCAGATGGACCATTGCGACTCAAGAAACTGTGATAAAGTTATGGATGTTCAAGATTTTTTCTAGTTTTTCATGTTCTTGAAAATTTGTCCAAACTTTGTTTTTATTATAAGCTTTCTCGCTCCTAGTTATAATCTGATTTTCAAGTTTGTAGGATATTTAATAATTGTATTGACTATCTAATCATTGTGTGTTTTAGTATTGACAGTTACTGTTATGCATAAGTGTAACTAGAAATATGCATAAATTAGTACTTGTTTATGCATAACTTTGGTGACTCAATTACTATATATTTTTTTCATTTTAATTACATGCATATCTACGCTCAGATTAATGCATAGCTTGTTTTATATGTATACATACTCATTTTTTGTTCCATATATTTTGCATACTCATTTTTTTTTGTTTTTAAGCAACTTGTTATTCATGCATATGTATGTTTAGATTAATGCATAGCTTGTGTTACGTTTATGCATACTCATATTTTATGTCATAATTAAACAAGCGTAATAATACTTAATAAAAATAATATACTCTAACTAATCATACATTGAAAATATGATTACTTAACAATGCATAGATCATAAAAACAATATTCTTTAACTAACCATACATTGAAAATATTTCTAATAAAAATAAAAGTTCTAACAAACACATGGGTATCCTTCAGATCTCAAAGTTCATTGTCTAGAAATATGTTATCCATCTCTCTTGTATTCAACTTCATGTCCTTGAAATCAGTAAATGTTTCTTGTTCAATTGTTTACCTTCTTCTTTCCTTTTGATCTTGAACTTCCAGCATCCTCACAGAAAGATGATGCCATCGCATAAGATATATCTTTCGTGACAAAACGGACCTCGCTGAAGGAACATTTTTAAGTATTGCATCCACAACTTCAACATTCTAGACTTTATTATTAGAGTGGAATGTCAACTCTATACATTTCAAAGTTGGTAAATGCAAAAATATACATGGATTTCCATAAATGCATAAATGTACAAAAAAGTAGACTTCACACTCAGTGTGTGTGCAGTGTGTGTGCAGAGTGTGTGCAGTGCAGGTGTGTGTGCAGGTTTGTGTCGGGTGTTTATTTCGAGAAGACTTGTTTATATTAAAAAAAAAAAGTCTGCAAATTCAGAACCGTACATTTGCGTTGAAGACATAAAAAAAATAATAAGAATACATTTGCGCTGAAGACAGTTCGAACTCGCGACCTCGATATTATTCCGAAAGAAACATACCGCTGTGCCATTTCCAATTCTCAAACAAATTATAACATTTTTATTTGTAGAAGATAACTGTAGAATAAACAAAACAAAATGAAATATAAGTCGTCAATAGGAATCGAACCAGAGACGTAACCTGTTTATCCAGAGTATTAAACCATTGTACCGGTATCCATTCTTGAAATATTAACGTTATTAAACTTTGAAAAAACTGTATGCATGTGAAACTGTATCTATTGTCTCTCTCTGTCGGTGATGAAGAGATCGTTCTCTCTTTCTCACTCTCTCTCTCTCGCTGAAGTCCTCTCTCTCTCTCTCTCTCTCTCTCTCGTTGAAGCCCTCTGGCTCTCTCGATGTCTCTCTATAAATCAGTCCCTTTCTCTCTCTCTCTCTCTCTCTCTCTCTCTCTCTCTCTCTCTCTCTCTCTCTACGCATATGGTCGTCCCTTTCTGGAAACAGTTTCTATACTTTCACTTTTTGCAGGTTAGAGAATATATTCTCTAAGGGTCAGAAATCAAAATCTTACTATTAGCATGCTTTAGGGTTTACTTTCACTTTCACGTGATGTTGCTTCGTTTAGTGTCATGGTAGGAGATTTGTAGATACACAGATATTTGTGATCCATTCCAATCTCAAGAATTCGAAATATTTAATTAGTTTTTATTCGAAATTGTCATAGTTGTGATCCATTCGAAATATGAAGAATCCGAAATATTCTAAAAATATTTGAATTCATTCGTATATTATATTTGAAAATTTTGAAGATCTTGATCAATGTTTTCGAAAATTAATTTTAAATAATGCGAAATAGTAGGGTTGATAACAGAATTGAAATTAGGGTTGATAACATAAATGAGAATATTAGGGTTCCTAATTATTATTACGTAAAACCTTGATAAATTATATATATATATATATATATATATAATATATATATATATATATATATATAGATTAGTAATTATTCTTACATAAAACATTATCCAATTTTGAAAAATATTCAAGATCATCCTATGTATTATCCAATTTCGAAAAAAATTCAAGATTATCCTATATATGATGGGTAAGGTTAAATACAATATTATCCTATATAGTCTATATAATATTATGATGTATATAATACATTATTTTTTGAATCCGCGCCAATTATTTACCTGCACCGTAAATAGTGTATAATTTGGAACCTATCTTAAAAGTAGTCAAAGCTTACTGAAACGAATATATGGGAAATTGGCATTTGACTGAGGCAGACGAAAATAAATACAGAGTTCTTCACATCTCTTCTCGCCTTCTTCACACCTCCTGTATTCTTGTTGACACTCCATTTCCGATCTTGTTCATCCCACTTCACATCTCTTCTCCCTCTTTCACTAAAAGGCTTCAATGGAATTCGATCCTAACAATGGACATGTTAGTTTTATTTTAGGTTTATATATTTTGGTTTATTAAGATATATCTTGTGTGCAATTGATATATTTTGAAGATTTCGTTTAAAAATATTTTGTTCAATTTAATTTAGGAAATTTTTTCAATTTAATTTAGGGAACAACCGGACCGAATTTAATTTAGGGAATTGTTTCATTTTAATTTAGGGAACAACCGGACCGAATTTAATTTAGGGAATTTGTCCACCGAGTTTAGGGAATTTCGTCAATTTCTTTAATTTAATTTAGGGAATTTAGGGAATTTGTCCACCGAGTTTAGGGAATTTAGGGAATTTGTTCAATTTAATTTAGGGAATTTCATCAATTTAATTTAGGGAATTTCTCCACCGAGTTTAGGGAATTTCGTACATTTCGTCAATTTTTTGAATTTCGTAAATTTCGTATGTTTCGTGAATTTCGTAAATTTAGTATGTTTCGTGAATTTCGTTAAGGTGGTATGTTTCGTTAATTTCGTAAATTTAGTATGTTTCGTGAATTTCGTTAATTTAGTATGTTTCGTCAATTTCGTAATATGTTTTGTCAATTTCTTAGGGAATTTCGTAAATTTGTTCAATTTAGGGTTTAGGGAACAACCGGACCGAATTGTAAGTATGTTTCGTCAATTTAAGGTTTCAGCAATTTAGGGTTTCAGCAATTTAATTTAGGGATTTTCGATAGTTTAATTTAGGGTTTCAGCAATTTAGGGTTTAAGCAATTTCGTAAATTTAATTTAGGGATTTTCGATAGTTTAATTTAGGGTTTCACCAATTTAGGGTTTCACCAAATTAAGGTTTCAAAGCAATTTTAGCAATTTAATTTAGGGATTTTCGATAGTTTAATTCTAGGGTTTCAAAGAATTTAGTGGTTTCAAAGAATTTAGAGTTTCAAAGCAATTAGTGGTTTTAGCAATTTCAAAGCAATTTAATTTAGGGAATTTTGATAGTTTAATTTAGAGTTTCAAAGCAATATAGGGTTTCAAAGCAATTAGGGTTTCAAAGAATTTAATTTAGGGATTTTCGATAGTTTAATTTAGTGGTTTCAAAGCAATTTAGGGTTTCACTAATTTAGTGGTTTCGGTAATTTTCTTCAATTTAATTTAGACGATGCGTTTAGTTGGCATTTACCTTATTAGTTGGCTAGATTTGTAGATATTTAGATACATATGAGATTACATATTATATCATAATAACATAAAAAAGTTAACGCACGGTATAACTATGATTATATTGTAGTTATTCCGTTTACGTATAGAACGGAGTAATTTGATTTATTTTTGTAGTGCTAAGATAATTGTAAAAACACGAATTCATAGTATGTATAAAAAATTTCCTTAACGGTCAATTGTGTGATTTCATTATTTTTTTCGTGTTCATATCGTCTGTATTGGTGTTTATTTCAAAAAACTAGGTTTTTCTTATTGAATTTGTAATACTAGTTCGTGGTTCATGAAAAATCACATGTAACTTGGAATCTGTCCGATCAAAAAATTTCTAGTGTACTGATAGTAAATATTACATTTTTTTGGGTTATACTATGTTCTGAATTTTATCTTTCTTTGCATAATACTTCGTATATTAATGTAACTATTTACGGTGAAGTGTGGACATGGGTATATGTAGTGCTAACGTTGTTTACAAGCTTAATTTGTCTAACTAATTAATTATAAACTATTTCAGGGTAACTGGAGATGGGTTAGGTTCGAATGCAGAAACGTCTATCCAACTTTGAACACACATTGGAAGGATTTCATTATAGGGGATATTAGAGCGACATTGCTTGTCGTAGGTGGGTAGGAACTGGTGGATGACTTTTGTAGGTCAAGTCCGTTTGGACACATCATGTCGTGGAAGGGTGGATAGACTGCTAGTAAGGCTATCCATCAATTGATGTGTCGCGAGGTGACTGTAGACGATGCGGCAGACGACTGCATGTGGTTCTTGCACTAGTATCAGGCTTGTGCATGGGCTCTTCATCCTTCGACCCCACTGCTGACCATGATGCATCGTTAATTGCGGTGCGGTCTCTCTTTTGTGATGAGAAAAGGCCTAGTGTGGAGGAGTTGCATGCCGTGGTGAAGAACTAGATGGCCGAAGATGCATCAACATTAGATTACATCAAGGTGGCAAATATTCTAATGCTTTACTGATGGTTATGGGTGTACCGAAGCTGAGGTTGGTAGACGAATTCGTTTGGGTGCTTGTGGATGATCTTGATAGGTCGAGTACTTTTCCATGGGGTAGGAAGAAGGGCGTGCGGAAACAGCTACCATTTTGCGGGGGCCATATGGGCCATACATGTACCATTTTTTATTTATTAGAGTTCTGAACTGGAGAAAATTAATCTTCTTAATTCGTTAATAAAACGTCATACTTCGTTAATCAAACTTCATACTTCAAGTATACACTAATTAATGACACTAATTTGTTGCAGGTTTGGGCATTTGAAGCTATCCCCCAACTTGGGGCCCTTGCCGGGAGCATAGTCAATGCAGATGTCATCCCCCACATGTTAAGGTGGTACTTCCCCCTACGGAAAGGTCAATTCCGTGGCTTCTTCGACGATAATGTGGAATGTTACCCACTCGTAGTTACTGAAAGTGAACAGGAATCACTTTGGTACATGAGCACCCAAATCGGCCAAGCACTTGGGGTACAATACCGTCGGCCTCAGACGGTATTGTTTGGATCTGAGGCTGCGAGGGACATGGGTATCCCCCGGCCACGTAGTAGAGCAAGAGAAGCATCCCCTCCGTTATCACCACCGACGAATACGCGACGATCCACCCGTACAAAAGGGAAAACGAATGTGGAAGATAACGATTCAGATTCTTCTCCTGAGATGCGGCCCAGAGGTCGACGTAGTGCCTCCAATTTTCCTCCAAATTGGAATGAAGCTGAGTTTAGGAAGAAATGTGCGAAAGACGTGGAGAAAAGTGTCCTCCCAAAACTGAAGAGTTATTTGAAGGGAGTGTTGAATAGCATGGGGTTGAAGACAGGGTCAACCTCACACCGAGCCTCTCCCGAAGGTTCGAGACACTTGACGTTGCACCGAGCAAAGGCCGAGGGTTCGAGACACTCCTCCTCGCACCGAGTTGAGCCCTAGCCCGAGCCTTCCCGCCACTCCTCCTCGCACCGAGTTGAGCCCCAGGCTTCCCGCCACTCCTCCTCGCACCGAGTTGAGCCATCGGCTTCCCGCCACTCCTCCTCGCACCGAGTTGAGCCATCCGCTTCCTGCCACTCCTCCTCGCACCGAGTTGAGCCCCAGGCTTCCCGCCACTCCTCCTCGCACCGAGTTGAGCCCCAGGCTTCCCACCACTCCTCCTCGCATCGAGTTGAGCCCCAGCCCGAGCCGTCCCGCCACTCCTCCTCGCACCGAGTTGAGCCCCAGACCCAGCCAGAGCCTGAGGGTTCCAGACACTCAACTGCACACTAGGATGAATCAAATGCTCAGTGGGATGACGATGTGGTAATTTTTGAACTTAATACTCGGTCTTAATAACATATTACTCCATATTACATTCTCTAAACTATATAAATTACCGAGGAATAACATTTTTTTATAAATCAATTGCAGGATCAGAATAGTCCACCAAGGCCATTTGATGAGCCCCATATTCCTGTAATGGAGCCAGACTTAAGCCATATCTTAAGAGTCTCGCCCCAACGAGTTCAATATCCAAAGGGCTTTGTACATCCGCTAGCCACCCAGTTTGAGAGGGCACCTGACAAGGGTAAGGTACCCGCCAAGCGGGGAAGGGGACGGCCGAAGAAACAAACCGTGGTGGATCTCACGGATGACTTGGATGAGCATATTGAAAAAACCTTGCAATGGTATAACGAGTGGCGTGAGGGGGATGTGTTGGCGTACGTTAGGGTTCCCAAGTCTCTCTTCGTGTTGCACCAGAGTTTCTTCACCAAGATCGAAAATGTCAAGGTTATGATGGACTCGAAGGTACATTTATGTTTCTATACTGTACAAATTTAGATGATTTCTAACATTGTTTAACTATGATTTTGTGTAGATGATTGACCTTTGGTTAACTTCAATGAGACGGCTTCTCGGGAAGGGGGGAAGCCTTGCTCCCCGGACGTGAATCCAAAGTATCAACAATTTTGGTTGATACTGATTTCTTTGTAAGTATATTGTTTTATTAGATAATATAAGCTGTGGATCTAAGTTAGCTCTCCAATAAAATTTCTTAACACTACACATGATTTAGGCCGCACTCATACAAGAGTGGCTAGATAACTGCTGCAACCCAGATATTGGAAGCTTCGATCTATATGCGGATTTTACATGGTGGACTTCCCTAGAGGGGCTGATTGACACAGCCACAAGATGGCGATAGGCTAGCTATGTAAGTTTCGAGAAACTTCAAAACACTTTGAAAGTACGTTGTCTTACAAATTTTATTGTATTGTATAGGTCATAGCAGTGTGCCTCGTTCCTGCGGACCACTGGGTAACAATCCGTATCTGCCTTGACAATTGGAAGGTTGAGTTATATGACTCACTTTGGAACGGTTGTACCGTATCTACCTTGACGATCCGTATATAAATTTTGACCATTGGAATCCGTATATGGCTCACTTTGGACCACTGGGTAACAATTCGTACGCTTCCAATCGTCAAGGCAGATACAGATTGTTATATTCCAATCGTCACTTTGGAATAGAGGTAACGCGGATTACGACCCTACAAGAATTGGAACGCTTCTACCGTTGACTAAATTCTTGTACAAGCTTCTTGAGCATGCAGGCGTATGGGAGCACAAGTATGGACAGCATCAATGTCCTTTTAGCCACGACTGTCCGGTTATTCTAGGCCCCGGCCCCCACTTCACTCAGTTTGACCACATCAATTGTAGCGTTTATGCATCCATGTACGTGAAGAAGCTGCTATTCGGATATCTGACACCGACGATGATGACTCGACACACCACGTTAGTCGAGTACCGAAAGAGGATGGCGGCTTTGATGTGGGAGAGCAGTATCCCGTAATTATTTGGAAATTTCGAACATTTGGGTTTCGCATGAATGTTTAATATTTCGGACATTTGCTCATTTCAAACATTTGCTTGTTTCGCATGCATTTCGAACATTTCGTAATATAAATCTGAATGCATGCATTTCGAACATTTGCTTGTTTATTAGCTTGACAAATTTGAATGCATGTTTATTAGCTTGACGTAATATTTTGCTTGATAAATTTTGTAATATAAATCTGTTTATTAGCTTAATAAATTTCGTAATATAAATTTGTTTATTAGCTTGACGTAAAATAAATTTCGTAATATAAATTTCGTAATATAAATTTCGTAATGATAAATTTCGTAATATAAATTTTGCATGATAAATTTCGGCGATGATATAATGATTTAGGACGTATTTCATGCATGCATGTTTAGGACGTTTTTCATACATGCATGTTTAGGACGTATTTCACATGATATATACGAAATTAGATTTTTGCATATGAATTTCATGCATGCATGTTTAGGACGTATTTCGCATGATATATACGAAAATAGATTTTTGCGTATGAATTTCATGCATGCATGTTTAGGACGTATTTCATGCATGCATGTTTATGACGTATTTCACATGATATATACGAAAATAGATTTCTGCGTATGAATTTCATGCATGCATGTTTAAGACGTATTTCATGCATGCATGTTTAGGACAAATTTCTACGTATGAATTTCATGCTGGGTTTCTTGCATGCATGCATTTTATATTAGGTAAAGAGAGAAAGAGAAATTAAAGATGATTGTGACATAGAGAAAGAGAGAGAAGAATTCAAGTACATCACCTATCACTTCTATGCAAAAAGTAAGAGAAGAGAGAGAAAAGTGTTGCAGGCTATGGTGTATAGTTCTTTATAAATTTAAAATAATATATATGTGCATTTTTGCATTTATGGAAAACCATGTATATTTTTGCATTTAAGAGTGTTTGATAAGTACATTTTTGCACATCACCCTTATTATTATGTAGTACATTATTAAATATTTTTTATAACGAAGAAATTCATACTAAGTATTTGATGTACTAATTAATACTAAGTATTTGATGTACTGATTAAATAAAATCTTTAATTTGTTCGTATATATTCCAGTAAGTTATATAATCAAAATGTTATGTATGAGTGGATAACTAACATCTGCTTAACATTATATACTAATGAGGATTCACGTATATCAGTGATCATGTTATTAAAACTTTATTTGTGTGATAAGAGAAAATAAAGCATTTTGACCTTCTAATGAATTTCTTGGACACGAAGGGTAAAATGGTTTCGGCTAAACTATTTTTTCCTTGTCTTCTTTTGGAGATGAGAAAACGGTCCTATTTTTGAGACACTGTTTATATTGTCAATGTTTTAAGGTGGAAAGCGTTGAATTGGTATTTGCATCATCAAGCGTGTTCAGACATAATTAATACTCCCTCCGTCCCGCTATTACCGATTCATTTTTCTAATTAAGACATCCCGTTAAAAGTGATTCATTTTAAATTTAGTAAATTTTAATATTCTCTCTTATTTTATTATCTTAACTTTCTTACTTTATTATTTTCTTTATTATTATTTCACTTATCTTATCTTATATACTTTATTATTATTTTTTTTATTATCTCATTTATCTTTTTCTCCTATTTTATTAACTATTTTCTCTTATACTTTATCATCTATATTTTTAATAACCTTGCTGAAAAAAATTAACGATTAATAGTAAAAGGCAAAAACTTGTGTGCACCATGTTGCACATGTAACATGATCTAATTACCCAATTTTGACCCGCTTTGACCCGTATTTGACCCGTTGACTCGTTTTGACCCGTGTTGACCCCCGATGTCGCATGGCATCATTAATCTTTTTTTATTTTATTTTTATTTTTTTTAAACCTTTTTTTTAACTTTTTTTAATATCTTTTTTTACGTTTTTTTCCTCTTTATTTTAGGGACGGTCGTGTCACTCATTGCATACGAAAGTGTCAATCGTAACAAACAAAAGTGTCAATCGCAAACAAACAAATTTTTTTTAAATTTAAATTTTATTTTTTCATTTTTTTAATGTTTTTCCCATTTATTTTAAGGACATGCGTGTCACTCTTTGCATACGAAAGTATCAATTGTAACAAACAAAAGTGACAATCGTAACAAATAATTTTTTTTTTTTTTTCGTATTTTTTGATAAGTAAGGCGTGTCATTTGTAATGAATAAATGTGTCATTTGTTTTTTATCCAAAACAAATAAAAATATCATTAGTATTTGAATAAAGTATCATTTATTGACTATCAATTATTTTTGAAAAAAATGTGATTTGTTTCGAAAAAAAAGTGTCATTTGTTTATGAAAAAAGTATCAATTGTATATGTTGTTTGTGTCAATCGTGACAAAATAACGTGTCAATGATGAGCAGCGTGTCTGTTTAGGCCATAATTCATAATAGAGAGCAGTGTGTCAATTGTCTCTGTTGTGCATGTCAATTATGACAAAAGAACGTGTCAATGATAAGCAGTGTTCGTTTAAGCTATAATTCACAGTAGAGAGCAGAGTGTCAATTGTCTCTACTGTGCGTGTCAATCATGATAAAATAATGTGTCAATGATGAGTAGAGTGTCTGTTTAAGCCGTAATTTACAGTAGAGAGCAGAGTGTCAATTGTATGTGCTATTCGTGTCAATCATGACAAAAGAACGTGTCAATGATGACCGGAGTGTCTTTTTAAGCCATAATTCACAGTAGAGAGCAGAATGTTAATTGTCTCTACTGTGTGTGTCAATCATGATAAAAAATATGTCAATGATGAGCAGAGTGTTTGTTTAAGACATAATTCACGCGATGAACGAGAGTGTCAATTGTCTCTGCTGTGCGTGCCAATCACGATAAAAGAACGTGTCAATCACGATAAAAGAACGTGTCACGATAAAATCTTAACAAACTCAGAAGCGAATGAGCAAAGATACATTTCTAGATGAAAATGCACACAAATTAACATTCAGAAACCATATAGAGCACCAAAATTGTTCAATAATCAAACCAAAAGCAAATCATGTTTCAATTCATCAAAAGAATTCTCAACTGACACCAAAACCAAAAGAATTCTCAACAATTGGTAAGTCTGGTGAGGAGTCTATTTCATACCAATTCAAAGTCTGGTGAGGAGTCTCAAACAAAGACAGCAACTGATAAGGATAAACACGACAAGTTCGGGAAATGACAAAAGTCGATACATCTACGATGCCTTGATTATCAATAGTGATAGTGATGGAGTGTTACTTGTTTTTTACCTGAAAACTGATCCTCAACACTTTGCAGAGGAATAGTTCTTTCAGTCGCCTCCTACTTGTCTTTTCCAGGAGTCTTCGACAATCAATTCGTCCACTTCCCAGTCTTCGTAGCTGCAGGTATACCATAAAGATTATACGGCCAATCACTAATACAGACAAGTGAAACAAGCATGGGAAGATATTCTATTCTACCTTCCATCAGGGAGGTAATGACGAATTGTGAATGGTATTTTTCTCTCCCTCAGCTCCTTCATTGCAAATGGGGGAAAAACAGAAAAAAGGAATTAACAGAAACTATGTAAAAGTTGTATGTCTGACTTGACAAAGCAGAGAGAGCATCCTGTGAAATTGATAGTCTAGGTATGACAAATCACAAACTCAGAATCGCTAACTAGAGAAAAATTTTAAGAAGAAGAGGAAGCTTCACTTGAAAATAGAAAAGACAGTCAAACTTTAACTTCAGTAAGCAACCACTGTGAGATCAACACAAAAAGTCAATAAAACCTTCCACCTTTTTCACTAGTGGCTTCAAAAGGGCTTTCAACATCAAACTTGTTTTTTGACGAGGTCGGTTTCCGGCGAGTCCTCATCGAAGAGAGCGAGGCGGAGGCGGAGAGATCGGAGGCGGAGTGACGGCAATAAAATTGGAGAGATTGGAGAGATCGGAGGCGGATGCGGAGAGATCGGGAGGACTGTGGAGAGAGAGAGAGAGAGAGAGAGAGAGAGGGGGGAGTGAGAAAGAGAGAGAGAAGGGAGTGGAGAGAGAGAGAGAAAGAGAGAGAGAGGGGTGAGATGCAGAGAGAAAGAGAGGAGAGAGAGAAAGGGGTAGTGAGGGGAGGAGACGGGAGAAGAAAGAAGAATTTTTTTTTTAATAAAATGGAAATCGATTCAAATCGAGTCAAAATAAAAAATTGGATCATATTGCATGTACAACATGATGCATACTAGTCATTCTCATAGTAAAATTGAATAAGTATGTAAAACTCGTTGTATTTATCTAAATTAAAAGGAGCAGAATTCTATGATTTGACTCGGTGCGTTGTTATTACTTCTAGGAAGTAATGATTAACAAACATATTGAAATTACCCAATTCTAGATTTCTCTTTATTATTTTATGCAACCCCATGTTTTCCATATCATTTCAAAAGATTTGCCATTTTTCGGTTAACTACAAGATAAATGTGAATGTTACTTCTTTTTTAACGTTTGGGGGTAAATTGTATTCCTTGTCTCACAAATAATGTCTCTTTTCTTATCTGGACGTTCTGTAAATAATATTTTTTTTTTCAAAAATAGTAAATTATACACGTAACCAATCATTCTTTTTTTAAATCCCACCACTTTTATTTACAACCAATCACTTTCCTAAAATTCCATACTAAAAAGATAACTGACATTATTTATGGGATGCTGTTGAAATTCTTATCAACCTTTACAAAAAAAATTCTTTTTGATTATATTTTAGTGATTGGTTTTCAGATATTTACAGTTCCTATTGCTGGCTAAATCTTCTTGCAGTTTTGAAGGGTTGAGAATTATTCACCTAAGGTTTGAGAATCAAATATGAATATAATTTTAATTCCAATGGACCTGATACATATAATTTGTGCAATTTACACTTTATGTCAATTTCTAATTCCAAGACCCTATTAGTAAACCTCTAAGCATTTTTAACATCAAATTGCGTCATATGTATGAGCGATTAAAAATTATAAAACAAATCAGAACAAATTGATCAACTAATGTCTGCAGAAAAGGGGAAATAAGGAAAATGCATAATTTACTGAAAAAGTAACTTGAAATTAAAAAACAAAATGGCTACTGAAATTGAATAAAACATAGTCCACTACCAGTAATATAAAACCCCAGCTAATTATTGTTCTGCTTAGGATGACATAATAGGGTTGAGGTACTTGCCAAAGGTTATGGATTCAATATGAAACCTATCAACTATGGCCTAGAATGATTGACCTTTTACGTGTTCTTTTGCATATCAGATAGCACAGTGATTACCTCATCACTAAAAAAAAAATCTAGCTAATCATTAAAGAAGAGACCATATTTCACATAAATTGTAGAAAAAAGAAAGTCTTCAACACTTGGTCGCCAGCCTGGTAAATAGCTAGGTGGTTATTAAAAGAAGAGTTTAGGATGATTATGGTGTCAGTAATAAAATTTGACTGAGGGTAAAAAAGAAGGAATAAATGGGGTTGGGCGGCAGCAGCAGCTATACCTAATGTCTTTCCGATAATTTAATGGGGATGTCAGAATTTCAATCATGAGTCTACGTATGTATATACGATGACCTTCTGCAGCAACATACCCTATATTCCTCTCCTACCGCCATCCCATCTTTACCACTTGTTCTGTATGTATTCTTGCATCAAAATTGTTTAATGAACTTGCATGAACCCAAAAGCAGAAACTTTTAATCAAAAATCAGCATCCAATATATGAAGAAAATACCATACTTGGATTGGATTAAGAGCAGAAACAGAAACGGAAACTGGAACTTTTTGGATTCATGAAAAAGAAAGCTACTACTTACAGAAAAAAGTCCTACGAAAAATACTAATAATTAAAAAGCCTTTTCCTCTTTGCATACTTAGTTAAATCCAAAAGGAAATAAACCCAAGTTTTGTTTTGACGGCGAGAAAGCACCAACTTTTTAAGTCTTTTTCGATCTGTGATTGGCAAGATATTAGATATCACCAAGAAATTTTATAGATTCGGAAATCCGCCACTTGTTATTTAAGAGAGAGAGAGAGAGAGAGAGAGAGAGAGAGAGATTGTTTTAGAAAAGTAAGTCTTTCTTGAAATGGATAAATCAGAACAAAGATCAAGCGCTTAGGGTTCAGAAAATGGGATTAAAGAATCAGTCCGAATCAACCACATATAATTCACTGCAAGATATGATGTCAATAATTAAAATATACTCATGGGAGTAAGAGGTTACAAGAAAACCCAATTAGCTAACCAAAAGAGATCAAAGAAATGTTGGTATAAAATCACCCTAAGAAAAAAAGTGAAGGGTTAGTATATATTGTAACGTTTCATTTCATTCTTGCATGGCATAATTAAAGAAGAACAATTAATGACAAAAGAAATAGGAGCCGGGTTAGCCTACTTACCTTGATACACGAACAAGCAGATTTCACGAGGGTTTTGCAAAGAGAATCCAACAGAGTTCAGTTGGCAGTATGCCCACCTCCAAAAAAAAAAGTGAAAATTCACGTGTTTTGGTTTTTCTTCTCGTGAAGATTAAGGTTTCATTTTGTTGTTTTTTGGTAAAGAATTTTTCCCATGTAAGGAGGTGGACAGAATGCCAATAATCCCTGCAGGAAGGCCTTTGACAAACCAACCATGAATCCCACGCACAAACACCCAGCAGAGGGTGTAATATGAAATGAAGCTTATTAGCTAGATGGAAAAAGGGGCAGTTGGGGGACACTATTTAAGGTGAGTGGCGGTCAATAAGTTAGAGAGAGAATATAGATAAAACTCTCGGTCGCTGTTCAAAACTTTTGAACACGAAAATTAATAAACTAGATTATAAAATATAAGAGGAGAATGGTAGTAGGATAAAATAGGAGAAAGAAGATAAATGAAATAGTGAAAGTGTAGATAATAATATAAGAAAGAAAAATGAATAATATAATAAGGGATAAAGTGATAAAATATGAGAAAATGTACGAATCATTTTGTCAAATTGGATTCGAATCATTTTTTGCAGGACGTTTCAATTGGGAAAATGAGTCGCAGATGGTGGCTGAAGAAAGTAGTAATTAAATGAGACAGGATAGTTGATGATTTAAAGAAGGGCATGGCCGGGAATTAGAGTGGGATCAAGGAATGATGATAGTAATTAAAAGCTTTGCCACAAAAAAATACGAGTTATTTGTGATGAAGGTACAAAACAAGCCCTTCCTTCTGGGTAAATTTCATTTGTGGTCTTCTAATATTGAGTCTTTTGTATTTTTGGTTCCTCAATTTAGGATTGTTTTTTTTTTGTTATACATAAAATAGCGTGCTTCTGACACACCTTCTCTATTGTCTAATTTTATTGTATTACTCGTAAATATTTTGTTATCAACAATATAACGTTGACACATGCTACATGCTGCTAATTGGAGCACGCTAAATATACTTTCTTCTGAAAAACAAAAACTACAAACATTTTTTTTTAATTATAAGACAAAAAATAAAAAAAGTCACAGCGAATTAAAAGGAAAAAAACACATTTCAAAATTAAAAAAAATAAAAATAAACAATGTTTACTCGCCCCTTTCAACCAAGACAACCTCACGCCTAACCTAAAAATTAGGTCATGCTCCCCTTAAAAGTGTTGTAAGAGGGGGGCAATATTTAAATTAATATTTTAAAAACAGAAATATTATTAAATCGATGTGGAACACAAATACGAGCTTCAATATATAACACCTTAAATTCATCATAACTGCAAAAAGAAGATTAAAAAGGTTATGATTTTGTTGCCTCATCACCATAATTAAAATTCTGTTTCATAATCTATATAATATGCTGTTAATCTAGTCGAGATGTATAAGAGTAGTTTGAAATTGTATCATAGAATTGTTTTTTTCTAGATCCGTATCTTAATGATCTCACTTAATCTTCATTAATTATGACAAACAAGAACATAGAATTTTGTATGTGCATGATAAGACATTTAAATAATTGATTAAACACAATTAAGAATCCCATTATGTAAATTAGTAATAGTACCACTTGTAATACAATCTTCTTGCCTTTAAAATACTGCATTCCATATTGAAATAGGTAGTAAAATGTATTTAAAAATAGAAAAGGACTTGTGTGCATCATGTTACATGTGCAATATGATCAAATTTTTAATTTTAACTTGATTTAACCCGATTTAATTTGAGTTTTAAAATAAATAAATAAATAAATTTAAACTCCAACAACCGCCTCCCTCCCCACTATTCCCCCCCCTCTCTTCTCTCAGTCACAACTCTCTCTCATTTTTTTCTCCACTCACCTCTCTCTCTCTCTCTCAGAGTCCTCTCTCTCTCTCTTTCTCTCTCTCTCTCTCTCTCTCTTTTCTCCACTCCTCTTTACTTCACGGGCGAGGTCTCTGATTCAAGTCCAGGATGGTCCAGTTGCGCCAGGGAAAAGAGAAAAGAATAGAAGAAGCATCTGATTGTCTCTCTCTTCCACAGTCCTCTCTATTTTTCTCTCTGCCTTCGTTCTCTCTTGCCTCTCCGTCTCCACCTCCGTCGTCGTCGCTCCTCATGCCTCCGCCTATGTCGCTCTAGTGGTCGGATCCACCTACGTGCGATCCTCCAGATCCGTCTCTGCTCTTTTGCCTCTGCCTCCGCCTCCGCCTCTCCGCCTCCACTCTCCAGATTTGTAATGTGGAGAATCTACAATGACACGAATTTATGGCTCCTTTTCTAAGATTTCTAGTTAGTTTCGATTTTGGTGATATACTTTCTAAGATTTATGAGATTTACAGCATGAATTGTACGTATTTTTTGTTGAATGGCTGGAAATATGAGTTTTTTGACGTTAATCGATATTTTTTCGAATTGCGAATGTTGAATTGTACATAATTTATGTTGAATGGTTGGAAATATGAGTATTGAGATCCTTGCGTTTGCTATGTGCTTATTGGTTAGATAATTTATTGAAATTTCATTTCTTGTAACATAAAGTGTCATTTGTTGTGAACGATTGTATCATTTGTTTAAAACAACTTATATTTAAGAAAATGACACTTTTATTCAATAGGCACTTCGAGTTATGGCTTGAACAGACACTTTGCACATCATTGACACGTTCTTTTGTCATGATTGACACGCATAGCAGAGACAATTGACACTCTGCTCTTTACTGTGAATTATGGCTTAAACAGACACTCAGCTCATCATTGACATAGTCTTTTGTCTTGATTGACACGCACACCAGAGACAATTGACACTCTACTCTCTACTGTGAATTATGACTTAAACAGACACTTTACTCATCATTGACACGTTCTTTTGTCATGATTGACACGCACAACAGAGACAATTAACATTCTGCTCTCTACTGTGAATTATGGATTAAACAAACACTCTGCACATCATTGACACGTTCTTTTATCATGATTGACACATACAATAGAGACAATTGACACCCTTCTCTCTACTGTGAATTATGGCTTAAACATGCACTTTGTACATCATTGACACATTCTTTTGTCATGATTGACACACACAACAAAGATAATTGACACTCTGTTCTCTACTGTGAATTATGGCTTAAAAAAATTGTTGGTCCCGAGATAAACGTTCAGGTGTGTGTGTGGGGGGGGGGGGGAGGTGAATACACCTGAAAACTTTTCTCAACTAAAAACGAGAACAGTCTAATTCAGGAATTCTGATTGAAGTGAACAAAAAAAAAGCCTATTTATTTCTGGTTCTAAGACCGGTAGTTCTAGTGGTCGACTCGATTCTTTCAAATTGTCTGCTGAATAAATTCAGTAGACCAGGCAAGCTGTTCTGGATCGCGTGGACAGAGTGACTGACTATACTGAGGCCTGCTAGCTGACTGATGTCAGAATTCAGTACCGTTCAGTAAGAGTTCAGTAGCGTGCAGAATAGTGTAGGCCCGATTGAGTAGAGTTGAAACATTTTTATTAAAATTATTTTAGTAGGTTAGTGCACTCAGTTAAGCTTTTGATGAAACTCTGTTGTATGATTTTGTAAAACGGTTTTGAGTATGAACAGTAAATCAATGCAACAGTAAATGAACACATCGATTTTAAAGTGGTTCGGATATCAAACAATCCTACATCCACTGTCCCGAAAAGATCAGGAGGCTATTTTATTATACTGAGTTAGTCTCAGTTGGTTTGTACACTGGACAAACACGACCTTGAAGATTATACTGAGCAAGTCCCAGTTTACAAGAATCAAACTATAAAGTTTGACAAATTCTCCAACGATGAAGGAGTTCTTAACAGTAAGAACAGTTCAAAATATGAACTCCTTCGGGTCTAAGCCATGGATATTTCAGTGGAGCTTAGATTAGAGGGAAAGGGAACAAGAAATGGCTTCTAGAGTGATGAAAAATGAGGAATAATCTTCCTGGGTTCGTGTTCTATCACTTGGATACTAGAGGCTTTGATTCTATTAAGCTTGGTTCCCTAGAGCAAAGTAGTTGTCTTTCACGTTGAGTGTTTCACTGAAGTTCTTGCGGAAAGCTTGTGACTTGTTCGTTCGATGCTCGTATGTTCTCGTGTGTTCGATATTTTCTTCGACTTGATTTTCCCTCTATTTATAGAGGTGAGCTATGGATAGATCCGTTGGAGACGAACTGTCCACGTGTCACTCTTTTTGGGTAGCTAACGACTCTTTTAGAAATCGTGCAGAGTCTTTTCCTCCATTTCAGGAAAGTAGTTGACTTGCAGCTTTTATCAATACTTTGACAGCTGGATGCTTGTCATTGGTCGAGGTGTAGAAAGTTGTTGAGATACACAGACTTCAAGGCAGATACTGAAGCTGACTTCTCTGATGTGAACAACCTCGGACTTTTGATTTAACATAGAAGATCATCTGACAATCAAGGAGACTGTCAGACCGTTGCTGACTCTGACCTGGGGTTCAGTAGTATACTCCTACTGAGTCCAACTCTACTGAAGGTCGACTCTGAGTTCAGTGAACTGCTCCTGCTGAGTCCAGTTCTACTGACTCTTTTAGTATGCTGCTCCTGCTGAGTCCAACTCTACTGAATCTGAACACCTCTCGGCATGCCGCCTGCTGAGTCCAAAGACTACCGAAGTCCGAACACCTCTCGGCATGCCGCTCCCTGCCGAATCCAAAGACTACTAAGTCTTCACTCCATGGTACTGAGGCGGATAGTCTACTGAGGGATCAGCAGACAGAACTCTGAGCCTGGACCATGCTGAAAGTCTACTGAGTCTGAAACTCTCAGAGACCAAGGCGTTACTATTACAACGAAATGGTTCACTTATCAAATTAGGGTTTTGGGATCAGCCAAATCTTCTAAACAATCTACTGCTGAATCATCTCCCAATACAAACACTCTGCACATCATTGACACGTTCTTTTGTCATGATTGACACACACAACAGAGACAATTGACACCCTGCTCTCTACTGTGAATTATGGCTTAAACAGACACTCTGTTCATCATTGACACATTCTTTTGTCATGATTGACACGCACAACAGAGACAATTGACACTCTACTCTCTACTATGAATTATGTCTTAAACAGACACTCTACTCATCATTACACGTTTTTTTGTCATAACTGACACGCACAACAGAGACAATTGACACTTTTTTCATAAACAAATGACACTTTTTTTTCGAAACAAATCGCATTTTTAAAAAAAAATAATTGATAGTCAATAAATGATACAAATGACACTTTATTCAAATATAAATGACACTTTTGTTTGTTACGATTGACACTTTGAGATAAATAACAAATGACATATTTATTCATTACAAAATGACACAACTTCCCTTTTAAAAAATCGAAAAAAATGTAAAAAATTTGTTTAAAACAAATGACATTTTTGTTTATAAAAGTGACACGTCCGTCCTTACAATAAGTAAGAAAAAAAAGGGGAATTTTTTTTAAAAAAATTAAAAAAATCCAAAAAAAAATTAAAAAAATAAATAAGGACGTCGGCATGCTGAATCAGCAGGTCAAACTGGATTAAACCGAGTCAAATGCGGGTCAAACCCAGTCCAACCAAGTTAAACTCATGGATTTGGATCATGTTGCATGTACAACATGTTCCACATAAATTTTTGCCTTAAAAAATATATCTCCGATTGTTTACGATATAGAAACTACTTAATTTCAGTTCTTCTTCCTCCTATGTTGAAGGTAAAAGTACAGAATAATCTCATGTCCTATCGATAGAGGCTGATGCAGGGGTAGCCGCTCAAATTGTGCGGAAATCTAAATTTCATGTGCATATTTTGGAAAAAAATATTTCGCCCCTCTTATTTTTTAAGTTGCAGATTTCGAACCTTTCTTTTATTTCTAAATCTGCTCTTGTATGTATGTTTAATCATTTAATTTCTCCTTGGTCCAGCAAGCTGGAAACTGATTTTGCTCTGTGGGGCTAATAATTTTGGTGTCCATTAGGCCATTACACTTCTGTATATAGATTTTCTTTTAGTTTTCAAATAATTTTTTTGTCAGAATCTCACAAATATAATAAATGAGAATATAGGAGACATAAATATATATTTGCACAATTGAAAGCAGGGCCACCCCCAGGTATGCTTAATTCCAACTGGGGTGCTAGTTTTCAAGCTTATTTATTATTACATTTTGAAGAGATGCAGATGTGACAATTTGTTATTACATTGATGTCAAACAAATGTGGTAATCAGTTGGCCGTCATTAACTGTTTTTGGCAATGATTTCAACTGGAAAAATTATCAATCCAAGAAAATGTTGTTGACAGAAATAAAAGTTGGGGGAAATTAATAACTCTATGAGAGTGATTATCCATCTGCCCAATCCGTTGAGTAGTAAATCAAACAAATAATCTGTCAGATAATTAATTTCTCTAGATATATATGTTTTCATTATTAAATAATATAAATAATTTTAAAATTATATTGCATGTATTTATGTTTTATTATTATTAGTATGATTTTGTAATTTGTGGAGGACAGAGTGCTCCTTAGTTTTTGGACACCAAACCTTCGATTCCCTACCAATCTCTAAAAGGTAGCAGCATCCTAGGATTATCACTACACACATACGAATATTTATATTTAGTACTCCATTACAAGTTTAAAATTCAAACACTATATTTACTTTTCAGTTTTCTAGTTAGTAGATCATGGGAATCTGATAATGAAATATCATTACATCTATTTTTCTAAAGAAGAATCTATATATACAGCCACTGCTGATCCTTCACTATACACATGTTCATGCACCCTAGAAAATTTTTAAAAAATGGAAAATATTTTATACAATCGTAACGACGTAATCCATACCCGAGGATATAAAAAAATTAAAGTAAACAACAATGACACTTATTTTGTACTCCATATATCTCATTATTCATGTAAACTACTCAAAATAGAAATAAATTACATTAATTTTCAACCTCGTAGACCTACCTTTTTTTAAGTTTACAACCTTATAGAACAACCACTCTTTACTTTATATTCAATACCTTAATCTTCATACTAATTTCAAAGTGACATTAATGGAACAGAGGGATTACTATATTTCTCTCTTTTGATTTCCCTTTTTCAAGAAGTTAATTAATTCTTAAAAAGAAATTAAGAAAAATTCGTGCGACCGTTTTGTCGAGTGCTATGTCGCAGTCATGACGCCCACAACCCGCGAAGCTGGCCGTACCCTATGGCTATGGCTATGCTTCTCTCCCTCTTTGAGTATTTATAACATAACTACACCAGCTTCAAATTCCAAGGTCATGTCTCCTTTTAACCTAATTTCATATTTTCATCTTTTTTTTAGTTGAATCAATTTTGAGAGTGTGATATTTAGTGGGATATAAAGTGGGATAGAAGATCCATACTCCCACATACTACTATAACTGTCTGTATATTCACGCTATTTTTGAAAACTTCATTAATTCAAATACCATACAGTAGCTTTCTGCATATTTATTAGTTCTTATCTTCCCCCCAACCATACACATTAATTAATTCACTCCTTATTGGTTTCTTTAATGATCGCTAGTCCTGTGTTATATTGTGAAATCTATACAAATTAATTTATAATCTTATTAGGAGTTAGGACCATAACTTATATTGAAAAGATTATTTTTTATTTGTACATCCATAAGAATAAGATACTCCCACATATTTTAATTTTTTGTGTTGTGACTTTTCGAAGACTAAGTGTCGTTATAATCTATATCTCTCTTTCTCCTCTTTTTACTCTGCCTTAATAATTATTCTATTTAATGTTAATTGTTGTTAAATAAGGTTAGTAATTTGCGAAAAACATTAATACTACTTCTTAATAAGTGTGACATTGCCAAAATGACACACAAAATAATATTGTTTAAAAGTTAGTTGAGCTACAATTTCAAACATTCTCAACAGATTGTCGTAGTACCTTTCACTACCTCTATGAATTTAAGCGACACAACTTTTGTAGAAAGCTTTCATGAGTTTGAGAAAATGATTAAAGTGGTTACTGATTTGCACTAAAGGGAGAAAATTAAAAATAGGCAATTTTTTTGCCAAACATGCACCACATAAACACTTCTCATTTTTACCCTTTGTCTTCGTTTTTTAGCACACATCAAATTAAATGCAACTGTTACCCTACTGACTTATTTGAGAGTTTGTAAACAAGTAAACATTCACATTAGTTCTTTACCTTTCCCACAATATTTAAATTGATCTCCATCTTTCAATTGAGTCGTATAAATTTAAATATCTTAATTTCGTCAGTCATAATCCTTCTCCCCTTCACTTCACCTTCTTTCTTTGCTGAAGTGGCTCACTCAGAGCATTAATTCTGTTACAACATCGAAATACATTATTTATTTGATTAACTTCTTACCTCAAGTAAAAATTGTGTCTAATTTACGGTTTAAAATTTGAGGGAAAGTGCCGAAGAGGAAGATGAATATGCCAACTGAAATTAGGGTGTATAGGCTTATATAAGTCCATTGAAAGGTAGATGACCAATTTGAATGTTATGGAAAAGGTGGAGGAACGAATGTGATTGCAGAATTAGGATATTTAGATTTATAATAATGACTCTATTAAAAAAATGAAGGAGGAATGTAAATATTATGAAAAAGATGTAGGACCAATTTGACTGTTTAGTTGTTTGTAAACTCATTTGACCCAATCGAATTACTAAGAGTAATTAGCGCTTAGAATACTAATTAGCTCTCTGAAAATTATAATTAACCCCTAAAGGTACTAAAGTAGTTTTATCGGCATTAAATAGTTAGTTTGCATGGTGGATAATTGGGTATAAATTATATACGTGGCTAAAAATGTTCAAATTTGCCACTAAAAATGTTAGGATATCAAATACTCCATCTGTCCCGCTATTTGTTGCTCACTTTTTCGAAAGGGGTGTCCGTTATTTGTGGCCGCTTTCCTAATTTGGTAAAAAAATATTATCATATCTTCTACTCTATCACCTTCTCTCTTTTACTTTATTACATTCTCTCTCATACTTTATCATCATTTCTCTCATACTCTCTCATTATCTTACTCATCTTCTCTCTCATACTTTATCATCTACTCTCTCTCATACTTTTATCATCTACTCTCTTAATTCACGTGCCGAAAAGAACGTGGCCACAAATAGCGGGACAGAGGGAGTATCATTTAATAATTGTTACACGACGGAGAATCGAAAACAAGAACAAAATTTTTCTTTCTAATATGATGATGATAATGAAGAATCAACAATGAGAACAATTAAATTTATTTAATTGTTTAATTTTTTTCATGTTATAAATTATACTCCCTCCGTCTTATAATTGTTGTTCACTTTCCTTTTCGGGCTATCCCACAATTGTTGCTCCATTTCCAAAAATAGTACTCCCTTCGTCCCAGAAAGTATCTTGTTTTTCTTTTTGGGTTGTCCCATAGAAAGTGTCTTATTTCTAAAAAAAACAAACAATGTGTGTACCAAAATTAACAATCCAAAAGTCAAACAACACACACCATACAGTACAAGTTTCTTAATCTCCGTGTCCCATAGAAATATGACAATTTCTATTGGGCGGATGGAGTAATTATTACAAACACTTTACTTAAGGGCCCACATCTTTACGCACAACCCCACATCTTTATACACAACCAACAACTCTTATTAAAAAACGTGTTGAAAAGTTTTGGACCAAGAATTGTTAGTGTTGGTCCCGAGAGTACGTTCAGATGTAGAGGGAGGGGGGCGGGGGGGGTGAATACACCTAAAAACCGATTTCTCAACTTAAACACGAACAATCCTTTTCAGGATAGTGTCGTACTAAACAAGTTCAGCAGACTAGATAAGCTGTTCTGAATTGTGTGGCAGAGTGACTGACTCTACTGAGACCTGCTAGCTGACTTAGAGTCAGAATTCAGTATCTTCCAGATAGAGTTCAGTAGTGCGAATAGTGTAGGCCCAAATTCAGTTGAGTTAGAAAAACATTTTTAACAAAATAGTTTCAGTAGATTAGTGCAGTCTGTTAAGTTTGCTGAAACTCAGTTGAATGATTTAAAGAATATTTTCAGTATGAACAGTAAATCAATGCAACAGTAAAAACAGAACACAAGACAGAGAGATTTTTAAAGTGGTTCGGATCCAACAATCCTACGTCCACTATCCCGAAAGATCAGGAAGCTATGTATTATACTGAGATAGTCTCAGTTGGTTTGTACGCTGGACAAACACTGGTCTTGAGATTTATACTGAGCAAGTCTCACTTTACAGGGTTATCAAACTAAGTGTTTGAAAAACTCTCCAACAGTGAAGGAGTCATTTACAATAAGGATCAGTTCAGAAGTGAACTCCTTCGTCTAAGCTATGGATTTAGTCTATTGAGCTTAGGTTAGAGGGATAGAGAACAAGGATGTGGCTTCTAGAACGACGAACAACTTAATGTAAGCTTTGGGTTCGTGTAACGTCGTTTGGATACTAGAGGTTGTATTAAGCAGTTCAGCTTGGTTCCCTAAGATCAGAAGTGTAGTCTTTCGCCGGAGATTGTTTCTTCAAACTTCTTGCGGAAGACTTAGGCTTTTTCGAATTTGCTCGTTTAAATGCTCTGTGTGTTCTCTTGTGTATGCGAAGGTTCGGTTGTGTTCTCGTGAGCTTCAAATTTGATTTATCCCTCTATTTATAGAGCAGAGATTAGGATAGATCCGTTGGAGACGACGATCCTTTGTCTCTCTCTTTTGGGTAGCTAACGATTCTTTTGAAGTATGGTGGCAGGTGTCCTTTCCCTCCATTTTACGGAAAGTTGTTGACTTGCGGCTTTAATAGATATAGTATACGTGGTACTTTGTCATTGGTCGAGGTTCGAAAGTGGTTAAGACGTACGGGACTTCAAGGAGATCTCGAAGCCGACTTCTCTCTTCCTCGTATTGACTCGCCGATTTGACTTTTAAAGATCCCGCCGCCAAAAAGCACTCGGCCGTTGCTGAAGTTCGATCTCCGATTCAAGTAGCATGCTCCCGCTAGAGTCGGCTCTACCGAAGATCAGCTACGAGTCGCAAACTACTCCCGCCGAGTTTAGTTCTACCGACTCCTTTCGCATATCTTGCTCCCGCCGAGTCCAAAGATATCGAGTCTTCTACTTCGGTGCCGAGGCAGATAATCCACTGAGTGCCTGAACCAGAGGAGAGTGTCTGCTGAGTCTGAAACCTCGGGAGACAAATACTGATTACAACGAAAAGGTTCACCAATCAATATAGGGTTTTGGGATTTTCAAATCTTCGCAAACGTTCGTAGCACAAGTGCTACCGAGTTAACTTATCAGCTGAGAAGACTGAATCATTTCCCAACATTTCCAACATTGCTGAGGATTGAATCATCACCCAACATTTTCCCCCTATTTGATGATGCCAAAACCTAATAACCTGACAACTAATCAACCTAACACTATGACTTATCAGAAACAAAGCTCCTTAAAATATTACAAGTAGGATCAGTGGAGTTGTTCTTCAAGTCCTGGACTACTGAGGGGATCAGGGCAGAAAGTCAGAACCTATACCAAGTCTAATCAATATTTTCCCCCTGTCTTAACATCATTTTCCCCCAACTATGCAATCTATCAGAATCTAGTTAAGCAAAAAACTGATAGTAAATAACAACAGTGAGTGTGTGAGTCAGTAATCACTTCAGTGATTCTAAGTGTTAAGCATAACCAAACACGGCTTATTCAGACAATAAGGAATTGTCAAAGCCAAAGAGAGATGTTGTATATATATATGAGAAGTTCAGTACAGATACATCTCTGCTAGACTAAAAGAAAGAAAGATACAAGGAGAATACAGAAGCAAGAATCATTTGAACTGCTTGATCCTGTCTTTGAAATCTTGTGATTGAGTTTCAGGAAGAGGCACTACATACATGCGGTATGTAATCTTTCTCATCTTCAGTATCTCAGCAAAGTCCGCTGGGTCTTCTTTATCAAGAAATTTGGCTTTAGCAGCGTCCTTCACTTCTTTCTCTTTCACTCCATAGTGGATGGATCCGTCTAGTCTCTATGGGGGAGGCAGGATTCTGGGTTCAGGAACTCTGACTTCAACATTTTCTTTGACAACTTTTTGGAGTCTGGCATACATTTCCAGATCAGCTCTCATTATCCATTCAATATACGCCACTGTCTTGTGCTTCTCAGACCAGAATCTCCAGAAGTAGTTCCTCTTTATAAATTCGACTTTCAGCGTCTCCCATCTCTGAGTAACTTCCCACGGAATCCATTCATCCACTCTAGGCCATCTGTGAGTCTTCAGATCAGTAGGCTTTCTGAATTTCCTGTATTTGTAGGGAATGTCAGCCTTTGCAGGGATCCTCTGACTCGCTTCCTTTTCGATCCTCGCCACTGGGAGCTTCAAGATCAGCCATTCTTATCCTCTCTCTGGCTGCTTCTAATTGTCTAGCCTCTTCACCTCTATACAGATACCTATCCAACTAAGCCCAGATCTCTTCCATTTCTTGTTCCTGTGCCTTTGAGGCAGTGTAGGAGGGCTTATGAGGTATCTCTTCTTCTGAGTCAGCAGGTGTGGATGATTTCTCTTTAGAAGTTCCCTGCTGCCCAGTTGATTGCTGTTGCTGCTGCTCCTTTTCTTTTTCCTTGTCAGCTTCGTCGCTGAGTTTAAGGGTTCTAGGAGGTAGCCTAGCTCCTGTCTTCTTGCCTCCAGCTGGAGCCTTAGTTTTGCCTTTAGTAGGCTTTTTCTTGGGTTTATTCGCGGCTTTAGCTTTGGCTATCTCCCTAGCCAGCTTCTCATCGACTGCTATCTGAGCCTCCTCCTCCGGAGTTATGAACCTCCTGGGTCCTTTCTTCTTGGAGAGAGGGGTTGGGAGTTTCAGTACCTTTTTGCCTTTGCCGGCAACTGGAGGAGGGAGAGGAGCTTCTTCCTCTTCTGACTCCTCGTCAGCATACTCAACAACTTCTTTTATAATGTCTGAAGGAGTTTGAGTTGCCTGAGTAGTGACTTCTTTGGCTCCTGAGCCACTTGGGCCAGTCTCAGCAGATACTGCAGCTCCTACTGCTGAGACACCCTGGGCCTCGCCAGTATGTGAAGGTCCAGTAGGGGCAGCTGACTGAGTCTGAGATGCCCCTGCCACTATCCTTGCTCTCTTCGGAGCTTTCAGTATCAGCTCCTTAGTTCCTTTTTCAATAAATCCTTCCCCCTTGTTGGCATCAGCAAATCGGGTAGGGGGCAAAGCAGATACTTTGCTGTTCAGGCTCTTGTATGAGTCGGATAGATCATCTAGAGTATTGTGGAGCTTCGTCAACTTCTCATGCAGCTCGTTTCTCTCGTTAGTGAGCTGAGCGCTGTACTTCTTATGTGAGAGATTAGCTGCAGCCTGAAATTCTTTCAGCTGCTTCTCCACCTTCTCTTCAATAGCCTTCTGAATATTTTCCAATCTGAGGTCAATGGCTTGAGAGATGGTGGTGATGGATTCAGTGTGAGCGGTTTGAGCGGCCTTGTAATCATTCAGCAATTTGACTTGGCCTTCCTGAATTGTCTTGAGTCGTTTCTTCTTCGAATTCGACTCTGCAGCACTAGGGCATTCATCGAATCTTCGGAGAAGTCAGGGACCAGAGATGTTGAGATAGCAGTTCTGAGTCCCTGCAACTCTGCGCTCTGAGCCTCAGTGGTTTGCCGCCATGTTTTGTGGACGGTTCGGGCGAGTAGGCGATTATGAGTGCCTTGGTTCCTCAGCGCCCTGGCTACTGATTTAGAACGTCGGCTTCTCGGGCTGGGCGCTACTTCGAAAGCAGATTCGAGAAGGAGCTGAGAAGGATCAGCTGCCTTTGAAGTACCAGCCACCGACTGCCCGAGTCCAAGGATGCTAAGTGGAGGTTCAGCAGTAGATGTAGGAACATCCTTGGTCGGTTGAGTTCCCTCATCAAGCTTCTCAGGGCCTGAATCACGGGGTAGGTCCTGACCATCAGGGTCAGACCCATCTGAGGGCGCAGGTGCTGAGACAGGTTGTCTGTCATTCAGCATCGCGAGGATGGCCGCCCTCAGATCTTCGAGCGTGCCGAGGTCAGATGGTTCGGAGTAGCCAATCTTTCCTCTGATCAACAGCTCTTCTTCATGTAGCTGTTCGCAGGAGTGGCGGATAATAAGTCTCATCAGGTTGTGCCACTCCTGGAACCTGATCAGCATGTGGAGCCTCGCCTGCCTTGCAAGTAGGACAAGGTCGCTGTGGCTGGCAATCTCCGGAATAAATTCAGCAATCTCTCGGGAGGCTCTGGATTTTAGAGCTGTGGCCTCCATCCCGATAGATTCTGACTCTGAGGCTGTCTCCGAATCCTCAACTTCAATGGGAGACGCCTGTTTCTCAGCAGACGGGATGCTGTTGAGTGGTGGGACGTCCAAGGGGCTTTCCAAGGTCTGAACTTCTTCAGCTTGGACATCTTCAGCTTGGACCCCTTGGTTCACGGTTCCCTCATGTTCAGTGGAGACAGCCTTCTCCACCGACTGTGTCTTATCAGAAGACTCTGGCTCGTCTCTCAGCTGGAGAGGCGGCTCAGCAATTACGGCCTCTGTCTCCGCTTCTGTCTCAGTAGGCACAACCTCGCTGACCTTCTTCAGCGTTTTGGTTGGTGCCTTAGGCGTTGATTTGGGAGGGGACCTCTTCTTCTTTGGCGTGGAAGTCTGTTGAGTCCCAGCCTTTGGTACAGCGGGCCCTGAGCCAATTTGTTGAAGTGCCGCTGCCCTGTTCTGGAATTTGACTTTCTTCACATTAAAATATTTCTTGTCCGCGAAGGTGATGTTGTCAGATGCGTAGAAGTCTTCGATCATAACAGAGAGCTTTAGTCAAGTTTATCTTGGCCCTGTCATAAATGGCCATCATCAGTTGTAGCTTGGGCCTGGACACTTGGTCGAATGAGCCTACTTGGCTCGTCAGAAGCTGAGTCACTATGTACGCCAATGCTCTGTACTGAGGGAGCATTGCGTTCTTGGGAAAAGCGGCTCTGAAGACTGTTGGCTTCCCGTAGAATTCAGTGAGGTACTCATCCATCAGGTCGTCTTTGTATGCGACGGTTGTGAGTCCTTCATTTGGCAGGTTGAAGCTTTTCTGAAGAGCTTCACGGATTGACATCTGCTTTACTTCGATATCTGTGCATGAGGGATCGCCTACTAAGTGAATGACGAATCGACCTTTGATGTCTCCGTCTACTGAATCGGAGTTCAGATAGATTTCTGCAACTTGACGAGGGAGAAAGAAGGTTGGCTTCCTCGTCAGGAATCCTTCCAGTCCGATCTCGCGGAGGGTGTAGAAGATCTCCTCCATAAAGTCGAGATCACACTCGTCGAACTCCATGACTGGCTCGCACTAGACACGATCCTTTTCAAGGATTTCTTGCATGTCGGCAGGAGCAACTACATGCGTTCCTGTCATTTTAATATTCTGCAAACACAGAGATAGTCAGTATTAAAAAAAATAATCATTGAAAGATCATACAATACTGAAAGATCATTGAAAAATTACCAAAGGATTTTCTGAGATGTTGTAATGGATAGAATATATGCAACGAAACAAGTGATAGTCTCAGAAAATCTAGGGCACTTAAGATATTTATAGAGATGAAATGGCGGTTTCAAACATTTGAACGCTTATATATATCTAGGAGAAGATAAACAGTTAAATATCAAGGGTTCAGTTTGAACGCGCTTTTTGAGATGGACGGCCAGAATTAAGTTTTATAAAATAGGTAATAATCATATTAGCCGCCTAAGTCAAAAGCCAGTTGTATATAGCCTAAGTAGTAACTTGATACGACATGCATTTAATGCATTGCAAAGTTCAGCATGCTTTTACATAGAATGTTGTGTATTAAATGTAGTCCGTTAAAAATTAAATGACATTTTCTAAGGCATTGAATACCATGCTGAATCTGATTCATAAATGCACAGAATTGTTCTATAGGCTACTGAGTAGAGATATGCAAACCTGTCAGCTGAACATCGTAGTCAGCTGATACCTCGTGTAGATGGTTGCTGAGTCTCTACATACTGATTTTACTTAGTACTGAGAGTGAACATTCCCCCTTACTGAACGCTCCTCTCCTGAATCCTCTTACTGACTGGAGTCAGTAGGGTCCAGCAGACCTAGCTCTACTGAAAGTTCTCTGAATCTGGTTTCAGCTAGAGGATTGGTCAGTATATCAGCCATTTGATGGTCAGTATAGATCTTTTCCATCCCGATATCCTTCTTTTCGACATAGTCACGAATGAAGTGGTATCTGATTTCCACGTGCTTGCATCTCGTATGAAGTACAGGATTCTTAGTGATTGCAATGGCACTAGTACTGTCGCAGAAGATCGGCACTTCATTCTGAATGACGTCATAGTCGCGTAGCTATTGTCTCAGCCAAAGGATTTGGGCGTAGCAACTTCCCGCAGCCATGTATTCAGCTTCAGTAGTTGAAGTTGCTACTGAAATCTTTTTCTTTGAGAACCATGAGATCAGCTTACTGCCAAGGAACTGACATGTTCCAGAAGTTGACTTTCGGTCAATTCTACATCCTGCATAGTCAGCATCAGAATAACCAGTTAGTTCAATATTATCGTCAGCTGGATACCATAAACCCATGTCAGGTGTTCCTCTGAGATTGCGGAGAATCTTCTTTGCTGAGTCCATGTCACTCTACTTCGGATTCGCCTAAAATCGAGCGCAGACACCTACAACATAAGTTATGCCAGGACAAGTAGTTGTTAAGTATAATAGAGAACCAATTATGGCACGAAATTCAGTTTGGTCTACTGATACTCCCTCTTTATCAAGATCAATTTTCATATTCGTGTTCATTGGGATCTTGATTGGTTTGCCGGATGTGCAACCGAATCTCTTGATGAGGTCTCGAGTGTATTTGCCTTGATTGATGAACGTTCCCTTCTCAGATTGTTTGACTTGAAAGCCGAGGAAATAGTTCATCTCTCCCATCATCGACATCTCGAACTTGTCCTTCATCATTTTCTCAAACCGCTGACACATGATGACGTTCTTCGAGCCTAAGATGATGTTATCTACGTAGATCTGCACAAGTAATAGGTCATCTTCCAGTCGAATGCTAAATAATGTGCGGTCTATTGTGCCCTTCTGAAAACCTTTCTGAAGAAGAAACTCAGACAGGGTATCGTACCAAGCCCTGGTGCTTGTTTTAACCCATACAGAGCCTTTCTGAGTCTATAAACTTGATGTCCTTGCTGAAAGCCGGGAGGCTGTTCCACATAGACTTCTTCTTTCAGTACGCCGTTCAGGAAAGCAGACTTCACATCCATTTGATATACTCTGAATCTTTGATGTGTTGCGTAGGCTAGGAATAGTCTGATTGCCTCCAATCTTGCAACTAGAGCGAATGTTTCATCGAAATATGTCCCTTCAGCTTGACATTAGCCTTTTGCCACGAGTCTTGCTTTATTCCTTACTATGACATTGTTTTCATCTCGCTTGTTCTTGAAGACCCATTTGGTTTCGATCACATGTTGATGTCGGGGTCTATCAACAAGCTCCCAAACTTCATTTCTCGTGAACAAATTCAGCTCTTCCAGCATGGCTATGATCCAGTCAGCATCTTTCAGTGCGTCCTCAACTGATTGAGGTTCTTCAGTAGACAAGAAGCAGGAATATAAGGCGCTTTCTCCCTGACAGAATCTGGATCTTGTCTTTACTCTTGCTGAAGGATCTCCAAAAATTAAGTCAGAAGTGTGAGCATCTAGCCACGATCTACGATGTTTCAACTCTTCATCTGAAATCTGTCCAACACAGACAGTAGGTGAGTTAGGCATTTCAGTTGTACTATTCTGAGATTGAAGCAATTCAGTTACAAGAGTGTGATCTACTGAGTCACCAGGTTCAGGGGCATTTAGCTCAGGAACATTATTAGTTCCCCCTGAATTTTTATTCTCAGTAGAGGTCTCAGTTACCACTTGGGTTTCTTCATCGACCTGAGTTACCTGGGATTGTGTCTGTTCAGGAGAGTCAATCTGTTGAGCTACTTCTGCTGCTGGCTGAGATTCAGTAGACTTGTCTTCAGTTTCTTCATCTGAATCATCATCCCAACATAGCTGGATCTTTTCAACTTTATTTTTTAAGCTCAGATCCTGTAGCTGCTTACTGATGTCCTCAGATTCAGGTTTAGAGCTTCTGCTCATGTCTTCAGTAGCAAACTCATTAAAAACAACATAAGGGCTTTCCTCCACACAAAGGGTTCGATAGTTAAAGACTCTGAAAGCTTTGCTGACCCGGGAGTATCCTAAGAACACTCCCTGATCTGACTTGCTATCAAAAGTCTTCAGCTGATCTTTCCCATTATTGTGAATAAAGCACGAACACCCAAAAATATGGAAATAAGATAAAGAAGGCTTCCTGTCGTTCCATAGTTCATATGGTGTCTTCTTATGCTGCTTTGTCAGTAGAGATCGGTTCTGAGTGTAACATGTAGTCTCAGTAGCTTCTGCCCATAATTTGGTTGGGAGTCCTGAGTCTGCGAGCAGGGTTCTTGCTGCTTCTTTGAGTGTTCGATTCTTTCTCTCAGCAACCCCATTTTGTTGAGGCGTGCGCGCGGCAGACATCTCATGCTCTATACCTTCTATTTTGCAGAACTCCTCCACCATAAAATTCGGGAACTCAGTTCCTCTGTCTGAACGTATTTTGACGATCTTCATGTTCTTCTCGACACTGAGCCTTTTCAGAAGCCTTGGTAGCTCTGTTTTGACGTCAGACTTGTTGGCAATAAATATGACCCATGTGTAGCGCGAGTAGTCATCACTGACCACTAATGCATACTTCTTGCCTCTGATCGTCACTGGAGAGACTGGACCGAACAAATCCATATGTAGCAGCTGAAGGATTCCATCAGTGGAAGGAGATGGAACAAGCGGATTTTGATTCCTTGTTTGCTTTCCCTTCAGACATGCTTCACACTGAGTGTCTTTGCTGAATACTTCATTCGACAGTCCTCTTGCTAGAGTGTTTCTAGCCAATTTGGTGAGCGTTTTGAAGTTGAGATGGCTGAGTGTTCTGTGCCAAAGCCACCCCGTTCTATTGTCATTCTTCGCCAACAAACAAGCTTCAGGTTCAGTTGAGTTCCAGTTAGCTACATAGATATTCTTCTTGCGCGAACCTGATAACATTGTTTTCCCTGTAGATTTATCAATAACATCACGAAACCAGCGTAAAAAATCACTCTATTCGAGTTATCACAAAATTGACTTAACAGAGAGAAGATTATGTTGAAGTCCTTCAACATATGATACTCTTGGAACTGTTGATGTTCCAATGCTGAATGTTCCATAGCCTCTGGTGTAGCCTTTTGCGTTGTCTCCAAACTCGATTCGGGGTCCTTCTTTAGTAGTATAATTCTTTAGCAAGTCCTTTTGGTACGTCATGTGCCTTGAGCATCGACTGTCCACATACCAAGGGTCCTTGTGCACCTGCAAAACAGATTTATATTTAGGTACCCTTTATTTTTTATTCTGGGTCCTTAGATGTTAGTTTTTGGTAACCCATATCTGTCTTACGACCCTGGTGGTCTCAGGCAGTTTCTTTCTACTTTTGTCAACATATTTGACCATTGGACTGGTCGATGCTGACTTCTGAGGCTTTTCAGGTTCAGGAGTCCTGATCTTCTGAGTGGGTGGACTGCTGACCTTTGCATTCGGTACGACTTTCTTCTTCTTCTGACTTTTGGATCCTCTCCTGGTTATAGGATCATAGTAATATGACCCATACTGAGCTGGATGTGTCAGCTGTGGAGGTCCATACTGATCAGCCGATTTTGCTTTGCTGGTTCCCCCATGACTGAACTGGGGTGATCTGGTGATGATCTTTTTGTCAGAGTGCTGATGACTAGAATGAGGTGCGAAGTCTTCTGTTTGTTCTTGGCTAGGGGTTCAGTATATCTGCATTGATGGTCTCCCCTTGAACAAACCTATCAGCTAGCCGGTTTTCTGGGCGTACGGGGGCAGATGAGGAGGCTCCCTGGCTGAATCCAAGTGCCTCCTTGCAGTGCTTGGGCTTGTTGCTTGCTAGCGTAGCCTCTAGCTTCTTTTCAGCGCCCATGTAACGCTCTGTCATCAGGTTCCTCCCGACATCATCACTCTTTTTCAGCATTTCATGCTCGGTCTGAAGTACTGACAACTCTTGCTTCAGTAGACTCACTTCAGTATCTTTCTGAGTCAAGTCTTTAGTCAAAGCTGAGATCTGAGCTTCTTGATGCTGAGACTTGGCCATCAGAGAGTATATCTCCTCCCTGAGTCTCAACACAAGTCCTTCTGACTCAGTAGCAACCTGACTCTCCTGAGAAGTCTCTGATTCTCCACTTTCAGGGTATCCAATTCCTAAAGAGTCTTACTGAGTTGCAGACTCATCTGAATCTGCTCGTCGAGTAGTTCTTCATATGCGATCGCGATGTCCAGATTCTCATATGCACCTGAAATAGTATCGTGTGTGCAGTGTGAAGAGCAATTAAATGGTTTATGAGAGTTTACCTCATCCTCTTCTCCTGCTATAAGACACTTTTCAGCATCTTCTTCAGATTCAAGCTCTAAGGCCATGAAAGCTGCTTCATCGTCATATGAATCCATGAAGGAATCGACTTCATCTGAGTCGTCTGAGAGTTCACCAGCAATGTATGCTTGTCTCCTTTTGATGAACTTCTCCCTTCTTGCTTTACGTGCTGCTCATTCAGCAGTGCTGAGCTCAGGACAGTCATACTGATAGTGTCCTGGCTTCTTGCAATTAAAGCAGGTTGTGACTCTTTCTTTTTTGCTCTCACTGTCTTTCGACTGAGCCGAGTCCTCTTGTTTCCTGCATTCAGAAGTATGCGAGTCAGGAGTGCGCTTAGGCGTATTTTCAAACTTACCCTTGGATTCTCTGAGGGCTTTAGTCTCTTTTCTATGCCTCTCCTTTTTCTTATGATACTTCACGGCAAGCAGTGCGTACTTCTTGGCTAGACTTCCTTCTTGTATGTCACTGAGTGAAGGTTTAGCCTTGCTAGACGCTGGAGCTGCTGTGCTGACTGATGCTTTAAAGGCATGGTCGTCTTGGGTGTCAGCTTCAGCTCGCTGCTTCCTTTGAGGTAAGACAAACTCGATCTGCTCTGCTTAAGTTCTGAAAAGATATGGTCAGGAGTAACAATATCTAAATCAGAATGACGTAATAAAGTAGCAAAGGGAGTCCAGTTTCCGTCTGGTAGTGCCATCAAAATCTTGAGATTCATCTCTCGGTTTGAGAATGTCTTTACCAGCCCGTTGATAGAATTCATCAGATTCGTAAATCTGACGTTGAGATCTTCAATGGTGTCACCAGGCATGAGAGACAATCTCTCCAGCTTCTGAAGTTCCAGCGCAAGTTTGTTCACTTTAATCTTCTGAGTCCCCCGACTCAGTAGCGCTAGAGCATCCCAGAGTTCTTTCGCGGACTTACAGTCCTGAACTCTTCCGAGATAGGAATCACTCAGGGTGGTTAGCATGGCGTTTCTGGTGACGCGGTCTAAGTTGTGAAGCTTCTTCTCCTCAGGGGTGAAGAGACTTCTGTCCTTGGGGATCTTCTTCCCGGTCACCATTCCTCCTCCATCTGCAGGATCCTGAGCTACGACGCTATCGATCATAGGAATGATAGGTCCGTCCTCCAGAACCTCTGTCATGCTATCGTGGAGGGAGGTCAGATGTGCCTCCATTCTGACCCGCCATACGCCATAGTTCTCTACTAAGAACATGGGTACCATCCTAATCCCTGACATATCAGACATGATAGATAGTGACATGAATGAAGAATGATATGCAGTGAAAATATTTTCCGGATCCGTTCAAGTAGACCAGTTTCAGAAGAACAAGAGTCTTATAGAACTCCTGCTCTGATACCAATTGTTGGTCCCGAGAGTACGTTCAGGTGTAGAGGGGGGGTGAATACACCTAAAAACCGATTTCTCAACTTAAACACGAACAGTCCTTTTCAGGATAGTGTCGTACTAAACAAGTTCAGCAGACCAGATAAGCTGTTCTGAATCGTGTGGCAGAGTGACTGACTCTACTGAGACCTGCTAAGAGCAGGAGTGTAGTCTTTCACCGGAGATTGTTTCTTCGAACTTCTTGCGGAAGACTTAGGCTTTTTCGAATTTGCTCGATTGAATGCTCTGTGTGTTATCTTTTGTATGCGAAGGTTCGATTGTGTTCTCGTGAGCTTCAAATTTGATTTATCCCTCTATTTATAGAACATGATTTGGATAGATAAACAACTTTTTGAATTTGGATAGATCCGTTGGAGACGACGATCCTTTGTCTCTCTCTTTTGGGTAGCTAACGGCTCTTTTGAAGTATGGTGGCAGTGTCCTTTCCCTCCATTTCTGAAAAGTTGTTGACTTGCAGCTTTAATAGATATAGTATACGTGGCTGCCTGTCATTGGTCGAGGTTCAGAAAGTGGTTGAGACAGAACAGACTTCAAGGAGATCTGAAGCTGACTTCTCTCTTCCTCGTATTGACTCTGCTGATTTGACTTTTAAAGATCCTACCAGTCAAAAGACTGTCTGGCCATTGCTGAGTCTGATCTCTGATTCAGTAGCATGCTCCTGCTGAGTCGGCTCTACTGAAGATCAGCTCTGAGTCAGTGAAGTACTCCTGCTGAGTTCAGTTCTACTGACTCCTTTTTGTATACTGCTCCTGCTGAGTCCAGTATTACTGAGTCTTCTACTTCTGGTGCTGAGGCAGATAATCCACTGAGTGCCTGAACCAGAGCAGAGTGTCTGCTGAGTCTGAAACCTCAGAGACAAATACAGATTACAACGAAAAGGTTAAACAATCAATATAGGGTTTTGGGATCTTCAAATCTTCAGTAAACGTTCAAAGCACAAGGCTACTGAGTTAACTTATCAGCTGAGAAGACTGAATCATTTCCCAATATTTCAAACATTGCTGAGGATTGAATCATCACCCAACAGTTGGACGGATGGAGTACAATTTTTTTTATAATCAATTCTTGACTTGTTTCCAATCCAAAAATGCAATTTTAAATTTTTTTTAATAAATTTAAATTAAATCAGTAAAAAAATTATAAAAATCATGAAATCGGTAATTTGGAACCTTTAAATGACTAGGAGTGGTTTGATTTTGATTTTAGTTTTCAAAAAATCGAGATCAGAAATGGGCCTTTTTACAATCACCCTCAAAGTTGGGAAAACATCACCAGAATAGTACCCCCTCCATTCAGTTCATCTTATCTCATTTTCCTTTTCTTTTTCGGGTTGTCTCGTCCACCTAGTCCCATTCTAAAAATGACAACTTCTTAAGACACTACTAATAACTCTCCTTTTGTGGGACCACCCTTTCACTTACAACTAATAACTAGGGGTGTAAGTAGTTCCGGTCCGAACCGCGAAACCGACGGAACCGAACTGAACTAAACCGAAAAATGCAGTTCGGTTCTGTTTCGTGGTTCGATTTGGTTTATATTTTCCGAAACCGTTTACAGTCGGTTCAGTTCACAGTTCCAAAGGTTTAGAAACCGCTCAAACCGAACCGAACCAATGGAACCGAATGAAATATAATTTTTTTGTTAATACTACATACTACTTACTAGGTAGTATACTAATAAGTGATTACTAGGGGTATAGTATACTAATAAGTGATTACTAGGGGTATAGTAGGTAATTGATACATATGTAAATATGTAACTAAAAAAATTAAAAAAAGATGTTAATACTACTATTACACTAGGGCAGTAGGGCACGCCGCACAATTGAGTCCTGACTACACCACTCTTCTGTCTTTTCAATTCTGATTTCCATCTTTTTTCTCATTTCTCAATTCATTCTCAATACCATTTTCACTTTTTCTACCAACACGTAAAAGTTGAACAAGTCCTCCATCCGTATTTTTTCTGGGAGTTCTTAGTTCATCCGTTTACGTGGAGTCATGTAGTTGTTTCATTTTGCTACTGCCTATGTGGATTGTGAAGTCATGAATTTGTTTCCCTTAGTTGGAGATTAACTATTGTAGTTATGTTAAGTATATTTATATTTTGTTAATATTTTGGAGCCCTAGTTGGAGATTAACTTTTGTAGTTATGTTTAGTATATTTATATTTTGTTAATATTCTGGAGTTGTAGTGCTTGGATTTCATTACGTTAAGCATGTATGGAAATTTATGCTTCAAAAAAATATATTTAGGATTTAAAAAGGTAGAACCGATGAACCGAACCAAACCATTTCTAAGCGGTTCGGTTCGGTTTGGTTCTAAAAATAAAGTACACCTTAAACCGAACCGAACCAAACCACTTTCATACGTTCGTTTCGGTTCCTAAATTGTACTAAAAACCGAACCGAACCTTTACACCCCTACTAATAACTCTTCTTCATATATGTGCCGGAAATAAATGAGACATGCTCAATTGGACGGAGAGAATAGTAAAATATAAAACTAGGGGACAAAACATGTAGCATACAACCCAAGACTTATTTGAAGTGTAGGTGCAAGGACAAAAAAAAATAGAAATATCTAATTGGTGTATGTTTTGAATAATTTTCCGATTTTTACATATAATTTGTTTAGTTTGGCTATTTTTACCCATTTGCACTAAAATGAATTTCAATAACTTATTAAATTAATACGTACTTAAATTATAATTTTGCCGATTCAAAGTCTAGACGAAATATCATGTTGGATGAATATATATGATAAGATTTGAAGATCTCAAAACCCTAGCTGAATGACGGACCTTCGATATAATAGTAGTTTAGTTTGAGTTCAGCTATTAAAACTCAGTAGGCTAGAGTTCAGTAGTTGTGGATTCAGCAGAAGACTCTGCATTCAACAGAAGAACTCAGTATCGAAGAAGTCAGTTGGTATGTTAATCACCAACTGAATCTGCAAAGGAAATCGAGCCAGCGACTGAAATGTTTAGACGAATGTCGATAGAGGACAATCAGGCGAAGGTCCGAGGATTCAGAGGAAGTCTACTCATCGTACTTTGTATTTGAATAAGCCTCACCAACTCTCATAGACCTCGACCATTAAGGAGCCGACAACGCCTTATCTGCTCTGCCATAAAGCTGCTCCTAGCTGAAAAATGAGGAAATCTCTACAATGCCTCTACTCAACGTTCAAATTATATATGGTCGTTTTTCTTGTCTTATTCGACACGTGGCTAGACCCTCTCCAATAAATCTATTCACAAATCGAAGACTATAAATAGAGAAGTGTCTTCATGCAGAAAGAACACAACACCGGGAACCAAAGCGAACAAGCTCAAACCTCTAGAGAACTTACAAGTGACATTCAAGCGAAGAACTTGCTCATAGAATTAGATATCTTATAGTTCTTCCTTCTAGAGAATTATTGTTCCATTTTCTCTATCTAAGCGTGCGTATTGTAAAATCTATAGCTTAGAACCTCGAAGAAGTTCATTTCTTTTGAACTGTTCTTATTTGTAAGAACTCCTCACAATTGGAGAATCTCTAACCTTAAAGGTTAAGAAGTGTAAAGTCACTACGACTATAAGAAGATATCTGAGACTTGCTCAGTACATGCAAACAAGTTTGAATTTGTCCTGTGAACATATCAATGAGACTTGCTCAGTATAAATAATACAAGTTCTCCTGCTTAGTTCATGACAGTGGACGTAGGACCCTATGTGTCTGAACCACTTTAAAAATCGCTGTGTTGATTTTTACTATTTTATTGATTTAACTGCTCTTCAGCATCCAACTAAGTTTTAATCAACTTGCATAAAAACGGGTTTTCAACTGAGACACATATTTTAAAGGGCCTACACTTCCGCACACAACTCTTATACTGAACTACTGTTCACTGACATAAGTTAGTAGGACTGTACTCAGTAGGAGAATATTCAGTCCACACGATCGAGAAAGTATATCTGGCCAACCGACAAGTTCAGTAGCAATCTTCAGCTAAAGCTGACTTTCGCGTTCTGAGTTAGAATTTGTATTTAGGTGTATTCACCCCCACCCCCCTTCTACACCTGAAGAAGTCAGCTGGAGAACTCAACTATCGAAGAAGTTAGTTGGTCTGTTATCAACCAACTGAATCTGCAAAGAAAACCGAGATTGCGAATTGAACTTTCAAACGAATGTCAAGAGAGGTATATCAGGCGAAGGTTCGAGGATTAAGAGGAAGTCAACTTATTGTACTTTGAGTTTGAATAAGCCTCACCAACTCTCATAAACCTCGACTAATAAGGAGCCGACGCCGCCTTTCCTGCTCTGCCATAAAGCTGCTCCTAGCCGGAAAAAGAGAAAATCTCTACAGTGCCTCTACTCAATGTTCAAATTATTATGGCCATTTTTCTTGTCTTATTCGACACGTGTCTAGACCCCCTCCAACGAATCTATTCACAAATCGGAGACTATAAATAGAGAAGAGTCTTCATGCAGAAAGACGCCGAGAACCAAAGCAATCAAAGCTCATCACTCTCTAGCGAATTTACAACGATATTCGAGCGAAGAGCTTGCACTTAGATTTAGATCTCATTTAGTTCTTCTCCCTAGAGAATTATTGTCACCTTTCTCTATCTAAGCATGCTTATTGTAATATTCAATAGCTTAGAACCTCGAAGGAGTTCATTTATTGAACTGTTCTTATTGTAAGAACTTATTCTTAGTTGCAGAAATTCTAACCTTAAAAGGTTAAGAACTGTAAAGTCACTACGACTATAAGTAGATATTTGTCTTGCATACAGATTGACTGAGGCTTGCTCAGTATAAGCAAACAAGTAAGAATCTGTCCTGTGAACAGATCAACTGAGGCTTGCACAGTCTAATTAATACAAGATCTCCTGCTTAGTTCAGGACAATGGACGTAGGACCCAACGTGTCCGAACCACTTTAAAAATCGCTTGTGTTGATTTTAACTGTTGTATTAATTAACTGTTCATTCTGCATTCAACTGAGTTTTAATTAAACAAGCATAAAGCGGATTTTCATTGAGACGACTCTTTTGATATTATGCTGCTTGGTGATTCGTAGACTTGTAGTTATTGTGACAGATGACATATACACTTTGTTGAAGACTTACTTTATTTTGTTATTGTAAAATGTCTTAAATCTCGGTTTGTACTAATTTTGTAATATATGGTAGTCGATCATACACTCAGAGTTCCATTTCCTTTCACTTTTAGACAAATTTTAATACACACTGGATTCAGTAGTCTCTTGAATTATCAAAAATGGTTTAGTTTGAAATAAGTACACTTTCTGCAATAGTAAGTGTATCAAATACGTGAGTGTAACACTTTTGGACAGTATGCTTCTAAAAGACTGATATGTGGTTACAACTGTTGGGAGTTATGGTTAATATAGACTGGTTTTGGTTATTTGAAATAGTGATGGAGGGTGCTGACTTCTTTAGACTTATATTGTGTACTTAATTATTTTGGTTATTTATGAAACTGCATTGATGTTGACTGTTACTTTGATTATTTTAGAGCACTTTAATGTATGATACACTTAAGAGTACAAAAATCATTCACTCAGATTGGAAAATTGATACACTCCAACTTTTTATTTTATGATACATTCAAGAGTACAAAAATCATTCACTTAGATTGTAAAAGTGATACACTCAATCTAGTCCAGGAAGTCGGAACATAAATTAATGCATTTCCAACAAATACCCATCAAGGTACAAATAGAATAGGAAATTAGTCTTACTGTACAAGTTCATCACTAAAGCAAATTAAACAATAAATCACTCATCATCTAGACTTGGTTGATCGCAATTCCGCTCATCGTGGTTAGTCATTTGCTTGCACTTACTACACCTCCTTTTCAGTTTGGTTGCCTCGAGAAAATCAGACTCTCTCCTCGACTTCAGCCGACTCCCACTGCCTTTCATCTTAACAGGATTAGGAGACAAAACCGATACCTCCTCCGGGATGAACCTCCATAAAAATCAACCATAACGTGTTTCTTCCCTTTACTACATACATGTTCGTCTCGAATACCAGTATGAAGTGTATCGTAAAAGAACAAGTAAACTATAAATGAACAGCAAGTGAATCACAATGAGTACAAACAGAGCTATACAACAAGATGAAAAGGAGATCTAAATTCACCTTATTAATTAACTCTACTAGCACCAGCAAGGTATATCAAAATAAAGAAAAAGGTGAATGACTCAAGAACATACAATTAATCAAACGAGATTGACGCATAAACATACCAAACTGAATTGATAAAATGAATTGATCTCGAACAATAAGTCTAGCAACGTGCTACATTTAACAAACACAGAAAACAAAACGAAAGCAATTGACATCGCTACATGAAGAATTCTCACTTGCCCATTAAATTTGGAAAAAAACTATGAAAATGTCTTGCAAAAGATATCAATTCCGAAGATAAACTCGAAGCAATTAGGTCAACATCAAAGGTATATTCGAATTCAACTTGCAATTACGTCGCCATTGACGAAATCTACAAGTTGAATTGCTGGAACTTGAAGAAAGGGAGGATGTGAGAGAAACGAGAGTTGAATGGGGAAGAGAGGGCTTGAAATGTTTACATTTTTTGCTTCCAATAATACCCTTAATGAAATAAAGAAAAGGAAAATAGAATAAAATGATCAAATTAATCCCAACCCTCCATCTCCAAATCTAATGGCTAGAAAATGTTCTCACTTCTTACAGTAAGGTAGGTGCTCTCATTTGAACCAATACCTCTATATATATATATATATATATTATAGGATTTGGATCAGGTGAGAACTTAAGAACTAAGAACTATTTTTATCCATAGATTTATTTTCAATCAACGAATGTTATTTAGTATAAAATATTAGCTGTAATAAATCTTAAAAGGGCTATATTGTAATTCACAATTTAGGATTTAAATGCACCTGCATTAATTATGGGACATGAGTACTTGTTATGGTAAGTTAGTTTGTATTTAATTTAAGACTAACTACAAAACCGTTACAATTATTTACTTTCCTAAATTTATATTTATATAGCTTAAAACAAATAGAAATTACATTTTCTTCATTATTATTTTTATTATAATTTAATTCTCCATTTAATTTGTAGTACAATACTTTTAAGCCATTTTTTTTCATATTTTTAAAATTTTAACAAATTTCAAAATTTAATACGTTGATGCATCAATTATAATTTGTATATGCATAATTCTGTATACATTGATGCATAAATTATAATATGTATATGCATGATTTTGTGTATATTAATGCATCAATTATAATATGCATAAGCTTAATTTTGTATATGTTGATGGATCAATTGTAATAAGTATATGTATGGTAAAATATGTTAAATTATAATAATATTGATGCATCAATTATAATATGTATATGCATAATTCTATTTATATTGATGCAACAATTATAATAAGCATATGCATGGTAAAATGTGTTAAATTATAATAATATTGATGCATCAATTATAATATGTATATGCATAATTCTGTGTACATATAATATGCATATGCATGATTTTGTATATGTTTGTGCATCAATTATAATAGGTATATGCATTGTAAAATATGTTAAATTATAATTAGTCAAGATTATCTCTTCCAATAATTACGCAGTGTTTCTTCTTAATTAAAGAATTGTTAATAAGTTAGGTTATAATATATTAAGTAAGTTTCTTTTTTTGTGAATATTCTCATTTTATTTATAAAATCTTGTTGTACTAATTTACCCTGTCATAAAAGAAAATTAGTATTTTAAAAGTAAATCCAACTGTTGATTGAATATAGATCAATGATCTATAATAGTTCTTAATTCTCATATATATATATTTAAACACCTCTTAGAGTAAGAAATAAGAACATTTCCTAGCCTTTAGATCTTGGGAATAGATAGACCAAATTGATGTTTTGTATTATGATTCGCAAATTGCACAATTCAGTAATAAAAATCTGCACAAATATCATAATGTTTAAAATTTAATTATTAAAAGAAATAAAACCTAATAAAAACTTTCATATTCTTTCATTTCTTTTGTTGCAAAGCGTAAATCCTCCCCACGATTTTTCAAGAAACTACAGCCGTTCCATAATCTTCATCTTCATCCCTGGGTTTTAAAAAAGCAACACAATTTCTTCGAATCTAATGTAATTTGGAGTTGTTGATGGACGAATTGGTGAGTGGTTTCTTCTTTTAATATGTTATTTCTCGATTTCTACGAATTGTTTCAAATCTAATGTAATTCGAATTTCTTGATTTCTTCAAAATTATGAGTTCTCAATTCGAAGAATTGTGTAGATTACACAATATTCAAACTGTGATTTCTTCATTATGACGAATTAGGAGATTTCTTCAAAAACTATGATTTCTGAATTTATTGAAACTATGGTTATTGCTTGATTTTCTTCAAATACAAATAATTAATAAATCTGCACGATTAAGAAATTGCACATTTAAAAACAGTATTATGCTCTATTCGTTGTTTAAGTGTTTAGAAAATATTTTTTTCTTTTATAAATTAAATATCTAAATCAGTACATTTAGGGAAAAATGCACATTTAAAAATAATATTATTCACTATTCGTTGTTCAAGTGTTCAGAAGATTTTATTTTCTTTTAATAAACTTAAATTATAACAGTTAGGGAAAAAACTGCACATTTAAGGACAAACATATGCACTATTTACTTATTTATAAGATGGTATCTTTTAGAAAATCCATTAATCTGCATAGTTAGGGAAAATCAACCACACGTTTAAAGAAAATATTATGCACTATTCATTGGTTTGGTGTTTAGAAGCTTGTTGATTCTTTAAGAAATATATAAATATGCACAATTATTTTAATTTTTAAGAACGCTTTTTGGGATTTAATTAGCAATATTGTTGATGTTTTAGATCATTTATATGCACATGAATACAATTACTATGTTTTGAGAAGTTTTTTAAGTCATAATTAAATTATTTACATCTAATTCCTTTTTAACATACTGTGTCATGGATTTATTTTGCACTATTAAACAGTTTTTAAGATTTTTACAATGTGTTCATATTCATATTGATATTATTCTCAGTTAGCTCGAATTTGTATGAATGTTTTAGGTATTTAGTTTGCACTACTATGGTTGATTGAGGTAATTTATATATATATACCAGAATACGATTGCCATGCTTTGAGAAGTTTTTTGGAGTCATAATTAAACTATACACATCTATTTCATTTTTAATGCACATTTTAGAGATTTGTTTTGAACTATTAGACTGTTTTTTTATTTGTGGAATATATTGACATAACCTAAATTTGCTAGTTAGAAAAAATTTACTGCACGTTTTAGGGTTATTTTACACACTATTTAACGATTTTATGTTAAATGCATCTAATTCAAGGTTTCTTTCCTTGTTGAAAGAACGATTATGATAGTGCTGATTTTTTACACTTTATCACAATTATGTTTCGTGCTAAAGGTTTTTTTGATACACACATAGATGATTATAATCTACATGTTTAAATATTAGTGAACTTATTATTATGCACTTTATGACTATAAAAACTTCACCATATAATTAATTTTGTTGCACTTTTTCAAATTTGATCAAATACATTTTACACTTATTTTTTTCTTGCATGATTTGACTGTTTTTATTGCACTAATAATAACCTGTTATACACTTTGGTTAAGGATTTATGTTGCGCAATAATGACAAAGAATCAGAAAAAAGTAAGCTCGTGAAAGGCGAACTATCACGGGTATATGGAAACTTCAAGGAAAAACTGTCAAGTGCTTTTACGGAACTCCTTGAAGACGAGTAAAATTTGTTGAAGGATGTTGTAGCCCAACTGCAGATAATTATTATAAAAAGTATTTGCAACAAGTGAAATAAATGTTGAATTGTATTTCATTGGTTGAAAATGAACAATTGAGCAGTACATTGATTTTTAATTATGTTATATGAGTGCCAAACTCATGATGTTTTTTATGATTCAATGTTCTTGTGTAGTGCTATATTAATTTTTTTTCTTTATTTTTTAATCTTAAAACATATTGACTTGCATGTATTATAAAACTTATGCACATTGACGAAAAAGATTTTCTAATATATTTATATTGTAACATAATTTCGAAAAATACATGCACCATTAGCCAATATTTATTACACAATTAAAACATTTATAATGCACTTTATTGGAAATGATGAAAATAAGTAAAATGCACTTTTGGAGAAAATATAATGCACTAGTAAGTGTATTTTGTTGAATTATTACACAAAATAACATGTCTAGACTCCCTCCAACATACCTATTCATGAGTCGAGACTATAAATAGAAAATAGTCTTCATGCAGAGAAGAACAACAACAGGGAACCAAAGCATTCAAGCTCACAAACACTCTAGCGAACTTAAAGCATATCAAAGCGAAGAACTCGTATATAGAGAGATCATCGTAGTTCTTCACTCTTGAGATTCATTAGTTCCCTTTCTCTATTCTAAGCAGACTTAGTGTAATATCATAAGCTTAGAAAACTCGAAGGAGTTCAGCTTTCTGAACTGTTCTTGTTGTAAGAACTCCTTCCTAGTTGTAGAATATCAAACCCCATGTTTGAATCTTGTACTGTAACTAAGACTATAACTAGAGCATCTATCCAGTGCACAAATCGACTGTTAATTGCTCAGTATCGGCCATTAAGAACTCCTGCTTTGTTCGGGATAGTGGACATATGATCTAGCGTATCCGAACCACTTTAAAAACTGCTTGTGTTGATTTACTGTTGCATTAATTAACTGTTCACACAGCATAAAACTGACTTTAATTCACTCAGCATAAAACGTGTTTTTCAAACTGAGATGAACATATTTTGGGCCTACACTTCCGAACACCACATCTTATACTGAATTAATGTCTACTAACAAAGTCAGTAAATAGGACTCAATAGACAGATACTCTTCCCAGGCGATCTAGAAAGCTTACTTGGCCAACTGACTAGTTCAGTAGCAATATTTAGTAGCACTAACTTTCGCGTTTGAGTTCGAAACTGCACTCATGTGTATTCCCCCCCCCCCCCCCCTGAAGGCTCGTCTCTAGACCAAAAATTGGTATAAGAACGATGTTCTTCTGGTCATCGTTTTCTGAATACTAGTCTATTCGAACAGATACTGAAAATCGCTTTCTATGCATTTGCATCTCTTCATAACATCTTATACCATATTCTTCAACATGTCTGATATTTCAGGTATAAGGACAGTACCCATGTTTTCAGTTGAAAACTACGCGGTATGGCGTGTAAGGATGGAGGCGCATTTAATATCGCTGAATGACAGCATGACTGACGTCTTGGAGAAAGGACCCATTCTTCTGATGGTCGACAACGTCGAACATGCAACTGTGGCAGCAATAGGTGCCAGAACCAGTGCAAAAGTCCCGAAGGACAAAAGCCTCTTTACACCAGAAGAAAGAAAGTTGCACAACCTTGACCGAGTCGCACCTAATGCGATACTGACAATGCTCAGTGACTCTTATCTCGGAAGGGTGCACGACTACAAAACTGCAAAGGAGCTATGGGATGCTCTCGCAGTGCTGAGTTAAGGAACTCCACAGATTAAAGAAAACAAACTGGAGTTGGAGCTGCAAAAGCTCGAAGTATTTGCAATGATTCTCGGAGAATCAATTGATGATTTCAGTTTAGATTCAAAAATAAGATCAACATCATCAATGAGCTTGGGAAAACATTCAGCAACAAGGAGACCAACACCAAAATTATAAGGGCTTTTACTGGACCCAAGTGGTACTCTTTTGCTACTTGTTTGCGAATAACTAACTTAAGCTCCGTTACTCCTAATTATGTCTTTTCATAACTGAAACTAGAGGAGTTTGAGTTCAATCTTCCGCATACCCCCAGTGCTGATACTGAAATGCCAGTGGATCATCCATATAAGGCAACAATCATCACACCTGGAGCAAGTCCCTCAGTCACAAGTCAATCAGCTGGAAGCTCAATGACAATCCCAGCGCTGATAACTTAGCTGAGAAATATGCTCTCCTTGCAATTAAATACCAAAAGGAGAAGGACAAGATGAAAGAGCTGAAAGGCAAGCCAGGAGAGATAAGTTTATCAGAAAAAGGCAAGCCTACATAGCCGGAGACCTATCCGATTGCACGAGCGATGAAGAGGTATTCATGGAATCATCTGATGATGAAGCAACGTTCATGGAAATTGAAGCCGAAGATACTGAACTGTGTCTTATAGCTGGAGAAGAGGTTGATGTAAATTCTAATCCTAACATATGCCCCTCTTCACCACGCACACACGACACAAACTCTGTTGCAGGTGAACCTCTAGATGTTGTTCTAGCATATAAGGATATGTTGGAGGAACATATTCAGTTGAGCACTCAGTTCAATAGAACACTTCACGAGTTGGAACTCCTGAGATCTGAAAATCCGAAACTTTCAACGAGAAGTCAGGACTCTACTGAGTCTGAAGGACTTGTCTTGAGAACAAGAATCACATATCTGAGTTTTGACCAAGGACAACTCTGAGAAAGAGACTAAAATTACCTGTCTAAAGGACTAGCTCGCACAGTCCAGAGCTGAGTACGAAGCTCTGAGAAAAATTGATGAGGTTTGGAAAACCTTAATGACTGAATAATACACATGAGCTAAAGAAAAGCTTGAGAAGTTGCTGAGATCACAAAGACCTTGATCTACAAAAGAAGGACTTGGTTACACATATAAAGCAACTACTTCTGGACAGAAAAGCTCAGATCAGCTGGCTGATAGATTTGTCCAAGGGGGAACCCAGTATGCAGAATCTTCAACCCCTCAGACAAAGAACAAATAAAATATGAAAGCAACTCATCTTAAGTACTAGAAGATGACCCGAAGTTCAAGCCCAAAACACCCAGATCCAACTCAGGGGAACCAAGAAGGTCAGATGAGAAGAACAGTATGGCTACCCACATCGAACACATCCAGCTCAGTATGGACCATACTATTATGAGCCCAAAATCAAAAGCCCCAAAGGTCAGAAAAAGAAGAAATCTAAGCCTCAAAAGACAAAGAAGTCAGCATCTATCAGTTCACCAGAAAGATCAGCTGACAACAAGGGCAAAAAGATATCTGAAACCGCCATGGTTATCAGACAGATTTTAGTCCCAAAAAGAAAAACACTAACCTCTACGGACCCAACCTGAACCCAATGGATACCTGAATTTGCTTTTATTTTGCAGGTGCTAAAGGACCATTGGATCGTGGACAGTGGAAGCTCAAGACACATGACACATCAAAAGAATCTACTAACCAACTACGTTCAGCAAGAAGGGGCCAACATTGACTTTGGTGACAACGCTATAGATATAGAAGGGGATACGTAACACTGAAGATAGGAACTGCCATAGTTCCTAGAGTATCATAGTTGAAGGACTTCAACATAATCTCCTTTTAGAAAAAACTGTGTTATCAGGCTCACGAAGAAGAAATATCTATTATGTTGATTAGAATATCGTTGAACCTAAAACATGTTTGTTGGCACATACAAAGTCAGATGATAGAACAACATGGCTGTGGCATAGAAGATTAAGTTATCTGAACTTCAAAACAATGAACAAGCTAGCAAGAGATGCTAAAGTCCGAGGACTACCCAATGAAGTATTCAAAAGACATAAGAATTGTGAAGCATGTATGAAGGGAAAGCAAACCAGATCAAGCAATCCGCCAATTCTGTCACCTTCTACTGATGGGATCCTTCAACTGCTCCACATGGACTTATTCGGGCCAGTATCTCCAGTGACGATCAGAGGCAAGAAATATGCTCTTGTAGTAATTGATGACTATTCAAGATGTACTTGGGTGATTTTCATAGCCAACAAATCTGACGTCAAAACTGAATTGATGAAACTACTGAAATGACTGAGCGTCTAAAAGGACATGAAGATTCAAAGAATACGCTCAGATCGAGGAACATAGTTTCTAAACTCAATGATGAAAGACTACTGCGAAGCTGAAGGAATTCAACATGAAACATCAGCGGCACGCACGCCTCAATAAAATGGTCTTGTTGAAAGGAAGAACATAACACTCGAAGAAGCAGCAAGAATGCTAATCGCAAAATCAGGTCTACCATCAAAGTTTTGGGCAAAAACTACTGACACAGCCTGTTATAGTTAGAATCAGTCATTAGTGACACAAATGCACATGAAGACACCATATGAATTATGGAAAGGGAGAACACCTTCTATTTCGCATTTCCATATCTTTGGTTGTTCGTGCTTTATCCACAATAATGGAAATGATCAGTTAAAGGTCTTTGATAGCAAGTCAGACCAATGGGTATTCTTAAGATACTCTACGGTCAGCAAAGCTTTTAGGGTTTTTAACTACCTTATATTTTGCGTGGAGGAAAGCCCTCATGTTGTATTTAACGAATTTACTTGTGAGAACAGGAAACAAAGCTCTCAGCAAGATACTGAAGAGGTCAACAACAAGATACTGAAGGAAGAAGTATATGTAGAACAACCGCCGGTTTTCAGACTTGGTATGGGTTAAAACAAGCACCCAGGACTTGGTATGATACCCTTTCAGACTTTCTACTTCAGAAAGGTTTTCAGAAAGGAACTATAGATCGCATCCTATTCAGTATCAAGTTAGAAAATGACATCTTACTGGTGCAGATCTATGTGGACGACATCATCTTTGGATCTAAATATGACAATCTGTCAGAAATTCGAATAGATGACGAAAGAAAAATTCAAAATATCAATGGGAGAAATGAATTATTTTCTTGGACGTCAAGTGAAGCAATCTAAAAAGGGAATATTCATAAATCAAGCGAAATATACTAGAAATCTCATCAAGAAATTCGGCTGCGAATCCAGCAGATCAGTAAAGATTCCCATGAACGCAAACCTGATATAACCTATGTTGTAGAGATTTCAGTCGAATCCCATTCGAAGTCATGTAGACTCAGCAAAAAAGATTCTTCGATACTTGAAAGGAACACCTGATGATGGGTTACGGTATCCTGCTAATGATAATCTTGAACTAACTGGTTATGTTGATGTTGATTATGCAGGATGTCGAATCGATAGAAAATCAACCTTAGGAACATGTTAGTTCCTCGGTAGTAAGCTCATATCGTGGTTCTTAAAGAAACAACACTCAGTAGTAACGTCCACTACCGAAGCTGAATATATGGCTGCCAAAAGATATTGTGCCCAAATTCTATGGCTTCGACAATAGCTGCGAGATTATGACATTTATCAAGATGAAGTGCCGATTTAATGCGACAGCACCAGTGCTATTGCAATCACTCAGAATCTTCTTCTACATACTAGATGCAAGCACATGGACATAAGACATTACTTCATCAGAGACCATGTCGAGAAGAAAGACATCAGAATGGATCCTATTGACTCAGTTCAGCAAAACGATCCTATTGACTCAGTTCAGTAAAACAATCCAATTGACTCAGTTCAGTAAAACGATCCTATTGACGCAGCAAAGGGCCCACATACTGACCAAACCTCTAGCTGAGACTTGTTGGGATGAGTGTATATGATAAGATTTGAAGATCCAAAAACCCCTAACTGAATGATGTGCCTTCAATACTGTAATAGCTTAGTTGAGTTCAGCTGTTAGAACTTAGTAGGCTAGAGTTTAGTAGTTGTGGATTCCGTAGAAGATTCTGCACTTAGCTGAAGAGCTCAGTATCAAGGAAGTCAATTGGTTAGCCATCGACCAACTGAATCTGCAAAGGAAATCGAGCCAGCGAACTGACTTATTCAGATGAATGTCAATAGAGGAACATCAGGTGAAGGTCCGAGGATTCAGAGGAAGTCAACTCATCGTACTTTGAGTTTGAATGTGCCTCACCAACTCTCATAGACCTCGAACAATAAGGAGCCGACATCGCCTTACCTGCTCTCCCATAAAGCTGCTCCTAGCCGGAAAAAGAGGAAATCTCAGCAGTGCCTCTAATCAACATTCGAATTATTATGGCCGTTTTTCTTGTCTTATTCGACACGTGTCTAGACTCCCTCCAACGGATCAATTCACAAAATCGGAGACTATAAATAGAGAAGGATCTTCATGCAGAAAGACACTGGGAACCAAAGGGATCAAAGCTCATACTCTCTAGCGAACTTACAACGACATTCAAGCGAAGAACTTGCACTTAGATTTTGGTCTCTTTTAGTTCTTCTCTCTAGAGAAATAATGTTCCATTTCTTTATCTAAGCATGCTTATTGTAATATTCAATAGCTTAGAACCTCAAAGGAGTTCATTTATTGAACTGTTCTTATTGTAAGAACTCCTGCTAGTTGGAGAAAATCTAACCTTAAAAGGTTTATAACTGTACAATCACTACGACTATAAGTAGATATATGTCCTGTGAACAGATTGACTGAGGCTTGCTCAGTATAAGCAAACAAGTTAGAATATGTCCTGTGAACAGATCAACTAAGGCTTGCTTAACACAAGAACTCCTGCTCAGTTCAGGACAGTGGATGTAGGACCCAATGTGTCCGAACCACTTTAAAAATCGTTGTGTTGATTTTAACTATTGCATTGATTTAACTGTTCATTCAACATCCAATTGAGTTTTAATCAAACAAGCATAAAAGGGGTTTTCAACTGAGATGCATATTTTAAGGGCCTACACTTCTGTACACAACCTCTGTTGTTGAACTACTGTTCGCTAACATAAATCTATAGGACTGTAATCAGTAGGAAAATATTCTCCCCACGCAACCGAGAAAGTATATTTGGCTAACTGACAAAGTTCAGTAGCAACCTTCAGCTAAAGCTGACCTTCGCGTTCTGAGTTTAAATTTGCATTCAGGTGTATTCACCACCCCCTCTACATCTGAAGCTCGTCTCTGGACCAACAAATGGTATTAGAGCGGTGTTCTTCTAGATCATCGTTATCTGTTTACTGGTCTAACTCGAACAGATCATGAAAACCATTTTCTTTGCACTTGCATCTCTTCATTGCATCCTATATCATATTCTTCAACATGTCTGATTTTTTAGGTATTCGGATAATACCCATGTTTTCGGCAGAAAACTATGCGGTATGGAGGGTGAGGACTGAGGCTCATCTAACTTGATACTGAATAGGGTGCGATCTACTGTTCCCTTCTAAAAACCTTTATGAAGTAGAAAGTCTGATAGGGTATTGTACCAAGCCCTGGGTGTTTGTTTTAGCCTATACAGTGCTTTCTTAAGTCTGTAAACCTGATGTCCCTGTTGAAAGCGGGGCGGTTGTACAACATAGACTTCTTCCTTCAGTACGCCGTTTTAACCCAAGCCATGGGTGCTTGTTTTAGCCTACTGAGTTCTAACAATATCCTTTTGCAACAAGTCTAGCTTTATTTCTGACGATGACGTTGTTTTCATCTCACTTGTTTTTGAAGACGCACTTCGTCACATGCTGATGTCTAGGTCTGTCTACAAGTGTCCATACGTCATTTCTGGTAAATTGGTTGAGCTCTTCTTCAATAGCGGTGATCTAGTCAACATCACTCAGCGCGTCCTCAATTGTCTGAGGCTCTTCAGTAGACAAGAAGCAGGAGTATAAGGCACTTTCTCCCTGACAGAATCTGGATCTTGTCTTGACACTAGCTGAAGGATCTTCGATTATTAGATATGAGCTATGTGCATCTAACCATGAACAACGGCGTCTTGTTACTTCATCTAGAATTGACTCTACACAGATAGTAGGAGTATTAGGAATTTCAGTTATACTATTCTGTAATTGAAGCAATTCAATAACAAGATCAGGTCCTATTGAGTCACCAGGTTCAGGGGTATTCAGATTAAGAACATTAATAGTTCCCCCTGAGTTGTTATTCTTAGTAGAGGTCTCAGTTACCACTGAGATTTCTTCATTGACCTGAATTACCTGGGATTGATTCTGTTTAGTAGAACCAATCTCCTCAACTACACTGCTTGTTGGTTGATTCTGAGTTTCATCGTCCGAATCATCATCCCAACAATGCTAGATCTTTTCGATGTTATCTTTTGAGCTTAGATCATGTAGCTTGCTCCTGACCTCTTCAGCTTCTTGCTGAGAGTTTGACTTCCTGTCCACATAAGTAAATTCATCAAATACAACATGAGGGCTTTCCTCCGCGCAAAGGGTCTGGTAGTTAAAGACCCTGAAAGCTTTGCTGACCCTGGAGTATCCTAAGAAAACTCCTTGGTCCGACTTGCTATCAAAGACCTTTAACTGGTCCTTTCCGTTATTGTGGATAAAGCACGAACATCCAAAAATAAAAAAAATGAGAGATAGAAGGTGTTCTCCCTTTCCATAATTCATATGGTGTCTTCATGTGCGCTTGAGTCAGTAGTGAACGGTTCTGAGTGTAGCAAGCTGTGTCAGTAGCTTCTACCCAAAACTTTGATGGTAGACTTGAGTCTGCGAGCAACGTTCTCACTACTTCTTTAAGTGTTCTATTTTACGTTCAGCAAGGTCGTTCTACTGAGGCGTGTGTGCTATTGAAGTCTCGTGCAGAATTCCCTCAGCTTCGTAGTACTCTCACCATAGAGTTCTGGAATTCTGTTCCTCTATCTGAGCGGATTATCTGAATTTTGGTATCCTTTTCTATGCTCAATCTTTTCAGAATCTTTGGAGTTCAGTCTTGACATCAGACTTGTTTGCGATGAAGATTACCCACGTATATCTCGAATAGTCATCTATGACCACGAGAGCATACTTCTTGCCTCTTATAGTCATTGTAGAGAATGACCCGAAAAGTCCTTGTGAAGTAGTTGAAGGATTCCATCAGTAGAGGGTGATAGAATTGGTGGATTACCTGACTTTGTTTGCTTTGCCTTCAAGCATGCTTCAGAGTTTTGATGTCTTTTGAATACTTCATTGGGCAGTCCTCTGACGTTAGAGTCTCGAGCTAGCTTGTTCATAGTTTTGAAGTTTATGTGACTAAGTCTTCTGTGCCATAGCCATGCGGTTTCGTCATCTGACTTAGTTTGTGCAAGTAAGCAAGCTTCAGGTTCAACGATGTTCCAGTTTGCAACATAGATATTTCTTCTTCGCGACCCTAATAACACAGTTTTCCCTGTAGATTTATCAAGAACATCACAGAAACCCGCGTCAAAAGTGACTCTGTTAGAGTTATCACATAATTGACTAACAGAAAGGAGATTATGTTGAAGTCCTTCAACATATGTTACTCTAGGAACTGTGGCAGGTCCAATTTTCAATGTTTCGTATGCTCTTGTGGATCCTTTGGAGTTGTCACCAAACTCAATCGTGGGTCCTTCTTTTTTAACATAGTTGGTCAGTAGATTCTTCTGGTATATCATGTGTCTTGAACATCCAATGGTCCTTATGCACCTGCAAAACAAAAATAAATTTAGGTACCCTTTAGGTTCAGGCTGGGTCCTCAGATGTTAGTCGTTTTTGGAATCCAAGTTTGTCTAAAACCATGGTGGTTTCAGATAACCTCTGCCCCTTGCTGTCAACAAATCTCACTGCTGATACAGGAGATGCTGAATTCTTTGTTGACTATGGTTCATGAGTTTTCTTCTTCTGAACCTTGGGAGTTTTCTTGACTCTGAGCTCATAGTAGTATGATCCATACTGCACTGGATGAGTCCATTGTGGTTGGTCATACTATTCGGCCCATCTGACTTTCTTGGTTCCCCCTAAATTTGATCTAGGTGTTCTGGGGCTTGAACCCCTGGTCATCGGCTGATGGCTCAGCTAAGGTGCTTTCATCTTTAGTTTGTTCTTTTCTAAGGGTTGGCTTGGTACCCCATACTCTATTTTCTCTTGAACAAACTTAACATTCAACTTTTCTAAGCCTTTGTGTGTTGAGGTTGATGCTTCGTCTATGTATCAAAGTCCTCCCTTGGTGAAGGCTGGTCGTTGTATTCGCAGCATTCCCTCAAGTTTTTCTTTGGCTCCAAGGTATTGCTCAGTCATCAATGTTCTCCTAACCTCATCACTTTTCCTCAAGGCTTCATAGTCAGCTTTAGCCTGAGTGAGCTTCTGGTTTAGACTGGCAATTTCACTATCTTTCTCAGAAATTTCCTTGGTCAGAACTGAGATCAGACCTTCTTGTTGTTGAGACTTAGTCATTTGAAAATTATTCTCTTCCTTTTGTCTCAAAACAAGTCCTTCCGACTTAGTAGAGACCTGACTTTTCAAAAGAAAGTCTCTGATTTTCAGCTTTTAAGAGTTCCATTTAGTGAAGTGTCTTGCTGAACTAAGTACTCATTTGTATCTGTTCTTCTAGCAGGTCTTCATAGGCTAGAACTACATCTAGGGGTTCTCCTGCAGCAGAACATGTGTCAAGTGTGTGCAGTGAAGAGGAATTCATATTTAAAGCATAATTTACCTCAGCCTCTTCTCCCACCATAAGACACGTTCAGTTTCAGGATCTGTTCAAGTAGACCACTAGATTCAGATAACGGTGATCAGAAGAACACCACTCTAATACCAATTGTTAGTCCAGACACGAGTCTTCAGGTGTAGAGGGGGTGGGGGTGGGGTGGGGTGGGGGGGGTGAATACACACATGAATCCAAGTTTCAACTCAAACGCAAAAGTCAAGTCTTTTATTGAGTATGCTAGCTGAATGACTTAGCAATTTAGCTTTCTGATCGCGTGGGCAGAGTGATTCGATCTACTGATTACAGTCAGTCTACAAAAAACTCAGTATACGAATTTGTGTGTGGAAGTGTAGGCCTAAATTTTATCGTCTCTTGTTTGAAAAACGTTTTTATAGAAATCAATTCAATCGTGCTTGTGCGTTGATTTAGTTTTACTGAAAATCTGAGTTATGCTTTTGTAAAACGGTTTTGGGCAGTATGAACAGTAAGCAATAAAACAGTAAATGCACAACGATTTTTAAAGTGGTTCGGATACGCAAGATCTTGCATCCACTGTCCTGAACAAGGTAGGAGGTCTTTATTTTATTATACTGAGCAAGTCTCAGTCGATCTGTATGCTGGACAGATACTCTACTTATAGTCGTAGTGACTTTACAACTTTCAAACACAGGTTTGAGTTTCTCCAACTAGAAGGAGTTCTTACAATAAGAATAGTTCAACAAATTTGATCTCCTTCGATTTTTCGAAGCATATGAACTAATAAGGTTAGCTTAGAATAGAGATTGGGAACTAGATGATCTCTAAGGAGAAGAACTAAAGGTGTTTGATCTGATCTGTGAGTTCTTCGCCAAATATGCTTTTAGTTCACTAAAGCTAGAATACTTAAATGCTTTGAGTTCCCGGTATCTTCTTTGCTTGAAGTTCGATCTCTATTTATAGTTGTGACTCATTGGAAAGATCTGTTGGAAGAGACCTAGCCACGTGTCAAAACATGACAAGAAAAACGGCCATCTTGAATTTGAACATTACTATAGAGGTTCTCTCTTTTTCAGTCTTGATGGCAGCTTTGTGTCACTACAAGTACAGTGCTGACAGCTTCTCATTGGTCGAGGTTGAATGGTAGGTGAGACTTGTTCGAACTCCAAAGCAGATGCTGAGTTGACTTCCTCTGATTCCTCGGACACTTCAACTGAATTATCCTCTAATGACATTCTTCTGAGATGATCAGATTGTTGACCGCATCCTTCGTTTATTCAGTTGGTTTTGAGCAACCATATTGAGTCTTCAGTGCAGAATCCGGCTGGCTGAGAATATAACTTCTACTGAGCCTATCAGTTACTGAATACTATCTAGTCTACTAAGTTCCTAACATGCTGAACTCAACTAAACTATTATATGGTTTCATCACTCAGATAGGGGTTTTGGGATCTTCAAATTTTATCATAGTAAATCACATTCCCAACACAATATATTGCTAAACGTGATATTGTACTAATCTACCCAAATCTAATATAACAAATGCAAAACTACTCAACTTTATAAAAATTATCCACAATATACCTAAGAAGTCTTAAAATACCCTTAATTCTTCATTATTCACACTTGAAAGTGTGTCCTATCGATCGGACACGTGATATGACATATTGCAAAAAAACGTTGATAGGCATACTGATACATTGACCCATGAGAAAGCGTGTCTTACGGATCGGACACTGTTGGGATTTTGTATACTGGAAGCACTTTTTATGCTTGTATACAATGTGTTTTTGTCCTTACCACTATTTTATTCTCCTATCTGATAAATATGTATATTTGCACATGTTATCCTTTATCTTGTATAATAGTTAGATTTGTGTGGTGTGTCGGGTATCACAGAAGACAACACAAATTGGTTGAACTAACAAGATATAAACAAGTTAACTGGTGAGACAACTTAAGGATGAAGTTGTCGGTTTAAGCTGCCGATTTAGATAAGAAGTGGCTTGTCTTAGCCGCTTGTCTTTCTTGGTACACTTAAGGTGGTGTATTGAAGGATCACGGTGAGATGTGTTCTCCTAACCGACCTTAGTGGAGAACCAAGATCTCGGTGACTTAGGCCTGATCTTAAGCTTGGTAAGACTTCACTGAGTGCATTTGGCTATCTATCACTTTGACCTACTATGGTGAACGTCCAATGAGCGACCGGATCTACGTATCTTGGGTGTTAGTAGTCATTTGTGGCTCGAGTTCGGTTATCCGTATCTTGCGGCCGTATCCCGGGGAATGGGTTGATAATATCCCCGAGGAACTCGAAAGGATTAGCACACTAAACCCGGCCGGTTGATTAAGTTCGAGTGTGTTAATAAGGTCGAGTGGTACTACTCAGGAATACAAGATGTTAATTAATTTAAGCAGTCAGTAAGCTTAATTAATTAACGGATATTTCTATCTTAAATACGGAGATCGATTAAGTCTAAAATATAAGCCCTTGCTCAAATTGGGATAAAGGGGTAAGTCAGCACGGATTCTCTAGTGGAATGAATCTGTGTTAATTAATTAATTTTGCTCTGGGCTGAGCATGGATAATTAATTAATTGGAGGCCCAGCTTTATTTCTTGTATTGGATCCCTGATCTGGCCCAATTAGTTGCCTAGTAATTTATTATCTCTCAGAATTCATTATTAATGGATTAATGTATTTTACATTATTTAATAATGTTATTTATCTGGAATTAATTGGCTGGGCCAATTAATTGATAAATATTAGTAGCCCAATAAATTAATTAATTATATTATGGGCTGATTTAATAGAAGCCCATTAGATTATAATTAAATTAATGGGCTACAAATATATTAATATTATATAGGTTTTTGAAGCCTATATATATTAGTATTCTGTTCAGAAACTCATACAATTGATTCATAAAAATCGAGAGTGGCGTGAGTTTATAGAGAGAGAATAAATTTATTTTCTTTAGATCTCTGACCACCCAGAGGGAGAAAAAGGTCGGGATACAGATCAGAAGATCTGACACAGGAGCAACAATCGGAGCCGCGACAACACACCAGGAGGAAGGTAGCCTTACTGTAAACCCTATTATTCCTTCAATTGGTATCAGAGCCTGGTTTAGGCTCTGATTGTTGCTGTTAGATGCATGATTAGGTTTTATTTCGTCGTTATCGGGCTATTTCGTGTTTGGGGCGGCCTGCGAGCCACTGTTTTGACCCCGTTGTAACATTTTTCTCGTGAGAAAATCCACGAGTAGTTGATAGGATCAATGTGCTATGTGATTGTACTGTTTTTTGTACTGTAATTGGTCCGATTGGCACGAAAATCGAGGCGCGACGGAGCGGAAGGGCGAAAACCTAGTTTCTGGCAGAACACGGGCGCCGACTTGCGACAGCGCGTGAGGGCGCGTGCTACAGTATCCTTCCGATCGGTTCGGATAGGTTTGTTCTTCTTCGCGTTAGCTTCGTCTGGATAGGTCGCACGACCCATTCCGATTTCTGGTTTGTCCGGAATAGCGTCGGAAAGGAGAAGTGATCGTGCTGTCCAGAAATTCCCAAATTGGCCAGGAAACCCTAGTTTTCTAGGGTTCCGCCGCATTTTGCGGCGGCGATTCCCAGCGGTTCCGGGGTCGGATTTCGATAGGCTTGGACCTATGGAATCCTCGTGTTACGAGCTTCGCGTTGATAGGTCGTATGGGATCATCCGATCCCGGATGCGACCGGAATTGACGTCTGAATTAGTCTGCTCGTTATGAATTCGTTCCGGCGAATCGTTTGAAATTCGGGAAATTGAGGAACTAATCTCGGCCGGAATCCGTTACCCGGTGGTCGTGAGTGTTCCAATTACGTTTCCCCTCTTTCAATTGATCGAATCGCGGCTCGGAAACGAAGAATTAAGGCGGCGAAAGGCGGCGAAAGGCGGAGGCGCGATTTATTGCGCAATTCCGTCGCTGTGGCCGAAATCGCCGGCCGTTTCGCACGTTCAGACGTCTGGAGGATGTCAAGGGGTGGCGAGGACGGTGGCGGAAATCCGGGTTTGGCCGGGGAAGGCGCGGCGGTGCGCGTCTGCTGCGTGCGATCGCGGCCATGGCCGCCATCACCTGGCGCCATTCCGCGGCATGCCGCGCCGCGTTTCAGGCGGCGGCCGCGGTCGGGGAGGTGGCGGCGCGGGTCGGGGAGGCGGCAACTGCCGATGACGGGTTGCGCCGCGGCGGCGGCGCGCGTTTTCCGGCATGATTTTTGTTGAAGAAGACGCCGACGTGGCTTGCCGACGTGGCGCGCCACGTCGGCCCCTTGCGGATTTGGCGCTGCGTGTGCGCCACGTGTACCGCCACGTGGCGCACCCCGATGACGTGGCGGCGACGGTTCGATGCGGTTTTCGACGCAGTTTCAGATTCGAAGATTTTCAAGATTTCGAAGATCCGTATTTTGATCGGCAATGTAATAGTTAGGAATTACGTGTTTTAAAGCCCGATAACGATTTTAAATTTCCTATTTGCGTATTTATTTTTAATTATGCTTTAGCATGCGATTATGTGATTAATTGCGCCTAGAAAAGCATGTAAATAGGATTTATGTCGTTGCTAAAGCATGTTTTATTTTTCGCGAGCACGTTTTATTATATGCGCTTAGAAATTGCATGCTTTAGGAATTATGTGATATGCATAATTCGTTACAAACCTTTTGAATAAAAAGACTAAGCAATTTTTAAAATTAAATGTTTAATTAGATTCCATTAATTTGGATATTAAACAATTAATCGGACCTCCATTAATTGGACTCTACACGAAAGTAGTAAGATTGTGTGAGTAAACGTCCACCTGCGTGGCTTGCTTGCATTTTTGAGCTACCAGTTTTGTGAGATGAGTTTTCCAAAATAATATTTGATTATTATTGAGTAGTGGGAGCGAAGCCGTAAACGTCCACCTGCGTGGCTTGCGTGCCTAGTAAACACGAGTACTCTAGAAGATAATAATTAAATAGGATGGCTAATTAGATCAAATTGAATGCGGCATGGTTCGAGTAAGTATGTCAATTTCAAGAATTTGATTCTATTTGGTCAAATTAATGGTCAATGCTTAGATGTCACCGCAGTACAATTTCACTTCCCTCGAAGTCCCTTCCCGCGTTTTAATAGTGACATGGTCCAGAATATCGAACTATTAATTTCATTCGTCTTAAGAACCTTGACGTGGATTGGAATTAAAGAGCTAGGTAAATAGCTTGGTTTAGGGTTACGCTAGTAAACGTCCACCTGCGTGGCTTGCTAGTGGAATTCCTAGAGCGGTTCGAGGTTTTTAACATCATTGGTTTTTTCAAAAGGTTACAATGATTGTTAATTACGAATTATGTGCAAATATTAATTTTATACATGCTTTTAATTTATATTTTTCAGATATGTCTGTTCGAATGTTTTATTTTTCGAGTTCCTAAACAGTCTCACCAACCAAACCCTAACGGGTTTACAATTTTAAATAATTTTACAAAGTGGAAGAGATATCTTACCTTCCCAATAAATGCTCTGCAAAGGTTCTATAAGAACTTCTTTTTTAGGACCGCTATGTCTAAGAACGAGTTTACTTTGAGTATGTTACTCAAATCTTTGGTAGCGGTCAAAGAGGTTATAGAAAAGGGCAAGAGTGCTCAAGTCTTGAATATCCCTAGTAGTTCAAGGAATCCTCTGAAATGCGGAAACCAGAAAAAGAACAGAAAGGGTGGACATTTCAAGAAGAGCAGTGGGAGTAAGAAGACGGTCCTTACCGGCGACATGCAAATGTCAAAGGAGAAAGGAAGGTTCTTCAAGAATGGTAAGAAAGGACACTGCAAGAATTATAATCCAGATGTCAAGGCAAAAAAGAAAGAGACGCGAGTCGCTCTTGTAATGCGAAACCGTTACGGTTTCCTCTTCTACCCATGAATGGGTAGTGGATTCGGGGGCAACTTTTCCATGTTTGTTCACCTTGCAAGGTTTCTTGCAGAAAAGGTAATTGAGCAATGGCGAGGTGGTAGTCTCAATGGGCAATGGATTGAAAGTTCCCTGCAATTGCCATTGGAGATTTAAATCTATCTTTTGATAGTTACGTTTTAGTACTTAAAGATGTTTAACATGTGCCCGAGTTTAGGCGAAACATTATTTCTGTTTCAAAACTACGTACCATGGATGGTTATAAATCAAGTTTTGATAGTGAAGTTTCTATCATGAAAGACGATGATTTTATCGCGTGGTGGACCATTAAACGGATCTTTATATACTATTACTTGTAAACCGCGTAGTTACGTTAATATTGCTTCCTCATCATCAAATCCTAAGAAGAGGAAAGAGTCTTCTAAGGTAAACCAAACTTATCTATGGCACTTAAGACTAGGTCACATCAATCTTAACGGGACTCGGAGGTTGGTGGAATATGGATCATTGGAGTCTCTCCAAGATTGAACCGTTTCCAACTTGTGAAACCTGTTTGGAAGGAAAGATGATGACTAGGCCTTTGAAGGCAAAGGGTTATAGAGCCACAGAAGCATTAAGTTTGATACATTCTGACTTGTGTGGGTCTATGTCTACACAAGCTCGTGGAGGGTATGAGTACTTCGTCAAATTTACTGACGATTACTCGAGGTATGGATATGTTTACCTTCTTCGCCACAAGTTGGATTGCTTTGAAACCTTTAAGGAATTCAAGGCAGAAGTGGAGAAGAAGCTAGGTAAAGAAATCAAAACACTACGATCTAATCGTGGTGGGGAATACCTGTCCAACGAGTTCAAGGACTACTTGACAGAATGTGGGATTACATCCCAACTGACAGCACCAGGCACGCCTCAGCAGAATGGTGTGTCAGAGAGAAGGAACCGAAGTCTCTTAGAGATGGTTCGGTCCATGATGAGTTATGCATCTTTGCCAGTTTTCTTTTGGGGATATGCCCTAGAGACTGCAACATACTTGCTGAATCGTGTGTCTTCCAAGTCGGTACAAAAGATCCCTTTCGAGCTGTGGAGCGGGCACAAACCCAGTATGCACCACTTAAGGATTTGGGGTTATCCTGCTTATGTGCTGAATAGGCAGACCGACAAATTGGAATCACGTTCAGAAGTGATGTTGTTCATAGGGCATCCGAAGAAAACGAAGAGTGGATACTTTTATGATCCTAAAGAACAGAAGATCGTTGTTAGCCCTAACGCTCGGTTCTTAGAAGAGGATTACACTAGTAACCATAAATCTCGAGTCGACATCATCCTTGAAGAATTACAAGGTGGTCGAGTTCCACTTGAACGACCCGGTAGTGCAAGATAGTACTTCACGAGTAATCTGCACAACTGTTAACACGGCTCCTAACACCGTTCGACGTAGTGGGAGGGTGATATTTACACCTGATCGGTATGTTCACTAGGGAGACGTTTAATTATCTCCTGGCAGATGAACAAGATACCGTGGATCCCTGGACTTACAACGAAGCAGTGGGAGATGTAGATGCACCATGGACTCAGAATTTGAGTCCATAACTGATATGGATGTATACGAGATCACTGAACTACCTAAGGGCTTCAATGCTATTGGTAGTAAGTGGGTATACAAGAGAAAGAGAGAGCACCGAATGAAGAGATCATGGCGTTTAAGGCCAGACTAGTGGCGAAGGGTTTTACCCAGAAAGAAGGTATCGATTATGAAGACACCTTCTCGCCTGTAGCAATGATCAAGTCCATTCTGATTCTCCTTGCCATATCAGCTCACATGAACCTAGATATCTGGCAAATGTATGTAATTTGGAAAAGGTAGGGACATCTACATGAAACAGCCAGATGGTTATGTGAAGGAGGGCGAAGAGCATCTAATTTGGAAACTTAAGAAGTCTATTCATGGACTTAAGCAAGATTTTCGGTTATGGCACCTGCGTTTTCGACGAAGTAGTCAAATCCTATGGATTTGTATCCTGTCCTAACGAGGTGTGTGTAACGTATTTATGTTAACGGATCAGTGGTGTTTCTTGCATTTTACGTAGATGACATCCTTCGCATTAGCAATAATGTTGAAGTGTTATCAGACGTAAAGACGTGGTTATCCGAGCAGTTTCAAATGAAGGACTTAGGTGAAGCTGCTTACATCCTTGGGATCAAGGTTATTCGAGATCGCCAGAAAAAGGATGTTAAGCTTGTCACAAGTGTCCTACATTGACACTGTTATTGCTCGTTTTAGCATGCAAAAGCCAAGAGAGGTTTAGTACCTTTCAGACATGGCATTTTTCTATCCAAGAATCAGTGCCCTGAAAACGCCTGAAGAGATAGAAAGTATGAGGCAAGTACCATATGCTTCCGCTGCCGGTAGCCTCATGTATGCGATGCTTTGTACAAGAGCAGATATCTCATATGCCGTAAGCATGGTCTCAAGATATCAGTCTAACCCTGGAAAGGAACACTGGACTGCGGTCAACCATATTCTCAAGTACCTTAAACGGACTAGAGATTATAGGCTTGTTTACCAGTCAGACAGTCTAGTGTCTTTGGGTTATACAGAATCGGATTTCTAGGCTGACAGAGATGAGTAGATGTCTACCTCGGGTTATGTGTTTACCTTGGGAGGTGGAGCCGTTTCATGGAGGAGTGCAAAGCAGAAATGCATTGCGGACTCAACCATGGAAGCAGAGTATGTGGCTGCTTCAGAAGCTTCGAAAGAGGTAGTTTGGCTCAAGAATTTCCTCCAAGATCTTTATATTGTTCAGAATTTGCCTAAGGCGATCACGATTTATTGTGATAATGCGGGTGCAGTAACAAATTCTAAGGAACCTAGATCTCACAAGGCGTCTAAACACATAGACAGGAAGTACCATATTATACGAGTATTCGTAAATCGAGGTAACCTGGTGATTGACAAAATTGGAACTGAAGTCAACCTAGCTAATCCTTTCACGAAGAGCTTACCACTCCCGGCTTACGAGAAGCATGTTCGTGGCTTTGGGATGGTAGAGATGCCCCACTTAGGACTACAGAAACTTTTGTATAAGTGGGAGAAGATGTCGTGATAGATAGGATAGATAGCTAACATATAGCTGGGTACTAGTTTGTACCTAGATAGCCGAGATATAGACACATTGTATACTAAAAGTTTACTTTAGTATAAGTGGGAGAATTGTTGGGATTTTGTATATTCGGAAGCACTTTTTATGCTTGTATACAATGTGTTTTTGTCCTTACCACTATTTTATTCTCCTATCCGATAAATATGTATATTTGCACATGTTATCCTTTATCTTGTATAATAGTTAGATTTGTGTGGTGTGTCGGGTATCACGGAAGACAACACAAATTGGTTGAACTAACAAGATATAAACAGTTAACACGATTGAGACAACTTAAGGATGAAGTTGTCGGTTTAAGCCGAGTTTAGATAAGAAGTGGCTTGTCTTAGGTCGCTTGTCTTTACTTGGTACACTTAAGGTGGTGTATTGAAGGATCACGGTGAGATGTGTTCTCCTAACCGACCTTAGTGGAGAACCAAGATCTCGGTGACTTAGGCGATCTTAAGCTTGGTAAGACTTCGGTGAGTGCATTTAGCTATCTATCACTTTGACCTACTATGGTGAACGTCCAATGAGCGGCCAGGATCTACGTATCTTGGGTGTTAGTAGTCATTTGTGGCTCGGCCGGTTGTCTCGTATCTTGCGGCCGTATCCCAGGAATGGGTTGATAATATCCCCTGAGGAACTCGAAAGGATTAGCACACTAAACCCGGCCGGTTGATTAAGTTCAGGTGTGTTAATAAGGTCGAGTGGTACTACTCAGGAATACAAGATGTTAATTAATTTAAGCGATCGGTAAGCTTAATTAATTAACGGATATTTCTATCTTAAATACGGAGATCGATTAAGTCTAAAATACAAGCCCTTGCTCAAATTGGGATAAAGGGGTAAGTCAGCACGGATTCTCTAGTGGAATGAATCTGTGTTAATTAATTAATTTTGCTCTGGGCTGAGCATGGATAATTAATTAATTGGAGGCCCAGCTTTATTTCTTGTATTGGATCCCCCGATCCGCCCAATTAGTTGCCTAGTAATTTATTATCTCTCAGAATTCATTATTAATGGATTAATGTATTTTACATTATTTAATAATGTTATTTATCTGGAATTAATTGGCTGGGCCAATTAATTGATAAATATTAGTAGCCCAATAAATTAATTAATTATATTATGGGCTGATTTAATAGAAGCCCATTAGATTATAATTAAATTAATGGGCTACAAATATATTAATATTATATAGGTTTTTGAAGCCTATATATATTAGTATTCTGTTCAGAAACTCATACAATTGATTCATAAAAATCGAGAGTGGCGTGAGTTTATAGAGAGAGAATAAATTTATTTTCTTTAGATCTCTGACCACCCAGAGGGAGAAAAAGGCCGGGATACAGATCAGAAGATTTGACACAGGAGCAACAATCGGAGCCGCGACAACACACCAGGAGGAAGGTAGCCTTACTGTAAACCCTATTATTCCTTCAATGGACACATGGTAGGACACATGCTCTATCGATCAGGTACATGACAGTGCACATGATTGGACATGATAGGGCACGTGCCATGTCAGACTTGTGTCCATCGGTCGGGCATTGATCGTACACGTGGTCGGACAATGTTATTTACGAAAATACTTTTTTTTTCAAATATCAATCATTTATTGCACATAAATTAAAAAAAATACTTAAAAATGATTGAAGAGAGTGACATTTCTCAAAAGTAAGAGTAACTTGATAATTTTGGGTAAATATTGTAGTTAAATATGAGGAGTGGGTAGAAATATGTTTAACTTTATCCATTTAGATATTACGACAAAATTGAATCTGGATAGATTTAGACACGGAAGTTGCTACTTCTGGTCAAACTTGAGTGACAAAAAGTTGGTTGACAAATTTAAGTTTCATTATTTTTCTCTATTATAACCATGCAAATTAAATAAAATGATGATGAACCGACGACGAATGCTATGATGGTTATAGCCCTAACTTCTCTTTCCTCCATGTGACTCTTTCTGCACATTTTCAATGGTTTTCTTTTTCTTTTTTAGATTTATTTTGAGGCGCGGAGAAGGGTGGTGGTGTAGGTAAGTAGGTTTACTTCTCATTTCTCAATGCATTTTCGCTCTGTGCAAGGATGGAGGAATTATACATGTTGCTAAAAACTGAAACTACCCTAACAGAACACTATAGTTCAAATGCCCAATCTCTACATTAAGTTACTATTACAAACGTTCTTTTGCGACTAGGGAAACATGTTTAACTACTAAAACCAAAGATATACAAATTGTAGGAAGTCTATAACTTCTTTATGTTACAATACCAGCATCAGTTACACGGCGACGAGGGCCTTATTCAAACAAAGCTAACCGATATAGGACATTAAGAAGTAAGAGGAAAGGAGAATAAAAGCATCACTACTAATAAAAACAGCCACCTCGTCGTATAGCTTACCTAGAAGGACCGGATTAAGAACCCGGTCTCTACTTCTTCCAGACTGCATATCTGTTACCACTAGTTGCAAGTGTCCATTCCTTCCCGGAAGGACACCAAGATCCATCACCAATCTTCATGGCTACTTTATCCCCAATATTTGCTGCATACAAATTTGGCTGAGCTTCTAGTATATTTACAGGTGAACGACTGTGTATTCCTTGATTTCTCCTAATATCAATCTGCAAAGTTATGTGTGCTTAGAAGATGTTCCGAATAGATGGACCGTAGGAAAGAAAAATTAGCTAGTGTACCAGCTTCACAATCTGGTCGTGGGTTGAACCACCCCAGTCGTACAAATGGTCGTAGAATACTGAAGGTATTCCTGGATGTGTGATTATGTATGCATAGCCCTGTGCATTATACCATATTAAAACATAACAGAGCATCCTCAAAATAGATCCATGATGGTGCCTTTCCCATTATGCTAAAAAACAATGCATCCCATATATCAACTAAATCTTAAAGGGCATAAAGTATGAACTCTAATTTTCTGCTCATACCAAATGAATAGAGAAGAAATACCAAAGATCCATCTCCTTGAAGTAAATATTACAAACCCATACAGTTTATTCATTATCTTCCAGAACAATGTATCAGCATAACAATCTAAATTTCAGTTGTGTAATTTTGTTAAAGCAGGCTACTCCTATACAAGTCTTCCACGCAATATCAAAATTAGGGAAAATTTTCATCAAATTATCACGTCCTCTCAAGTAAGTGTAATCACTTAGACTTATCAAAGGGACTACTGAATAGATAAATCTACTATGAAGTTTACTGAACTACATGCTTTGTTTGATGATATAGGTTGTAACCATCAAGCAAAGATAGCATGATGTTTGCTAGAAGATGTCCAAAGGATATATGAATAAGCAAAAAAATGAATAAGATCTGAAGGGATAAAAACCAAATAAACTAAAAACTACTCTGTGAACAGTAGATAAACTACTCAAGACGAATCTATGAACAGTACCTCCATAATCACAATTATGAAGTTTTGTTAAAGCAGGCTACTCCTATACAAGTCTTCCACGCAATATCAAAATTAGGGAAAATTTTCATCAAATTATCACGTCCTCTCAAGCAAGTGTAATCACTTAGACTTATCAAAGGGACTACTGAATAGATAAATCTACTATGAAGTTTACTGAACTACATGCTTTGTTTGATGATATATTACTATAACCATCAAGCAAAGATAGCATGATGTTTGCTAGAAGATGTCCAAAGGATATATGAATAAGCAAAAAAAAATGAAGATCTGAAGGGATAAAAACCAAATAAAAACTAAAAACTACTCTGTGAACAGTAGATAAACTACTCAAGACGAATCTATGAACAGTACCTCCATAATATGATCCAAAGGAAATGGCCAATGCCCCTGCCAGAAAACAATTATCAAAGAGAATTAAATTAGAACAACGATCAATAGGCAGAGGGAAGAAATGCATTAGCATTGTGAGTGAAAATTACTGTAGCAAGGTTATATAATTTTTAACAGCATTTTCACACTCATCGTCGATGTTGTAAGCACTTGGAGAATAATAAGTACCTGAGTTGAACCAGTATCATGGTTATCTAGAAACGTGACAGCCCTTGAAGGCCACAACCCCATGATACCTGGAGGCTTCCCTTGAGGATCACACAAACGCCAGAGTTCTCCTTTAACAGCTTGCTGTATGCAATACAATGGCATAAAATATAGAAAGGCGAAGAAGTATTAAGGGAATCAACCAAGTGGTAAGTTACTCAGAAAGAGTTTAAATCATAATTTGGCATTAGCAAGGAAACTGATTCTTAAAGAGCTTTAACTAGTAATAAATATATCACCTGCAGAATCCCCTTAGTTGTGAAGTCAAAAGCAGCTGATAGTTGTCCTGTGCCATCAATCCAGTTAATAATCCTTTGTCTGTGACTATCTGCAAAATGAAATGAGGTAGAAAAACAGTTGACTTTTGTAATCATCAAAGAAGTAAAACCATGGTCAGAAAATGCTCCTTGCTTCTAGGAACCAAGAGAATGTACATGTATTTATGAAAGGTAGAGTTGAAAAAGAAAAAGATTAGCAAGAAACTGAGAACTGAAACAATTATACAATCAAGTTTAGTGTGAATCTAAAATGCAGCACACAGTCGAAAGAAACAAGACAAGGCGCTGAAACTCAGAAAAATGCAATCTAGTATACAGGACTTAAACAAGTTGCTCAAGTATTTTTGCAAAGACCTTATACCTTGGTTGTACTCCAAGTAGGTGCCTTTGTAGTTGCAAGAATCCCAGTATTCCCCAATAGAAAAGATCGGCTTCACACCCTCAATATATTCTTTCACGTATTTTGGTGAATAACTATACGGCAAATTATACAAATACAGTGAAAAAAAACTATAAATAAAATACATATGCTCTGAAATTCTTAAGAACCTGAATGTAGTGCATACCCTCTAGCAAAATCGAAGCGGAAATCCTGGAACCCAACAGTATTTCTTAACCATCGAAGCCACTCCTTGATGTCTTTCCTTACAAAGTCTTGAGTGTGATCAATATTTGGGACTCCGTTAAAATTGTCCCCAGTACTTTTGTTCCCCTAATGATTCATCATTATGTTGGAATTTGAATATGCTACTGAATTATAAGTCATAACATGACAATAAATTTCTAATGAACTGAAGGATGGTTAACAATTTTCCAGTTAAATGAAAAAACTATATTTAACAGTAAGATGTTACTGTAAGATGCCTTTCCCACTTTAGCAAACTAAGTGATCAAGTGCCATAGCTTATTAGTTCTTCTCGAGTTGTCTAAAGGATCCTACAGACATGAAATCCAGCGTGTCATACAGAATAAAAATTCTCTAATAATTGGACTGAGTGATTACATATTTATTGGAAGCTGTTGTGAAACTCAGGTAGAGCATGCAAACACACATCCCAATTCTGAACCAATCTAGTAATTTTGTTAGTTAAGCACAGTCATCACCTTTCCTCCAGTGCAAGCAGTGACAGCACGCTCATCCCATGATAATGGAATTCCATCATAGCGGTTATACATTCCACCATGCCCTTGTGTAGTCCCAACTCGATGATTTATAACTATATCAGCCATTGCTCTAACTTTGTAGGTCTTCATCTTGTTCAGTAAAGCTTTGAGCAGGTGCTCAGAACCGTATGAAGAGTTAAGGGAGTATAGGTTCTGGGGAAGATAACCTGCCAGTCAAGAGAACAAACTTGATATAATGAACAGATATAAAATGAAAAAGACAGCAGTCATGCAAAATACATAAAAATGAATCATCAAAATTTACTTCTATACCTACCTTCTGGTGCAAATGAATGAGTTGGAGGGGGCAACCAAGCTGATGTAAAACCAGATTTTGCTATATCAGGAACTTTTTGCTCTAAGGTCCTCCACCAATCATGTTTATGGGACTCCCAATTGAATGCCTGCAAATCAACTTAGATTATCCAATTATAATTTAATAATAAGGTCATTGGATAAGCTTATGTGAAAGACCTTATAAGCTCCGACAAGATGTTAAAATCTTAATTCAAGAATAAGTTGTTCAAGTGTGATGACAATTGAGCTTTTAAGATGCTAGTAAAATGACTGCTAATGAAGGGGCTTTTCAAATAAGATCTTGTTTGAAAAACTTTGGAGTTTCTACAGCTCTCTTAATTTTGCAAGACAAAAAACACTTACCAAAAAATTGTTACCTAACTTTTTCAACGAGCATACAAGAACGACCAATCCGAAGCCCCGATCCTCTTTTAAGTACACATGCAAACCAAAGTATACATTAAAAATGACCATTTTTAATGTGCTAAGCTATGCATTGACACTTTCATGTTAATCTCAGTGTCTATTTTATTCGTTACTATCTAATTACTTTCTAGTAAAATAACCAAAGGTTTTCATTGCTGTATTTAGAAAACAGTCCACTGTTCAACTATTTACAACTGAAACAATATTCCATGATTCGGCAGTAGATTTTTCGTATGGTTGGAGCATTTTCGATGATCCAAAAAACTAGAAATAATACAACGTAACTGAGTCACCGACTCACCTGTAATAGAACTTCTTTCCCACTGCGTATTGCTGCAACTGCAAATTGACAGAAACAAACTAAGCCAGTTCTTCCAATCCTCTTCAATCATGTGTTTCTTACTAAAATTCATAAGCTACTAATGCAGAATCTCGATCTTAAAAAATGTGAAGTATCAGATAAATATCACTAAACTTCTAAATTTTATCAACAACAATGATCTAAGAACTAACTATTAGGATATATACAACATCTTCTTGATTGAAGCTGCATCATAATTTGAACTATATGAACAAGTACGGTGCCAAGGTCCTGCAGCAGAAGGCATGTTAAAAGCTCCGAAATATGGAAGTCTTAGTGACTTAAACCCTTAAAAAATTGCCATATTATATATAAACTTCTTCTTTAGTGGCTGAGGATTCTGACAAAATAAGCTGGTTTCTTCTATGAGGAATGAGATTATAGGTACATCAACCCACATGTTTATAGTTACTATAAGCATATCCTGAAAAGAGTATGGACAATATAAACTTACAGGCATATTAAGAATTATTTACACCAAAAACATCGCTTAGACAAACTTAGTATCATCAAGTAGTGATTTTTGGCCTACTAAACTAGTGCAGTTATGTGTTACCTAGAAAGAGTGAATATAAATTCATTGAAAGCATACCAGGATCATTCTGCCTATTACTTTGACCAGCCTCCTGCATTCATAAAAACTATTAAATGAGAGGAATCTTATCTTATCTAGCTGCATATATGAATCACACGCATGTAACAGCTTTATGTATCCGAAAATTTTAATGTATGTACTTCTTGCTTCCAAATTCAGCCAAATACTCAGGTAATACTAATCAAAACAGGGTAACCTACATTGCCCATGTTTTACCACCAAGGAGTTGCAAATCAGAGGGCGCTGAACAAAATGAAGCCCCTGCACCCAGCACAAGTATTAGTTAATACAAGTATTAGAAGAATTTATAAATCAAGAAATTAGGTGTGATGGTTATAAAATCACATCACGAGAAAACATCTCATGGAGATTGAGGCGTCATGTGGAGTTTCAAATCCAAGAACGCAAATAACTCATCAGAATTAAGATTCGGGTAAATCGGTGTAGTTCAATAATTGTATGACTGGGGATTCAATAAATCAAATGCACCAGACCTCAGCTTCTAAACAACTGCATAAGCATAATTATGCAGATAGGTTAAGGGAGTTTTCTCTTCGATGGAAGGATTTAAAAGTGCTTTTTTATGGGGAGTAAGGCTTTGATTTGGGAAAGCTTATCAACAGCTTATTTTAGCTTATTCCAAAAAACAAGCACTTTTACGCGCGTTTGGGAGAGCTTATGAAAACAACTTATTCGAAAAAATAAGATGTTTCTGACTTATTTTCATAAGTTGAAAACAGCTTGCAGAAATAGATCTACATATCAAATCCTAGTTTTAATAATTTTTAAGCTATATACGCATACAACTTAAGTGTTTATAACATAAGCACTTTTACCATGAACACTTATGTCATAAGCACTTATTTAAGTTGTTTTCCCAAACGGAGCCTAAATTGTTCATTTCAGCTTAAACAGTTTGGTTCTCTCATGTTATGCTTCACTAACTGACTTATGTTCAGTGGCATACATGGACTACGGTTCATGATTAAGTATGCGGCAGATTATGAGTTGTTCATCATTAAAAAGCACCAAACAGTCGAAAAAAAACACAATTAACTATTGAGAATATGTCAGTGAATCAGTCTACTACTTCGCTCAGCAACATAGAAGTTAAAAGTTGCGGAAGATTAGGAGATCATACCAATTTCAGACATGCAAAGCCAGAGCAACAGAAATGCAGAAACATCAGAATGCATATTATTCACTGATAGGCTAAAAGTAAGAATCTGACAAATCAAAGATCACAAAAGGCAAGAAAACGCACGGCGGATTTGCAGGCTCTTGAATAAGTGAAGACGATGATCTCCGCCCCCTATATATAGTTTGAGAAAAGATAAAGAAAATAGAGGAATTCGGATCCTGGAACAATTTTGAGCCATGAGTACGGAATAAAGGAATCGCAAAAGTGGGAATTTAGGGCGAATAAGAGAAGGAACACACTCAATCGACTCAGAATTGAAAGACTCCGAGTATAGTGGAGAAGAGAATCGTAGCTTTCAGGAAAGGTGTTGGGCTTTTGAGATCCGATTTGTTTTTTAATTTCTAAAGAAAAGAATGTTCACATTTCTTCATTTTCAACGGTAAATAGAACGCGCCTTAAGGCGAAAATGCTATCGGTTACGTGACGAAAAAGTTTGGTATGAGAAAAAATATATTGGTGTTGTACCGATCATTTCGGTATACTGTAGTTCAGTATACCGAAAGTTCGGTATAATAAAATATTTATACCATCATCATAGTTTTTTCGTTATACCGTAATGTGCTTCCATATCCCCAAAAATCAAGATATACCAAATATTTAATTCTATACCGAAGCGGGCGGTATAACGTAAATTTAGCCTATGTTTTTTATAAAAAATAAGAAAGTTATTAATATTATTTTTGAATAAAATTGATTAATATATATAGAGGCATTTGCTCTTTTAGCCAAATAGGTTAAACAAAAACAATTTTAGCCCTCCACTATAAGAAAACACAAATTTAGCCAAATGATTCTTTTATTGTCATCAATCACACATCCCTATCATTTCAGGTGGTGTTTTAGGAGTTTGTGCCAAAAATAATTTTTTTCGTTTCAAACGCATAGGGCCGCAGGATTGCCTAGGAGGCCGATGATGGGCTGATAGAGGAAATAAAAATGTTGCCCAAAAGATTAATAGATCGTATTTTCCATTGGCCCAGCCATTGACCCTCCATACGCCCTCTGTAGGCCAAGAAAATAAGGTAAGGCCGAGCAAGTCCATCGGTCGAGCCACTTTTATGAACTCAAGTAATTATAGAGGCCGAGAGGGAGCCAAATACACCCTAGGCTCTCCTTCGGCCCTCTATTTTATCATTTTTTAATTCTATCGGCCGAGAATTAGACTCTTAACACCTTCGGCAGTTGCATTATTCCTTAGGCCCATGCTCCCCTTTGTTCGAGATAGACAAAACACAATACGGAAGGCTTTATCTGTGAAAGCGCAGAAGAGCCTATGGAGGGCTGCGGGCGGGCATGTTGAAGGTGCAGTTTCCATTTAGCTTTTTCTGCTGAAATGACTAGTCGGATCTGATACTCACATGCTTGTATTTTAGGGGCCTATGGAGGGCCGATGTCGGGCCTATAGAAGGTGCAGTTTGCATTCAGCTTTTTCTACTGAAATGACTAGTGGAATATGATATTCACATGCCAACGTTTCAAGGCCTAGGGACCGCTTGTGTACTTTGCAGTAGAATTGATTGGCAATTTGATTGGACAACACGTGGAAATTTTCCATAGACTTTGCTTATAAGAATGAGGAAATCCATGCATGAGTTCACTCATTCATAGATAAGATTTTACAATAGCTCTCCTTGCATACTCTTCTCAATTCCTCACATCCATTTGAAAAATATGGTGGATTTTCGACCGATTATTGTGAAAATTAAACGGCGAATTCGATGATAAGTCGAATTATGTCGGTGGTCATGATTTCATGGTTTACATTCCTTCGATAATATTTATCTTGCATATCTCCGACAGAACATTGATAGGTGGCTTGGTGCTTATTCTCTTTCTTTCAACTACTTCATCTACTATACCGCCGGTTTCTGAAAAACCGATAGGATGATGAAAGTCATCTTGGGACATGATATTGATCTAATACAGTTGTGCTCTATTGATGTAGAGCCGGTTTTATTTATTGTATATCAATAAGTACAAATTTCTCAATTTGTTGTCCCCAACTTGAATTAATATTTCTAATTTCGGTGGTCCTAATTGGTTTATTGGTGGGCAAGGAGCTGAAGTAATGCGGGCATTAATGCTCCCCAAAGGAATGTTCGTGTCGATTCTGAAGATGATTATGAGGCGGATCTGAACTCATTATCTGATGATGATAAGCATCAAGATATTCCTCCCCAAAGGAATGTTTCGCGAACCGAGAGGTGCTTTGGAAAGCTGAAAGTGCAAGGCTTAAGGTGGTATAGGTCTTAGGTACTGTTTTTCATTATTCCGATTGAAAATCGCGTCGCAAGTTCCCTGGTCAGCATGCTTAGGAAGTTAATGGTTTCGAACTGTGGTTTTTCCGGAGTTCATAACTTGCTGGTACGAACTCCAATTGGCGAACGGAAAACGGCTATGGAAAGCCAATAGATCAAGGATCACGATGGTGTTTGTTTTGGGGTTTTTGGTTCACTAGCCTATTCAGAAAATTTGGTCGAAAAAGGGTTGTTTAACTGGACGAGGATGGCGTATTGGCAGCAGTGATTTTCAAAGGCTTATATCTTTTCGGTCCCGAGTTCGTTTTGCGAAGGGAGAGTTGCTGTGGAAAGCTAGTGGAAAGCACTTTCCATTGGTATATGATTCGTAAACTTTTTATTTCGTAAGAGGTCCAGAAAACAAGCTAGAACACAAGCCCATGAGGATAAGTGCACGTGTCGGTTTTGCGAGCTAAAATTTGTTTTCGTTTTCAGCCACGAGTTCTTAACTAAAAGAGAGTCGGGGTTCACATACGAGTTGTTATTAGTCAAGAAAATGATCTTTCTCGAAACCTTGGGCGAAAGGTTAAGCGTATATCTATATAACTTGGTTGCGACATTTTATCGAACACGTTATGAGCATTAACTTTCCTCTTAAGATCCCAATTTTCTTGTTTCACTACAGCAACGAAAGTTACACCCTACTCGAATAATACAAAATAGAATGAAAAGTAGGGAGAAAGAGAGATCACGTAAGTAATAAAAGCATCAATCCACCATTCAAGTTCCAATCTTCACTCACGTAAGGCAAAAGATGGTTTCTACAATCTATAACATAAATATCTTTCTCAAGAGGGAATAACTTGCAAGAGAACCCATTACAAAAATCTAAAGCTTGAAGGAAGGAAGATAAGCAAAGGGGTTTACCCTGTCCTTCGAGATTAAATGGGGTGATGACCGTCGTCGCCGAAGAGCTCGACCCGAAAATCGCCGGAGTATTCCGGATTGAGATTTGCAGAAATGAGAATGAATGGAGAAACTGCTTCTTATCTTTAGGAGAATTTTCTTTCTGGAAATGGTGAGATACGATGATCTGGTCCTTAAAAGGCTTGATCTACTCATTTCCGCCTCCTTCTTCCCCAATCAAAGAAAATGTTGCAGAGGAGCTATGAGGAATGTGAAGAGTTGGCCAATGGAGTGTTTCTGAATTACTTAAAATTCCGTAAGGTTTGAGTGCACATCTAACCATGAACGACGACACCTTGTTACTTCTTCTGAATTTGATTCTGCGCAAATAGTCGGATTGTGAGGAATTTAGTAGTACTATTTTGTGATTGAAGTAATTTATTAACAAGATCGGGATCTACTGAGTCACCAGGTTCAGGGACATTCAGCTTAGGAACATTAGTAGTTCCCCCTAAGTTGATATTCTTAGTGGAGGTCTCAACTACCACTGGGGTTTCTTCATGGAATTGAGTTACCTGTGATTTATTCTGTTCAGAAGAATCAATCAGTTCAACTACATTGCTTGTTGGTTTGTTCTGAATATCATCATATGAATCATCATCCCAATAATGCTGAATCTTTTATATGTTATTGTTTAAGGTTAGATCATGTAGCTTGCTGCTGACTTCTTCAGCATCTTGCCGAGAGCTTTGTTTCTTGTTCTCATAATTAAATTCGTTAATTACAACATAAGGGATTTCCTCCACGCAAAGTGTCACGGTAGTTAAAGACCACGAAAGCTTTTCGACCACAGAGTATCTTAAGAATACCCCTTGCTTTGACTTGCCATCGAAGACCTTTAACTGATCATTTCCATTATTGTGGATAAAGCACGAACAACCAAAGATATGGAAATGCAAAATAGAAGGTGTTCTCCCTTTCCATAATTCATATGGTGTCTTCATGTGCGTCTGTGTCAGTAATGACTGATTCTGAGTATAACAAGATGTGTCAGTAGCTTCTACCCAAAACTTTGATGGTAGACCTGAGTCCACGAGTAACGTTCTTGCTGCTTCTTTGAGTGTTATGCTCTTCCTTTCAGCAAGACCATTTTGTTGAGGCGTGCATGCATTGAGGTTTCGTGCTGAATTCCTTCAACTTCGCAGTAGTCTTTCATCATTGAGTTTAGAAACTCTGCTCCTTGATCTGAGCGTATTATTTGAATCTTGATGTCCTTTTCGACGCTCAGTCGTTTCGGTTGTTTCGGTAGTTTAGTTTTGACGTCAAATTTATTGGCGATGAAAATCACCCAAGTATATCTTGACTAGTCATCAATAACTACAAGAGATTGACCCAAATAAGTCCATGTGGAGCAGTTGAAGGATCCCATCAATAGAAGGTGATGGAATTGGCAGATTGCTTGATCTGGTTTGCTTTCCCTTCATATATGCTTCACAATTCTTATGTCTTTTGAATTCTTCATTGGATAGTCCTCGGACTTTAGCATCTCTTGCTAGCTTGTTCATTGTTTTGAAGTTCAGATGACTTAATCTTCTATGCCACAACCATGTTGTTCATGTGGTGCCAGCAAGCATGCTTTAGGTTTAGCGGTATTTCAATCATCATAATAGATATTTCTTCTTCACGAGCCTGATAACATAGCTTTTCTTGTAGATTTATAAGAACATTACAAAAACCTGCGTCAAAAGTCACTTTGTTGGAGTTATCACTGAATTGAGTGACTGAAAGGAGATTATGTTGAAGTCTTTCAACATATGATACTCTGGGAACTATGACAGCTCCTATCTTCAGTGTTCCGTATCCCTTGTATATCCTTTAGAGTTGTCACCAAACTCAACTCTGGCTCCTTCTTGATGTCAGTAGATTCTTTTGATGCGTCATGTGTCTTGAGCATCCGCTATCCACGATCCAAGGGTCCTTTAGCACCTGCAAGATAAAAGCAAAGCTATATACCCTTTGGGTTCAGGTTGGGTCCTTAGAGGTTAGTGGACTTTGGGACCCAAATCTGCCTAATAACCCTGGCCGTTTCAGATATCTTTTTGCCCTTGTTTTCAGCTGATCTTTCTATTGAACTGGTAGATGCTGAATTGTTTGTCTTCCGAGGCTCGGGTTTCTTCTTCTTCTGAACCTTTGGGGTTTTGATGCTGGGCTCATAATAGTATGATCCATATTGAGCTGGATGTGTTCGTTGTGGGTAGCCATAATGTTCTACCCATATGACCTTCTTGGTTCCCCCTGAGTCGGATCTAGGTGTTTGGGGCTTGAACCTCGAGTCATCTTCTGGTAGTTGAGCTGAGGTGCTTTCATCTTTTTGTTTGTTCTTTGTCTGAGGGGTTGAAGATTTAACATATTGGGTTCCCCCTTGGACAAATCTATCAGCCTGTTGATCTGAGTTTTTTTGTCCAGAAGTAGTTGCTTCATAAGTGTAACCAAGTCCTTCTTTTGTAGAGCAATGTCTTTTTGATCCTAGAAACTTCTTAAGCTCCTATGTATTACTCAGTCATTAAGGTTCTCCAAACCTCTTCGCTTTTTTCTCAGAGCTTCATACTCAGCTCTGGATTGTGCGAGCTTGTCCTTTAGACTGGCGATTTCAGTCTCTTTCTCGGAGTTGTCCTTGGTCAGAATTGAAATCTGTGGTTCTTGTTGTTGAGACTTAGTCATCAGAGAATTAATCTCTTCCTTTTGTCTCAAGACAAGTCCTTCAGACTCAGTAGAGTCCTCACTTTTCATTGAAAGTCTCTGATTTTCAGCTCTTAGGAGTTCTAGCTCCTGAAATGTTTGGTGATCCTTGTTTTCACCAAATAAATCCTGCAAATATGCTAGAACTTAGATTAATATAGCAAACAGGTATGGAACACAGGGAACAAAGATTTTAATATTAAATTCCTATTAATATATGGAGTTGGTTAGCGAGCATGCAATTTTTGGGAATTTTCTAAACTATGCAAGGAAGTAAATAACTAACATAAAATCGGAATAAACGTATGCAAAGAAATGGGTCCAGCAAGATGATTCACACACACAATCGATCATCGATACTAAAGATAAATTAATCCCTATAATTTCATCGGTTGTAGGGGCCAGTGATTAAACCGACACATCCCTTATTCCCCCTTAATTATTCGATAGTCGTCATGGTGGGCATTGAAACGACTACTTCTCTAAATTAGATGCAACCTACTTTGGTAGGAAATCAATAGATTTAACACCTAATCAACTTTAAGAACTAAGGGAACGCGATTTAGGAGTCTACTTGTATGGTGGGCATCTAATAGTCTCCTACAAAATTAATTATATTGTTCTAAGAACAATTGTGATACTTATTTAGCCTTATCCCACGAGAAACAATGGAAGTACTAAATTAGCTATGGATTAAACTAACCTAGGGTTATCAAGCCTAGATTAACTAATCCAATTAAAGCAATTAAAGCAACGAATAGCAACAAAACTGAAACACGACGACAAACAGAAACAAAAATTAAAATATCAAAAGTACCGAATGATTAAATCTGATCCTTGATCCGAAAGCTATAAACTTCAAGCCTCCAAAAAGTGATTAAATAAAACGAAAGATAAGTGTTGTTTTTTCCAAATCTAAACTATGGTGATGAATGATTGAACTTCTTCTTCGTTGCTGACTTTCTCTTCTTCTCTCCCTTGGTCAGAATGATGAACGCATATGTTTGAGAGTTGTAATTTTCGTCCGTCTCTCCTCATATATATATGACGGCTCCCTTTCTTTGTAGAAGTAGGTTTTCTTATCCAATATGGAATGATATTTATTAGATACATCATATCTAATTCTTTTCATATATTTTCTTCCCTTATCCTCCACCTTCCTTCTTTAAAATTTTCGTCCAAAAATCAATTCTATAACCCCCAAAACGCGTCTACCACCTCAGCATCTTGTCATCGCCACATCAACACGAAAATCTGCAAGACAACACAGAAAATGCAATCCAACTGCCCAGCTACGCGCTAAAATAGACCGAGTTCATTCGGGGAACTTGTACATTTTGTTTGTCGTAGACTACGTGTCTAAATGGGTCGAGGCTAAGGCCGTAAGGACTAGCGATTCTAAAGTGGTTGCGGGTTTCATTAGATCTAATATTTTTAGCGGATTTGGAGTGCCGACGACCATCATTAGTGATCAAGAGAGCCATTTTTGCAACCGAACTATAGAGTCACTCATGAAGAAGTATGGTGTTAAGCATCGTATCTCTACGCCCTACTACCCACAAACTAATGGGCAAGCTGAGGTTTCAAATAGATAAGTAAAAGCCATACTTGAGAAGACCGTGAATCCTTCTAGGAAGGATTGTAGTGAGGTTTATGGGCCTACCGCACTGCTTACAAAACTCCCCTAGGTATGTCTCCTTATCAGCTAATTTTTTAGAAGCTTTGCCATTTACCCGTGGAATTGGAGCACAAGGTGGGGTGAGCTGTTAAAAGGGTTAATATGGATCTGAACGAGTGCGCCAAGGAGAGGAAATATTAATTGCAAGAGCTCGAGGAGATCCGTCTTGAAGCCTACAACGCCGCCATGAGATACAAGGATCTTACTAAGGTATGTCATGACAAGCACATTCGTGCTAAGAGCTTTGAAGAAGGCCAATTGGTGTTACTGTATCAGTCATGACTCTGTCTCATGCGGGGAAAGCTTCGTTCTCCTTGGATTGGTCCTTTAAGGATTCGGTCCGTCAAGCCAAGCGGAGTAGTGACGATTTCGAAACTTGATTCTAATGCAGAATTCATCGTTAATGGCCATCGTTTGAAAATCTACCATCTTCTTGAGGTGTTGGAAGTTGTGGATGAGCATCACTTGTCCACTCCCTCTTATTTGATGATGCCAAAACATGTTACATCTTCTATCAAAGAAACATGCTAAGGTTAAGAGCTACTGCTACTGAGTAAAGATCTATTACAAGGAATGCTCCAGCCAAGCCAACATATCAAAGCTAACTAAATAATGAAAAGAAAGAATCAGAGCAATCACAAGTAAGAAGATATCAGAGCTATCTCATGCTATGAAGCAGTGTATCAGGGCCACATCAAATTAACACAATTATAGACTACCTGAATGTATCGGAACTTACAAAACTTAATACTATTGACATAATTATAGCATGCGAAGATATAAGAGATTTTCTTGAAAAGTATCGAGCTAAATAACAAGTTAACACATTCAAGAGATATCAAGGCCGATCTGACTAAAGATAATCGGAGCTCGGAATGGATCATAACTCTTAGTAGCTAATCATCTAATCAACACTTAATCGGTAATGCTTGAGAAATTTCGACTTCTAACAATATACGAAAAGCAAGTATCCCTATAAAGGCAAGTTCCCCCTAAGAAACAATTTTCCCCTATTCATATATAAGGGGGGCTAGTCAAAGGAATCCTAATGGGCCTTTGACTCCAAGCCCAACCCAAATAGTAAAAGGGGTCATTAGACTATTACCAATTATTTTTGGTCCACTAAAAGACCAAACAATTCCAAGCAATGAAGTAGCCTAGTGATTCGAGAGAAAATGTCGCATACAACCTGGGCTTATGGTCGGGCTAGACTAGGGACATAATACAAAAAATAAAAGTTTGGACCTCAAGTGGATTAATTTACCAATCTCAGTCCAGAGTATTATTAATTCACAAACATAGATTCATTCCGCTAAATAATCTATGCTGACTTACCCTTGTGTCCCAAAGTTGAGCTAGAGCTTGTATTTTTAACTTCAATTAATCCCTGTATTTAAGATATCGAATATACATTAATTGATTAAGTTTACTGACTACTTAAAACAATTAATATCTTATCCTTGAGATATACCACTCGACCTTATTATCATACTTGAACTTAATCAACCTATAGGGTTTAGTTTGATAAACCTTTTGAGCTCCTCAAGGGGATATCATCAACCATTTAATAGGATACGGATGCATGACGCAGATAACCAGCCCGAGCTACACGTAACAACAATAACCCAAGATTCAGGGATACACGGTCGCGATGACCCTCACTCGTAGTAAGTCAAAGTGATAGAAAGTTACGTGCACTCAACTGAAATCTCATCAAACTTAAGATCATCTGAGTCTCCAAGACCTTCGTTCTTCACACGGGTCAAATAGAAGAACACGTCTCACAGCGATCCTTCAATACATCAAATGTATCAACATAGATAATTGTTCAAGACAAGCGCCTACTTAACTACATTGCAGCCTAAACCGACAACTTGTTCTAAAGTTGTCTAACCTGTGATAACTGTTTATATCTCACTAGTTCAACCAATCACCACAGTCTTTTGTGATCTACAACATACTGTATGATCTAACTCTTGTGAGTTAATGGACTAATTTATGCAATTATAATAATCAGATAGGAGAATAATAATAGTGGTAACATGAAACATTATATACAAACAAATACTAGACTGCTTTCAGTATACAAACCCAACACATATAGCCAACACTAATATAGACAAACCGCTGACTAGAATATTAACAAAAATCAAAACAACTTCAAAATACATTCTTCAAAACTCAGCACCATATTAAAATATCATTCTTCCATGTGCTGCATCTGCACATCTGAATAAAATACCCGAGCAAGTGAGATAAACATACCACCGTCTATCATATCTCGCTGCCAATTAATGGAATTAGGGATAAGTGATGGTAATACCGCAACTACTTGTGTTGCGAGTCTTTAGAAGACAAAATTGGAGTAATTTCCTCTAAACCCATTGCTTCAAAACATCAGATTTTTACGAGTCTTTGGCTTAGGAGACTTCGGGGTAGGAAGTACAAAATATGTTACTTCTCTGGACCTGAGAGTTCTAGTTGTCACCTGAAATACCACCATCGTATAATGTTCATATCAAACCTAAAATATGTATAAAACTATTACAATGTCATAGTACCACGTTTTCATTAGGTGCTTTAGTGAGACTTGGTTTTTTATGCGAATCTAAGTCATCTTCAATTGTTATTGGTTCTTTAGGCAGTAAGTGCAGATCGTTCCATGTCCAGTCCTCTCCAAAATACTCTTTTTCAGTTTAGTCAATTTATGCTTGAGTCATGTTTTTACGTTTATCCTAAGTGAGTCTATAAACTGTTGCAGGAGCTCGCGGTAACTGGGGTCACCTGGTGAAAACTTTGCAAAATAAATTGTGGCTTTAGGTTAATTGAGTATTCACATGAGTATTGTGCTTAGAGAAAGACAACAAACTTTATTTGACTAGATTCATACCTTACTGCCACATTGGTCGACGTCTACCTTATGTGCAACTTCCTTTTCCTTTGCAGTTCATCCTTCTTTCACTTTTTTGAACAATTCATAACGGTTTCTTTTACCATAAACGAGCACCTGTTATACTTCTTTTTCCTCACATAAGACATGGAAAGTACTGATTTAAAAAAAAATAACACATACCTTGCGAAATTTAGGCATTACAGTCTATATGTTTGAGCTGCCATCGGGATGGTAAATGGACTGCACATTCGTCTTTGTACTTCAATGCTTTATCCTTATGTTCTGGTTTCCCCTTACCCTCTTCTTCTGCCAATAACTGTTCCACTGCTTTAAAACGAGAACCTAAACCATCTCCTGGCATCTATCACAAATCAGGGGGTTCAGAGAACTATGACAAAACTTAAGTTAAGCATTGTATGTTGTACTAATAAGCCTACAGAGATAAAAAGCTCATATCATTCTTTTCAATTAGATAAAGCAAGCATACTATCTAATACTAAGGTGACATAATAATAAGCCTTATGCATAATCTAAAAACACAAGCTTAATATAGAAACATCACCAGAACTCAAAATTCCAAAAATAACAAACATTCTTGACTGCATATTTACAAGCAGGACACTGTATCCACAATTTAAGAGTCCTAGAACACAAGAACTCAAATTCATATCAAATCACAAGTAACTCCAAATATTCAAGAACTCAAATTAACTACTAACGGAACCAACTAATTAAACATGCACATACATTACAGAGAGGGCTTCCAACTTGCCTTGCCGATTTCAAAATTGATAGACCGAGTATAAACCAAGAACAAACACAAGGAGTCTCACCGCACTTTTTTGAAAAATCTGCCTCATAATAACGGGCACCGAAAACAATTGTTGTACATACAAGTCCCCAGCTTTGCCTATTGCATTTTTCCAACTCATTCATGTTGGTTTCAATTTCAGCATCAATGAACTCGTCCAACAGTCGGCCAGCCACAATACTACTGTTGGGTGATGATTCTGTCCTCAGCATAGTCTTACTTGGTGGGAAATGATTCTATCTTCTATACTGAACCATGCTCAGCAGCCTAGTGCTCTGAATGTTGAGAAGATTTGAAGATCCCAAAACCCTATCTGATTGGTGAACTATTCCGTTGTAATCGTTATTCTTGTCTCTGAGGTTTCAGACTCAGTAGACACTCTGCTTCTGATCAAGGCGCTCAGTAGATTATCTGCCTTAACACCAGAAGTAGAAGACTCAGTGATACTAGACTCGGCGAGAGCGATATGCGAAAGAGTCGGTGGAGCTGGACTCAGCAAGAGCGGTTCGGCCGAACTCGGAGCTGATCTTGAGTAGACTTTACTCGGCTATCTACCTGCGAATACGGGATCGAGACTCAAGCATCGGTAGACTCTTACGAACCGTCGAGATACTTTTGAAAGACAATCAGCATTGTCATATACGAGGAAGAGAGAAGTCGGCTTCGGTTTGCCTTGAAGTCCGTCTTGTCTCAACCACTCTATCCACCTCGACGAATGAAAAGAACACACGTGTCTTCTCACCGCTAAAGGCTGCAGATCAACCTTTTACCTAAAAAGGTGGGAAAGTACACTGTTACCTATTTCAAAAGAGCCGTTTGCTACCAAAAGAGAGAGAAAGAAGAAGATCGTCTCCAACGGATCTTTTCCAATCTCTGCTCTATAAATAGAGGGACATTTCAAGAAGAGAGAATGCGCATAAGCTTAAACGACGAAAAACATACACAAGCATTCAAACGAGCTAGAACCGAGAAAACCCTAAGTCTTCCGCAAGAACTTGAAAATCTATCTCCGTGAAAGACTACCTTCTCGGCTCATAGGGAACCAAGCTAAAGCGTTAGAAGAGCCTCTAGTATCCAAATCGACGATACACGAACCTAAAGCTTATTTCATTTGTTCGTCGATCTAGAAGCTACATTCTCATTCCCTATCCCTCTAACCCTAAGCTCAACCGAATATACTTATAGCTTAGACGAAGGAGTTCATATTTGAACCCAATCCTTATTGTAAAAGGACTCCTTCATAGTTGGAGAAGTTTGTCAAACACTTTAGTTTGATGCCTTTGTAAGCTGGGACTTGCTCGATATAATCCCCAAGCCACGGCTTTGTCCCGTGCACAAGGCGGCGAGACTAACTCGGTATAATAAATAGCCTCCCGAACTTTCGGGACAGTGGACGTAGGATCGATTGATATCCGAACCACTTTAAAAATGCGTGTCTTGTTATTGCTTTCGATTCTTGTTGCATTGATTTTACTTGTTCATCTTCGAAAATCTTCTTTAAAATCATACAACTTGTCTCGGCATCCTGAACCCGTCTACTTGGCTTGAACCGAGACTTGTGTAAAACGGTTTTCCACTCAACCGATTAGGGCCTACACTTTTCCGCACCGCCGAACTCTACTGTTTGATACGGACTCGACTCGGTCGGCTAGCGGATCTCGGTAGAGTCGAGACTCTTTGCCACACACGATTCGAACAACTATTTGGTCTGTTTGAATTATTTCGATGTACGGCACTTTCCCGAACAGGTTGTTCGTGTTCGAAGTTGAGAAAATCGGATTCAGGTGTATTCACCCCCCCCCCTCTACACCTGACCGTACACTCGGGACCAACAACTACTATTACTCTCTTGTTCAACAATCATAGTCTATGGTTCCAAGTCATCTCTAACAAGTCTCGAAACTTCCGCAACTACACTAATTGGATTGTGACTCAGATTCTACTGGAATACAAGGCGATTTTCATCATGCAACAACTGAGTATCTGCCTCTCTCTCATCTTGATATTGAAATAGTCCTTCATCCCATATGTGTCGATGACCAGCAACCTACATCACATGCTAATTACCTCCAAATTTTCTATCTTTCATATAAAAGACTTGTTTGGCTTGGATTCCGAGTATGTTTGGCTCAGTATCATACAAAACTTGCTCATTATGATGCTTGTGAAGTATTTATCAGTCTTATTATATTTGCAATCAGACGAGTCACATTTGAACAAGACAACTCGATGGTTCCCTCTGTACTGGAGCTCTATCATTTCTTGCAATACACCATAGAAATCAATAATTTGCATATTGTGCTCCCCTTCGCAACATATCATGTTGTTTTTAATCTTTCGTCTACTATCTCTATCCTTTGTCAAGTACTTAACTCTATTTACGACACATCCACTATAGGATGTTAGGCGCAAATCAAGCCTATGTGCAAGCAAATACAAATTTCTCAATTTTTCATCAATCTCTCCTAACTTCCCTAATTCCACCTGCAAAAAATATTCCCAAAGGATAAAAAAATATATGTAATAAAGAAATCATAAGAAGTTTTTTCTTTTATTGTTACACCGGCATTACCACTACCTCCATTTATTTCGTACTTTGAGATGTATAAATTTTACAATGAACAACAAAATTGAGTACCTCTTGCAATTTGAATACAACTTCCGCTTAGAATCTTTTAGAAGACTGATAAATCTTCCGAGGTCGTCACCTTTGCATTTGAATCATATTCATCTTCATGAATTCCTCTAGTTCTAAATCTTCAAGAATCTCCTCCATCTCATAATCATGAAATTGATCCGAGTTCTCATTGTGTTCACCACTATCATGATTGTCATCTTCTGTAGGTGATCTGAATTCTCCCCATGAAACCTCCAAACTCTGTAAGTTGAGTACATTCCGTTGTTTTGAAGTTGATTTCTCACAACAGGTAAGTGCTGATATAAGACATTCCTACATGATCTACATGGACATCTAACATTCTCTCCAAGTCCACAGTGTTGGTCGGCCATTTGCATAAATTGTTGTAACCCCATCATACATGCAGGCAGTGGCAGAGCCAGGATTTCGAAGTGAGGGGTGCTAAATAGAACACAAATTAAAAAAAAAAACAACACTTTGCTACCCCAGTTGGCTTCGAACAGTGGACCTCTAAGCTAGTTAATAGCTAAAAAGGAGTTGCTAAACCACTAGATCATCTCTAGTTATATGACTTTTATACTACTAAGTTCTACATATTCTAAAATTGCAGAGGTGTTATAGTACCACTTAGCACAAAGGTGGATCCGCCACTGCATGCAGGACTCCATATATCATCTAAAAAGATCCAACCCTTGTCCATTTCCATTGATGTAGGACTTTTCGCATCAGCTAATTGTTATAAAGTTGTCATAGGCTTTTCATGAATTTGCACGTGATAAATTATATCATCAAATCTATATCAGCAAATCTATGTCAGCAAAATCTATATTAGTTTAAACAATGAAGAACTTCGCAGATTAGGAATAAATTAAACATGTTCTCAAATTTGAAAAATCAGTGAAGCATATAAGAAAACATATCAAGTATATCATCATGTAGTCCAGAGCTTCTAATAAATGAAAATCTTCATGATTATAATCTCATACAAAATAAACGACAACCAATACAAAAATGACAAAGCATATGTAACACATCCATATTAGAAAATCAACCAATTACTTGCTGATAATGATAATGGATAATTAATTTATTTTTAGCGTTATTTTCCACGACAAAACATTATGAATTCCTCACTGAGAAAGGTGATTTTTCTGGCATGTTCCTCACTGAAAAATATTACAAATTTTGATTTGTCTTTTTGATAATATTGATGAAAGTGCGGTTTCTAGCTAAATGTATGCCTTCAGCGATAAAATGAGTGTCCTCACTATAATTTTTCCTTATTAAAGGAAGATTTTCCAGTAGTGAATGTTCAATCCTTGATTTAAAATTAATAATCATAGTTAATATAGTCAGCATGAAACACACACTAGCTAGTAAAATAAATTATTTGATGCATCTAGCAATAACTTCATTTATTTTACTATAAATGTATAAAAAGCATCCTTAAATACGTACCAAACAAACATAAGATCCGATATAGAAAGAATGTGACCTCGAGCTGAGGTCATTAACTAAATCAAATACTTGAACAAAGTAGTGGAATAACATAGCTCCTAAACCTGCAAATTAAATTCAACTCAAATCTCATCCATCTCAAAGGGGCCGTGTGTGCCTGCCTTTCGCCCGACCACAGAGAAGCGCGTTCTTCGGGATTGGATATTCATCTCTCAAGGAAGTAGACGACGTGTAAACCCTAAGGTATGCCTGCTGTCCGAGGTAGTTCCGAGCCCAGAACTCCGATCTTAAGTTCCACATCCCAACATTGTCCAGTGCCAGATAAATGGCTGTCCATGACTTGGGATACACCTGTATCCATCAATCAATGCTAGATAAATATGTAAGTTATAAAGACACCCTTCTATACGTATAAATTTTATAATCACTTTTATTTTGGAATGCCGAAAATACCCTTAATAAATCTACTAACTACCACTTAATCAGCCCGACTAGGATATAGTCGTAAGAAAAATTGAGAAAAGGAGTTAGAAAATATAATTTTATAAAAGTGGCTATGAATTAATCAATTTCTTCGTTATGTTATTACCTGAACTGTGCAACGAGAGACTGCATCACGCAGATTGTATCCATTCCTGCTAGCTGATGTCCATTGCCCTCCATCCATTCTGTTTTGGAAATATTTACATGTGAGTTTGTTATATGCACGATCAAGAATCATATATAGTAGAAAGTGTGCGAAGTGCTCACCCTACTACCCAAAAGGAGTAGCCACTTAGATGATAGCTCTGAACAATATTCTCGTAGTTCTCAAACACAATCTCAATGAAGGTTCTGTAGTCAGCCCCCAATACAGATGTATCGAGACGTATGCCTCCACCATTGGGAGCTTCGGAGATGCTGCCCACTCGGTAAACCCCGCCTATGTTGAAGTAGTCAGCTAGCTTCATGGGCGTGTCGGGCGCGATGAAAGAGACGCTGTTGAGGGCGTATCTCTGCTTGCCGTTGACTTGGGCAGCCGAGCTGGCGAGGCGGATAGTCTTGACGGTGTTGATCATGCCGTAGTGGTAGGAGCCTTGCGGGTTGGGCCTCGGCCCGCTGGCGGTGAGGTTGGTCCTGAAGGAGCGAGCCTGGTTGAGGGACCAGTCGATCTGAGTGGTTGGCCCTCCCGGGAGGGGTCCCGAGGCGGGGCGGTTGGAGTTGGCGTAACGAAGGAAACCCGTGGTCGTCAGGATTTGAGAGGTAAAGCGAGAGGAGACTACGATATAGTAGTCTTGAGGGGTCTGATCCGCCGTTATCAGAACCGAAATGCATTGCCCGAGGTGGACGTCTAAAGAGGAGTAACTGATCTGGAGAGTGTGTGTCCCCTCTATCTCAACAACCTTCATCTTGTGGCCTTGGACGCGGAAGTTGAGTGAGTTTTGCAATCCCACGTTGCATACTCGAAGCCGGTAAGTTTTACCTATTATAGAGAGAATGAGAGATGCATTCAATTAAGTAATGTTACTTTTTGAAATTGTAATTTTGCACGATTTAATTATTTATTACCTTGTTGGACGGTGAAGGACGTCCCGGCTGAGCCGCGGCCATTGATGAGAATCCCGTCGGGGTTAGGGAGTTTCTTTCCCCGCTCCAGGATTTTCCTTAACACCTAAATTCGATAGCATCAAAATTAAAAACACAAATTAAGCCTAGTTTTAGCTTCAAAATTCAAATTTCGCTTAGTGCTTATTCAATTTATTATTTCCTGTTACAACCAAACATTTATACCTTGAACAGATTTATGAACAGTGGTTACATTTGTTGCCCACTTCATGCACATGCACCTTGATTAAACTTATGAGATGTGGACTGATTTATTTATAGATTAATTAAATGCCAGAAACTTATTGGGTTTACAACTATTATTATTTGATGGGCCCGCTAGAAATAGTAAACCCAAAAACAAATGTCTAATACTCCCTCCGTCCCATGATTCTTGTAACAAAATTTTTCGGCGCGGTATTTTAGGAGAGTTGTTGGTTGTGAGTAGAGATGTGGGACCCTCAAATAAAGTGTGTGTAATAATTATCTATTTTAGAAAATGTTACAAGAATGATGGGACACCCCGAAAAGGAAAATGTTACAAGAATTGTGGGACGGAGGGAGTATTAAAATTCAGCACGTGAAAAATGAAATATATTTATTATTATATATGTATGTTTTCCCCTACTCCATTAAGTCCAAATTGCATTTGGTAAATTAAGTCTTCATTCATATATTAATCCCAAATTAGTAAAGGTGGAAATGGATTTCAATGATACTTACGGTGTGATTATTCTTATACCAATCTCCGATCAAAAGGGTATAATCGTCTGCAGGAGGGTCGAATGGGACCGGGATTAGGGGCCTGCTCATGATCCTAATGCCTCCAAACCCACCAGCAGCCTTGTGGAATGCCAATGACGGGAAGTAAAAGAAACTCCCGATTTGATCCTTCATTTGAAGAATGTATGTGAAGTTCTGCCCCGGTGGAATTGGGCAGGTCGTCCCAAATACACCATCTTCGTACGAGTTCCTCCTATTCTGCACTCCATTCCTATTTTACCAACACATATATATTTATTTATAAATTTTAAGAATTAAAATAGCATGTCTCAAAAACCGTTCACTATTTCTTATGAGTTGTCTCAAATTAAATTAAAATAGTTAGTTTATCTACTTTTATTATGAATCACATGCATATGATGAGGTTTAGAATTGTGTAAAGTCCAACCACGAGTGGAAAGCCGACGAGTCGTCTAGAGACAAAAAAATATGATGTGACAAGCCATGTGAGTTCATTCGTTTTATTACAAATCCATGTGCATATTTATCTCCCTATAATTGTTTTAAATATTAATATCAACTCAAACCAATTATTTAGCAAGGGCTCGTGCTTTCATTAAATTCCTTCTGTCATTCCCTTGAACTAAATTTATATCTAAGAAGTTTCGACTTAATTAAGCTTTCTGCAATTATTAAAAAGCGAGGTATGTTTAAAAGAAATTAACCCCTGCCTGATCATAAAATATAAAGTAGATTTCTGACTAATTTGACAGTAATATTCTTACTATCTCTAATGTTACTTGTTGCTGTAAAACAGTAAAAGTTAATTTGTACCGAGAAATGAAAACTAGCAAAAATATATATGCAGTCGTACAAAAATATATATGCAGTCGTACGAAAAACAAAAAAAATAATTCATTTTCATTTTTTTTTCTTTTCTTTCATCTCTTTAGTTTTTCGTACAGAACAAACGACATTCTCCACAAAATGACCAAGAAATTATGTTTCAAAATTGCTAGCTAATTTTTAAAAAAATTGACCAAAAGTTGTTTTACAAAAAGATTAACTGACTACTTTTTCACAATTATCACATTATTCATTTATTTTAATAGACGAATATATAGTTTTACATTAAGAGTCGTAATAAATATGTTATATGTATAAGTATGTATATATATGTCCTTTGTCCACAGCCAAGTGTTAATTAATTACAGAGTCAGTAGAGTCCGTGAGTTGCATTTAAATGTGAGTTTTTAACTGCGACGCGGGAATTTTCTTGAACAGATGCAAGATTAATTAGTAGTTGTCTAGGTTAAAACAATCATGTCGGTTAATACATATTTACAAGGGTATGGTAAAGAATCATTGTTATAAAAAATTAATGGAGGACTGAATCTGCTAATCTTAAGAATGAAGGCATCAAAATATAAAGTTAGAAAAGAATCTGTCCTTGAAAAAAAAGTTGACTTTAATCACTGTATAATCCTAGCTATGATTAGTACTTCCTCCGTTCCGGATAAACGTCCTATATTCTATTTTTGGTTGTCCCACAAAAATATCCTCTTTTTTTAAATGGAAATAAATTTTTCTCACAAAAATTTACTTTTTTGTGGCCCCATCACACTACTAACACACAAAAGTCTACCGCATAAATTACCGTGCCGAAAAGAAATAGAACGTTTCATCCGGGACGGAACCTCATTCACTCGCTTAATGCGGAAGAAAGGCCTAGAGAGAGAGAGAGAGAGGTGACATGTTTATGACATAATACATAAAACATAGGTCAGACATACCGCTTCCGAATGTTTTCATTTTGTTTATTTATTTTCACGATGAGACGTATATTAAGCAACAACAAAAACATGAAGGTAGATTAGTAATATGTTGTGTTCTTACCAATGAATGAGGAAAGATTCGTCCAAGCTGTTAAACACATTGACAATGATGTTATCGTTGGTGACGGAGTAAATCTCAGGCCCGGGAAACTGCCCATTTATCAATATACCCTACAACAAATTAAAAGTCAAGAAAACGCCATATTTGAGAAGCGGGGTATATATATATATATATATATATATTTCTAATAAAATAAAATGAAAACCTGTTGAGGGACTCCAAGAGGAGAGATGGTGCCGTAAGTGACATTCCACGTGAAGAATCTGTAGGGACTGTCGGCGGCGGCGGCGGCCAAACAGAGGAGCAACACCGCTAGCTTCAGCGGCGGCGGCGGCGACGGCATTGTGTTTTGAATGAAAGGGGAAATAGGTAATGTGGAGGTGGTGGGTAGTTCGAATGGTTTTAAAGAGTAAAGTGAATGATGGGGGCGATCGCATATTTAAAGTGCGCAACAGATTGTTGGCTCTTCACTTTATTAATAGTAAAAGAAAATATAAAAGAAAGTCAACTGTGATTAACAGACTTTACTGGCTGTGAATTGTAAAAGGAGATTTCAATATACTTTTGAAAATTGATATGAATCAAGGGGAAAAAGTCAACAAATGGAAAACTAAAATGATTAGTGTGATGAGCCTGCTTTCAAAAATTGTTTAATCCTTTTCACACTGTTTTTTTTTTTCAAACTATGATCACCACAATTGTTATTATTATTAAGATAATGCTTACGAGTCAAATTTTGATTTGATTTTGTACTAAATCACATTGTACTATCCTGATATTAGCAAGGTTATTTTTAACCAACAACACATGTGTCCTAAAACAAAAGGAATTTTGTTTGGTTTCTGCAAAAGAAAATGAGAAATTAATTAAAAGAAAGTGGAGGTGTCGGTGGTGGTCTACGAATGGGTGACTCACATGCCCATGTCTGTTTTTCATTTGGGTTTGGGTGGAATATTGGAGAAGAATATTTATTTTATTCTTTTGTTTTTGAAATAATTATTGTCGACTCTTTTAGAATGATATGATTAATATTTAAAAAAATGATATATATATGAAGAAGGGAAGAGGTAATGAGATAGTATTGACGCCAGCCACGGAGTGTGCATGTGCCTTTCCACCGCGTCTCTCAGATCCCACCGCCCTCTCTCTCTCAACCCTCTGATACATTCTTAAATTTTCGTGATATAATAGTTAAATTAATTATGCAATCATCAAAGCACCCTTAGATATATATTTATTCAAGATTATTCATTGAATAATGTGTGTGCATATTCTGTATATATTTTGATCATGCGAGTTTATGTCGAGAAACCAATAAATGAAGTTTAGACCAACCAATAGCAAATTCAAGGTCAAACTCACTAGTTGGCCAGATCACATCAAAACCTACTTATATAAGTGTAATAATATTATTACTCTACATATGGTATTAATGAGCAATTACAGGGGAAATTTATAAAGAAAAGGGAAAGCGTGGATACATACTGTATTTCTCTGCAAGTTGCCTAAATTTGTTGACTTCTTAGTGGGTGTTTGTAGGCACAAGGGGGGCAGTGGGGGCCAATGCCCCCACTGGAATTCGAGAATTTGTTAGGGGTAATTTCGTAATTTCTAATTAATTATAAAATTTATTAATATGTTTAATATTCTAAATATGTTTTTCAATTTAAATTTTTTTTGGTGGCCCAACTGCACCCATTATGAAAAACAACAGACCAACATCACATAATAAAATGTTGAAAATCTATATGCATGAGGCCTCGACGGCTGGACAGAGCTACCAAACTGTGAACACTCCTACCAAAGCTGTCATGGTAGGCCGACCTGGGCCATGGACGCCTCGAGGGTTCAATAAACGACGAAGGCGGTAATCTTGTGATTCATAAATCATAATACTTTTTGTGGCTCCATACAGTAGATATTATTATTCTTCATAATTTCCTCTTAACTAAATTTAGAGTGATGTCAAAATAGGATTGTGTACTATGTTTTTCGAATAAATATAAAAAATATATGAGTTATTCATGAAAGAAGAATATAATCCGTAAATAAGCCATAAAGAGTAAGTATAATTAGATATAAGTAGAAAAATGTGCTAAATTTTTTTTTTTTTCGGGGGCTCCGCCCCCGAACCCCCGTACAAAGAAAACTCAAACCCGATAAATTTTGCCCCCACTAGCTCAATTTCCTAGCTACGCCACTGGCTGTAGCTTATCCGTAAGTGCTGAAAGTTGCTGATTTGAGAATTAGTAGGTGTTTGCAGAAAAGTGCTGAAAGCTGCTGAAAGTTGTGAAAATAGTGTTTGGAAATGCTGCTAATAGCTGTAGCTTATTTTTACTTTTTAAATGTAATGACTATTTTACCCCTAATATACATTAAACTGAAAAGTTGCTTCTTATTGTATGCTTTTAATTTTACTTTAAAATTTCGATTTCATCATATTTAAAAATATTATATTATTAAATATAATATCATATTAATATAAATATTATATAGTAATATGATATACATATAATACACATATATTAATATTAAAATATCATCACATTTTTTCATCCTATTTATAAATATTATATTATTAAATATTTCAATATCATATTAATAAAAAAAAATTGTATCAACATTAATGAAAAATTTACTACTTAAATAAAAATCCTACCTAACCAACCCTTCAACTACCATTGTCATTCATATCTAACCTATTAAAGAATCATCTTCTACAATCAAGAATGGTGAACCAAAAGTTAGCAAGAAGAATAAGAGGAAGAATGCTCTAATGCTTGATTAATAAGAAGGTAAGTAGTTAATGTTTAGACTTTTTTTTAATATAGTCCATCTCTAGGAGTTGAGTATAATATCATATTAGAAGCAAGAATTAAGCCTTTTTTTATGTTACATCATCTCGTTTTTTTTCCTTATAAATATTAGTCCATCTTTTTTTTTTTTAATATTTTTTTGAATAATTAAATGAAATGACCATACTTAGAATATGAAGAGATAATGGTATTTTTTTTTTGTAACTAATATGTGCATCTTAAACAGAATGGATTCGAATGATGTGAATGCTAGAAACATAAACATTTATGATGAAGATAGTGAAGATGATATATTAATGGCATTGTGCATGGGAGCTATTGCATATCATGAGACATACATAAATAAGGTTCCTTGTCATACTAGGCCTTTTAGTGGTTGGGCAAATCTGATGGATATGTTAAGTTGTGAAAGTGATCGTCGATGTTATGAAAATTTGAGGATGGAGAAACATGTTTTCTTCATGTTATGTAAGACATTGGTTGATGTTTATGGTCTTCGGCCTATGAGAAGTATCACTGTGGAGGAACAAGTGGCTACTTTCTTGATGACAGTTGGGACAAGAGAAGGTAATCGGCAACTCCAAGAAATCTTTCAAAGGTCTGGATTTACAATAAGTAAAAGTTTCCATAGGGTTTTGAAAGCGGCCACGAAGATGTTGACAGATTGGATCCGTCCATTTCATGATATATCTGATGTGCATCCATGTATAAGAGACAACTCAAAATACTACCCTTATTTCAAGGTATAGTTTGTTTTAATTTTTTTCTAAAATAAGAACTACAAATCAATAACTTATTTAACTCGTTTGTTTTAGGACTGTATTGGTGCTATGGATGGTACTCATATTCCTGCTAAGTTGCCCTTAGATGAGCATATTCCTTTTATCGGAAGAAAAGGATCACCCACTCAAAATGTCTTGGCTATTTGTGATTTCGATCTATGTTTTACTTATGTTTTACCTGGTTGGGAAGGAAGTGCTCATGATACAAGAATATTTCTCGATGCGTTAGGGGATCCGTCAAAACAATTTCCAAAGCCTCCTCCAGGTGTGGTTAATTCTTATTCAAAATTTTCTTCTAAATTGTAATAGTTCTTAATGTCTTTTGAGATTTTTACTAGGAAAATATTATTTGGTTGATGCTGGATATCCTAATATCCAAGGATTCTTGACTCCGTACAAAGGCGAAAAGTATCATTTGCCCGATTTTCAACGTGCTTCGTTTATAAAAACCCGATCGAAGCTTTCAACCATGCTCACTCCTCATTGCGATCTGCTATTGAGAGATCATTTGGTGTGTGGAAGGCGAAATTTCAAATAATGCATGATATGCCAGTTAATTTGAAGTTTGAAGACCAAGTAGCACTTGTTCCAGCCACTATGGCCATTCATAACTTTATTCGGCGCAATCACTACGGCGATCTAGATTTTCAAATCCATGCTAGTGAGGCACACGATACAAGAAGAGATGATCCTGGAAATGGAGGTGGTGTTCGGGATCATGGCCCAAATCATGCATCCGACAATGCATCAATGAATAAAGTACGAGATGATATATGCACTATGATCATGTTTTCAAGGATTGGGGTCCCAATTGATTAGATTGTGTGGTAAAATATATTAGATTAGGTTTATATGGGGTAAGACAACTTAATATTGTAATGTGTTTATGTACTATGGGCTCTCCTGAGTGTTTTTGCAACTAGAAGGTATTATGGGCTCTCTTGAAGTTATATGAAGTTACCTTAATACCGAAATTAAGCTTTTAATACCAATTTAAATAAGGTTACCTTAATACCGTGTTTAATTTTGTTGACATAATTAGGCTTTTAAAACATCTAAGTTCTGGTATCTTTGGATAACTTCAACAAAGACATGCTCTTACAACATTAAAAGCCAAGACCAAGTCTAATGAGCATCTCATACGGCTTCTTCGGACCAGTTCAATGATGCGGACAGCAGAAGTCATAACCAGTAGTACACCAGACGTCATAAACCAGAAGTCATAACAAGCATAAGTCATAAACCAGTATTACACCAGAAGTTCCTAAACCAGAAGTCATAACAAGCATTTTACCTAGCAACACGCATGATAAAAATCATAGCAAAAAGCATAACAAATCCCAGCAATAAGCATAACAAAAAAGAGAAGCCCAACAATCAACTATACTCAAGGCTAACGGGATGAAGCATTGTCTTGGCTTTGCCCATATGAATCTTGCCCGGATGTGTAAAAACGTGCATTCTGGATCTTATCTCTCTCCATGGCTCTTTTTAGCCACATGAAGCGGGTTTCATCCTTCTTCGTCTCCAAGAACAGTTCCCTCTTAGTTGGCTCAAGGAACAAGTCAGCGGCAAATAGCCACATCTCATCGCCTTCTTCAATGTTGTCCATCTTCTCAAGTACTTCCAAGCATTCTTTAATAGTATATTGTGGACTACACGTTGGAGATGTTCGCTTATTCTTTATGAGTTCCACCACAGTTGAGAAAGATTTTGCAAGGGCTTCACCAGTATTTGCTTTCTTAGTCTTCTTACGTATGACTGCTGGAAATGGATTTTTTCTTCGCAAGCTTGATCCTTCATCGTCTATTGGATCTACATTGATTGGTGTTGTGTCATTGTTTACTGTATCTACTGGATCAACATCCTCCTCCTGCATATGCAGCGGTAGCACACCAGAAATTGGAAGCCATATACGAGAACCAGTAGCTATCACATCATCGAACAAGAATTCTTGCTCAGCAACCAAAAGTGGCCCTTTATCTCTAAATATCTTAACTTCAGGGGCTTCCTGCAATAAATTCCAAATATAATGCATTAGAAAAGAAACACCCTAAACCAAAAATTAAAAAGAAACATACCTTAATCTTTCTATCCCACCATTCGTCTGTAGCACCAATAGTTTCTTTCTCAAAATCCCACCCTAGTCCAGTTTCGTTTCTTAGAAGTCTTCTCCAATCTTTCCACCTTCTTTTCAAATGATCCCAATGATTTTTCAATTGAATTCTAGTGCAGTTGAGGTTTGTTACCTTGTTAAAATTTTCAACGAGATTTTTCCATCCAAGTGTGCTAAAGTGACTGCCGGGTCGATTTCCGGCGCGTACCTCAGCAACACATAAATTTATGAATACCTTAGTTTTGTTGTCATCCCAAGTTGTCTTCCCTCTGTGGCTTCCTACCTCATCTTGACTTTGAGTAGGAGTTTGAGAGTTTTGTTGTGAGAAGGATTGAGAAAGATATTGGGAATATAGTGATGAATTCATTTGTGATGTCATACCTATAAAACAAAAATCTGCATCAGAATATATGAATCTCAGAACAATTAATTTGAATCAAATTAGAGAGCAACTGTAGTCAAAGAAATTTGACATGATGAACTACTTGCTACCTTATTCTATTAAAATTAGAGAAATTCTACAACACCAACTCTTCCCAAGCCTAAATACATGAATAGAGAACTATCAGCAAATTCTACAAGACCAAGTCTAAAGAGAACAGATTCCAGCACCACTCTTCCCAAGCCTAAATACATGAACACAATTTTTTGGACAAAAATTAAGAGAAGCAGCAGTTCTCAGCTCAATCAATCCACAATTTCTTGGACAAAAATTAAGAGAAGCGGGCAGTTCTCGGTTCTCGGCGGTTCCCAAGCCTAAATACATGAACACAATTTCTTGAACAAGTGGATAACAATAACACGGAATAACAAAAAACCAATGGAACAAAAACAGAGATGATAGAAAGGGGCACCATGTATAGAGAATAGGGATAAAATGGAAGCGCACCCAAGGAAGCATATCAAAATCAACTTGAATTAATTTCGGTATTAAGGTAGCGGCTGCTTAGATTAAGTTACATTAATTCAAAATCAACATAAATTACATGCTTAGATTACCGTGAAAGATCAGAGTAGATAACGGCTGGAATCGAATTCCTAATTTTCGGAAGCATATCAAAATCCTATGATTCCAATCTTAAAATTAATCGCAGTGTGTTTTTTTAATTTCTTCTTTCCCCTTTTTCCTATGATTCCTACTTGCTACCCTATTCTATTAAAATTAGAGAGATTGGGTGGCCGAAGGTGCACTATACATAGAAATCATTCATCTTGAGGAAACGAAACGATGGGATTTGGGGGAATTTTTGGGATTTGCTCGAACAAAATACATGACTCCAACCCATCAAAACTACGGATTAGGGTAGAAATATGAGAAAGCTTACCAGAGTCGAGTAGCGGCGGCAATAGGGAGGTAAGAACGGCGGCGATAGAAAGGCAAAAACGGCGAATCGAAACCAAGATTTCTTTTTCTTTCTTTCTGGAGAATAGCCGGCGTAGTGAAGATGAAGCCCAAGGAAATTGGAATAATAATTTTCTACAAAGGCAGAGTTGGAATAATTAATATTTTGAGAGGGTAAAACTGTCCGAAAAATTGCTTAAAATTTCAGCTGCAGCTGAAAAGCTGCTGAATAGCAGCTGTTAGAAAATCTCTATCTATCCCACTCAAGTAGAGAATCTGCAGCTGAAAGCTGCATTTTGCAAACACTTAATTTAGCTTTAAGCTGAAATATGATATAGAGAAGTGATTGCAAACACCCCCTTAGTCTAACAATATAATTTTATGAATGGCCAATTGCATTATATATAATAATAAAATAAACAATACAACTAAATAGCTTGAAATAAATGTTTTCTATCAGATCCATAAATCTTGCATTACTGTTCTACAAAAATTCACAATTTCAAATCTCACTTATACTACACTGTATATTTTATAAGTGGGTGTTTGGAACAGCTTTTTGTAAACTGTTTCAGCTTTAAGCTGGTGTGGGGGTGTTTGGGACTCCCAGCTTAAAGCTGAGATTCTCTAAAATTGGGTCGAAAATAGAGAATCAGTTGAAGCTGCTCCACCCCAGCTTCTAGCTTTCAGTTTATAGTTTATGCTTTTTTCGGACCAAACTACCCCTAATAATTTTATCTAACTACAGAACTATCCCTAACCCTAATACTTTGTGAGAATACATTTTTATCACATCCGTTGCGTCTCTTCTCTTCTCTCTCTCTCAATTCTTCATAAAATTTATGGAGGAATTTTTACGTATTTTCTTTGTATGATGAATTTATACAAATAAATAGTATTTAACATATAATTGTATACCATATTTATTATGATACAATTTTATAATATATATAATATTTAGATTAATTTAGTAATTTATAGTATTAGATTGAAATTGTAAGCAAAAAATAAATATTGAATAACAATTATTTCTGAATTTTATTATTTATTATAAATAATAATTAGTAATACTAAGGGCAAAACAAACATTTCTTTTAAAAAGTAACAATAAGCTACTTCTATCAGCAGTATTCCCAAACACTATTTTCCCCACTTTCGCGACTTTCAACACTTATTTCCAAACACTAAGCGATTTTCAAATAAGTTTGTTTTCATTGACTTATCAATAAAGCCAGCCTTCTCCAAACACCCCTTAAGTAAATACCGTTCTACTTTACCGATTTCTCTCAGTTTAAGAAAAATACAATATTGAGAAAGTAATAAGGTGGTTTAATTCGTTCACATGTGCACGTGAAGGGGGTTTGGCCTTTTGTATCTTGCTTTTTCATAAAACTGGATAAGGACTTTCACTACATTTGCACTACCAGGCTGGTTGTATAGGACAAGCAAAATATAGTCCAAACCTTCAATCCTTTTCCTCTTTCATAACTATGCATAATCTTACTTCTATCTCCATATAATTTTTCTTTTACTTCATTAGTACACGTCATGAGTACATTGTATTCGCGATCGGTCGGTTCACTCACTATGGTTTATATTTATAGTGCTTAGCAATGAGCAAGCAAGTAGCTTTTCTTTATACATTGTTCTCATTTTGAATGGCGAGAGTACTCTCCATTCTACCGCCGAAATATCTGACTGGATAAAACTTCATTCTTTTGCTCTAATTTACAAACAATACAGAAAGAACTAATCACCCCAAACTAACCAACTAGTCTAGCCTTTGTTACAATTAGGGAATATGCGCAACTTTGACAATTCAATGTCAACAAATCGAACTTAAATCTAACATTTTTTAATGCTCAACAATAGAGAATTGTAGGCTGCAGCTTCTTCATATCGACTTTGATGAAGAGAGTTGGCACTTGGACAGTTGAAACTGTTCTTTATTAGATATCCAATACCTATACCCTTTACCTCCGCTTATTGAATATTTGGTGGATACAAGGGGGCACGCGGTTGCTTCATCCCCAAAATTGTATCGAAATATAATTTTTAAATTTTGTCATATTTCGCCCAAAAAAATTCTGAACTTCACCCTATTCCCGATCAAAATTCACATTCTATCCATTCCCTTATAATCTTGGATTTGCCAGTGAATATCAACTTTTAAAAGATAGAGAATTTCAAGGTGCTTCTCAAACTTGAATCATAATTTTATTTTGGCAAATTGGCAAAAATAGTCCTCAAACTTCGCGTTTTTGCGAATTTTGTCCTCAAACTTCTTTTTTTTTTTTTGTTTTTTTGACCCTCAACTCCTTGTTTTTGCGATTTTAGTCCTACCGTTAGATTTTCCGTCAATTTAACCGTTAATTCAATTTTTTTTTAAAAATAAAAAATCAAAAGGGCAAAATCGGAATTTTTATTTGCACGGACCAAAATTGCAAATAAAAAATGATTTGAGACCTATTTAGCAAAATAAAATAGTTTAAGTACTGATTTCACAAATTTTAGACAAATAAGCTAATTGCTTCGTATCGACGAGATTTTGCATTAAATTTTCGATTTTTCATATAACTTTATTGCTTCGTATCAAATATAAGCTAACGAAGATTTCGTACCAATATAAACAACATTTAATTCGAAATGCAAAATATAAATTGTGAATTAATCATTAAAAAACAAAGTTATTATCACCCAAAAATTTTACTTCAAAATAACCATTTAGCACATAATATTTACTTCAAAATAACTTGAATACGAGGAGAATTGCGAATCCGCAATTGATGCGCTCGGCCATTGACAATTGCGAAGGAGACCGACGACGAAGAACATTCCTGGAGCTTGCGGCGAGAAGAGGAAGTGGGAGACGAATGCGCCGAAGGCGATGAACATGGGACGAGGTAGATCCAGGGCGAGGAAATGGTCGAGGCGATCATCGCCGGTAGCGGACGTGAGTTATGGTTACGGCCTTCAATGGTAAAATTACGAATTAAATGAAAAATTACGTATTAAATGTTTTTTATAACATATTATTCATCGTAAAAATCCGAACCGACACATATTTTCCTCGTATTCATGTTATTTTGAAGTAAATATTATGCTCTAAATTGTTATTTTGAAGTAAAAAATTTGGGTGATAATAGCATTATTTTTTAATGGTTAATTCACAGTAATATTTTGCATTTCGAATTAAATGTTGTTTATATTGGTACGAATTCTTCGTTAGCTTATATTTGATACGAAGCAATAAAGTTATATGAAAAATCAAAAAATTAATACAAAATCTCGTTGATACGAAGCAATTAGCTTAGTTGTCTAAAACTTGTGAAATCAGTCCTTAAACTATTTAATTTTGCTAAATAGGTCCCAAATAATTTTTCATTTGCAATTTTGGTCCATATAAATAAAAATTTCGATTTTGCCCTTTTAATTTTTTATTTTTTAAAATTAAAATTGAATTACCGTTAAAATTGACGAAAAATCTAACGGTAGGACTAAAATCACAAAAACAAGGAGTTGATGTTCAAAAAAACAAAAAAAAAAATATTTGAGGACAAAATTCGCAAAAACGCGAAGTTTGAGGACTATTTTTGCCAATTTGCCTTTTATTTTCTAGATAAAATTTAAATTTTCAAGCTTAGAACAATGTATCAATAAAAAAGACTTTCGGGCGCCTGACGCAAATGCAGTTGGGTCGTACGGATTCAATTGCGGCCCAATTACCCTATCCGGATCCGTGAGCAATAAAGTAATATGTATATGTTCCGTGTTCATTATATTATACTAATAACGTTTGGCCTAATGGTGAGTTTTTCTTCTATCAACCTAAGAAGTCATTTCATGGCGGAGTGCAAAGCAGAAGTGTATTCTGGACTTTACAATGGAAGCAGAGTATGTGGCTACTCAGAACTCTCAAAAGAGGTAGTTTGGCTCAATAATTTCCTCGTGGATCTTGATATTGTTCACAATTTGCCTAAAACAATCACAATTTATTGTTATAATGTGGGTGCAGGGGCAAATTCTAAGGAACACAGATCCCACAAGGCGTCCAAACACATAGACAGTAAGTACCACATTATACGATAATTTGTAAATCGAGGAGACGTGGTGATTGACAAAATTGGAACTGAAGACAACCTAGTTGATCCTTTCAAGAAGAGCTTACCAATACCGGCTTACGTGAAACATGTTCGTGGCTTAGGAGTGGTAGAGATGCCCCCATTTAGGATTACATAAACTTTTGTATATGTGGGAGAAGTAGTAGTGATAGATAGTTAAGTTTATTTTTACAAGTTAGTACCAAAACTGTCACATTGTAAACTAAAAGTTTACTTTAGTATAAGTGGGAGAATTTTTGAGATTTTTTATATTGGAAGCAAATTTTATACTTGTATACAATGTGTTTTTTCTTCCACTGTTTTATTCTCCTATTTGATATATATATATATATATATATATATATATATATATTTGCACATGTAATCCTCTATCTTGTATGAAAGTTAGATTGTGTAGTGTGTTGTAGATCACAGAAGACTACACAATTGGTTGAATTGACAATATATAAAACAGTTATCACAGCTAAGACAACTTTATGATAAGTTGTCGGCTTAAGCCGCAATTTAGATAAGAAGTGACTTGTCTTGGTTGCTTGTCTATACTGGTACACTGAAGGTGGTGTATTGGTGGATTACAGTGAGATGTGTTCTTCTTCTTCGACCTAAGTGGAGAACCTAGATCTCGGTGACTTAGTTGATCTTAAGCTTGATAAGACTTCAGCTGAGTGCATTTGGCTAGCTAGCACTTTGAGATATTATGGTGAATGTCATAGCGATGGGATCTACGTATCTTGGGTGTTGGTAGTCATTTGCGGCTCAAACTGCTTGTATGTTTCTTGCAACCATATCCTTGTAAAATGGTTTGATAATATCCTCTGAGGAACTCGTAATGATTAGCACACTAAACCCAGTCGGCTCATTAAGTTCAGGTATGTTAATAAGATCGAGTGGTACTACTCATGAATATAAAAAGATGTCAATTAATTTAACCTATCAGTGGACTTAATTGATTAACGGATATTTCTATCTTAAATACGGGGATCGACTAAATCTATAATAAAAGCCCATAATAAAGGGTAAGTCAACTTAATTCTCTAGTGGAATGAATCTGTTTTTATTAATTAATTTTGCTCTGGGTTGAGCATAGATGATTAATTGATTTGAGGTCCGACTTTATTTTTAGTAATCTTTGGTCTGGCCTAATTAGTTGCCTAGTTATTTATTGTCTCTCAGAAATTTTTACTACTGGATTAATGTATTTTATATTATTTAATAGTATTATTTATCTTGAATTAATTGGTTGGGATAATTAGTTGATAAATGAAAGTATCCCAACAGATTAATTTTTTATGTTATGGGCTAATTGATGTGGAAGCCCATTAGTAGTATAATTAATTAAATGGCTACAAATATTAAAATAATATAAGCTTTAGATGCTTATATATATTAGTATTCCGTTCATAATCAAAATTCGGACATACACATATTCACAAACGTATATACACGTGTGAATAAGAGAGAGAAAGATAATTATTCATTTTTTTTCAGAACTCTTACCATGCGGTGGAAGAAAAGGGCTGGGACACAGATCAGAAGATCTGAACGGGAGTAGTAATCAAAACTAATATAACATACGAAGGAGAAAACTAAAATTTCGATCCTTCGTTGGCCACTTACAAGGTGTAACGCCCCGAAATTTTCAATGTAAAATGCATTGCATATCTACTCATGCATGTTATCAAGTGTTTTAGTTTTGTAAGTCGCGCCTTAGAATTTAAATGAAAATTAAAGCATATATCTTATTTGTCATTAAATTATTTTTATTATTTAAAATTATTTTGAACTTTGAATATGTTTATTTATATCATATTATGATTATATTGTTTATTTATTTATTTAGAAATCATGTTAGAATTATTAGGCAAGAATAATAATTATGTATTTTGGATTTACTAAACCTAATAGGATTCATAAAAGGATATAATATTTATTATTATATTAAATTATTATGAGATAATTTTATATTATGATTTATGATTAAAATAGATAATTTATGTGTGATATAAATATTTTAGGATAAAATCTAGTTGTGGTTATCCATATCCTAATTTATCTAGGATTGAATCTCTTATATGGTATGTGATAGAATAAATTCTATATAAAATAGATATGGACGAAAATAAATATGGATAAAATATATTTGATACCTTATAGGATTAGGAATCTTTAGATAATGATTTCTAGGCCTATAAATACCCTTAGTCGCTCATAATAAAGCATCCCATAAATTTTCGAAAATCCTGTCAGCATCCATGTGAACTATTTAAAGAATTATTTACAGATCGTCCCGTCGTCCTATCATCGTGAACATTTAGGGTTGTCTTCCTAGGTATGTCTTGTATACTAATTTATTTTTGTATAATTTTTCAAGCATGATAAATATTTTTTAAAATTGTTCTTCGTAACCTGCCAGTTTCCGACAGCATGTTCATGATCTTGAAAGGAAAATTGTTTTTCATGTCTTCTTTACAATGTTTTCGACCAGGTTTAATTTTAATAGGATATAATACATGTTAGGTGATTCATGTTAAAAATATAGATTTTTTACGATATGTTTACTATTTATTTGTTAATTTTTTTCTTGATGTGCCATATTCTTTGCCAACATGCATGTATATTGAAAAACAAAAACTTAAAGTTACTATTAAATGAATGCATGATTATGGTACGTTTTATTGTGATGAATATGTAATATGCTGTTCATGTTAGAGGTCTATAAGTTTTAGGACAATATTTTTATGATTTTATTAATTTATTTCATGAATTGTCGAATTACTAAATGCATGAATGAATTTTCAATAGAAGTAAGATTGTGCTTAATATAGCGCATGTTAATAAGTAGATTATCTATAATATAGATTATTTGATTATTATGAAATATGTACATTTATGAGTTATATGAATTATTGATGCATACATAACATTCTTTGAACAAGTCATTAAGATAACTTTTCATGTTAGGATTGGCGCGCAGGACTTAAACATTGATATCCATTATTTTTTCTTCAAGTCAAGGTGGGGAATGTTACGTTTATCTTTATTATATACTCCCTCCGTCCCAATATTTGTGGCTCAATTGGTTTCGGCACGGGAATTAAGAGAGTAGATGATAAAGTATGAGAGAGAGAGTAGATGATAAAGTATGAGAGAGAAGATGAGTAAGATAATAAGAGAGTATGAGAGAAAGATGATAAAGTATGAGAGAGAATGTAATAAAGTAGGAGAGAGAAGATGATAGAGTAGGAGTAATTTTTTACCAAATTAGGAAAGTGGGCACAAATAATGGGACACCCCTTTCGGGAAAGTGAGCCACAAATAGTGGGACGTAGGGAGTATTATATTTGATATTTCATGTTTTGACGACAAGCATGTAAGAAAGTGGTCTATGTGGCCAATACACATTCATGTGGTCTGTGTGGCCAAATTACAAGTTCACGTTACATGATCTAGTTACTCATGTTTATGTTTGATATAATCTATAGTTTGGATAAATGCATTTTCCCACTGAGTAGTCGTACTCATTCCCATCATTTTAACATTTTTCAGGAAATGGCTCGGCCGGTGCGTAGAGGTGTTGGTGGTGATGGTCACACGAGGAAAGATTTATGAAACTTATTATTGCATTAAACTAGTTTTATCATGAACTGTGCATATAATTTTCTAAAACTAATTGTTGCACTTGCTTTTATTTTAAGGCTTCTGCTGAGTATGAAAATAAATTGAGTTTTTCAATGATTCTATTGAATGAAAATGTTTTGGAAGAGTTGAAATATGCATGTTAAGTATGAAGTAGCGTCCCTAGTTAAATTTTGAAAATTGGGGCGTTACACAAGGTGTATGGAGAATTTATAGTGTGTCAATGGCAAGAAAGGGTGTTAATCGGCATAAAATTTGGCCTCAATTGCCGCTGCTGCGACGTGAAGCCGCAAGGTTTCGAACTCGTCGTCGGCGAGCCATTCTTTGCCCAAATTGATCTCTCTTAAGTCGCGTTCAATTAATTGAATGATGGGAACCATAATTGGAACACTCACGACCATCGTGTAACGGATTCCGGCCGAGATTAGTTCATCAATTTCCCGAATTTCAAACGAATAGCCGGAAAGAATCTAAATTGAGCAGCCATCATTCAATGTCGATTTCAGTCGCATCCAAGGTCGGATGACCCCATACGATATATTGATGCAAAGCTCGTAACAAGGCGAACCAAAATGTGCAAGCCACTTAGCCGCAGGAAGCCGGATGTGCCGCCACTCGCCGCCGCAAGTGGTGGCGGAACCCTAAAAATTAGGGTTTCGGTTGATTTAAGGTTTTGCCTTCCACTTCAATTTTCGTGCATCTCGGACCAAATTACAGTACAAGAACAGTAGAAACACGTAACACATTGATCCTATCAACTACTCATGGATTTTCTCACGAGAAAAAATATACTAAGGGGTCAAATAGTGGCACGCAGGCCGACCCCAAAACACGAAAAATAACCCGATAACGAAATAATAAACCTAAACATGCTCCTAAAAAGCAATAATCATAGCCCAAACTGAATCTGATATAAAACTGAAGGATCAAAATTTTACCTTTCTCCTTCATATGTTGTAGTAGCTCTGATTACTGCTCCCATTCGGATCTTCTGATTTGTGTCCCGACCCTTTTCTTCCTTGATGAGTCATCTTTGTACTTAGTTATTTATGGTCGAAAGTTGTCTTAATTGGCCAATCAGGGCACTTGCAGTGGGGAAAATGCAGGTTTTTAGGTGCTGACGTGGCGAGGTGACTAGGATGCAATTTGGCAATATTTGATGATGAAAACGGCGCGATATTGTTGATGTGGACACGCATTCCGAAGGAGAGAAATATTTTGATCATATATGCGATGGATAAGGAAAGATGTGTTTTTCCTTATCTATCCAAATCATTTCCATATCTTGGAAGGATTTTAACCTAACTTTAGGATCAAGATAGGGAGTATAAAGTGAAGAAGGAGACGAAAATGAGGAGCTTTTGGGTTGCCCACGTTCATACACGTCATCACTTTCATATTAACGAAGAAACCTTAGTTCTCGATTTCCATTTCCCGACCACCACCGATCGTCATTCACGCCACTTCCACACCGTCAATCCATTCCGTTCAAGAATCCGAGCCGTGCGTAGTTAGTAGTTGAAGAAGAAACACTTTTTAATTCATTGGTTTGTCCGGTTAATGTTTTCGAAGTTGAATTCTCATTTTATTTCCGTTCGTTGCTTATCGTTGGAGTTTAGAGATCGAATCAAGGTTTGATACACTTATTCTATTTTAATTCAAGTATTCTAGTTCAGTTTCGTAGGTTTAAATATTCTGTTATTTTGTGTTTTAAGTTTTGTGCATGCTAGATCTAGGTTTACACTGTTTTCGTTTCTGTTCTGCGAACTGTCCTGCTTGCACAATCAAGACGTCTGCATGAGTAGCTAAGTTTTTAAGGGTCCGACGGGATGTGAAACACACACTAATTAGTACATGAGGCTTAGATGCTCATAATTAATCAAGAGGGTTTCAGGTTAATTCTTATTTAATTAATCTGACTAGTAATTTAGGCCTGATCACCCTAGGTTGTCCAGTCTGTAGCTAACTTTGTACTTTCATCGTTTATCGTGGAATAATACTGTGTAAGTAGCGAAATTATTCGTAAGAATAATTGGATTAAATCGATAAGAGACTATTAGATGCCCAACATACGAGTAGACTCCTATATTAGGATCCCTTAGATTGACAAAGTTTTCTAGTTATTAAATCTATTAATTGCCCAACAACGTAGGTTGTAATAAGATTAGGGAAGTAGTTATTTCGATGCCCAACGTGGCGGCTACCGACTAAGTAAGTTGGAGTGAGGGTTGTGTCAGTTTAATTTCGGCAATCTATAACTAGTAGATTTTTAAAATTAATTAATAATTAGTGCCGATGATTGGGATTATGTGTGTGTGAATATTCTGCTGGACCTGTCTCTTATTTGTCTAGTTAATACAGTTTCAATTTTCGTTCAGTCTTATAATTCTTAGCTTAGTAAAATCCCAAACTTCGTGGTTGCTAACCAAACCTTAGATAAGTAGGAAAATAATTTGTCTAGTCCTCCGTTCCCTATGTTCGATACCTTGTAAACTATACTGAATTAATTCACAGATTTTGCAGGATTATTTGGTGCAGTACAACGATCACAAAATTGGCCTCATTGATGGGGAACGGGGTTAAGTAGTTTTATTTATTTTTCTACTAATCGTTTTGTGATTTTAAGTGTTACATGAGCAGATCTTCCAACCCTAATCTGATATTTGATCCTTAGATCGAGAAAACAATAAAGAGGAATAGAAAGAAGGCGAATCTCCAAGAGCAACATATTCTGTCCGGGGTAGGAAACGTCTTAACTGCCCAGTCATGAGACAGAACAGACGCCGGTGATCAGACCAGCGACTCAGAACCAAAGACTATTTTTTTCGACAAAACAAGGGAGATAATCAACTCCTATAAACAGATCAAAATCAGAGGAGAAAGAGATAGAAGAGGGAGATAATCAACTCCTACCTTTGAGGATGAATGCCGGATCGCTTGACATGGGAGCGGACCTATCCGGTCCAATCCTAATCACAACAACTGAACAAATAGATGTCAAGCTGAACATGGTCGCAACCATGCCTAAATTCTACGGAAGGACGAACGAAAACCCAAATTCCTTTTTAGCGTCGTTCAACCAAGTCTGTAACTTGCACAGGCAAGGCAATTTGGATGCATTCAAGCTCGAAACTTTTCCAATTACAAACATGGTTCTTGAATCTTAAGCCAAATACGATCACGATGTGGGCCCAGATGCGTATGGTATTCTTGAAGAAGTACTTCTCGCAATCAAAGACGAATGCACTTAAGAAGCAGATTTCCGGGATCGCTCAAGAAATCGACGAAACCTTCGGCGCATATTGGGAGAGATTTGGACGACTTGTCGATAGTTGTCCTAACCATGATACTCGGATGTGGAGCTTTTACAAATCTTTTATCAAGGAATGACCGACGAAGCAAAAGCCATGGTCGATATCGGTTTAAGAGGAAATTTCCATACAAGTCTCTACGAAGAAGCAAGAAACATAATTGAAGGACTTATGGAATCCACCTCGCAATACAAGGGTCCAAGACCAACAAGGAAAGCTGTCAATTGGCCTCATTTCGATTGCATGGACGAGATCGATACTAAGGTGGAGGCAAGATTTAGCCTAATAGAACGCTTCTGCTTCAAATCGATCGATTTTTGATCATTCATGTGGAGCTGGTGATCGTTGTATTGCACCAAATAATCCTGCAAAACTTGAGAATTATATCAGTATAGTTCACAGGGTATCGAACACAGGGAACGGAGGACTAGACAAATTATTTTTCTACTATTCTTAGGTTTGGTTAGCAACCACGCAAGTTTTGGGTTTTTATCTAAACTAAGAAATTATTAAAACTGAAATAAATCGTAAATACGGCGAATTAGAAGCGTCTTAACTAGGCAGATAAGAGATGGGTCCAGCAGAATATTCACACACACGTAATTCCAATCATCGGCACATAGAATGAATTAATCTTAAGAATCAATGGTGATCGTTGTTTTACACCAAATAATCCTGCAAATTGCTAGAACTAGAATTAGTACAGCAACAGGTATCGAACACAGGGAACGGAGTAATTCAAACTTAAAAATCCTATCAATCGGGTTTTGGTTAGCAACCACGCAACTTTTGGGAATAATTAATCCTAAGACAACGAAAATTAAAGCAAGAAGTAACACGAAATTAACTATGAATAATAAAAGCGGGTCCAGCAAGATGATTCACATACACTCACAATCGATCACTGACACTAATAATTAATTAATTCACTTAAATCAATTGGTTGTAGGATACCGTAGTTAAACTGACATACCCCCTATTCCCTCTTAACTAATCGGTAGTCGCCATGGTGGGCATTGAAACGATTACTTCTCTAAATTAGATGCAATCTACGTTGGTGGGCAATCAATAAATTTAACACCTAATCAGCTTTAAGAATTAAGGGAACCCAATTTAGGAGCCTACTCGTATGGTGGGCATCTAATAGTCTCCTACCAAATTAATCCAATTGTCCTAAGAACAATTTGCTACTTATTTAGCCTAATCTCACGAGAAACGATGGAAGTACTAAATTAGTTATGAATTAAATTAATTAGGGTGATCAATCCTAAATTAATTAATCCTAGATTAATTCAAAACCTAAGTGATTAATTTTAAGCCCTAGTCTCACGAAATTATAGGGGTGTGTGTTTCACATCTCGCCGGCCCCTAAAAGAATTAGCTACGCATATCGGCCGGACTAGACAGAACAACCGGTTTGCTGGACAGAACACATAACATGATGAAATTCAATAAATAAAAATGCACGAAAATTCTAAATAAAAATCTAAATTCAGAATATCAAATAACATAAATTAACATCCTAGAAATTCCAATCCCATGAATTAAAACAAACTGAATATCCATTCACAGGCTAATTAAACGGAGACAAATTAAATCCGGGAATGCAAAACGAAAACAATAGCATGTTGTTCCTTCCAAATCTAAACACAATTCTCGAATCAAAGTGCAGAAATACAAACTTAATTTTGAAAGACCCCTCGGTCGGACTTCCTCGGCTTCCGGTGACTCGTGATCGGATGATCCCTCCTTCGGCGGCGTTGGATTCTCTCCCTCGGTGTGCGACGATGGACGTAATTGGTGTGAACTGGTTGATGATATTTTCAGAGTGGCGGAAGTCTCTAGGGTTTGGATCGTAAGGAAGAATTCGGAAAAATAATGGGAACGTCTCTCCTCCCTTCTCGGATTAGAAACACACGCATATATCCTTTCCCTTGCAACTCCGTGAGATTTTGTAAGGATAAGATATTATTCTTCTTCCTTAATTCATCCCCCCTCAGCCGCGTGTGTTATCATAAGGAATTTAAGTAAATTAATTCCCCTCCTAATCCTCCTCTATTAGGGTAATTAAATATAGAAGTAAATAAATTAATTTATTTTTCCTTCTATACTTAATCCCTAATTGATTCCTCCAAATTGAGTAGATATATCTTTGATTATGCAATGCCACCTCAACGCCTCGTCAAATGCCACATCATCAATAAACACTGCAAAACAAACACCAAAACAATTCCAAATGCCACAAAATATGCCAAATTACACGGAATATGGATAGTACGAATTAGACCTATCAAACCTCCTTACACTTAGAACATACTTGCCCTCAAGTATAAGGAAAACAAAAGCATAAGTACTATCCAAATCCCGTTCCTCCCCCAGGACTCAAGACTCTAAAAACGAAAACAAGGACGAAAACAGGACACGGACAAAGAACAAGACTCAAACACAATAAGAAGGAAAAAAAAATCACGGACAAGAGGAAAATAAAATGACACAACATACGAAAGAAGCAATACCAATCATATCCATAATCTCCGCACTCAATGAACTAGCAAAACATGTCCAACCACGCAAATATGCATCTCATCAAACAAGTAGAATTGCAAATTTAAGATTAGACACACAAATATCAATTTAGTCAAAAAAACTAAGCAAACATGGATCATCCTCACAGTTCACTCACCACTTTCTAATCTAGGTCCGGTCAAGCCACTCAAATGCAAAAATTATAGTTCATCCATCACGATAAAAGAGTGTCACAACTGTAATATCAAGGAGGTCTTTTTCTTCGGTTGTAATGGGGCTTAGGACATAGACAAATTTGCATTGGTAATGGTCCTAGGGGTTCTAAGCTCCACGAATTGTAATCACGATGTCATGTATGTTCTACTTGCTAAAATCGAGATAACTAAGAATTAATATCCAACACCTACTATAAGAATAAGCACATCAGCTGCTGCCTCTGCAATCCTTAAACTACATTCTGTTTCGGATTTTTTTATTTTTCATTTTTTATTTTTTATTTTTTTTTTTTTTTTTTTTTTTTTTTTGCAGCAGCAGCAGCAGCAACATTTGAAACAATATCATGTTCAGCAAACTTAGCCTATTTTTTTTTCCGAGTCTTTGAAGCGAGCGAATTGACCTTTCCAATAATAATTCTCAATTCCAAAATCGGTCAACAATTATTTTTGCACCACAAATATAATAGCAAGCATACTTAGTAGGTAATAAAATAAAGATAGATCAATCTCAATTAAACTTGTAAAACATACGATGACATGGGAAAAAGAGAAGCTAAAAAGGCCTTGGTTTGTATATTTCTGACTAAATCAAAGATTAGGACAAGGCACAAATTAGCTCACTAGGGGATAATGCAAGGTAGGAAATATTGTCGCGGTTTAATGGCTCAATTCCTAATGCCTCCTATCACTTATGACAAATGACTCACGTTTATTGCAACTTCATGAACAAGCTCTCTCAATGAAATTAGTAGGAAGTGTCCTACTTTAATGGCTCAAATCTAATATACGGAGTGTGTGTAAAATTCGATCCACAATTTACTTATTATTTATCATCCCAAATTACATACAAATGTGCACCATCTCCTACTCTTCACAACAACTACAAGTTCGCATATTGAAGCATAAAGCACAATCAAACATGCTTAAATCAAGAACACAAGTGCATCAACAACTTCAATTTTTGGCATGCTTCGACGACACAAAAGAAAATGACGAGACAAAGAGAAACGAAGTAGAGACACCCCCCTCCTTACACTTAACCCCTTGTGTGCCCTCACACAAGAAAAGACAAAGGTAAAAGACGGAGAACTTGACAACACAAAAAACGCATGAAAATAGTGACCCCTCCTTACACTTGATCATTACAAACGAGCAAGTGCAAGAGAACTAAACAAAGAACAAGACATAAACACAAAGACACACGGACTCGAATAAACGAGAGAGAAAGAACAAAGGGGAAAGATGGCATCACCGATCGCCCGGGAGGCGGAAAACGAGAGAGAACCGTGTGCTCCCGACTCGTCAAAGCGGCTGCCGTAGGTAACAAACCTCGGCCCTCAACACCCCGATCAAATCGTCGGGTACCTGCAAAAAGCTACATAGGGGGCGGCACTCGGGACGCGAGGTCCCGGTGGATAAAATCTAACGGTACCATCGGGATCCCTATAGCAAATGCGTGCATAACCCATCAACTCAAGATCAAACAAAGGCGGAGCGGAACAAGCGAGTAAGCGAGAGAATCATCAAATATCACAAAGTTCCTAGCAAGGAACGTAGCAAACAAATGGCATAAAGTCGAATGCCGAGCCGGATGGGTGGCAAGATCACTCATACATCGGGCTACCCGGTACCCGAGATCAACCCGTCTCCCCGTATGCATACACCACGAGAAAATATAAATCATTATGCGTATTTTGTAAATCTAGTCCAACGGCCGGTCAAGTTATGACATAAAAGCGGTGACACATACGCAAAGCGGGTCCGTAACATATGATATATCGAAACGGAGGGTCGAAAAATCTCGGGATCGGAAGGGGCGATCAAAGTCCAAGCATTCCTAGGACCAATGTAATCACCCAATCGAAGACGGAATACCATGAGGGTAAAATCATAAGTACCATCGGCTAAATCCTCTAACACCACGGTACCCAATCTAGTAGACCATTCGAGACAAAGACATCTCATAAAATACACAACCAATGCGAAAGGAAATACTCGGCACATACACATCGGTAGTGAAAGTAAATGAGAAGGAATTAAAGAACTTCGGCAATCAAGGCATGATAACGGGGATAGTGGTGTGATTCCGTTAACCATAACAAGCCGTACGCCTAAAGTAGTCGAAAAGCCGACCTTGTACGCCGGTGGAGCGAAGGAATGCGTGGGCGAGGGCTCGGCCGTTCCTAAAATTCTTGCCTCTCCGAGTAAATGCACGGTGCCTATAAGGATCCTCCTCGAATGTCATAGCGGCTTTCACGGCCTCACGGTGCGGAAAGTGAAGCCACAATCATGTTCCGTACACAGTAGAAGACGGTAATGAGTCGGAATGTGCGGAATCTGCCAACGACAATTGCTCTAAGGAGAGATCGTCCTCTTCGCTAGTGGGATGGTAATCAGACTCGTCCGACGGCAAAGGAGAAGCGCTCACTTCATTAGCCCAGTTTATGCCGTCGTATGATGGCGGCGGCATGAAGGGGGTGTGCTCGCGGAGAAACCCGAATCGCCTGTGCAAGTCTTCGGGTTGGAACTCGGCACCGATATTATCCCAATCGACATCCTCATCTTCAGCTGAGACAACGGCGGCAGTCTCTGCGCCGTCGTCGTCAGAGATGGTCTCGGGAGCAGGGGAAGTAACGCCGACATCCGCCGTCTTTGTAACTGGAACTTCTATCTCCGGCTCATCCTCGTCAATGAGGAAAGGGCCGGCAATCGTGGGGTTGATTGAATGCCGAATGCGTCCCGTGCGGCGCGGAGGGCGACGGCTAGACGGTTCAGGGGGAGGTGGTGCCGATGAAGAAGCGCCCGCAGACAATTTAGTTCGTTTCTTCGGAGCCATTGCGGCGGCTTGGCTAAGGAGAATTGGCGGGTGGGAGATGCGGTAAGATTTCGAAAGGAAGAGTGAAACTTGGAGGAGGTAAGTTAGGGTAAATTTTGGGGGAGAAATGCGGAAGTAGTGGGGGAAGGAAAGAAAAAAGGGGAAAAACGTGGTCACGTTTCCGGAACTTTTTTTTTTTTTTTTTTTTACCCTCTCCTAATTTCGAAAATTTGCACCAAGGCCCCAAAAGAAATCAGAATGCAATCCCATTCCAATTCTTCTCAATTTTTGCCCTATCTTCGAATCCCTCTTTACACTTAAGCATTTAGACGACTTCATATCTTAGATGCGGAAAAACAACAAGAAAAAAAAACAAGGCAGAAACGAGAAATAAATAAAATTAAAGAAATAAAAACAAGAAAACAAACCGCCAGTGCTGCCTCCCGATAGCGCCTTTCTTTATTGTCTTTGGCTAGACTTCTTACGGATCAAGAATAAGAGGGAATGGATAAGCTAAGCTCATCCGCTACCTCCATTCGTTCAGCGGCATGGAAGAGTTTCAATCGGTGGCCATTGACGGTAAGTGCATTAGAATCTAACTTAGAGATCGTCGCGGCTCCATTTTCCAAGGCAGATTTAATTCGGAATGGACCAATCCACCATGACGGAGCTTGCCGGCATGAGACGGAGGCGAGATTGATATAACAATACCAATTGACCCTCCTCGAAAGGTCTTGAGTACGGATGTGCTTATCATGCCATGCCTTCGTCCGATCCTTGTAACTTCATTCTTCGTGTCCTAGGCCTCACGACGGATCTCTTCAAGTTCTTGCAGCGATACTTCCTCTCTTTTGCACAACCTTGCGAGATCCATATTAATCTTCTTTCTGACCCACCATGCCTTGTGCTCCAATTCCACGGGTAGATGACAAAGCTTCCAGAAGATAAGCCGATACGGAGACATACCTATAGGAGTTTTATAAGCGATGCGATAAGCCCGTAAAGCATCGTCTAACCTTAAACTCCAATCCTTCCTAGAAGGATTCACGGTCTTCTCAAGTATAGCTTTTACTTCCCTATTGGAGACCTCGGCTTGCCCGTTCGTTTGTGGATGGTAGGGTGTAGAGATACGATGCTTGACACCGTATTTCTTCATGAGTGCTTCTATAGTGCGGTTGCGAGAAATGGCTTCCTTGATCACTAATGATGGCATCGGCACTCCAAATCTGCTTGAAAATATTAGTTCTAAGAAAACACGCAACCACTATAGAATCATTAGTCCTTACGGCCTTAGCCCCGACCCGTTTAGACACGTAGTCCACGGCAAGCAAAATGTACAAATTCCCGCATGAGCTCGGGAAAGGACCCGTGAAGTCCATGCCCCACACATCAAAAAATCTCACAAAAGCGCAACGGCTTTTGGGGCATTTCATCCTTACAGGATATGTTTCCGGTCATTTGGCATCGTGTACATGTCTTGCAAAAATTGTATGAGTCGAGGTTTAAAGTCGGCCGAAAAAACACTGCATCCAAAACCTTTACGGCGATGCGTTTTGGACCAAAGTGTCCACCATAAGGGGAAGAATGACAATGAAAAAGAATCTCACCTTGTTCGGCTTCGGGGAATGCAACGGCGAATTACTTGATCCACTCCCATCTTCCATAGTATTGGAGAATCCCAAAAATATTGTTTACACTCACTCTCCAATCTTTTCTTTTGAGCGTGTGTGAAATTGGGTGGAAGGCTGCTTGGAAGTCAAGTAATTTACAATGTTAGCAAACCGAGGAAATTTAGAGAATTTACCCGAGGCATTCGGCCGTTACGGAGCGAGAATCGGTGCGTATAGTCGAGATAGAGCCGAGGCCATCTTGTAGATTTGTAAAACAACGAGCGAGGCAGTGCATGCGTCCGAACGGCAGCCCGGTGTGACAGTCGGGAAGCCGCATACAAATGCTCCTCGGGAAAAGTCTCCTTAATAGATTCTCCATCTTCTTCTTGGATCAATCGACTTAGATGGTCCGCCGCTTGATTTTACGCTCCTCTTTTGTCCTTAACCTCCCAATCAAATTCTTGAAGTAGAAGTATCCATCTAATCAAGCGAGGTTTGGACTCCTTCTTAGACGAGAAGATGCTTGGCTGCGGCATGGTCGGTGTAGACCACGATTTTGGAGCCAAGTAGATAAGATGCGTACTTGTCAAAAGCGAACCCAATAGCCAATAACTCCTTCTCCGTGGTAGAATAATTGCATTGAGCTGAGTTAAGTGTCTTCGAAGCATAATAGATCACATGGCTCTCTCTTCCATTTTTCTATCCCAAAACTGCTCCTATGGCCCGGGCAGATGCATCACACATGATCTCAAATGGCTTGTTCCAATCAGGTGGTTGCATTATTGGGGCAGTAGTGAGCTTTGTCCTAAGGAGGTTGAAGGCCTCACACTGATCATCGAACACGAAATCAACATCTTGTTGTAGGAGTCTTGTGAGTGGTTGAGCTACCTTTGCAAAGTCCTTGATGAAACGCCGATAAAAACCCGCATGGCCTAAGAAACCGCGAATCTCCTTCGCAGATGTAGGGGGAGGCAGCTTAGCAATTAGGTCAACCTTGGCCTTGTCCACTTCAATGCCTCTGCTAGAAACCACATGACCGAGTACAATTCCTTCGGTCACCATAAAATGGCACTTCTCATAGTTGAGTACCAAGTTTTTCTCCATACACCGAGCAAGGACTTTGTCTAAATTCTTCAAGAATCCCATGTATGAATTCCCGTAAACAGTGAAGTCATCCATGAATACTTCAATACAGTCTTCGATCAAGTCCGAAAAGATGCTCATCATGCACCTTTGAAAGGTGCCCGGTGCGTTACACAATCCGAATGGCATACGTGCGTATGCAAAAGTGCCAAAGGGACAAGTAAATGTGGTCTTGTCTGATCCTCCTCCTTCACGTGGATCCGAAAATAGCCGCTATACCCATCAAAAAAGCTGAAGTAGGCTTGCCGCTGCAAGCCTCTCTAACATCTGATCAATAAAGGGTAACGAAAAATGGTCTTTCCGTGTAGCTTCATTCAACTTCGTGTAGGCTATGCACATACGCCACCCGGTCACTAATCTCGCCGGCACTAGCTCATTCTTCTCGTTTTCCACAACTTGAAAGCCGGACTTCTTCGGCACCACGTGAACGGGGCTCACCCGTTTGCTATCGAAATAGGGTAAATGATACCCGTAGAAAGAAGCTTGAGTACCTCTTTAAGCACCACCTCTCGCATGTTAGGGTTGAGCTTCAGTTGGTGATCTCGAAAAGGCTTGCTTTCGGGCTCCATATGAATTGAATGAGTGCGGGATGTCGGAACTAATGCCGGTGATGTCGGCTAAAGTCCGCCGATAGCCCTTCTTGTGCTTCTTCAAAGCTGTCGATAAGGCGTCCTCTTGACTACGATTTAGCTCTTTGCTAATGATTGCGGCAGCGTATCATCATCTCCAAGATAAGCATACTTCAAATGCTTGGGAAGTTGCTTTAGCTCGAGAAGTGGCGGCTTCACCAACGAAGGCGAGTGCATCGGATTCGGCTGTGCGGGCGGATCGGCGATGCTGGCGGACGGCGGCAAGTGCAGCCTTGCATAGAGTGCTTTGATGCTTTGTCTCGGATCTCTTCATCCCTAATATCCTTAAGATCAAGGTCGGTCGGCCCCTTGATTACGGTGAGTTCCATTTTATCCTCGCAACAAATGCGTCTCAAGATAATCTTGGACAAAACTTTCAATCTCGTCGGCAGAAAAAGCCATTTCATTCTCATGATCATAAGGTTTCTTAAGTGCACTAGCAATATGATGAACATAAGTCTCATTATGATATCGCACACTAATAGAACCTTCATCCACATCAATAACGGCTTTCACGGGTTTTCAAAAATGGTCTACCCTGACAAAACACCCATGATACCTTCCACTTGTCTATCATTTGTATCTATAACATAGAAATCGGCGGGATAGACAAAATCATTGATTCTAACAAGGATGTTTTCAAGTAAACCAACGGGTGCAATGCATGATCTATCGGCAAGGCTGTATAATCACATCGGTAGATACCGGTTCAACTCCGAGATAATTGATTATACCAGAGAGTGGCATAACATTAATTGATGCACCTAGATCACACATAGCCCGCTCAACCATCACATTCCCCATAAGACAAGGAAGAGTAAACATACACGGATCCACACATTTTGTGGGTAGCATCTTTTGGATAATTGCTTGACACGAGATGGATCCATCAATACTTTCCGGTTCTTTGGATCTTACCTGCTATGAAATCTTTGACAAATTTCCCAAATTGGGGAATTTTCCACGGCCTCAAAAAAGGGTATGTTGATTTCCGGCTTCAGAACAATTTCACATAGTCCATATAGTACTTGTTCGGCATTCTCTTCCTCTCCAATGCCTCAGGAAATGGTGGAGGTACAACAGTTTCAGGGCCCGTCTGGACAGATCGGCCTTCTCTAGTTGGCAGAACTTCCTTAGTAACATTACGCGCAAGTACGTCGAGGTCGTTACGGGTGGTCGGACCTTGGTTGTCATCCGGCTCTTTTTTACGTCGAGACCCTCTGTCAGCTCGTTCTGGGCAGAAGGACCCTCTCCGTTTGTCAGTTCAAACTTGTTGAAATTCGCCCTTAGACTGGGCTCAGACAACTCTCTTCCAGTTCTCAATAAAATCTTGCTGCAATTATGAGAATTTGGATTCGGTTCAGTCTGGGATGGGAGTTTACCTTGATTTCCTTTGATTTCGAGCCGAAGAATTAAGCGCTTGAAATGCGCTTGGCCGAATCCTCAAAGGTGCTTTGAGTATCCCTTTTAGATTGGGTAAACTCCTCTTGCATCTACCTTTGGTATGCTATGGCATTCTTACGTGAATTTATCATCTCGGCCATCATCTTCTCAAGAGGATTTGCTGATGCAGTGCTCGACCCGAAGGGCCCGGTCTGCTTCTTGAAATCTTTGCTGGGAGGCGCCTTTGATGTGGAGGTCCATAGGGTTCTTTGAAACCCTTGTGGGCTGCGGTGGTGGTATTGTTGATGTTGATAAGTAGGTTGTTGGAATGCTTGTTGTGGAGGGTTCCGGGTGCTTGTGGTACTTGTTCATCTTGCCTCCACCTCAAATTCGGATGCACCTTGTTTTGATTATTCCAATTACCTCTTTGCATTAACATCTTCGCCTTGACCTTTGTAGAGAAGTATGTCCTTTTTGTCCGCATGCTCCACATATGTGATCCGCCGTTGATCGGGCGGATGAGGAGGAGGAAGAGGGAGGATTCCTCTCCTTGAATAGCTCTATCCGATTTATCTTCAAGTTGGTGAACTTCTCCTCCATCTTCATGCCAACCTTCATATCTAGATCATCTAGGAAGTCTCCGCTTGAAAGATTAACGAGACTTCCTTTGCATTCTTGGTCCTTTGTATTGAGATGTGGATTCGGCAAGTCCCTCGATGATTGCCTTTGCATCGGTAAAGTAGGCTGTTAGCAAAGCTACCTTTCAATCAACATTAACCATGGTTTTGGATTCATCTGTCATTCCTTGGTAGAAAATTTGAAGCGAGATCAACTTCGGAAAAACCATGGTTTGGGCGGCTATCACATAGTCGCCCAAATCGCTCCCGATAAGCTCCAAAGGACTCGTCAAAGCTCTTGAGTAATCCAGGAAATCTCCTTCTTGAGTACATTCGTCTTGGATTAAGGGAAGTATTTGTCGGGAATGTTTGGCGCATCCGAGCCCAAGTAGTGATTGACCTAGGCCTCAATCCAGGAAAACCAAGCACGAGCACCATCTTGTAGAGTAAAAGGGAATGCTTTTAGCTTGAAAGCATCCAAATGTCCTTGTGCGTGCAGATCACGGACACGATTAAATCCCTCCCGAGAAAAGAAAAGGGATTCTCATTCGGCTTCTCAGTAAAAATTTGGACATGCCGCGACCAAATTCGGCTTCACATCTATGCGCTCGGTGGTAGTTATACGGATTGGTGCGGGCAAGTCCTCTCCCAAGTTCCTCGAACTCGAGTTCATCTTGATTGGCTCTTTCTTCTTGACCATCCTTTCTTCTTCGAGATCGAAATTGTTGTCTTCGGGGAAGCGGGTGCATCGACTGTCGGACCGATTTGATTCGACTCACGCTGGTCCTTTCCTCTGTCTGGTCAGTCGGACCTGTTTCTGCTTGTGACAGCACTGGTTGCTTCTGCGGCTTCGTTGCCTTCCTATTCCTTTTCGCAGGTCTTTTCAATTTACGGATCAAAGTGTAGAAAAGGGGCGGGAAGACCCTGCTCATGCAACACTTAAAAAGCACAAAAGATCAGTAGGAAAAATAAGCTTAAATATAACACCGTTCCCCGGCACGGCGCCAATTTGGTTATCGCTGTTTTACACCAAATAATCCTGCAAAATTGCTAGAACTAGAATTAGTACAGCAACAGGTATCGAACACAGGGAACGAAGTAATTCAAACTTAAAAATCCTATCAATCGGGTTTTGGTTAGCAACCACGCAACTTTTGGGAATAATTAATCCTAAGACAACGAAAATTAAAGCAAGAAGTAACACGAAATTAACTATGAATAATAAAAGCGGGTCCAGCAAGATGATTCACACACACTCACAATCGATCACTGACACTAATAATTAATTAATTCACTTAAATCAATTGGTTGTAGGATACCGTAGTTAAACTGACATACCCCCTATTCCCTCTTAACTAATCGGTAGTCGCCATGGTGGGCATTGAAACGACTACTTCTCTAAATTAGATGCAATCTACGTTGGTGGGCAATCAATAAATTTAACACCTAATCAGCTTTAAGAATTAAGGGAACCCAATTTAGGAGCCTACTCGTATGGTGGGCATCTAATAGTCTCCTACCAAATTAATCCAATTGTCCTAAGAACAATTTGCTACTTATTTAGCCTAATCCCACGAGAAACGATGGAAGTACTAAATTAGCTATGAATTAAATTAACTAGGGTGATCAATCCTAAATTAATTAATCCAATTAATTAAACCTAGATTAATTCAAAACCTAAGTGATTAATTTTAAGCCCTAGTCTCACGAAATTATAGGGGTGTGTGTTTCACATCTCGCCGGCCCCTAAAAGAACTTAGCTACGCATATCGGCCGGACTGGACAGAACAACCGGTTTGCTGGACAGAACACATAACATGATGAAATTCAATAAATAAAAATGCACGAAAATTCTAAATAAAAATCTAAATTCAGAATATCAAATAACATAAATTAACATCCTAGAAATTCCAATCCCATGAATTAAAACAAACTGAATATCCATTCACAGGCTAATTAAACGGAGACAAATTAAATCCGGGAATGCAAAATGAAAACAATAGCATGTTGTTCCTTCCAAATCTAAACACAATTCTCGAATCAAAGTGCAGAAATACAAACTTAATTTTGAAAGATCCCTCGGTCGGACTTCCTCGGCTTCTGGTGACTCGTGATCGGATGATCCCTCCTTCGGCGGCGTTGGATTCTCTCCCTCGGTGTGCGACGATGGATGTAATTGGTGTGAACTGGTTGATGATATTTTCAGAGTGGCGGAAGTCTCTAGGGTTTGGATCGTGAGGAAGAATTCGGAAAAATAATGGGAACGTCTCTCCTCCCTTCTCGGATTAGAAACACACGCATATATCCTTTCCCTTGCAACTCCGTGAGATTTTGTAAGGATAAGATATTATTCTTCTTCCTTAATTCATCCCCCCTCAGCCGCGTGTGTTATCATAAGGAATTTAAGTAAATTAATTCCCCTCCTAATCCTCCTCTATTAGGGTAATTAAATATAGAAGTAAATAAATTAATTTATTTTTCCTTCTATACTTAATCCCTAATTGATTCCTCCAAATTGAGTAGATATATCTTTGATTATGCAATGCCACCTCAACGCCTCGTCAAATGCCACATCATCAATAAACACTGCAAAACAAACACCAAAACAATTCCAAATGCCACAAAATATGCCAAATTACACGGAATATGGATAGTACGAATTAGACCTATCAATCAACTAGTTATAGATTACCATAACTTAAACTGCGTAATCCTCACTCCCACTTACTTAGTCAGTAACCGCCATGTTGGGCATCGAAACGGCTACTTCCCTAATTTAGCTACAACCTACGTTGTTGGACAATCAATAGATTTAATAGCTAAACAGCTTTATCGAACTAAGGGAGCTTAGTATAGGAGTCTACTCGTATGTTGGGCATCTAATAGTCTCCTACCGGTTTAATCCAATTATTCTAATGAATAACTTTGCTACTTACCTAGCCTTGTTCCACGAGAAACGATGAAAGTACTAAGTTAGCTACAAACTACGCAACTTAGGGTGATCAAGCCTAAATTACCAGAATTAACCCAAAACCCTTCAATTAATTATTAGAACCTAAGAGTACCGATACATCATTCGTAACCCTAACCCACAGCATGCACGAAAGCGAAAATAAAATAAAGATACGAACTAAAACTAAGAACGAAACACGTACTGAATTTGAAAACTAAACAAGAACTGAATTAAAACACGAATCGAAATAGGATCAAGAGTACCGATAGTCTTCGATCTCTCAAACCGAACGGAAATTGAAGAAACGAACTAAGCTAACGTGCGAATATTTAAAATTGAAATTCAAAGTGTTTGTTTCATCAACTTAAACTAAGGAACTGCTTGAAACGGGACTGGTAAATGAGTTCTTCTCCTCGACTTTGGTGGAAATCGGCGATGGCGGCGGTGTGGTGTGGCTTCGACGGCGGCGTGGTGGATTCGGAATTGATTGATCGGAAAAGGGATGATGTTTCGTAGTTATGAGGAGGTCGGGGCGTGAGAGAGTCCTCCTTTTATAATATCCTAGATCATATCTAGGGTTTCTTCTTGGATAAGGAAAGGATTTTGATAGATATGGAAATATCTAATCATTCCTTATCTTCTTCTTTCCTTCCCCTCTCTTTCCTTTCTTGATCATTTTCTTTCCTTCTTTCTTCCTTCGACCAAAACCGCTCAAAATATCCTCATTCAGTGTAATTCGTGTCGCCACCTCATCTCCACTTGTCGTGACAAATCAGCTCCTTTTGCATACTTCGCCCCGACAAATACGTCTCACCTTGCACGGTTAAGAGACCTTTACGGGACGAGAAATAATTAGGTACGAAATTGACTCATCAAATCTCCTTACACTTGAGCTATACTCGCCCTCGAGTATAAGAAGAGAAAAAGATAAGTATCTAATTATTTTTGGTCTTCCCCAAGACCCAAGACTCGAAAAGAAAAGACTCGAAGACTCGAACAAGAACAAAAACAAGACTCGACACGAATGGAAGAAAGAAAATAACAACGGACTCACAAAACGAACACAAGAAGCCATACCAATCAATTCGAAATTCTCCACACCAATTAACTAGCCAAGCAATGTCGAATCATGCAATCATGATCTCATCCTACAAGTAGACAATGCAAATTTTGAAACTAAGCACATATATATCAACTTGGTCAAAATCTAAACAATGTGGATCTCCTCAAGTTTCACTCAACACTCAACTAATCTAGGTCCGGTTCAAGCCACTCAAAGGAAAACAATCCACGCAATCACGATAAGAGATCATCACAATAACAATATCAAGGAGGTCTTTCTCATTCGGTTGTAATGGGGCTTAAGACTTAGACAAATTGATGTTGGTAAGGGTCCTAGGGGTACTAAACTCCATTAAAATTCAGAATCAATGTTATGCATGTAAAACTCTCTCACTGTGCGGTCGAAAGCGGTCAAATTCCCACCACTTAACAAAATTCACTTCAATGCTACAATATCAAAACTATGCACCCATACTCTTCCTTTTCTGCCACGTTTCATATTCATATTTTTTTTCTTTTCCCCTTTTTTTTTCGTGGCATATACTTTTTTTTTTTTTTTTTTTTTTTTTTTTTTTTTTTTGCAAACTGGGCACAAACTGTCTCAACTGTACAGACAGAACACATTGAATTCGGCTTATATAGAGCAGTTTTTACACTTAGACTTTTTTATCCAATCGTTCTCTGCGGCATGTCTAGGCCCGGGTAGGTAGGAGACATATGTAAAACTTCGGATTTTAACTTTCATGCACAAAAGAGTTCGTAAAACATGCAATAACATGGGTCAAGAGAAAGTTTGAAAAGGCCTTGGCTTAAATTTTACTAACTCAAATCAAAGAAACGGTCAAGGCTCAAATTGGTTCACTAAGGGATAATGTAGGGTCGGAAATATTTTGTCGCGGCCGTGTGGCTAAAAATCCCTAGTGCCTCCTATCATTTATCACAAGTAACTCAAACATATTGCGATTTTGCGGATAAGCACTCTCAAAAGAATAGTAGGAAGTGTCCTACTTTAAGGCTCAAATCTAATTTAAGTGAGTGGTTATTAAATTTCGATCCAACAAAGTTTATTTTTCGTCATCCCAAATTACATGCATATACGTGCCTAGATCTACTCTTCACAAAGTCCACAAGCAAGCATATTGAAAATAAAAGCACAAATAAGACATGCTTGATCATAGAAAACGACACTTCAAAAATCAAAAATTTTGGCATGCTTCGACACAAAATACCCCCCTCCTTACACTTAAACCTCGCTCGCCCTCGAGCAAGAGAGAAAAGACAAAACAAAGAGAGAAGACATGACAAAATAGACACAAAAACACCCTCCTTACACTTGGTCCCTACCAAGTGTGAGAACAAACTAAAACTAAAGACAAAAGACAAAAATAAAAAGAAACACCCCCCTCCTTACACTTGATCCCTATCAAGTGTAAGAACAAGAAAAACACACAAGAACAGACTCAAACATAAAACAAAAACGAAAAATAAAATTGGGGAAGAAAAGTCACCGGTCGCCTCGCTTGGGCAGGCGAGGCAGTCTGCTCATAACTGTGCGGCGGAGGCGATCTACTCTGCGGCCAAGGGAATCCAGATCAGTCCTTAGAGTCTGCACCGTATCCTGATCTGCAGAAGGAAAGACACTCGAGATACGAGGTCCTGGTGGATAAAACTGGATCTCCCGATTAGGTAGTTGGTACAGTAGGTAAAAATCCCAATTCCATACTTAGCCAAAATCTGAAAAAGAAAAGAAACAACACCAAGCATAAAATCAAACTAAAATACGAAATCAAAGAAAAACGGAAAAAATATGGGTTGCCTCCCGGAAGCGCCTCTCTTTAGAGTCTTCGGCTAGACCTCCTCTTCAAAAGTCAATAGGGTGACGACATGAACAGTGGAGTCTCATCCACTGCCTTGATCACCCGCTTCAATCTCTTCCCACGGTCTTTATACCACTTGAAATCTTCATGGGCCTTCTTCCAAAAAATTTCCTCACATTTGATTGATGGCCTATCTCCTTGCAAGACGATGGTAGTCTGCTCCCTTGCTGCCCTTGTCTTGTCTCTTTCAGGTTGGGGCTTTACTTCCACGGTTTTCAGCCATTCTGGTATAGAATCGTCTGATTGGGCGGCTAGACGCAGCTGCGCGACTCGCCAATTTTGGAGTTGTGTGTAAGGCCAAGATGCTTCCTCTGATCTCCTCGTCCCTCATATCCTCGAGATCTGATTCGGTCAGCCCTTGAGTCAAGGTGACCTCTATCTTATCCTGCATCACATACGTCTCAAGATATTCTTGGACAAAGCTTTCAATGGAGTCAGTAGATAAAGCATTTTCATTTTCATGATCAAATGACCTCTTAAGTGCTTCAGCAATGTGATAATCATAAATTTCATTATGGTATGCAACACTTATAGATCCCTCATCTACATTGATTATGGCCTTCACAGTTTTTAAGAACGGTCTACCCAATAAAACACCCGCAGTACCCTCAACTTTCCTATCATTTGTGTCTATGACATAGAAATCTGCTGGATAGACAAAGTTGTTAATTCTGACCAAGATATTTTCTAGTAAACCTATAGGGGCAATGCATGACCTATCCGCTAATTGAATTATCAGCTTAGTGGGAACTAATTCAACTCCAGTTAATTTATTATAGACGGACAATGGCATAACATTAATGGACGCACCTAAATCATACATAGCCTGCTTAATCATAACATTTCCTATCAAGCTCGGTAGTGTAAACATACCTGGGTCCGCACACTTAGCGGGTAGCATCCTTTGAATAATTGCTGATATGGAGTGGTCCATCACAACTTTCCTGGACTTCGGGACTTTTCTAGTGATAACGTCCTTCACGAACTTTCCGAACTTTGGAATTTTGACGGCTTCAAGGAAAGGAATATTAATCTCCAATTTCTCGAACAGCTTAAGGTAGTCCATGAACTCCTTGTTTGGCATCTTTTTCCTTTTCAAAGCTTCAGGGAATGGTGGACGAATCAGATTTTCAGGCTCTGATTGGCCAGTTAGGACGTCCTCTTCGTCCCGTTTTTGTTCTGGATCATCATCATACTGCTTCTTTAAGCTTTCTGGTGGTATTGGCTGATCTGCAGCCTTCCTCGTCGCTCCTGACTTCTCTAGGTGTCTTGCCTGTACAGTTGGGCCAAACAATTCTTTTCCTCCAAGCAGTGTAATTTGGTTGCAGTTTTGGGCACTTGGATTGGGCTGTGTTTGAGCTTGTGAAGGTAAACACCTTTGACCTCCCTTCAGATCTTGGAGTGAACTAGCCAGTTTGGACACTTGTTCGGATAGATTTTCCAAAGTAACTTGTTGATCCATCTTCAATTGTTGCATCTGTTCCTTCATGGCTTGGATCTCATTTTGATTTGAAATTATCTTTTTCTCCATCTGTCTCTGGTATGTAATTGCTTCCTTTTGAGAAGAAATCATCTCGCCCACCAATTCTTCAAACGAAGAGGATTCCTGGTCTGCTTGGCCAGGTGATGGACCTTGCTGCTGATATATTCGATGGTGCAGAGGCTTGTATGTTTGAGATAGTTGTTTAGCACAGTTTGTACCATTAGTATGTGTTTGGTACAAATTATCATAGCGGTGGATGAGTTGTTGTACTTGACTTTCTGGAAATTCCACTCGCTTGGGCAGTCGGGCACTGTTCTCTCTATCTGTTTCCTTTTTACCACGCATACTTAATTGACTTACATTAGCTATAGCATTCGGATTAGGCTGAGTATGAGCTGGAAGCTGTCCTTGAGTGCTCTTCATCTCTTGCATCGTAGAATTCAGCTTATTCATCTGCTTGGCCAAGTTTTCCATCGTAGCTTGCTGATCCTTCTTTGTCTGATTTATCTCCCACTGCATTTGTTGTTGAAATGCGGTGGTATCTTTCTGCGAAGAAACCATCTCGGCCAAGAGCTTTTCTAAGGGGCTCTGCTGTTCCGACTGGGCAGGTTGGATGTTCTGCTGCTGAAACTGCCTTTGATGCGGGGGTCTATACGTCTACTGATAGTTGTTCAGATTAGGAGGTTGGTATGGCTGCTGATAGCCATATTGCTGCTGATATGGTTGCTGAAATTGGGTTTGAGGCGGATTCCTCGGCTGAAAATGCTCCTCCAGTTGCTTCCAACGGAGGTTCGGATGAACCCCTTATTTCCTGTTCCAATTTCCTGCTGCATTTACTTCTTCTCCCGGACATTGCAGCGACGTATGTCCTTTCTCTCCGCATGCTCCACATGCATGATCGGCATTTGACCGGCTTGGGGCAGGTGCGTTTTGCTTGAGTATCAAGTCGAGCTTATCTTGCAACAAATTGAATTTTGCCTCCACTTTATTATCGATCTCATCCATGTAGTCAGAATGAGACCAATTAACATCTCTCCTTGTCGGTCTCGGCCCTTTGTATTGCGAGGTAGACTCCGCAAGCCCTTCAATTATGTTCCTTGCATCTTCGTAGAGGCTTGTGTGGAAATTTCCTCTCAGACCGATATCGACCATGGCCTTTGCTTTGTCTGTCATACCTTGATAGAAAATCTGTAGTAGCTCCACATCTGAGTAGCCATGGTTCGGGCAACTATCGACAAGTCGTCCGAATCTCTCCCAATATGTGCCGAAGGTCTCGTCTAATTCTTGAGCGATCCCAGAAATCTGCTTCTTAAGTGCATTTGTCTTCGATTGTGGGAAATACTTCTTCAAGAAGACAGTGCGCATCTGGGCCCATGTAGTGATGGTGTTTGGCTTTAAACTTGAGAACCATGCTTGTGCTCCATCTTGCAGTGTGAATGAGAAAGCCTTGAGCTTGAATGCATCCAGATTGCCTTATGCATGCAGATTGCATACTTGGTTGAACGAGGCCAAAAAGGAATTTGGGTTCTCGTTTGTCCTCCCATAGAACTTTGGCATGGCAGCTACCATGTTCAGCTTGACATCAATTTGTTCAGTAGTTGTGATTTGGATTGGACAGGGAAGGTCCGCTCCCATGTCAAGCGATCCGGTATTCATCCTCAAGGGTTGTGGATTGTGCACTTCGTCCTCCATCTCTTCCTCTTCTGACTCTGAGCTTGTAACTAGAGTATTATGAAGTGTTTTGTCGAACCTAACAGTTTCTGGTTCGGAGTCGCTGGTCTGATCACCGGCGTCTGTTCTGTCTTCTGACTTGGCAGTTAAGACGTTTTTGCCTCGGACAGAATCGTTGCTTTTACAGCTTTGTCCTCTTCCTAATCCTCTTTGCTGTTTTCTCGACCTATGGATCAAATATGAGGTTAGGTTTGGAAGACCTACTCATGCAACGATAAAAAGAACGAAAGATTAGTAGAAAATAATAAAACTAGATAACACCGTTCCCCGGCAACGACGCCAATTTGGTGATCGTTGTATTGCACCAAATAATCCTGCAAAACTTGAGAATTATATCAGTATAGTTGTTGGATATGAGTCAGTAGATGATACTCAGCTGTTGTTCGGTTAAAAGAAAATTGGGGGAAATCATAGTAGTACTATGGAATTGAAGATCCCAAAACCTAGCTGATATCAGTAGATTAGTGTGTCGTTAGGATTAGCTGATGTATAGGTTAGACTTGTTGTAATCATTTTTATATTCTTGTCTAAGTCTGTGCGGGGTAGTTGTTGAAGCCGATCTTCTATCGAAGATACTTTTGAACCCAGCGTCATCGGTGTAATCGCTTGCGTTCTTGATCATCAGTGAGTAAACCGCAGTAGAAGCCAACCCAGCAGCTGATAAGCCATCAGCAGAAGAACTCATGCAAGCCCAGTACCTTCGCAGTCTCCAGCTAACCTACTCAGTAGATGTCCATGTCGCCGACTCGGTGAAGAAGACGAGAGACTTTTCGGTCTCTTGTATCCTACGGAAAGCGACCCGGCTATTCAAGTCTTTTCGAGAAGTTCGGCGAGAAGACATACGAGGTTGTTGAACGGTCAACTCTGACATTCTCACCAACTACAAACCTCGACCAATGAGAAGCCGACAACGCTTACCTACTCTACACAGTAAAGCTGCTCTCATGAACAGTGCATTAACTGCCCTACTGCAACAAGTTCGAATTATGGCCGTTTTCCTTGGAAGCTTGTGACACGTGGCATCGTCGTCTCCAACGGACATATGCCATAACTCACAACTATAAATAGAGAAGTTTTTGATGCTCCGAGTGACGGAATTTTGAAGGGACAAACTCAAGTTCACAAATGCTCTAGAATACTCAAAGATCATCCAAAGGAAAACTTGCGTACTTAGAAGATTTCTCAGTTTTTCTCTCTAGAGTTCTTAGATCCCTTTCTTCTCTAGACTAAGCTCATTGTCATATTTATAGCTTAGATTCGAAGGAGTTCCCATTTAGTGAATTGTTCTTATTGTAAGAACTCCTTCTCAGTTGGAGAACATTCCCTTCCCTTTCAGACTTAGGTTTGGATTGTAAAGTCACTAAGGACTATAACTTAGAGGGAACTGTCCAGTGTACAGTATCCCTGCTGAGGCTTGCTCAGAATAATCAACAAGTTCTCCTGCTTTGTTCAGGACCGTGGACGTAGGATCTTGCGTATCCGAACCACGTTAAATCGCTTGTGTTCTTTTACTGTTTTATTGCATAGCTTGCATAAAACGTATTTTATAAAGCGCACAGCCAAAAGATTTAATTTGCTAAAACGTGTTTTCAAAAGAGACGAATTCCGGGCCCCACACTTTCCGCTACATGAGTCTCCGGCCCGATTCTCAAATTGCCGACAACGGTCGGTAGGAGAGACCTCGATGGCGACTCGCTCTGTCCCGCGATCGAAGGCTTATTTGGCGCTTGTTCATCGGTTGCAATCAACGGCTCGGTGACCTTCATTGAGAAAAAGCGAGCTCGGGTGTATTCAACCCCCTACACACGACTTATCGTCTCGGACCAACAATTGGTATCGGAGCGCACGGTGTTCAATTGATCGCCGGTTCTAAAATCTTGGTCCTCTCGAACCGATCACGAAAACCGTTTTCCTTTGCATAAGCATCTTTTCGAGCATCCTTATACTCTTACTCTTACGATGTACGATATGTCGGTATTAGATGGTACCATGTTCTCAATGAGAACTACACGGTATAGGCGCGTACGTATGGAGGCACACCTAACGTCACTCCACGACAGCATGTCGAGATGTCCTAGTGTCGGGACCGATCATTCCCATGATCGACGGCGTAGTACTTGCTCTTTGGAGGAGGCGCGGGAGCACAAACTGGTGCTAAGGTTCCCAAAGATAAATCTGCCTTCACACTTGAAGAAAAGAAGTTGCACAACCTTGACCGAGTGGCACGTAATGCCATACTGACTACGCTCAGTGACTCACACCTCGGAAGGGTACAGGATTGCAAGACGGCGAAAGAGCTATGGGACGCCTTGGGCATGCTTGAGCCATGGAACCCCTCGAGATCAAAGAAAACAAGCTCGAGCTAGAGCTTTGAAGTTCGACGCCTTTGCAATGGAGCCTCTTGAAACCATTAACGAGTGAGTGTCGGATTCACCAATCAAGTCAATGTCATCAATGGGTGGGAGGTCGTTCACCAACAAGGAGATGAACACCAAGATCTTGAGAGCGTTGCCCCGACAGAAGTGGCTTCCTTTTGCTACTTATTTACGCCGCTCTGATCTAAATGCTCTAACTCCTGATGTTATATTTTCATAATTAAAATCGGAGGAATTCGAGCATAGCCTACCCCAAAAGTGCTTAAGCGCTCCAGCTGACACACGGTTCGACCATGCCTTCAAGGCAACGATCGGCAACACGGGAGCCAAGCCTATTTCCTCAAGCAAAGTTGTGGCCACATCGGTAGCAAAGTCTTCAGAGACTCCGGGGCCACGATCGGCTAGCATTGATGGCTCTCAAATATCGGAGGGAAAAGGAGAAAGTCGAGAAAGGCGAGGAAATACAACCGAGATTCTTCTTCGGGTAAGAAAGACTATCATAAGAAAGAAGAATCTAATCCTTCTACCGAATGCGGGAAATCGGAGTCTGCTTGCCGGTCCGTCTAAAGACTTCATTGGTAAGAGCAAGGAGAACATCCACCCGCTACAAGCGCAAGAAGGAGGGACACTATCGGTATGGCTGTCCCGAACTCTCAGCTGCTCAAAGAGCAGAACGGCAGGCCAGAAGAGAAAAATTTGCCAAGCGAAGGCAGGCCTACATAGCCGGAGAGATATCCGACAATTCAATTAAAGAGGATACATTCATGTATTCTTCTGAAGATGAAGCTGCATTCGTAGCTGTTGAAGTCGGAGAGAAGGTTCCTGAGGAATCAGCTGAACAGTGTCTGATGGCCGGAGAAGAGGCTGAGGTAAATTCTAAACTTAATATTACCTCTTCTTCGCACAGCACACACGACACGTGCTCGGTCTCAGATGATCCTCTAGATGTGGTACAAGCCTACGACGATCTACTAGAGGAACATATTCAGCTGAGCAGAGAGTTCAGCAGAACTATCCAGGAACTAGAACAGGTAAAGGCTGAGAATCGGAGACTTTCTTCTAATTGTCAGGTCTCTACTGAGTCAGAGAATCTAGTTGCGAGACTCAAGGAAGAGATTGAATCTCTTATGACTAAGTCTCAGCTTCAAGAGACTCAGATCTCAGTCCTGACTAAGGATAATTCTGAGAAAGAGACTGAAATAGCCCAACTCAGTCAGAAACTCTCAGACGTACAGAAGGACTATGATTCTCTCAGGAGAAGTGATGAGGTCCGGAGAGGACCGATGACTGAACGATGCACGGGAGCTAAGGAGAAGCTAGAAAGCATGCTCAGAGCACAACGGCCAACTACTGTAAAAGAAGGCCTTGGTTATATTCACGAAGCTTCCACTTCTAAAAGCTCAGAATCGCTGGCTGATAGGTTCGTCAGGGGGAAAGTGCAAATGGCTGACACTACACCTCAGGTGAAGAACAAACAGAAAATGATTGCACCTCAGCCGAGCAATCATAAGAAACAGCTGACAAATGGTTCCAGCACCAAGACACCACGATCAAATTCAGGGGGAACCAAGAAGTTCAGATGGGCGGAACGATGCAGAGCCATTATATGAGCATCCGGCTCGTACGGCTCGTACTACTATGAGCCCGGGGTCGGGAGAAGCGCTAAGACTCGGAAGAAGAAAGCGCCTGAACCCCAAAATCATCGCGAGAAAGTCGGTATCTCCAAGTCCTGTGGAGAAGAAAGGCGACAAGGTTCGGAAGAAGAAGTCTCGAGACTTCTAAGGTTCCTAGACAGATCCGGGTTCCGAAATCACCCACTAACCGATAAGGACCCAACCGAACCAAAGGGTACCTAAAAATGCCTGCGTTTTGCGGGTGCATAAGGACTCTTGGATAGTGGACGGCGGGTCGCTCGAGACACATGACTTACCAGAAGAGCCTGCTGACCAACTACGTACAAGAAGATGGTCCCAGAATTGAATTTGGTGACAACTCCAAAGGCTATACAAGGGGATACGGAACGCTGACAATTGGGACTGCCACAGTTCCAAGACTAACATATGTTAAAGGACTTCAACATAATCTCCTTTCAGTCAGTCAATTCTGTGATAATCTTAATAGAGTAATCTTTGACGCTGGTTTCTGTGATATTGTTGACAAATCTACAGGGAAAACAGTGTTATCAGGTTCGCGGAGGAAAAACATCTATGTTGCAGACTGGAAAACCGCAGAACCTTAGGCTTGCTTACTAGCACAGACAAAATCTGGTGACAAGTCAGGATGGCTATGGCACAAGAGACTCAGCCACCTGAACTTTAAGACCATGAACAAGCTAGCCAAGAACTCCAAAGTCAGAGGACTGCCCAACGAATCGTTCGTTAAAGACAGAAATTGTGAAGCATGTCTGAAGGGAAAGCAAACAAAGAGTAGCAATCTACCTATTCCGTCACCTTCCACTGATGGAATCCTTCAGCTGCTGCACATGGACCTATTCGGGCCAGTCTCTCCAGTGACTATAAGAGGCAAGAAGTATGCCCTCATCGTTATTGACGACTACTCAAGATATACTTGGGTCATCTTCATCGCCATGATAAATCGATGTTCAAACCGAGTTGCCCAATCTGCGAAGAAGCTCGGTGTGGAAAAGGACATCAAGATTCAAAGAATTCGCTCGGACAGAGGAACAAAGTTTCTAAACTCAGTAGTTAAGACATACTGCGATAAAGAGGGAATTAAGCACGAGACATCAGCTGCACGCACCCCTCAGTAGAACGGACTTGCTGAATGAAAGAACAGAACACTCAAAGAAGCGGCAAGAACGCTCCTCGCAGTCCGGACTACCCTCGAAGTTACGGGGCGATGGTACCGACACCGCTTCGCTACACTCGGGAATCGCTCACTACTCACTCAGGCAACACATGAAGACACCATATGAACTATGGAAAGGGAGAATTCCTTCTATTTCTCATTTTCATATTTTCGGCTGTCCTTGCTTTATCCACAATAATGGGAAAGATCAGCTGAAGGTCTTTGATGGCAAATCTGATCAAGGAGTTTTCTTAGGTTACTCTCGAGTCGGTAAAGCCTTCGAGTCTTTAACTATCGGACTCTTTGTGTGGAGGAAAGCCCTCATGTTGTTTTTGATGAATTTGTTATTGAGAACGGGGAAAGAAACAGAGTCGAAATGCGATGATGTCGGCGGCAAGCTACGGGATCTCGGACTTGCGATAAAGGCGAAAAGATCCCGGCATTGTTGGGATGATGAGTCGGACGATGAACAAACTCGGACTCGACCAACGGTCGATGTAGCTAACCTAGTTGATTCTATCGAACGAGAATCAACAACGAGGTAACATCGGTCGATGAGGAAGCCCCTGTGGTAAGCGAGACCTCTGCGAGAATATAAACTCGGGGGGAACGATTAATGTTCGTGAGCTAAATGCCCCGAACACGGAAACTCGGTAGATCCTAACCTTCTTCTTGAATTGCTACGGTCACGAAACGGTACTACTGAAATGCCTAAAACTCCCTGCGGCGTGCGAAGTAGTATCGGAAGAAGAAGCCCGACTCGGGCATTCGTGGCTCGATGCTCATTCTTCGAGATCTTATCATTGGAGATCCATCAGCAACTATAAGGACGAGATCAAGATTAAGTCAAGGAGAAAGCTCACTTTACTCTTGTTTTTACGTCTCTGAAGAACCTCAGTCGATAGAGGACGCACTTAAAGATGTTGACTGGGTCATTGCTATGCAAGAAGAGCTGAACCAGTTCGTCAAAAATGAAGTATGGGAGCTTGTTGACAGACCTAGACATCAGCACGTGATTGGTACTAAGTGGGTCTTCAAAAACAAGCGAGATGAAAACAACGTCATTGTCAGAAATAAAGCAAGACTAGTTGCAAAGGGATACAGTCAGGCAGAAGGAATTGACTTTGATGAAACGTTCGCTCCAGTCGCTAGATTGGAAGCCATTCGTCTATTCCTAGCTTATGCAACACATCAAGGCTTCAAATTCTATCAGGTGGATGTAAAGTCAGCTTTTCTAAACGGCGTACTAAAGGAAGAAGTCTATGTGGAACAACCGCCCGGCTTTCAGCAGGGACATCAGGTGTACGGACTTAGGAAAGCTACGTATGGGTTAAAAGCAAGCACCCAGGGCTTGGTATGATACCCTATCAGACTTTCTACTTCAGAAAGGTTTTCAGAAGGGGACGGTAGATCGTACCCTATTCAACATAAAGTCAGGGGATGACATCCTACTGGTGCAAATCTACGTGGACGACATCATTTTCGGCTGCAGAAACGAGATCATATGTCAACAGTTCGAGAAGATGATGAAAGAGAAATTCGAGATGTCCATGATGGGAGAGATGAATTATTTCCTTGGATTTCAAGTGAAGCAATCACCTGAAGGAATCTTCATCAATCAAGCCAAATACACTCGAGACCTTCTCAAAAGATTCGGCTGCGACTCCAGCAAGCCAGTCAAAATCCCCATGAACACGAACTTTAAAATCGAGCTAGACAAAGAGGGAGCTTCTGTTAACTCTACTAACTATAGAGCTATTATAGGCTCTTTACTTTATTTAACAGCTAGCCGTCCTGACATAACTTATGCTGTAGGTGTATGCGCAAGATTCCAAGCAGATCCCAAGCGAAGTCATTTAGACTCAGCGAAGAAGATTCTGCGCTATTTAAGAGGAACACCTGATGCTGGGTTATGGTATCCTGCTGATGATAACTTAATGCGACGGGTTATTCGATGCCGATTATGCATGATGCAGGATAGATCGAAAGTCAACTTCCGGAACTTGTCAGTTCCTAGGCAGCAAGCTGATTTCTTGGTTTTCAAAGAAGCAGTATTCGGTAGCAACGTCCACTACGAGCCGAGTACATGGCTTCGGGGAAGTTCTTTGTGCCCAAATCCTTTGGCTTCGACAACAACTTAGAGATTATGGTATAACTCAGGATGAAGTGCCCATCTACTGCGACTCCACAAGTGCAATTGCCATAACTCAGAACCCAGTTCTACATACCAGATGCAAGCACGTGGATATCCGACACCACTTCATCAGAGACCATGTCGAGAAGAAGGATATCGAGAATGGAGAAGACCATACTCGACAAGCAAAGGGCGGATATGCTGACCAAACCACTAGGCGAGAACGAGTTCGAGAGAACTATCGGTGAGCTAGGTCTCTTGGATCCCCTGCGAGATGCGTCGGTAGATGCCGACTACGAGAACATCATTGCCCAACAATTGGTAACAATTGGTATCGGCATAAGGAATCGGTACGACGAGTCGGATAACTAAGTACGGTGACTCGGTTGGGAAAGTCACACTGCATCCACGGCAAGGGGGGAACATAGTCATCGGCATGACAACCATTTTCCTTATACATAACGGTAACCGGTGATAAGTTCGGTGAAGAGGTTTGCGTAATTTTGTGTACTTATTTTTTTTGCATGCTCGCATTTATTGCATCAGTCGCTCACACTCAGTAGTTAATGTGCATTCATTTCCCGCCATTAATAGTTTAAGGAAAGGTCAGTAGGAAACCTTAACCTGAGTAATTAATGCTGTCTGTCGCGCATTTAATGCATGTCTTCTCACTTACCTTTATTACGTAAGTCTATGTTAGAGGCGGTGTTTGTAATCATTCCTTTTATAACATTCAAATCTCAGCCGGCCATAAGATTTGAAAGATTAAAATTGGATCGTAGGATCAAAACTTATAATCAGACGATATATATAAAACCTTTCATCTTCTATCCTTTCCTCACTTTTCGCCATTTTCATACCTTACGAGCTTTACTCGCAATCAGTTTCTACTTCTTATAACTGCCTTGCCTGTGCATCTTTCAAGCTCTAATACTCGGTAATGTATTAAAATCTGCTGATAACTACTAACTTACTCTATTTTCAAGTGCTAACAAGTTGTTTTGCAGATTTCTATGGCAATCGTACAGACTCCTGAACCTATAGTGGAGATCATGGCCATCCGGATTCAGTTCGAACCCACAATGGCTTTCCGCCAGGTGGATATCCCATATCTGGAACCGATGTTCGATGCTCTAGAGAGGTCTGGGTTAGAGACCCTCGTGACCAAGCATCCCCGTGCCAGTCTGCCGAGGCAAGTGGCGGAGGCATATTTCAACTGGAATTCAGTGGCTGCCGAAGGAGAAGAAGCCTCGTTTTCTTACATGGAGGAGACTAATCCAAACAAGTGGAAGGCGTCTCAGAAGACCTTCAACATCCGAGAGGCTCTGGTCCTCGCGTTTCAGCTTCCTAATTCTGGAATCTCCCCTATCGGATATAAGGAGAGGGAGATCAACGCTTATGTGCAAAAGTTACGTGGACGCGGTGATCGACGTTCAAGACAGCTCTCTCCCGAGGAATCTCTTGCTACCTCAGTACAGAGGTTTAGCGTATGTGGTCTCGTACATACTGACAAGCTCAGCTGGATCATACGATCAACTGTCCAAGCCAAAGATTCAGCTGATGATGGCTATAGATGATGGAGTAGAAGTGAACTGGGCTGACTATTATACAACTCAGATGAAAGCCCAAGCCCAGAAGTTCACTACGCTACCCACTGGCTAGAGAAGGTTGGCCAGTGTGGGTAAGCTTCTATTCGGGACCAAGATGTCAGTCCTAATAGAGAGTGTTGTACAGAGGAACTCAACTTTTGAAGACTCAAAGCTGTACAACACTAAGCTGATAAAGTTTCAGACTAAAGAAGCGACGGAGAAGTCGATTGGAAAAGGACCACCTGAGCAGAGGAGAGTTGCTCCTGTCTTGCCATCTCCCGCTGACGTGCCCAAGAGGAGGAGGCTTAATAAGCCACGACCAGCTGAGGTCACTATGGCTCAGCCGATACCCATCTTAGCACATGCTCCTCCTCCACAACAAGATGAGAATATCTTAGACTCCGACACAGGGATTGAAGGAGCAACCCTCAAGGAGAAAGCTCAAGTCATCAGCTCCGAGGACACACAGTCGGACGTTAGGGAACCGACTGAGGAGAATGCGACTGAGTGGACAGCTATTTACACCACTCGTCTCCGTGCCGCAGCTGAAGTACACGATCATATTCCTGAGATCGCTGGGCACTCAGACTTAGTCGACATAGCCATCAGGGCTAGGGTTCAAATGCTTCTAAGATTTCTGAGTTGGGATATTCTAGAAGACATAATCAAAACCCACTCAGTTCTCCACCTGCACAATGAGGAGCAGAAGCTACAAGAAGTAATAGGGTATGGAGAACCAGCTGACTTAGCTACTCTTGAAGATCTCAGAGCCGCAATGCTTTACCTTCTAAGCTTGCGAGAGTCAGTCCCGGGTAACACTCCTCCACCCCCATCTCCTCCTGCTGATGATAAGAAAGATGATGATGATAACAATCAGAGGAAGGATCAGACACCCAAGGATACAGACTTGGGAGGCTCTGCTGAGGGTTCAACTCCCCGTGCGAAGAGCAATTCACCACATCCTGATACATCAGGTGATGCTCAAGGAGCTCCGAAGTACAGTAGGGAGCAACTCCTCACATTTTACGAGCGAGAGGCTCGGAACCGGCTCGTACCGGATACAACCTATCGGTTCCGTGTCCTCAAAGTCCGTAAATAAAGCCATTCGACGCCAAGGAGAGAAAAACGAGACTTTTGGCTAAGGACGTCCATCGAAGTGGACAAAGTATACTAAGGCTCGCAGCACGAGCTTAGACGGAATATCTGCCGACATCTCAAAGACTCCGGTACCTACTCCTCAACCCAACTTTCGGGGAGATTATTGAGGCGGCCTTAGCATCTCGGAAAGTCGATCTAGAAGCTCGAGTCGGCGGTTGCTCCGGAATCGGCAGAAGATATTTTCGGAGCGGTGACTCGAAGCTCTCACTGTTAAGCTCGAAATCGATGAACGGAATAAGATTGCCACCTCTAGCCTTCAGAAATCTATTACCCAACAAGCAGAGGCTCTGAAACTTATTCAGAAAGAAATGACAGAATCGCAGGATCAGGCTCTGCTGAAACTCCGTCTGGAGTCACCGCACTGACTTAAAACATCTAGAGCGATCAAGAAAAAGACCGGGAATTCTATTGCGATCTCGTCAAGGACTTCGAATCCACAGCAACTCAGATTAAGGATTCAGTCCACAATGTGGAAAGAGACATTCAAGCTATCCGCACCCAACTCTCTAAGGTAGATGATGCCAAAAAGGGGAAGGTATTATGAAGGATGAACCTGATACGGATATGGCTGATGTCCAAATAGGAGAGGGTGGTCAGGAGGAAGGACCCTCTAATGCTCAGACTCAGGGGGAAGGTATTCAGGCAGAACAACCCTCAACTGCTCATGCTCAATCCTCGGCCGCTCGGGTGAAGATACTCGGGGGGTTCTCTTTGCTCGAATTTCCTCTAGAACCTACACCCATCTCATCTTCTGCCGCTCACATAGAAGATTTTGCTCACTTCGTTGAGCAAGAGTCTGAAGAAGAACAGACTCCTCCGCAGAGGCCGGGGAAGGAGACTACTACTGCTACTACTCCTCCTTCCTCCCCGGTCCGAAAATTCAAATCTAAAGTGGAGCAAGAGGCTAATGACCTCAATATTGCCCAACTTTGCAAGATAAGGTTTGGACCGAGAGCGTCGGCTTGAAGAAGCAAAGCGGCAAGAAAGAAGCCCAAGGGCAAAGCCGTTAGGGGCAAAGGCAAGAAAAAGGTCGAATCGGTCGAAGAGCGTAAGAAGAAAGCCCAAGCGATTTTGCTAAGGCTCTTCCCTCCGAGATCCCGGCTACTACTCGGAGCATTCCCACTCCTACTCTAACATCGAGCGGATAGCGGAAGATCAAGCGACACGGGAGGCGACGGCTGCAAGGCCTAAATATCGGACGAGGAGGCGTAGGGCGGCGGCTCTCCGAGAAAAGAAAAGAATGGCTGATATGGCTAAGATGATAAGCCTATCCAAGAAGCCGAGCTGATCCCCGGAAGACAAATCCCAAGAGGATCGGGGAAGAGAACACCTCTCGCCAAGAAGGACTCGGTTGTTCATGTCGATCGATGGATTCAGTTGAGGTTAATGATCAATGGGAAGAACTTAAAGAGCAATTTATCAAAGGCTACTATGTTTGGGGATTCTATCCTCGAGAGCAACCTATCGATCAAGCCTTTGATGAGTTCATGTCTCTCGTACAACTACGGCGAGGGAACAACTTACGGAGATTATGAAGAGAGAGAATATTCCGTTTAGAGCTCCAGCTTTCAAGCGCATCCCACCTCCTAGAACTGCGCGCGGAGTTCTATGTATGAAGGACATAGAGGATGAGGTTAGTGCTGCAGCATTGCGCTTCAACCCGAGTGTCCACCTTCTTGAAGACGACGAGGATATCCGGACTACGAGGAAGAGAATCTATTTATACTATCGTCCTGGAACCTCCCATGGACAGATCTGCGGGATTCGGGGGAACGCACTCAAGCCTTCAGGCGTCTGTAGTCTTTCTCTTTTCTATCTTTTGCAATAGTGATAGGAACCTGTACTTCATTGATTATATATATCAGTTCCTATTGCTTGTCAGACAATTACTCATTGTCTTTCGGCTCTTTGCATTGTGTTTTCACGACGATCACTAAGTGATCGACACACACTCGCGATCGGTTTCTCGATTTTGCCTATCTCCCACCCTACGAAGTATTGAAATTCCTTTATTTTTTTCTTTCCCTCGGAATGTTGTAAGGGGGAAATTGTTGTCGATAGGATAGCATCTTTTATAGACTTAAGAAGTTTAAGAGGTAGAGGTAGAGGTTTTGGCGGCATCAATTAGGGGGAAATTGTTGGATATGAGTCGGTAGATGATACTCGATTGTTGTTCGGTTAAAAGAAAATTGGGGGAAATCATAGTAGTACTATGGAATTGAAGATCCCAAAACCTAGGCGATATCGGTAGATTAGTGTGTCGTTAGGATTAGGCGATGTATAGGTTAGACTTGTTGTAATCGTTTTTATATTCTTGTCTAAGTCCCTGACGGGGTAGTTGTTGAACCGATCTTACGTCGAAGATACTTTTGAGAACCCCACATCATCGGTGTAATCGCTTGCGTTCTTGATCATCGGCTGAGTAAACCTCGGTAGAAGCCAACCCAGTAGGCGATAAGCCATCAACGAAGAACTCATGCAAGCCCGGTACCTTCGCGATCGCCGGTGACCTACTCGGTAGATGCCGTCGGCCCGACTCACTGAAGAAGACGAGAGACTTTTCGGTCTCCGTATCCTACGGAAAGTGACCCGACTATTCAAGTCTTTTCGAGAAGTTCGGCGAGAAGACATACGAGGTTGTTGAACGGTCAACTCGACATTCTCACCAACTACAAACCTCGACCAATGAGAAGCCGACAACGCTTACCTACTCTACACGGTAAAGTTGCTCTCATGAACAGTGCATTAATCGCCTCCTTGCAACAAGTTCGAATTATGGCCGTTTTCCTTGGAAGCTTGTGACACGTGGCATCGTCGTCTCCAACGGACATATGTCATAACTCACAACTATAAATAGAGAAGTTTTTGAAGCTCCGAGTGACGGAATTTCGAAGGGACAAGCTCAAGTTCACAAACGCTCTAGAATACTCAAAGATCATCCAGAGGAAAACTTGCGTACTTAGAAGATTTCTTAGTTTTTCTCTCTAGAGTTCTTAGATCCCTTTCTTCTCTAGACTAAGCTCATTGTCATATTTATAGCTTAGATTCGAAGGAGTTCACATTTAGTGAATTGTTCTTATTGTAAGAACTCCTTCTCAGTTGGAGAACATTCCCTTCCCTTTCAGACTTAGGTTTGGATTGTAAAGTCGCTAAGGACTATAACTTAGAGGGAACTGTCCAGTGCACAGTATCCCTGCTGAGGCTTGCTCAGAATAATCAACAAGTTCTCCTGCTTTGTTCAGGACCGTGGACGTAGGATCTTGCGTATCCGAACCACGTTAAATCGCTTGTGTTCTTTTACTGTTTTATTGCATAGCTTTCAACTGTCTTGAAAATCATAAGCTTGCATAAAACGTATTTTATAAAGCGCACAGCCAAAAGATTTAATTTGCTAAAACGTGTTTTCAAAAGAGACGAATTCCAGGCCCCACACTTTCCGCACAACAGTCTCCGACTGATTCTCAAAATCCTGACAATAGTCAGTAGGAGAGAGCTCAGTAGCTGACTCACTCTGTCCCGCGATCGAAGGCTTATTTGACACTGTTCATCAGTTGCAATCAACAGCTCAGCTGACCTTCATTGAGAAAAAGAAACTGAGCTCAGGTGTATTCACCCCCCCCTCTACACCTGACTTATCGTCTCCGGACCAACAATAGTTCACAGGGTATCGAACACAGGGAACGAAGGACTAGACAAATTATTTTTCTACTATTCTTGGGTTTGGTTAGCAACCACGCAAGTTTTGGGTTTTTATCTAAACTAAGAAATTATTAAAACTGAAATAAATCGTAAATACTGAAAACTGAAATAGAACTGACTTAACTAGGCAGATAAGAGATGGGTCCAGCAGAATATTCACACACACGTAATTCCAATCATCGGCACATAGAATGAATTAATCTTAAGAATCAACTAGTTATAGATTACCGTAACTTAAACTGCGTAATCCTCACTCCCACTTACTTAGTCGGTAACCGCCATGTTGGGTATCGAAATGGCTACTTCCCTAATTTAGCTACAACCTACGTTGTTGGGCAATCAATAGATTTAATCGCTAAACAGCTTTATCGAACTAAGGGAGCCTAGTATAGGAGTCTACTCGTATGTTGGGCATCTAATAGTCTCCTACCGGTTTAATCCAATTATTCTAATGAATAACTTTGTTACTTACCTAGCCTTGTTCCACGAGAAACGATGGAAGTACTAAGTTATCTACAAACTACGCAACTTAGGGTGATCAAGCCTAAATTACTAGTCAGATTAAATAAACCAGAATTAACCCGAAACCCTTCAATTAATTATTAGAACCTAAGCCGCATGTACTGTTCACGTGTGCGTTTTACATCCTGCCGGACCACTAAAAATTTAGCTACTCATGAAACTGTCCTGACTGCACAGGTAAGACACTTTGCAAAACAGAACATACATCATTCGTAACCCTAACCCTAGCATGCACGAAAACTGAAAATAAATAAAGATACGAACTAAAACTAAGAACGAAACACGTACTGAATTTGAAAACTAAACAAGAACTGAATTAAAACAGGAATTGAAATAGGATCAAGAGTACCGATAGTCTTCGATCTCTCAAAACGAACGAAAATTGAAGAAACGAACTAAGCTAACGTGCGAATATTAAAAATTGAAATTCGAAGTGTTTGTTTCATCAACTTAAACTAAGGAACTGCTTGAAACGGGAATGGTAAATGAGTTCTTCTCCTCAACTTTGGTGGAAATCGGCGATGGCGGCGGTGTGGTGTGGCTTCGACGGCGGCGTAGTGGATTCGGAATTGATTGATCGGAAAAGGGATGATGTTTCGTAGTTATGAGGAGGTCGGGGCGTGAGAGAGTCCTCCTTTTATAATACCCTAGATCATATCTAGGGTTTGTTCTTGGATAAGGAAAGGATTTTGATAGATATGGAAATATCTAATCCTTCCTTATCTTCTTCTTTCCTTCCTCTCTCTTTCCTTTCTTGATCCTTTTGTTTCCTTCTTTCTTCCTTTGACCAAAACCGCTCAAAATATCCTCATTCCAGCTGTAATTCGCGTCGCCACCTCATCTCCACTTGTCGTGCCAAATCAGCTCCTTTTCTGCATAACTGCCAACAAATACGTCTCACCTGCACTGTTAAGAGACCTTTCTGGACAGAAATAATTAGGTACGAAATTGACTCATCAGGAGCCTGCGGTAAGAAAGGATATACGTCGTTGTAATGTCTGTGTGAAGAAGTTAATGCAACTGGAAATTGGAACGGACAACAAGTGGTTCATCCGAACCTTAGATGGAGGTAACCGAAAGAGTAATTTCAACCTAAGAAATCCGCCTCAAAAACAGTTTCAGCAACCATACCAGTAACGACAGAATTATCAGCAGTCGTACCACTCTCATAATCAAAATAGCTATCAGCAGACGTATAAACCTCTGCATCTAAGGCAGATTCAATAGCAGAGTGTCCCGCTTGCACAACCAAAGCATCATAATCCATTAGAAAAGCTTTTGGCCGAAATGGTCTCTTCGCAGAAGGACACCACTGCATTTCAACAACAAATGCAGAAGGAGATGATTCAAACTCAACGAGAGATAAATCAGACGAAGAAAGATCAGCAAGCTACTATGTATCAGTTGGCCAAGCAGATGAGTAAGTTAAATTCTACCATGCAGCAGATGAAGAATTCTCAAGGGCAGCTTCAAGCTCAAACTCAGCAAAATCCAAATGCCCATAGCTGCAATCATATTACACTGCATGGAGGAAAAGAACTGTCTGGCCCGACTGTGTAAGTAAGACACCCAAACAAGCTGGTAGAGAGAAAGAAGGTTGCAGACAACCTGCACGAGCAAACTGCTCTGTAGAACAGCATACTGAAGATGTTGAACCACAACAGGATAAGGAGGGTGTTCCGACTGGCCAATCAGAGTCTGAACCGATACTACCTGTTGGTCCGGAGACGAAAAGTCAGGTGTAGAGGGGGGGGGGTGAATACACCTGAGCTCTGTTTCTTTTTCTCAGTGAAGGTCGGTGAAGGCGATGTTTGCAAGCGATGAACGAGTGCCAAGTAAGCCTTTGATCACGGGGTCAAAGTGAGTCGGCTCCCGAGCTTTTCTACGGCGATGTCGGTATTACGAAACTCGGTCGGAGGCGTAGTACGGATAAGTGTTAGGCCCGGAGTCGTCTCTTTTGAAAACGCATTTTTGCAAGTTAAATCTTTTGGCTGTGCACTTTATAAAATACGTTTTATGCAAACTTATGATTTTCAAGTCAGTTGAATGTTATGCAATAAAACAGTAAATGAACACAAGCGATTTAACGTGGTTCGGATACGCAAGATCGTACGTCCACGGTCCCGAACAAGGCGAGAGAACTTGTTGATTATTCCGAGCAAGCCTCGGCGGGGATGCGTGACTTTTGGACAGTTCCCTCTAAGTTATAGTCCTTAGCGACTTTACAATCCAAACCTAAGTTTAGAAGGGAGGGAGTATTCTCCAACTGAGAAGGAGTTCTTACAACAAGAACAATTCACTAAATGTGAACTCCTTCGGATCTAAGCTATGAATCTAGCAATGAGCTTAGTCTAGAGAAGAAAGGGATCAAAGTGCTCTAGAGAGATGAACTACAAGAAGTGTTCTATGAAAACTAGTTCGTCTCTGGATAAGCTTGAAGATTCTAGAGCGTTGTGAGCTTGAATGATTTCCCTTGATTTCGCGTATATTCCTCCTTTTGAAATCTTCAAATCCTTCTCTATTTATAGTTGTGAGTTGTGGCATATGTCCGTTGGAGACGACGATGCCACGTGTCACAAGCGTCCAAAGAAAACGGCTACTATTCAACTTTGTTGCAGCAGGGCAGTTAATGCACTGTTCATGAGAGCAACTTTACTGTGTAGAGTAGGTAAGCATTGTCGGCTTCTCATTGGTCGAGGTTTGTAGTTGGTGAGTGTCAGAGTTGACCGTTCAAACTACCTCGTATGTCTTCTGCTGAACATTTGAAGGGACTTTAAGTCTTTGGGTCGCTTTACGTCGGATACGATGCTCGAAAGTCTGTCTTCTTCGGTGAGTCGTCGGACCGATAAAGTGAGCTTCGATAGTCGGTTGGTTGGCGCGAAGGTATACTGCTTGACCTTGGTTCTTCTACCGATGACCATCGGCTTGTAGAGAATGCTTCTCCGAGGTCCGGTCGGCGATGCGGGATCTTTAACTGAGTTTGATATCAGCTGCTGACGAAGAATGCAAGTGATTACACTGCTGACGTGGGGTTCTAAAAAGTATCTTCAGCAGAAGATCAGTTCAACAACTACCCCGTACAAGACTTAGACAAAATAATAAGCATTACATCAAGTCTAACCTATACATCAGCTAATCCTATCGACACACTAATCTACTGATATCAGCTCGATTTTGGGATCTTCAATTCCATAGTACTACTATGATTTCCCCCAATTTCTTTTAACTCTAGAACAGCTGAGTATCAATCTACTGACTCATATCCAACAATTTCCCCCTAATTGATGATGCCAAAACCTCTATACTCTAATATCTATCAAAGACACTGTCCTACTGACAACAATTTCCCCCTTCAAACGTGTCTGAGGAAAAACTGATAATCATAAACAAACTTCAGCAGGCGAGAGAATGGCAAGATCAGAGAAACTGATGTGAGTGTGTGTCAGATCACTTAGTGATCAGTTGTGTAAACACAAAGTAAAAGGCTGAAAGACAATGAGTAATTGTTTAGCAAGCAGAGGAACTGATATATATATCAAGAATTACAGAGTTCCTAATGCTATTACAAAAGATGAGAAAGAGAAAATCACTTCTTGCTTTGCTTCTTGAACCTCGTGTCTTCTTCTTGAAGTCGGTGGATTTCTCCTCGGGAGGATCCGAGTAATAGTATTTATACACTCTAGCTCGAATCTCCTGGATCTCCAAGTTATCATCGGCCTTTCGGGGAGCGAGGCTCGGGCGTAGGTGGCTTCCTCCACTTTTCTTTCTATGTCCTTAGTGCTCGGCGAGTCCATTAGCAAGTCTCGGCGGTGGAATACGTCGGAAAGTCGGGGCACGGAAGGTTATATTCTCGTGATTCCATGACTTGCTTCAGCCCGTTCACCGAATTCAACATCAAATCTCGTAATCAACTCCTCGAAAGAGTTGATCGGTGGCAGCGATCGAGTGGGTAAATGCGCCATACGTAGTAGCCTTTGATAAAAACTTCTTTCAATCTCTCCCAATGTTCATTCATATCAGCCGGCACCCACTTATCCACATGCTGAATCGGTTGTTGCTTGATGTAGGGGCCCTTGATGAACTTAGATCCTCTCGGGATCTGCCTTCTCGGATCGGTTCTTGGTTTAAAGGATAATCTTCGCACTTTCTCCAGATCAGCCATCCTTTTCTTTTCTCGGAGCGCGGCTGCTCTCTTGTCTCCATGTACGCTAGATAGTCCAACGAGCACCGCCTCCCACATTGTTTGATCTTACGCTATCTGCGCGCAGCGTATGAGTCGTGGAGGGTTGACTCTGCGCGATGGGCCGGGGTATCGATTGAAGAAGCCTTGGCGTATTCTTCTTGAGCTTTCTTCTTCGCTCTTCAATCGTCCCGATTGCCTTCTTCTTACCTCTCGCCTCTTATAGCCTTGCCCTTAGGCTTTTTGGCCGCCTCACCGCTTCTTCTAATCTTCGCTCATGATCAAGTTTGTCCTGCACTGTTGGGCGACTCGAGGTCGAAGGCCTCCCGCTCCGCTTTTGATTTAAATTTTCGGACCGGGGAGGAAGGAGGAGATTCGGATGCGATCTCCTTCCCGGCCCTCTGCGGCTGTTGTGACTCTTCTTCTTCTTCTCGCCGGCTCGTCTAAGAACCGAGCGATCTCTTGTATATGTGCAGCGAGAAGAGGAGATGGGGGGGTGGCTTGTCTTGGAAATTCAAGGAGAAGTACCTCGTCGTATTGTCTTTTGCTCGAGCGGCTGAGACTTCTTCGGTTCGAGTAGAGGGTCCTTCCTCCCGTGCCTTTCCCCTTTGAGTCCGTGAGGGTCCTTCGACCGTGGAAGGTCCTTCCTCCTGTACCTTTCGCTAAGAAGCGGTACATCACTGTCCCCATCACTCTCTCACTTCCTTCTCCCTTACTACCTTCCCCCCTTACTACCTTCCCCCTTTTTGGCATCGCAATAAGTCCAAGGGAGGTACGGAGTGCTTTCACTTCTTCAGCCACTTTGGCAATAGAAACTTTGACTTCATCAACAGTCGTATCGAAGTCAGATACCACACTAGTGTAGCCATGCCAGTCCAATTCTTGTTCTTGCCTGAATTTCAGTAGCTGAGCGGCTGATTCTTTGCGAAGGTGCAGCAGAGCTGCATCATGGGATTTGCTCATCTCTTTCTGAATCGTCTTGAGAGCCTCAGCTTGTTGTTTAATGGCTGTTTGGAGAGAGGTGGTAGCCAGCTTATTACGCTCATCCATCTGAGCTTGAATGCGTGCAAGGGCCAGAGTCAGCTCTTGTGAGAAAGATAGGCGCTGAGCTTCAAGAAGCTGCTGACTCTGAGCTTGCAAATCAATCTTCTGGGCACCTAGAGCCTGCTCGATCATCTTCTTAGGATCGGGCTGAGAAGGAGCCTCTTGTGGTTTGAAGACGTCGGCAGAAAGTTTGTTCAGGCGTTCAGTCTGCGCCTTTGTATACTTCTCCCATTTAATGTGTACATCTTTGGCGAGAAGGCGATTTTTCTCTCCTTGGCGTCTGATCGCCTTGTTGACTGCCTTTGAGGACACGGAACCTATTGGTTGTATCTGATAGGAACTTGTTCCGAGCCTCTTTTCGAGAACGTGAGAAGTTGCTCCCTTGAGTACTTAGGGGCATTAGGAGCCTCACCGGATGTAGCGGTGGTGGTGATGGGCTCTTCTCACGGGGAGTTTGTCCCTCGGCCAGAATCTCCCATTTCGCATCCTAGGGTGCCTCGTCCTTCTCCCCGATCATCATCATCTCCACGATCGCCAGGAGGAGAAGGGGGCGGGGGAGTGTTGCCCTGGAGCCGATTCCCTACGGCTTAGCAAGTAGAGCATAGCAGCTCGTAAATCTTCGAAACAACCCAGATCAGCGGGCTCGCCAAAGCCTATGGCATTCTGCAGTTCTTGCTCCTCGGCCAACAACTCAGTTCCTGATTGATTCTTTGAAAAGTCTATGAGAATGTCCCAGTGCAGGAATCTCAGTAGCATATGAGCGCGTGCCCTGATGGCAATCTCTATCAAGTCCGCGTGCCCAGCAATTTCGGGTATCAGCTCGTGAATTTCAGCTGTAGCACGGGCATGAGTGGAATCAGTGGTGTTCCACTCAGCAGATGGCTCCTCAGTCGGCATTCTCGCATGCGACCGGGTTTCCTCGGAGCCGATTATCCGAACCTTATCCTTCGAGTAGCTCCTTCTATTCCAAGATATCGAATCCCGGATGCGCTCGGGAGGAGGTGAAGCGGGAGTTGACGCTAGTATGGCCGGCGGGGCGAGCAACGATGACCTCGGCGGGTCGAGTCTTGGCCAATCTCCTCTTCTTTGGCACTTGTACTGATGGGGGCAGAGCTGACGCTGCTCTCTTAGGCTCAGGCGGCCCCTTGCCTATGGATTTTTCAGCTCCAGCCTTCATCTGGAATTTGATAGATTTCTTGTCAAAGTACTTGGAGTCATCAAAGGCTGAGTTCTCAACAGCTGAGTTCCTCTGAACCATGCATTCTATCAGAACAGACATCTTTGTTCCGAATAGAAGTTTACCCACACTGGCTATCCTGCTCTCGCCAGTGGGTAATGTGGTGAACTTCTGAGCCTGTGCCTTCATCTGAGTAGTATAATACTCGGCCCAGTTCACTTCAACCCTATCGTCTATTGCCATCATCAGCTGAATCCTTGGTTTGGACAGTTGATCATATGATCCAGCTGAACTTGTCAGAATGTGCGATACCACGTAAGCTAGACTTCTGTACTGAGGTAGCAACATATTCCTCGGTAGAGCTGTTTTGAACGCCACATCCTTGCGTCCACAGAATTTCTGCACATATGCGTTGATCTCCTTCTCCTTGTATCTAATCGGAGAAATGCCGGAGTTGGGAAGATTGAATGAAAGAGCTAGAGCATCTTGAATATCGAAGGTAAGAACAGCTGACTCCCACTCATCTTGATCGACTTCCTTCTGATAAGAAAAGGACGATTCCTCTCCTCCCGATGCTAGAGATTTCCAGTTGAAATAAACTTCAGCGACCTGTCGAGGGAGATAAGCACGGGGGTGCTTCGAAACCAGCATCTCCAACCCTGAACGCTCCAAAGCATCAAACACGGGTTCAAGGAAAGAGATCTCCACTTGGCGGAAGGCCAAAGTAGGTTCAAACAAAATCCTGGAGGCTACAATCTCCTCAATGTTGTCTGGTGTTTGAACGTTCGCCATTGAAATCTGCAAAACAACATATTAGCACTTGAAAATAGAGTAAGTTAGTAGTTGCTAGCAGATATCTGATACATTACCGTGTATAAGAGCTTTAAGAGATGCGAAAGCAAAGTTGTTTAAGAGATTTGGATAAGAAAACAAAGTTGCGAGATAAGCTCTTGAGAATATGAAAAATGGCGAAAAGTGAGGAGTTGATAGAAGATGAAAGATTTTGTATATTAAGTTTGATCTTCAGTTTGAATCGCACGGTTCAAATTTAATCTTTTAAAATCAAGGGGCGGCTAAGATTAAATGTTAGGAAGGAATGATTACAATAGCCGCCAAAAATATAGATATACGTAATAAAGCTAATGGAGAAGACATGCATTAAATGCGCGACAGAGAGCATTAATTACGCAGGCGAGGAGTCCTGCTGACCTTTCCTCAAACCTTAAACATAATAAATGGTAAGGAATAAATGCTCCTTAGCAACTGAATGTAAGCGACTGATGCATTAAATGCGGCATGCTTCTGAACAAATTAAGTAACGATACTACGCAAACCTCTTCAGCTGAACTTATCAGCTGGTTACCATCATTTATCGGGAGGATGGTTGTGCGATGACCATGTTCCCCCCTTGCCGTATGCAGTGTGCATCTCCCAACCGAGTCACTGTACTAAGTTTTTCGACTTGTCGTGCTGATTCCATACCGATACCAATTGTTGCTAAGTATATCATTATCGGTAGTCGGCTTCTACCGACTTGTCTCGGTAGGATCTAGCAGACCTAGCTCAACCGATAGTTCTCTCGAACTGTTCTCGGCTAGTGGTTTGGTCGATATATCGCCCTTTGCTTGTCGGTATGGATTTTCTCCATCCCGATGTCCTTCTTTTCGACATGGTCTCCGATGAAGTGGTGTCGGATATCCACGTGCTTGCATCCGGTATGTAGAACTCGGGTTCGAGTTATAGCTATTGACCTGGTGGAGTCACGGTAGATGGGCACTTCATCCCGAGTTGTACCATAATCTCTCGGTTGTTGTCGAAGCCAAAGGATCCGGGCACGGCAACTTCCTGCAGCCATGTACTCGGCCCGGTAGTGGACGTAGCTACCGAGTCTTGTTTCTTTGAAAACCATGATATCGCCTTTGCCGCCTAGGAACCGACATGTTCCGGAAGTTGATTTTCGATCTATCCTACATCCTGCATAATCGGCATCGGAATAACTCGTCGGTATTAGATTATCATCGGCAGGATACCATAACCCAAGATTAGGTGTTCCTCTTAGATATCGCGAGAATCTTCTTCGCCGAGTCTAGATGACTTCGCTTGGGATTCGCCCGAAATCTTTGCGCATACACCTACAAAGATAAATTATGTCGAGTCGGCTAGTTGTTAAATAAAGTAAAGAACCAATAATAGCTCTATAATCGGTAGAGTTAACGTAAGCTCCCTCTTTGTCTAGATCGATTTTAAAGTTCGTGTTCATGGGGATCTTGACCGGTTTCTCTTGGAATCACGGCCGAATCTTTTGAGAAGATCTCGAGTGTATTTGGCTTGATTGATGAAGATTCCTTCACTGGTTGTTTTACTTGAAATCCAAGGAAATAATTCATCTCTCCCATCATGGACATCTCGAATTTCTCCTTCATCATCTTCTCGAGCTGCCGACATATGACTTCGTTTCGCAGCCGAAAATGATGTCGTCCACGTAGATTTGCACCGGTAGAATGTCATCTTCGACTTTATGCTTCGAATAGGGTGCGATCTATCGTCCCCTTTTGAAAACCTTTCGAAGTAGAAAGTCGATAGGGTATCATACCAAGCCCCGGGTGCTTGTTTTAACCCATACTGAGCTTTCCTAAGTCTCGTACACTGATGTCCCTGCTCGAAAGCCGGGCGGTTGTTCCACGTAGACTTCTTCCTTCGCACGCCGTTCGTAAAAGCCGACTTCACATCCATCGATATACCTTAAATCTACGATGTGTTGCATAAGCTAGGAAAAGACGAATGGCTTCTAATCCGGCGACCGGAGCAAATGTTTCATCAAAGTCAATTCCCTCTACCCGATCGTATCCTTTAGCAACTAGTCGAGCTTTATTTCGACAATGACGTTGTTTTCATCTCGCTTGTTCTTGAAGACCCACTTAGTTCCAATCACGTGCCGATGTCTCAGGTCCGTCGACAAGCTCCCAAACTTCATTTCGACGAACCGGTTCAGCTCTTCTTGCATAGCAATGACCCGATCGGCATCTTTAAGTGCGTCCTCTATCGACCGAGGTTCTTTCGTAGACGAGAAAACAAGAGTAAAGTGAGCTTTCTCCTTGACTTAATCTTGATCTCATCCTTATAGTTGCTGATGGATCACCAATGATAAGATCAGAAGAATGAGCATCGAGCCACGAACGCCTGAGTCGGGCTTCTTCTTCTGATACTACTTCTGCACAGTCAATAGGTGTATTAGGCATTTCAGCAGTATCGTTCCGTGATCGTAGTAATTCAAGTAAGAAGGTTAGGATCTACCGAGTTTCCAGGTTCAGGGGCATTTAGCTCAGGAACATTAATCGTTCCCCCTGAGTTCATATTCTCAGTAGAGGTCTCAGTTACCACAGGGGCTTCCTCATCGACCGAAGTTACCTGTTGTTGATTATGTTCGATAGAATCAACTAGGTTAGCTACATTGCTTGTTGGCTGAGTCTGAATTTCTTCGTCTTCGACTCATCATCCCAACAATCTTTGGATCTTTTCGACTTTGTCATTTAGTTCGAGATCCTGTAGCTTGCTGCTGACATCCTCAGTGTTTGACTTTGTATCTTTCCTGTTCTCAGTAACAAATTCATCAAAAACAACTTGAGGGCTTTCCTCCACGCAAAGAGTTCGATAGTTAAAAACTCTGAAGGCTTTACTGACTCGGGAGTATCCTAAGAATACTCCTTGATCAGATTTGCTATCAAAGACCTTCAACTGATTTTTCCCATTGTTGTGGATAAAGCAAGGACAGCCGAAAACATGAAAATGAGAAATAGAAGGAATTCTCCCTTTCCACAGTTCGTAAGGCGTCTTCATGTGTTGTTGTGTCAGTAGTGAGCGATTCTGAGTGTAACAGGCGGTGTCAGTAGCATCAGCCCAAAACTTTGAGGGTAGTCCAGAATCTGCGAGGAGCGTTCTTGCTGCTTCTTTGAGTGTTCTGTTCTTACGTTCAGCAAGTCCGTTCTGCTGAGGGGTGCGCGCGACTGATGTCTCGTGCTGAATTCCCTCTTTATCGCAGTATGTCTTAACTACTGAGTTTAGAAACTCTGTTCCTCCTCTCGAGCGTATCTTCTTAATCTTGATGTTCTTTTCCACACCGAGTTTCTTCGATAGATTAGGTAACTCGGTCGAACATCGATTTGTTGGCGATGAAGATGAGCCAAGTATATCTCGAGTAGTCGTCTATGACGACGAGGGCATACTTCTTGCCTCTTATAGTCCTTGGAGAGACCGCCCGAATAAGTCCATGTGAAGCGGTGAAGGATTCCATCGGTGGAAGGTAACGGAATAGGTGGATTGCTACTCTTTGTTTGCTTTCCCTTCGTGCACGCTTCACAATTTCTCGTCTTTGATAAACGATTCGTTGGGCGGTCCTCGACTTTAGAGTTCTTGACAAGCTTGTTCATGGTCTTGAAGTTCGGGTGGTGAGTCTCTTGTGCCATAGCCAGCCCGACTTGTCACCCGATTTAGTACGTGCGAGCAAGCAAGCCTCGGGTTCTGCGGTATTTCGGTTGCAACATAGATGTTCTTCCTTCGCGAACCCGATAACACTTGTTTTCCCCTGTAGATTTGTCAACAATATCACGAAACCGGCGTCAAAGATTACTCGTTAAGATTATCACGGAATTGATCGATCGAAAGGAGATTATGTTGAAGTCCTTCAACATATGTTACTCTTGGAACCGTGGCGGTCCCAATGTTCGGCGTTCCGTATCCCCTTGTGTAGCCTTTGGAGTTGTCACCGAATTCATTCACCGGGACCATCTTCTTGTACGTAGTTGGTCGGCGAGCTCTTCACGGTAAGTCATGTGTCTCGAGCGGCCGCTGTCCACTATCCACGGGTCCTTATGCACCCGCAAAACAGAGGCATTTTTAGGTACCCTTTGGTTCGATTGGGTCCTTACGGGTTAGTGGGTGATTTCGGAACCCGGATCTGTCTCGGGACCTTAGAAGTTCCGAGACTTCTTCTTCGAACCTTATCGGCTTTCTTCTCCACGAGGACTTGGAGATACCGACTTTCGCTGATAATTTTGGGTTCGGGTGCTTTCTTCTTCTTCGAGTCTTAGCACTTCTCCCGACCCCGGGCTCATAGTAGTACGAGCCGTGCGAGCCCGGTGCTCATACGATGGCTCCTTGATGCGTTTCGCCCATCTGACCTTCTTGATTCCCCCTGAATTTGATTGCGGTGTCCTGGGCAAGTTTATTTGTACATTTTACCTTCTTGATTCCCCCTGAATTTGATCGCGGTGACCTTCTTGATTCCTCCTGACCCTGGGCTCATAGTGGTAACTTGTACATTTTACTTGCCATTGATTACGTATCTAAGTGGGTCGAGGCGAAAGCTACAAAGACTAATGATTCTAAAGTAATTGTAGGATTTCTTCGTACTAACATATTTTGCAGATTTGGCATACCTAAGGCCATAATAAGTGACCAAGACACTCACTTTTGCAACCGCACAATAGAATCATTGATAAATAAGTGTGGAGTAGCTCAACAAATTTCTACCGCTTACCATCCTCAAATGAATGGGCAAGTTGAAGTGTTCAATCAAGAAATTAAGTCTATATTGGAGAAGATGGTCAATCCATCAAGAAAGGATTGGAGTACGAGGCTGGATGACGCCTTATGGGCCTATCGGACAACCTATAAAACTCCTCTCGGAATGTCTCCTTGTAATCTGATTTCTGGTAACTTATGTCATCTACTTGTGCAATTGGAACACAAAACTTGGTGGGTAGTCCAGAAAATCAACATGAACCCAACCGAATGTGCTAAGGAGAGGAAATATCAGCTTCAAGAGTTGGAGGAGATTCGGATGGAGTCCTACGATGCGGCCATGCGTTATAAAGATCGTACTAAGGCATGGCATGATAAGGCCATTCATTCGAAGAAATTTGAACCGAGGCAGCTTGTCTTACTGTATTAATCACGCCTCCGGATCATGCCTGGAAAGCTTAGGTCCAGATGGATTGATCTGTTCCGGGTGCGCTCTGCTTGGCCAAGCGGAGCAGTCATAATACAAAAACTCGATTCTAACGAAGCCTTCACCGTCAATGGTCATCGCCTTAAAATTAACCATGCTGCCGCCATGATGGAAGATGTGGACAAGCAAGGCTTGTCCATTCCCTCTTATGTTTGACTCTTTAAGGAGGAGGTCTAGCCGAAGACTCTAAAGAGAGGCGCTAAAGGGAGGCAACCCGCGTTTGCCAATTATTTTTGTATTTAATTTTGTGCTTTTTTTATCAATTTTTCTGCTTGGTATTTTTTTCTTCTTATTTTTTCAGATTTTTGATTAAGACTGGAAAGGGCTTATGTGTAAGGAGATACACTTTTTGTGGTGGATTTCGAAGAGAAGAAGTTTGAGGGACCAAATTCCAATTTCAAGAAGTTTGGAGGACCCAATTGAAGTTTCCAAGGTTCTTAAGGGGTTGATTTGCAAGAAGGAAGTTTTTGTTGGGGTCAAATGCACTTGGTAAAAGGTTGAGGACTCAATTGCATAAAGGTGGGGGTCATTGTCTTAATTGTACAAGTGGAGGGACCAAAGTGAAAATTTATCATCTATATAAATGGAAGGATCTTGAAACTCTAGCCACTTGACACTATTCAACTCTCCCTCTCTCTAAACTCATGCCTCCCTCCACTTTCTCGCTCTAAATTCTTCAACATCCATCACCACCACCCTCTCAACTGCACAAGCAAGCCATCATGCCGCCAAAGAAGAAGACCGGCCTCCGCGCTGCCGCCCGGTGGTTCGCCGCCGTTCAAGCTGACGTGGAGACCCAACGTCGTCGGAATGTTGCTGCCGCCCCCTATGTCGCCGTACCACTTCAACAAATACCATTCTCCAAAGCCGAGGTCTCGTCGTTACCGATGTTCGACTCTGCCCAAGACGCGCTCGACTCAGAGGGCGGAAGATGAAGTACAAGACATGCCATCTCGTTTTGTTACGGAATCGTCGGAGTCATGCTGGCATCACCATCCAAGAACTGACTCAACCCTTTTGAGGAGAACCGCCACTACAATATTACGATAGAGTTAATTAGATGAAAAGTCTTCGCGGTGACTTGCCGAGCGAATAAGAAGATTTGGACTACGTGTCCGATGACCATAACAGCGTGTGGGACGGAGATTTTAATTTGAGCGATCTCTCTCTAGCTGACTCCGACTCCTCGTCCGCTTTCCCACAAGAGAATGTGTACGAAAACTGTACAATTATTCACTTGGACACGCCCGAAGCTGTCGCTACCTCTCCCATTTCGAGATAGAATACTTGGACGCCCGCAACATGGAGCGTGAAGGAAAGGAGTTTCGGAGCGAACGACTTCTCGACCGCGACTTCCTTCGCCGAACAGGTAACATCATTCCTTTCTATACTTATTTCGGTCGAATTGTAGGGAGTTCTATAATACGTTCCATTTCGAGCTTGATAAGGATTTGTATGTGCCATGAATCGCATTTCGCTTTTTTGGAAATCATTATCATCTCTCTTTGGCCGAATGGAGTGCTATGCTAGGCATTACTTCTTTCGATCATTTTCTTGTGTTGATGTATGAGATAGGTGCCCATTGCATGCTGAACAAGGATCCCCAATATACTGGCTCGATTAATACATGAAGGATTTTAGCCCCGAGTGACCCGGAGGAGTTTCAAACCTCGGGTTCGTATATTAGTTTTATTGAGGATCCGGCTCTTCGCCTTTCCCATCAATACATCGTCCATAACCTACATAACTTAACCGGTAAGAGTACGACTTTTGATAAGGTGACGGCTAATGAACTTTATGCATGTCGGCCGAAAGATCAACTTAGGTTTTTGGATTGCGAAGAACATGTTCGTCATTCCTAGTCACACTGCACGCCACCTCACTTTGTGCCATTTGCTTGCTACGTTCATTGAAGGTAATTTGTCATATATGATGATCAGCACTTAACTCGTGTGCCCCTACCCACTGCATTTGATATGTCTTTGTTGAGGCACTCTCGCTTGCTGCATGAACTGCCTAACCGAGGCATCCAATTTTATCCACCGGGACCTCGTGTCTCGAGTGTGTCTACTAGTGCAGGGGGAGATTCCCTAGAGCTACTGCGCATGGATCTCAACTCTTTGGGCCACCGAGTTGACCGCCTTCGCCGAACTGTGATGAGCCGACTGCCTCGCTTGCCCTGTGACAAGTAACTTTTCTCCCCAATTTTTTATTTTTTGTTTTTATTTTCTATTTTAAGTTTGTTTTTGTGTGCCTTTTGTGTTCTTGCACTTGATAGTGATCAAGTGTAAGGAGGGGGGTGTTTATTTTATTTTTCTTTTGTGTTTGTTGTTGCTTACACTTGATAGGGATCAAGTGTAAAGAGGGTGTTTATGTGTTTATTTTGTCATGCCTTCTCTCTGTGTTTTATTTTCTCTCTTGCTCGAGGGCGAGCAAGTTTTAAGTGTAAAGAGGGAGGGTATTTTGTGTCGAAGCACGCCAAAATTTTGATTTTTGATATGCTGTTTTCTATGCTCCAGCATGTCTTAATTGCGCTTTTATGTTTCAATATTCTTACTTGTAGACTTTGTGAAAAGTAGATCTAGGCACATGTATGTATGTAATTTGGGTGAGAAAAAATAAACTTTGTTGGTCGAATTTTGTAAACCACTCACTTATATTAGATTTGAGCCTTAAAGTAGGACACTTCCTACCATTTCTTTTGAGAGTGTTTATCCGCAAAATCTCAATATGTTTGAGTCACTTGTGATAAATGATAGGAGGAACAAGAGATTTTTAGCCACACGGCCGCAACAAAATACTTCTGTCCTTAAATTATCCCTTAGTGAGCTAGAATTGAGCCTTGACCGATTATTTGAATTGAGTTAGTAAAATTTTAGCCAATGTCTTTTTAAACTCTCTCTTGACCCATGTTATTTCTTGTCTTATAAACTTTCTTGTGCATAATAGTGTTGTTTGGAGGATTGTTACATATGTCTTCTGCCTGCCCAGTTAAGATGTGTTGTTGAAAATATATAGGCCAAAAATCTGAATGTATAAGCGGCTAACAATAAGTAGAATATAAGTGGCATGATTGCACAGTTAAGACAGTCTGTACTCAGAATGCTAAAAAAGAAGAATTTTTTTTTATACCATGAAAAAAATATATATGAAATATTCAGAAAAAAGAGATGTGGCAAAAAAAGAGAAAAAAAAATGGGTACGATGAATAATAATGTTGCATATGTGTGAAGTTCTTAAGTGGTGGGATGATTTGAAATTACTGCACTGATTGCACAAGTAAGTGAGTTTGACATGCCTAACATTAAATTGAAATTTTTTGATGGAGCTTAGTACCCCTAGGACCCTTACCAACGTCGATTTGTCTAAGTCCTAAGCCCCATTACAACCAAATGACCTCTTTGATATTGCTATTAGGACGATCTCTCATCGTGATTGCGCGGATTGTTTTCTTTCGAGTGGCTTGAACCGGACATAGACTAGTTGAGTGATGAGCGAATCTTGAGGAGATCCACATTGTTTATATTTTGACCAAGTTGATAAATGTGTGCCTAGTTTCAAAATTTACATCGTCTACTTGCTTGATGAGATGATACTTACATGAATTGATTTTGCTTGGCAAGTTAATTGGTGCTGAGATTTTCGGATTGATTGGTGCTGCTACGTGTCTTCGTTTTTGAGCCCATGTCTTTTCCTTGTGTCTTAGTTGTGTCCATGTCTTTGTGTCCTTGTTATGTCATGTTTTTATTTTTGCCTTGAGTCTTTTATTTTTTGTGTTTTGAGTCTTGGGGATCGGCCGAAATGTCTAAGTACTTATCTTTTCTTTCTTATTATACTTGAGGGAGTATAAATCAAGTGTAAGGAGATTTGATGATACATTTTTGTATTTAGTTATTTTTGGCCAAAAGTTGTCTTAATTGGCCAATCAGGGCAGTTGTAGTGGCGAAAATGCAGGTTTTTAGGTGCTGACGTGGCGAGGTGACTAGGATGCAACTTGACAATATTTGATGATGAAAAGGGCACAAGATTGCTGATGTGGACGCGGATTTCGAAGGAGAAAAATATTTTGATCATATATGCGATGGATAAGAAAAGATATGTTTTTCCTTATCTATCCAAATCCTTTGCATATCTTGGAAGGATTTTAACCTAACTTTGGGATCAAGATAGGGAGTATATAAAGTGAAGAAGGAGACGAAAATGAGGAGCTTTTGGGATGCCCACGTTCATACACGCCGTCACTTCCATATTCACGAAGAAACCCTAGTTCCCGATTTCCATTTCCCGACCACCGCCGATCGCCGTTCACGCCACTTCCACACCGCTGATCCATTATGTTCAATAATCCGAGTTGTTCGTAGTTAGTAGTTGAAGAAGAAACACTTTTTAATTTCGTTGGTTTGTCCGTTTAATGCTTTTGAAGTTGAAGTCTCGTTTTATTTATGTTCGTTGCTTATCGTTGGAGTTTAGAGATCGAATCTATATTTGTTACTCTTGTTCTATTTTAATTCAAGTATTCTAGTTCAGTTTCGTAGGTTTAAATATTCTATTATTTCTTGTTTTAAGTTTTTTAAGTTTCGTGCATGTTAGATCTAGGGTTACACATGTTTTCATTTCTGTTCTGCAAACTGTCTTCCTTGCACAACCAAGAGGTCTGCATGAGTAGCTAAGTTTTTAAGGGTCCAGCGGGATGTGAAACACAGGCTAATCAGTACATGAGGCTTAGGTGCTCATAATTAATCAAGAGGGGTTCGGGTTAATTCTGAATTAATTAATCTGATTAGTAATTTAGACCTGATCACCCTATATTGCCCAATCTGTAGCTAACTTAGTACTTCCATTGTTTCTCGTGGAACAAGGCTATGTAAGTAGCGAAATTATTCGAAAGAGTAATTAGATTAAACCGATAGGAGACTATTAGATGCCCAACATACGAGTAGGCTCCTATACTAGACTCCCTTAGATCGATAAAGTTGTCTAGTTATTAAATTTATTGATTGCCCAACAACGTAGGTTGTAACTAGATTAGGGAAGTAGTCGTGTCGATGCCCAACATGGGGGCTACCGACTAAGTAAGTGGGAGTGAGGGTTGTGTCAGTTTCATTACGACAATCTATAACTAGTAGATTCTTAAGATTAATTAATAACTAGTGCCGATGATTGGAATTATTTATGTGTGAATATTCTACTGGACCTGCCTCTTAATTGCCAGTTAATACAGTTTCAATTTTAGTTCAGTTTTATAATTCTAAGCTTAGTCAAATCCCAAACTTGTGTGGTTGCTAACCAAACCCTAGGTAAGTAGGAAAATAAAGTGTCTAGTACTCCGTTCCCTGTGTTCGATAGCCTGTAGACTATACTGAATTAATTCTCAGATTTTGCAGGATTATTTGGTGCAATACAACGATAACCATTCCTCCGCGTGGTTAGAGTTCTGAAGAAAAACGAATAAATTGTCTCTCTCTCTCTCTTTTTCACACATGTGTATGTGTTTGTGAATATGTGTATGCCTGTGTTTTGATTATGAATGGAATACTAATATATATTGGCTTCTAAAACTTATATTATATTAATATTTGTAGCCCATTTAATTAATTATGCTTCTAATGAGCTTCCACATCAATTAGCCCATAGTATAATAAATTAATCTGCTGGATACTTTTATTTATCAATTAATTGTTTCAGCCAATTAATTCAAGATAAATAACATTATTAAATAATACAAAATACATTAATCTATTAATAATGATTTTTGAGAGACATTAAATAACTAGACAACTAATTAGGCTAGACTAAAGATCCAATAAAAGAAATAAAGTCTGACCTCAAATCAATTAATCATCTATGCTCAGTCCAGAGCAAAATTAATTAATAAACACATATTCATTCCACTAGAGAATTTATGCTGACTTACCCTTTATCCCAATTTGAACATGAGCTTATATTTTAGACTTAGTTGATTCCCGTATTTAAGATAGAAATATACGTTAATCAATTAAGTCTGCTGACAACTTAAATTAATTAACATCTTGTTATATTCCTGAGTAGTACCACTCGACCTTATTAACGAATATGAATGTAATCAACCGGTCGGGTTAGTATGCTAATCCTTACGAGTTCCTCAGGGATATTATCATTCCATTTTACAAGGATACAGTTGCAAGATACAAACAACCAGCCTGAGCCACAAATGACTACTAACACGCAAGATACGTAGATCCAATTGCGATGACGTTTACCATAATAGTTCAAAGTGCTAGTTAGTCAAATGCACTCAGCTGAAGTCTTATCAAGCTTAAGATCAACTAAGTCACTGAGATCTAGGTTCTCCGTTAGTGGTTCTCCACTTTGGTCATTCAGAAGAACACATGTCACTGTGATCCATCAATACACCACCTTTCGTATACCATTACAGACAAGCAGGTAAGACAAACCACTTCTTATCTAAACTGCAGCTTAAAACAAACAACTTATCCTAAAGTTGTCTCAGTTGTGATAATAGTTTTATATCTTGTCACTTCAATCAATTGTGTAGTATTCTGTGATCTACAACACACTACATAATCTAATGTTCATATAAGATAAATGATTACATGCTATATATATATATATATATATATATATATATATATATATATGAGATAGGAGAATAAGACAGTGGAAAGAAAAAACACATTGTATACAAGCAGAAAATTTACTTCCGATATACAAAATTGCAACATCCACATGGTAACAATCGCTCACAAATTCTATGGTTGAAAAGGCTACCACTCAAGCACGAAATCCTACACCCACATGTCATTGAAACATGCAATTTTTAATTAAATATTTTCCAACCATAAATCAAAATGGCCCGAGACCAATAGAGGACTCAGTGATCAACACTAAAATTCTCAATGGGAAAAGCGCAGGCAAATGAAATTTATTGTCACACGACTTTGTCCTAAAACATTATAATATTGTATGAACAACTTGTTAAGAGGCTTCATGAAAAGAGAATCCTCCGCATGAAATAAAAAAGGGTATTTTTGGCGATTTTATCAGACACTTGAATTAGAAAGTTTGAATATCACCTTTAATAGCCAACCATGAATAAAAGAGGAAATATTCATTAGTCACCCTTCTTCAACCTTCAAATTTGATGGGAGTGGGCTGAATCGAGTGAGATTGGCTATTTAGCGATTGAAGCTCAACTAAATATGGAGAAATTGAGTGAGATTTTGTTGAATTAGTAATGACTGGAATTGGGTAGAAAAAGACTTAGTTTTACCCTCGAAGGAATTTGGGGGAGAAGAAGTTTCGTTTGTGTTGAGTTGTGATGTTTTACAAAAATCCTTTTTCATTTACTAAATAAATGAATTTTATATATAATAAATAACACTTGAGGCAATGCCGACACTTGAGATTGGAAGCGTGTGTTTGGCATTCTTGGTCGGAGGCTAAAATAAGACTCATTTAAAAGATAAATGACCAAAATTAGACTCTACCACATTAAAGAACAAAAATCGTACTAATGGCACATTAAAAGACCAAAATGATATTTGCTCTAACTAACAATAGAAGATAAGAGACTCGAGACTGAAAAAAAAAATGCTTCGTTAATTTGCTGTCATCGTTATAATTACTTTTATTTACTGGGGTTAGAATGAAATTGATTGTGATTTTGCATGAGTTTGGGACCAAGATAGAAAATGGCCTCATTCTCGTACTGGATTAAAGTCGAGTTGAAGAGTACTTTAAATCCTTATAAATAAATTTAACACTTGGTTAATCTCATGCATGTAGATTCCAAATATTTTTCAATAGAAAATCATACTAATAAATTAAAATTGTTATCAACATTGAGCAAGTTCTGTGGTCTCTATCTTTATCTGCTACAGCCAAGTCCCCAACCATTCCATCCTTTTAGAAAACCACCCACATTTTTCTCCTCCTTCAGATTAAAATGGATAATGCTGCCGTTGAATCCACTAAAACTGCCGGAAAGCCCATAAAATGCCGGGGTAAAATACTAAACATTCATTCTCTGATAAAAGATGTTATGCATGCTTGTAGCAGCGGGGGCGGCCAGCGATTGTGGAATACTAAACATTCATTCTCTGGTAAAATACTAAACATTCATTCTCTGATAGAGGAGGTGATTGTGGACCCTCCTAAGTCTGTGAACTCCGCATCAAAATCATTTGCACTTGTCTCTGTCCCAGCGATGTTACTGTCATGAACTTGAGTGTCAATACGTCAACATTCTCTTGTATGTAGCATTATTTTTCTTAATTTTCTACCTACTTGTTTGCTTATTTTTCTTTCTTTTTTTGAAGGTCCCTGCTGTTTGTTTTCCAAGAACTCTCGGGCATCAAGTTGTTGGGTAATCAATTTCATATCATTTTTGGTTTACAATATTCTTATCCATATATTGATTTTTGGATTCCTAATTTCTCAACTAAGTATTGGGTAAAGATTAGATTTCCCCTCTTTTTCCATGTTGAGTAAAGAATGCTTGAGCTAATATACTAGCTAGTAGACATGCTTGTCTAATTAAATTGTGTGTAATCTTCAGCTACTCTGATTTTCTGGATAACATGAAGTATTAATCTGTGCTTATAGGGTAAAACTAATTAAATTTCGTAAACTAATCATTGTGGTTGAGAGCGTTGGCGACGGTGTGGATGAAGTTGTTGGAAAAAATTCATGTAGATTTTGGTGAGTGTAGAGACTACATGCAAATCCAAGAAGAACAACCTTTGTTCCAAATTCCCATTCAGAACTGATCCCTGGATGCATGATGGAACAAGCAGATTTAGAGACCTCAATGGACAGAATGTCGATCCAGCAATCCCTCCCAAAAGGGCTCGTCTCCTAAGTTGTGGAGCCTCAACAGGTATCCTGATCTTACCTTATCTCTTTATTCCTTTCAATTTGAATTTCAGGTATAGGAGCTGCCTCAAGGTCTGCACATGTCGAACCAGGATCTACGGTTGCCATCTTTGGTCTCGGATCAATTGGTTTGGCAGTAGTATATTACCATTTCTTTTATAATATAAATAAATGGATACATAGAAAACTAGAGGTACTTTAAAGGTTGCAGAAGGTGCAAGATTGTGTGGTGCTGCTAGAATAATTGGCATTGATATGAACCCTAAAAAATTTGAAATAAGTAAGCATAAAATGATTTAAATCACTACCGGTTTTCAAGCCAGAGAAACAAAACAAGTATTTGTTGATAGAGTATTGAACTCCTTTACTATGTAAAAACATCTTTCACTATCATCTCTCTAGGTAAAAAGTTGACTCTATCCGTAAGCCAGGTAGTTTATTATCCTGTTTGCTGTAAAAGTTTAACGAAATTTTAACTCCACTAAATAAAATTTCTAATTTCACCTTTTCAAAAGCTTCATCTAGTATTCGTGTTTTGCACAACACATACTACAATATTCTTCACATACAGACTCATGACACGAACACCTTGTCATAAACATATATATCAATACATATGACAATTTCTTTAGTGATTATACTCGTTCAAATAGTTTGATTCAGTGGCGTAGTTAGAGTCTTATTCCAGAGGGGCGAACTAATAGTTAACTTTGTAACTTAGTTTATCGTGAACAGCTAATTGTTGCTAGATTGTTAGTTCGATCTTGAAATGTTAAGATTTCCAACTTTTATGGTCAGAAAATAAAGATAAAAGACTTTTCAGCCAAAATATGAAGAAAAAAAATAAAAATAAATAATGGTTAAAAAGGTGTTATCCAGGCTTGAACACGCAACCTCTTGGAATAGAGACGTTGGACTTCATTACTAGACTAAATGAAGCTTTTTGATTTATATTTATACTGGCTCTAATAATGCTTAAAAGTTTAGTGCCCACCCCTCCCTACACTACCGGTTGGATTCATGGAAATTTATAGTCCAACTGTACCATATATATATATCAAAAATGTTAATCAATTAATGATGGCACTAAAACTAAAATGATATCAGTATATCAATGATCGGTAAGAATGTTCAATAGTGTAACCCTTGTTTGAACCAATTGTCTGAACAATCTTTCTATTCTCCCCTCTAATCCTTCAATAACACCATCAACGATTTGCAATGTTTTCTTCAAATCAAGAACACCAGATCCATCAGTTGCAATTTTCCCTTGAAGAGAGTTGAGAGCCAAATCCATTTTCCCAACCACACTCACAACATCACTTTCTCGCCCCGATTTCGCTACCATCAGTCTCGAAACCAACGACCATGCGCCGAGCCGCGCCGCCGTGTACGACGGCGACATGAACACTAGAACGCTCCTCAACATCGAGATCGTGACTCCCGCGACTTGTCTGAAGAATACGCTGAAGTCGCTGTCTGTACTCGACTCATTCTTGACGATCGCGCTCTCCGACTTCTTGAGGTTTTTTAGGGTTTTCGCAACGGTTTTTTGCATTTTCTTCCTGAAGGAGATGTACGCAGCTACGTCGTTTTGAATGCCGGAATCCATGTCCTTTCTCCGCAACGCCGATTGAAGGGAGTGGATGTTTTCTCTGATCATCTGTAACAGATCTCTGACGGTGATGCATGCGTCAAGCAAATCGACGGTATAGGAAAGAGATTCCTCCATTGATTTGCCATCTTGATGGTGATGATCTGCTGCTTTTTGAGTGAATCCCTCCACTGAATTGTAGAGTTCTGCAAGGCCCAGAATCCCAGATTGAATGGAATCAGAGGTAGCAGAACAAGATCTGATATGTCCCAACTCAGATTCGAGATTCTTTGGGCGGATTTGATCCAATCTTGAAGGCAGACTAATTGATCTGAAATGTGTCTGATGAGTGATTGCCATTTTCCTTTCTCTTTTCTTGATTGGTTTATGAGGAGATATTTGATAGAGAGGTGTTGGATTCTAGAGTTTGAGATGAAAAGAATGTGAAGATGGAGAGGTATATTTATATGGACAAGAATGATTTGTCTTTTGAGGCAGAAATTGATGATGATGCATGTGGGGCTCATTTGATTTTGCACGTCATATTAAATGTTTCTTTCTCTAAGATCAAAACAGACAAACTTAGATACAATAATATAATTGGGAATGGGAGCAAGGTGGCAGAAGAAGAGTGAGCAAGAACTGCAGGAGGAATACGTGTCTTCCATGCAAATGGCATGGTGTACAGAGAGCAAATGCAAGAATAAAGAAAGCTAGTTGTCCTCTTGCCTCCCTAATCATTTGGAGGATATCACTAAAAACAATGGCAAAAGAATCCATTTTATAATTCAATAAGGTCAATGTATGATATTGATGTTAGTTGAGCGACAGAGATATCTGTAATAGATTTTGGACAAAAAAAAAAAGTTGGTTATGTGGATGTGTGATTGAATTGTTTTTCTATACTCTTCATTGTATTAAATATATTATATGGGCGAATATGTAAAGTAGTTGCATACTGACGCATATAATAATAAAATAATAACGAAATGGTCACCGTAAATATTGTTAAATTAAAAAAATTATCTTAACAAAAATAGTGTCTCGATAAGTTACCATAAGAAAATTTATAATAGTGGATGGCGCGCAGGCTGCAGCGAGACGCCATACATTCGGAATTAGAAACGCGGGTTGCCTCTATGTTTGCCACGTAACCTTATTTCGTGGTGTCTCTCTTTTTCATTGGTGCCCAGATTTGAGGTGATCCAATAATTCACCGATTTGCATGCATGTTGGTCCCAAAAGTAACGTTCAGGTGTAGGGGGGGTGAATACACCTGAAAACCGATTTCTCAACTTAAAACGCGAACAGTCCTTTTTAGGAGACTGTCATACTGAACGAGTTCAGCAGACCAAATAAGATGTTCTGAATCGCGTGACAGAGTGACTGTCTTTACTGAGGCCTGCTAGCTGACTAGAGTCAGAATTCAGTACCGTTTAGATAAAGTTCAGTAGTGCGGAAATGTGTAGGCCCAAATTCAGTTGAGTTAAGAAAACATTTCTATCAAAACAGTTTCTGTACATTAGTGCAGTCGATTAAGCTTGCTGAAACTCAGTTGAATGATTTTAAAGATAATTTTCAGTATGCACAGTAATCAATGCAACAGTAAATAATGAACACAGAACACAAACGATTTTTAAAGTGGTTCGGATCCAACAATCCTACGTCCACTGTCTTGAAAGATCAGGAGGCTATGTATTATACTGAGATAGTCTCAGTTGGTTTGTACACGGGACAAACACTAGTCTTGAGATTTATACTGAGCAAGTCTCAGTTTACAGGGTATCAAACTAAGTGTTTGAAAAACTCACCAACTGTGAAGGAGTCCTTTACAATAAGGATCAGTTCGACTATGAACTCCTTCGTCTAAGCTATAGATACGAACAGCTGAGCTTAGGTTAGAGGGATAGGGAACGAGAATGTGGCTTCTAGAGCGATGAACGGCTAAGTATAAACTTGGGTTCGTGTTCAGTCGCTTTGGATACTAGAGGCTGTGTAATTCTGGTTCAGTTTGGTTCCTTATGAGCAGATATGTAGTCTTTCGCCGGAGATTGTTTCTTCTCACTACTTGCGGAAGACTTAAGGCGTTTATGAGTTGCTCTTTGAATGCTCTGATTTCGCTTGTGTGTTCGTGTATCGTAGATTTCGCTCGTGAGCTTCAATTTGATTTTATCCCTCTATTTATAGAGCAGAGATCAGGATAGATCCGTTGGAGACGACGATCCTTTGTCTCTCTCTTTTGGGTAGCTAACGGCTCTTTCAAAGTATGGTTGCAGTGTCCTTTGCCTCCATTTCTGGAAAGTTGTTGACTTGCAGCTTTAACAGATATAGGACAGGTGGCTGCTTGTCGTTGGTCGAGGTACAGGAAATCAGGTAAGACAGAACAAACTTCAAGGAGATCTGAAGCTGACTTCTCTCTTCCTCGTATTGACTCTGTTGATTTGACTTTTAGAGAATCTGACAGTCAGCGGACTGTCTAGCCGTTGTTGGGTCTGATCTCTTTTTCAGTAGCATGCTCCTGCTGAGTCGGCTCTACTGAAGATCAACTCAGAGTTCAGTGAACTACTCCTCTGAGTTCAGTTCTACTGACTCCTTTCAGTATACTGCTCCTACTGAGTCTAGTATTACTGAGTCTTCTACTTCTGGTACTGAGGCAGGTAATCTACTGAGCGTCTGAACCAGATGCAGAGTGTCTACTGAGTCTGAAAAAACAGAACAAATTACAACTGGATGGTTCATCAATCAAGATAGGATTTTGGGATCTTCAAATCTTCAGTAAGTATTCAATGCACAACGCTACTGAGTTATGTCTCAACTGATTGTGAGAAGACTGAATCATCTCCCAACATTTTCCCCCTATTTGATGATGTCAAAACCTAACACTATGACTTATCAGAAACAGAGCTCCTTACAAGTATTACAAGTAGGATCAGTGGAGTTGTTCTTCAAGTCCTAGACTACTGAGGGAATCAAGGCAGAAATATCAGAACCTATACAGAAACTAATCAGCATTTCCCCCATATCTAACAACATATTCCTCCAACTATGCAATCTATCAGAATCTGACTAAGCAAAGACTGACAAAATATACAAGAACAGTGAGTGTGTGAGTCAGTAATCCCTTCAGTGATTCTGAGTGTTAAGCATAAAAACAAACAAGGCCATATAGACAATAAGGAATTGGCATGGCCAATAACAGAGATGTTTTATAGATGTGAAAAGTTCAGTATATGTACATCATCTGCTATACTAAGAGGAACAGAAATAGAAGAATTACAAGAGAAACAGAAGCTAATAATCATCTGAACTGCTTAATTCTGTCTTTGAAGTCCTTTGATTTGGATTCAAGAAGAGGCAGTCTATACATCCTGTAGGTGATCTTCCTCAGCTTCAGTATCTCTGCAAAGTCAGCTGGGTCATCTTCATCTAAGCACTTGGCTTCAGCAGCATCTTTGATTTCCTTCTCAATAACTCCATAGTGAACGGAGCCATCAAGTTTCAGTGGGGGCGGCATGATTCTTGGAGCTGGTACTCTGACATCTACCTTATCTGCGACGGCCTTCTGAACTCTGGCAAATTTTCTATGTCGGCCCTCAGAAGCCATTCAGCAAATGCGACGGACTTGTGCTTTTCAGGCCAGTACCTCCAGAAGTAATTTCTCTTAATGAAATCAGCCTTCAGTGTCTCCCACCGTTGAGTTCTCTCCCAAGGCATCCATTCATCAACTCTTGGCCATCTATGAATTTTGAGATCAGTAGGCTTCCTGAACCTTCTGTATCTGTATGGAATGTCCGCTTTCTCAGGAATCCTCTAACTCGCTTCTTTTTCAGCTTTCAGCCTCAGAGCTTCCAAGTCTGCTAATCTGAGCCTTTCTCGAGCTGCTTCTATCTGTCTTGCTTCTTCTCCTCTATACAGATACCTCTCCATATGAGCCCATATTTCCTGCATCTCAAGATCTTGTTCCTTAGAAGGGACATTGGAGGGTATGTGAGGCTCTTCTTCTGAATCAGCAGGTGTTGTTGATTTTTCTTTCGAAGTACCCTGCTGACCAGTTTTCTGCTGCTGTTGTTGCTCCTTTTCCTTATCTGCCTCATCCCTTAGCTTCAGCGTTGTGGGAGGCAGTCTAGGTCCAGTTTTCATTCCACCTGCTGGAGCCTTTGTCTTGCTTTTGGCTGGCTTCTTCTTAGGCTTATTTGCAGCCTCAGCCTCAGCAATCTCTCTCACCAGTTTCTCATCAGCAGCGATCTGGGCTTCCTCCTCTGGAGTGACATACCTCTTGGGTCCTTTCTTCTTAGAAGGAGGGGTAGGAAGCGTCAGAACTTTCTTGCCTTTTCCGGCAACTGGAGGAGGCAGAGGAACCTCTTCCTCTTCAGACTCCTCGCCAACATACTCAGCAACCTCCTTGATTATATCAGAAGGTGTTTGGGTTGCCTGAGTAGCCACGTCCTTGGGTCCTGAGCCGCTTGGGCCGGTCTCAGCAGACACTACATCGCCTGCTGCTGAGACACCCTGGGCCTCGCCAGTCTGAGTGGAGGGTCCAGTGGGACCAGTTATCTGACTCTGAGTTTCCCCTGCCACTGACCTCACTCCCTTTGGTACCTTCAGTACCTTTTCTTTTCCTTTCGGTATCTTCCCTTTTCCTTCCCCCTTTTTGGCATCAGCAAATTGGCTCGGGGTGGGAACTGATACCTTCTTGTCCAGACTTTTGTAAGTTGTTGCCAGATCGTCTAAGGCATATTGCAGCTTAGTCAGTCTCTCGTGCAGCTCGTTCCTCTCCTCAGTAAGTTGAGCACTGTATTTCTTGTGAGAGGCGTCTGCTGCTGTCTGGAATTCCTGCAACTGTTTGTCCACGCTTTCTTCGATAGCCTTCTGAATGGATTGAAGCCTGAGGTCGGAGGCCTGAGAGATGGAGGAGACGGATTCAGTATGTTCTTTCCGAGCGGCCTTGTAATCTTCTAGAAGTTGAGCTTGGCCAGCCTGAATCGTCTTCAGTTGCTCATCGAAGTCGGCTCTCTGTGCGGCATATGCGTTGTTCAGTATGTTGGAGAAACCAGGGACGGGTGTAGTCTGAATTGATGTCCTGAGTCCCTTGATTTCAGCACTATGAGCCTGCGTGATCTGCCTCCACGTTTTGTGGACGGCGCGGGCGAGGAGTCGGTTCTAAGTTCCTTGAATCCTCAGTGCCCTGGCCACTGACTTCGAACGTCGGCTCTTCAGGCTGGGTGCTACTTCGAATGCAGATTCAAGTAGCAGCTGAGATGGTTCAGCTGCCTTCGAAGTACCAGCCGCCGACTGACCTGGACCAAGGATGCTGAGAGGAGGTTCAGCAGTGGATGTGGGAGCATCCTTGTCCAGTTGAGTTCCCTCATCAGGCTTCTCAGGGCCTGAATCACGGGGTGGGTCCTGACCATCGGGGTCAGACCCATCTAAGGGTGCCGATGCTGAGACGGGTTGTCTGTCGTTCAGCATAGCTAGCATCGCAGCCCTTAGATCTTCAAGGGAGCAAATGCCAGATGGCTCTGAGTAGCCAATCATGCCCCTGATGATCAGCTCCTCCTCATGGAGCTGTTCGCAGGAGTGGTGCTTTATGAGTCGGTTCAGATTGTGCCACTCCTGGAACCGAATCAACATGTGGAGCCTAGCCTGCCTTGCTAATATGACCAAATCATTGTGGCTGGCTATCTCCGGGATCCGTTCAGCAATCTCTCGAGAGGCTCTGGATTGGAGAACTGAGGCCTCAATCCCGATCGATTCTGACTCAGAAGCTGTCTCTGAATCTTCTACATCAATTGGAGACGGCTGCTTCTCAGCAGACGATATGCTGCTTAGTGGAGGGACGTCCAAGAGGTTGTCGAGTGTTTGTACTGATTCAGCTTGGACCCCTTGGTCCACTGTTTCGTCACGCTCAGTGGAGATGGCCTTCTCCATTGACGGAGTCTTCTCGGATGACTCATACTCATCCCTCAACTGCAGTGGAGGCTCAGCAACTACTGCCTCTGGCTCTGCCTCCGTCACGACCTCACTGACTTTCTTCAGTCTCTTGGTCGGGGTTTTAGGAGTAGACTTAGGAGGGGACCTCTTCTTGGTGGGTGTAGAGGTCTTCTGAGTTCCGGAATTAGGATCAGCGGGCCCTGATCCTATCTGCTAAAGGGCCGCTGCCCTGCTCTGGAACTGGACTTTCTTTGGATTAAAGTATTGCTTGTCAGCAAAGGTTATGCTGTCCGATCCGCAGAAATCTTCAATCATGACTGACAGCTTCAGTCCATATAGTAATTTTCCTTTGTCGCTCAGACGTTTGGACGTCTTGTCGAACTTTGCTGATTGTGTCATGAATTCCTTGAGGAAGAATTCAGTCCAATTGATCCTTGCTCGATCGTGTATGGCCATCATTGAGTTGAAGCTTTGGCCTGGACACCTGATCAAAGGACCCAGCCTGACTAGTCAGCAGCTGAGTCACTATATACGCCAGTGCTCTGTACTGAGGGAGCATGGCATTCTTCGGAAAGGCAGCTCTGAACGTAGTCGGCTTCCCACAGAATTCAGACAGATACTCATACATCAGATCATCTTTATAGGCCACGGTGGTGAATCCTTCGTGAAGCAGTTGGAAGCTTCTCTGGAGGGCTTCTCTGATTGACATCTGTTTGATCACTATAATAGCACTGGAGGGATCGCCAACAGAATGAACTACGAACCGACAGCGAATATCTCCCTCTATTGATTCTGAGTTGAGATAGAGCTCAGCTATCTGTCGAGGAAGGAAGAATGATGGCTTCCTCGTCAGAAATCCTTCAAGCCCAGTCTCTCTGAGGGCGTAGAAGATCTCCTCCATATAATCAAGCTCACAAGCGTCGAACTCCATCATGGGTTCGCACCATACCCGATCCTTCTCGAGGATCTCTTGCATATCGACAGGGACGACTACAGTGGTTCCTGTCATATTCTGTAATCTGCAAACATAGTAGATCAGTATCCAATAAAGTAGAAAGAATATTAGCGTATACGATACTGAATGATCATTGAATTTTACTAAAGATTTTTCTGAGAGGTTTTGAGAAGATGAGTTTAGTAAAACGGTAGGGTTCAGTTTACGATTTGGTAGGAATTATCTCAGAAAAACTAGGGTTCAAAATATTTGCAGAGTAGAAATGGCGGTTTCAAACTTTTGAACGTATATATATATGTTAAAGAAGATAAACAGTTAATTATCTATGGTTCAGTTTGAATACGCTTTTTGAGATGGACGGCCAAGATTGAATTTTATAAAATAGGCAATGATCATATTAGCCGCCTAAGTCAAAATACAGTTGTATATAGCCAAAGAAGTAACTTGATACGACATGCATTTAATGTGTTGCAAAGTTCAGCATGCTTTTACATAGAATGTCGTGTATTTAATGTAAACCGTTAATATTAAATGACATTTTCTAAGGCATTGAATACGAAGCTGAATCTGAGTCGTAAATGCACAGAAATGTTCTATTGGCTACTGAGTAGAGATACGCAAACCTGTCAGCTGAACATCGTAGTCAGCTGATACCTCGTGTAGATGGTTGCTGAGTCTCTACGTCTCGAATTTTCTCGATCGAGAGTGAACATTCCCCCTTACTGAATGCTCCTCTCCTGAATCCACTTACTGACTAGAGTCAGTAGGGTCCAACAGACCTAGCTCTACTGAAAGTTCTCTGAATCTGGCTTCAGCTAGAGGCTTGGTTAGTATATCATCCCTTTGACGGCCAGTATGGATCTTTTCTATCCTGATATGCTTCTCTTCGACATGATCACGAATGAAGTGGTGTCTGATGTCTACGTGCTTGCATCTCGTATGAAGTACAGGATTCTGATTGATTGCAATTACACTGGTACTATCACAGAAGATCGGTACTTCATTCTGAATAACATCATAGTCGCGTAGCTGCTGTCTCAGCCAAAGGGTTTGGGTGCAACAACTTCCGGCAGCCATATATTCAGCTTCAGTAGTTGACGTCGCTACTGAGTGCTGTTTCTTTGAAAACCATGAGATCAACTTACTGCCAAGGAACTGACACGTTCCAGAAGTTGACTTTTGATCGATTCTACATCCTGCATAGTCAGCATCAGAATAACCAGTTAGTTCAATATTATCATCAGGTGAATACCATAAACCCATGTCAGGTGTTCCTCTGAGATAGCGGAGAATCTTCTTTGCTGAGTCCATATGACTCTGCTTAGGATTCGCCTGAAACCGAGCACAGACACCTACAATATAAGTTATGTCAGGACGAGTAGCTGTTAAGTATAATAAAGAATCAATAATAGCACGAAATTCAGTATGGTTTACTGATACTCCCTCTTTATCAAGATCGATTTTCATGTTCGTGTTCATCGGGATCTTAATTGGTTTGCCGGATATGCAACCAAATTTCTTGATGAGGTCTCGAATGTATTTGCCTTGATTGATTAACGTTCCCTTTTCAGATTGTTTGACTTGAAAACCGAGGAAATCGTTCATCTCTCCCATCATTGACATCTCGAACTTGTCCTTCATCATTTTCTCAAACTGCTGACACATGATGACGTTCTTCGAACCGAAGATGATGTCATCTACATAGATCTGCACAAGTAAAATGTCGTCTTCCAGTCAAATGCTGAATAATGTGTGGTCTACTATGCCCTTCTAAAACCTTTCTGAAGAAGAAACCCAGACAGGGTATCGTACCAAGCCCTGGGTGCTTGTTTTAACCCATACAGAGCCTTTCTGAGTCTATAAACCTGATGTTCCTGCTGAAAGCCGGGAGGCTGTTCTACATAGGCTTCTTCTTTCAGTACGCCGTTCAGGAACGCAGACTTCACATCCATTTGATAGACTCTAAATCTTTGATGTGTTGCGTATGCTAGGAATAGTCTGATTGCCTCCAATCTTGCGACTGGAGCGAATGTTTCGTCGAAATCTATCCCTTCAGCTTGACAGTAGCCTTTTGCCATGAGCCTTGCTTTGTTCCTTACTATAACGTTGTTTTCATCTCGCTTGTTCTTGAAGACCCATTTTGTTCCGATCACATGTTGATACCGGGCTCCGTCAACAAGCTCCCAAACTTCGTTTCTCGTCAACAAGCTCCCAAGATTTGTCTTCAGTTTCTTCATCTGAATCATCATCCCAACATAGCTGGATCTTTTCAACTTTATCTTTTAAGCTCAGATCCTGTAGCTGTTTACTGATGTCCTCAGATTTAGGTTTAGAGTTCTTGCTCCTGTCTTTAGTAGAAAACTCATTAAAAACAACATGAGGGCTTTCATCCACGCAAAGGGTCCGATAGTTGAAGACTCTGAAGGCTTTGCTGTCCCGGGAGTATCCTAAGAAGACTCCCTGGTCTGACTTGCTATCAAAAGTCTTCAACTGATCTTTCCCATTATTGTAGATAAAGCACGAACACCCAAAAATATGGAAATAAGATAAAGAAGGCTTCCTGCCGTTCCATAATTCATATGGTGTCTTCTTATGCTGCTTTGTCAGTAGAGATCTATTCTGAGTATAACATGCAGTATCAGTAGCTTCTGTCCAGAATTTGGTTGGGAGTCCTGAGTCTTTGAGCAGGGTTCTTGCGGCTTCTTTGAGTGTTCGATTCTTCCTTTCAGCAACCCCATTTTGTTGAGGCGTGCGCACGGCAGACGTCTCATGCTCTATGCCTTCTGCCTTGCATAACTCCTCTACCATAGAATTCAGGAACTCAGTTCCTCTGTCTGAACGTATCTTGATGATCTTAGTGTTCTTCTCGACACTGGGCTTTTTCAGAAGCGTTGGTAACTCTGTTTTGACGTCAGACTTGTTGGCAATGAATATGACCCATGTGTAGCGCGAGTAGTCATCAATGACCACTAATGCATACTTCTTGCCTCTGATCGTCACCAGAGAGACTGGACCGAACAAATCCATATGTAGCAGCTGAAGGATTCCATCAGTGGAAGGAGATGGAACAGGAGGATTTTGATTCCTTGTTTGCTTTCCCTTCAAACATGCTTCACACTGAGTGTCTTTGCTGAATACTTCATTCGGCAGTCCTCTTGCTAGAGTGTTTCTAGCTAATTTGTTGAGCGTCTTGAAATTGAGATGACTCAGTCTTCTGTGCCAGAGTCACCCCGTTCTGTTGTCATTCTTCACCAACAAACAAGCTTCAGGTTCAGCTGAGTTCCAGTGAACTACATAGATATTCTTTTTGCGCGAACCTGACAACACTGTCTATTCGAGTTATCACAAAATTGACTAACAGAGAGAAGATTATGCTGAAGTCCTTCAACATTTGATACTCTTGGAACTGTTGCAGTTCCAATGCTGAGTGTTCCATAGCCTATGTATAGCCTTTTGCGTTATCTCCAAACTCGATTCGGGGTCCTTCTTCAGTAGGTCATTTTGGTATGTCACGTGTCTTGAGCATCCGCTATCCACATACCAAGGGTCCTTGTGCACCTGCAAAACAGAATTATATTTAGGTACCCTTTATTTTTGATTTTGGGTCCTTAGATGTTAGTTTTGGAAACCCAAATCTGTATTACGACCCTGGTGGTCTCAGACAGTTTCTTTCCACTTTTATCAACATATTTGACCATTGCACTAGTCGATGCTGACTTTTGAGGCTTTACAGGTTTAGGAGTCCTGATCTTCTGAGTGGGTGGACTGCTGACCTTTGCCTTCTGTACGACTTTCTTCTTCTTCTTCTGACCTTTGGATCCTCTCCTGACTATAGGATCATACTAATATGACCCATATTGAGCTGGATGCGTCAGCTGTGGAGGTCCATACTGATCAGCCCACTTTGCTTTGATGGTTCCCCCTTGACTGAACTGGGGTGATTTGGTGTTGATCTTCTTGTCAGAATACTGATTACTGGGATGAGGTGCCTTCATCTTTTGTTTGTTCTTGGCTAGGGGGTTCAGTATCTCTGCATTGATGGTCTCCCTTTGAACAAACCTATCAGCTAGCCGATTTTCTGAGCGTACGGGGGCAGATGAGGAGGCTTCATGGCTGAATCCAAGTCCCTCCTTACAATACTTAGGCTTGTTGTTTGCTAGCATCGCCTTAAGCTTCTTTTCAGCGCCCATGTACCGCTCTGTCATCAGGTTCCTCCAGACATCATCGCTCTTCTTTAGCAGTTCATGCTCGGTCTGAAGTCCTGACAGCTCTTGCTTCAGTAGACTCAGTTTAGTATCTTTCTGAGTCAAGTCATTGGTCAGTATTGAGATCAGATCTTCTTGATGCTGAGACTTGGCCATCAGAGAGTTTATCTCCTCCCTTAGTCTCAACAGAAGTCCTTCTGACTCAGTATCAACCTAACTCTCCTGAGAAAGTCTATGATTCTCCACTTTCAGGGTATCCAACTCCTGAAGAGTCTTACTGAGCTGCAGACTCATCTGAATCTACTCATCGAGTAGTTCTTCATATGCAATTGCGACGTCCAGATTCTCATCTGCACCTGAAATAGTGTCGTGTGTGCAGTGTGAAGAGGAATTAAATGGTGCCTGAGAATTTACCTCATCCTCTTCTCCTGCCATGAGACACCTTTTTGCGTCTTCTTCAGCTTCAAGCTCTATGGCCATGAATGCTGCTTCATCATCTGATGAATCTATAAAGGAGTCGACTTCATCTGAGTCGTCTGAGAGTTCACCAGCAATATATGCTTGTCGTTTCTTGATGAACGTTTCCCTTCGAGCTTTGTGTGCTGCTCTTTCAGCAGTGCTGAGCTCATGACAGTCATACTGATAGTGTCCTGGTTTCTTGCAGTTATAGCAGGTTATGACTCTTTCTTCTTTGCTCTCACTATCTTTCGACTGAGCTGAGTCCTCCTGTTTTCTGCATTCAGAAGTATGCGAGTCAGGAGTGCGCATAGGTGTATATTCAGTCTTACCCTTAGAGTCTCTGACGACTCTTGAGAGCTTCCTGCGCCTCTCCTTCTGATATTTCACGGCAAGCAGCGCGTATTTCTTGGCTAAGTTTCCTTCTTGTATGTCATTGAGTGAGGGTTTAGCCTTGCTAGACGCCGGAGCTGCTGTGCTGACAGATTCTTTAAAGGCATGGTCGACTTGAGTGTCAGCTTCAGCTCGCTGCTTCCTTTGAGGTAAGCCAGACTCGAACTCCTCAGCTTTAAGTTCTGAAAAGATATGGTCAGGAGTAACAATATCTAAATCAGAATTACGCAATAAAGTAGCAAATGGAGTCCAGTGACCGTCTGACAGTGCCCTCAGAATTTTGAGATTCATCTCTCGATTGGAGAATGTCTTTCCCAGCCCGTTGATAGAGTTCATCAGATCCGTGAATCTGACGTTCAGATCTTCAATGGAGTCACTAGGCATGAGAGACAGTCTCTCCAGCATCTGAAGTTCCAGCACGAGTTTGTTCGCTTTGATCTTCTGAGTCCCCCGACTCAGTAGCATTAGAGCATCCCCGAGTTCTTTCGCGGATTTGCAGTCCTAAACTCTTCTGAGATAAGAATCACTCAGAGTGGTCAGTATGGCATTTCTGGCGACTCGGTCTAAGTTGTGAAGCTTCTTCTCCTCAGGGGTGAAGAGACTTCTGTCTTTCGGTATCTTCTTCCCGGTCACCATTCCTCCTCCTTGTGCTGGGTCCTGAGCTACGACGCTATCGACCATTGGAACAATAGGTCCATCCTCTAGAACCTCTGTCATGCTATCGTGGAGGGAGGTCAGATGTGCCTCCATTCTGACCTGCCATACTCCATAGTTCTCTACTGAGAACATGGGTACCATTCTGATTCCTGACATATCCGACATAGTGAATGCTGATATGAATGAAGAATGATATGCAGTGAAAATATTTTTCGGATCCGTTCAAGTAGACCCATTTCAGAATAACAAGAGTCTTAGAGAACTCCTGCTCTGATACCAATTGTTGGTCCCGAGAGTAACGTTCAGGTGTAGAGGCGGGGGGGGGTGAATACACCTGAAAACCGATTTCTCAACTTAAAATGTGAATAGTCCTTTTCAGGAGAGTGTCGTACTGAACGTGTTCAGCAGACCAAATAAGCTGTTCTGAATCGCGTGACAGAGTGACTGTCTTTACTGAGGCCTGCTAGCTGACTAGAGTCAGAATTCAGTACCGTTCAGATAAAGTTCAGTAGTACGGAAATGTGTAGGCCCAAATTCAGTTGAGTTAAGAAAACTTTTTTATCAAAACAGTTTCAGTATATATTAGTGCAGTCGATTAAGCTTGCTGAAACTCAGTTGAATGATTTTAAAGATAATTTTATGTATGCACGGTAATCAATGAAACAGTAAATAATGAACACAGAACACTGGCGATTTTTATAGTGGTTCGGATCCAACAATCCAACATCCACTGTCCCGAAAGATCAGGAGGCTATGTATTATACTGAGATAGTCTCAGTTGGTTTGTACACGGGACAAACACTAGTCTTGAGATTTATACTCAGCAAGTCTCAGTTTACAGAATATCAAACTAAGTGTTTGAAAAACTCTCCAACTGTGAAGGAGTCCTTTACAATAAGGATCAGTTCGACTATGAACTCCTTCGTCTAAGCTATAGATACGAACATCTGAGCTTAGGTTAGAGGGATAGGGAACGAGAATGTGGCTTCTAGATTGACGAACGGCTAAGTATAAACTTGGGTTCGTGTTCAGTCGCTTTGGATACTAGAGGCTGTGTAATTCTGGTTCAGCTTGGTTCCCTATTAGCAGATATGTAGTCTTTCGCCGGAGATTGTTTCTTCTCACTACTTGCGGAAGACTTAAGGCGTTTATGAGTTGCTCTTTGAATGCTCTGATTTCGCTTGTGTGTTCATGTATCGTAGATTTCGCTCGTGAGCTTCAATTTGATTTTATCCCTCTATTTATAGAGCAGAGATCAGGATAGATCCGTTGGAGACGACGATCCTTTGTATCTCTCTTTTGGGTATCTAATGGCTCTTTTAAAGTATGGTTGCAGTGTCCTTTCCCTCCATTTCTGGAAAGTTGTTGACTTGCAGCTTTAACAGATATAGGACAGGTGACTGCTTGTCGTTGGTCGAGGTACAGGAAAGTAGGTGAGACAGAACATACTTCAAGGAGATCTGAAGCTGACTTCTCACTTCCTCGTATTGACTCTGCTGATTTGACTTTTAGAGAATCTGACAGTCAGCGGATTGTCTAGCCGTTGCTGAGTCTGATCTCTTTTTCAGTAGCATGCTCCTGCTGAGTCGGCTCAATTGAAGATCAGCTCAGAGTTCAGTGAACTACCCCTCTGAGTTCAGTTCTACTGACTCCTTTCAGTATACTGCTCCTACTGAGTCTAGTATTATTGAGTCTTCTACTTCTGGTACTGAGGCAGGTAATCTACTGAGCGCCTGAACCAGATGCATAGTATCTACTGAGTCTAAAAAAATAGAACAGATTACAACTGAATGGTTCATCAATCAAGATAGGGTTTTGGGATCTTCAAATCTTCCGTAAGTATTCAGTGCACATCGCTACTGAGTTATGTCTCAACTGATTGTGAGAAGACTGAATCATCTCCCAACCATGCACTTTACAGAATTTGAACGCATACTCAAAAAAATATATCTAATTATTATATTGTAAAAGGTCTCATAGAAAATCAAAGTGTTTGAACGAATTTATTGACATTAAAACAATAAAAACAAAAAAAATCAAAGAATTAAAATTTATTATATATAAAGCAAGTTTAATAAAAAACAAACTATTTGAAGATCCATTTGTGGAAAGTAATTGATAAAACAAGTGTGAATGTATAAAAGTAGCGGAAATAACTAGGACCAGAACTAGAAATATACATTGGGGTGAGCTGGACAGCACAGTAAAATTTATATCCATTAAATTTAATTTAATATATAGTATTAAAATATTTCGTTTCGCATCAGTTGTACCTACGGATATAGTAGAAGATAAACTAACAAAAAGGTAAACTAGGAAAATATTTTATTTCTATCAGTTAATTGGTACTGAAGAGATTTTTAAAAAAAAAATTTGCGGAAAAATTCTTATTTATTAAGCTATAAAATTTCAACTCAAAAAAACTATATTCCCTGTCTCTTCAAATTTTCTCAATATCTCCTTTCCCCATAGAGGAGGACATGAAACAAACCATATATTATGAACCTAAAAAATAAGTGGAATTAAGGGACATCATAAAAATTAGTTACTCCATCCGTCCCATTATTTATGCCCCATTTGCAACATTTGTTTGTCCCATTAATTATGTCTCATTAAAAAAGTCAACATAAATGAGTGGTCCATAATCATCTAAATAGGTGGACCTCACCACTCTATACCTTTCAACCACCACTTTATACATTTTCACCACTACTTTATACCTTTCTATAACCGGCCTTAATCTCCGGGCCGAGTCCCTATGAGACATAAATAATGGGACGGAGGGAGTATTTGATTACTTTTAAATTCACAAACTGGAGTATCTGTAAACTGCAAAGTTCTAGCTTTGACTTTAAGGTTATTTGAGAATTTGAGAGAATTTAGAAAAAAAGAATCAAGAGAATTGTAGAATCTCTTAAAAGTTGGGCTCTGTTACTCGTGTATTTAAGAGAATTGGTTGGTTGTTATGATTTGTTGGAGCTGGGCACTTGGACTTGGGCTAACTTAGGTTGGGTCGGTGTGTAGTGGGGTGGGCTGAAGTGGGTTAAATTGGGTTTGCCAGCATTTGGGCTAGGGAATATATGGGTTATGGGGCAGAGTTGCATTGGGCTCGAGCCCAATTGAGCTCACCAGTAGCTCCACCCGTGGAAATAACATGTTTTGAATGATCCTAAAACCTTACTAATACATAAACCAATTTGTCTATAAATTTAGACAAGAATTAATCTTAGCCTGTACGGGTAAACTGATGTAGTTCAGGTCAGTTGAGTTCAACTTGTGTTTACGCTTTCAAAGTTTAGTCAAGGTGGACTAAACTCAGACTAGGGATAAAAATGTCAGTTCGAATATCTGACCAGTCTTAGTCTACAGATTGATGCATGGAAATATCCAACTATCAAATGAGAATTGACAATCACAGAGCGCCACACAAGCTACTACAAGAAAAATGACATTTGACAATGGTTAATAGACAACGAGTCGTCGTATCATCAAAAGCCATTTTCGTAGATAAAAGCGTTGTCTATTATTACAAAAATCGCGCTCATAAACAACGATTTTATTGCACAACTGTCGTTTATTTATTGTCGTAGGTTCAAAAATGCGCTCATAGAAAACAGATTTAATAACCGTTATCTATTATCTGTTGCCGTACTAAAGAAATGCGCTCATAGACAACACTTTCAAGAACTATTATCGTTAACTCGTTGTCGTAAGTTCAAAAATGCGCTCATAGACAACAAGTTTAATAATCGTTATCGTTATTCCTTGATCGTAAGAAACAAAATGCTTATAGACAAGGCTTCAAGTAACTGTTGTCGTTTATCAGTTGCAGTTTACTCAGATATTTGTATTTATTTACAAATTTTAACCCGTTAAAATATTTGTTAAAAATTGAATACTAAAATTTAAATTAAAAAAATTACAAATTATACTCCCTCCGTCCTACTCATCTTGCAACATTTGAGATTGAGCGTTGAGTTTAAGATAGTGGGGGTAAAAGTGTAAAGTAGTGGTGTAAAATAAAAGATAATGAGATCCACTTGTATAGAATTATTATGGTCCACTCATTTTTTCTATTTGAGGAAACGTTACAAGATGAGTGAGACGGTCAGAAAAAGAAAATATTGCAAGATGAGTAGGACGGAGGAGATATATTTTAACATATAATTAAAAAAAAATTAAATATTAATATCTAATATATGATAAATACAAAAAACTTCATTAACTAAAAGAAAGAAAAAAAAAACCCTACTCCCTCCCCTTCTCTCACCACGTCTCCCTCTTCTCCCAAATTTTAACCTAACTCAAAAATTGCTCGCTCCCCGTCTCCCTTCTCCCTCCCGTCCATGCTTCCGCCGTCTTCCTCCTCTCGAACTCAAGAATGGCGGCATGATGAACACGACCATATGTAATCGCAAATTATGGAGTGGTGAACACCATTTTCTTACCCAGGGAATCTGATCTGACTCCAACTTTGGGCTCTGAGACTGCTGGTAGATCTAACATGGAAGTTGATGATGATCATTTTGTGCTGGTTTGTCCTCTTTTGCTTTGCTGGATTCTTCAAAGCCTTAGCGTTATTCTGGGTCTTCCCTGTTGGGCGAGATCATGTCCCGCTGCTTTTTAGATTTTATCTTTGCCCCACTCTCTTAATGTGATAACATTTTGCTTATAGGCCACAACTAGTAGTTGAGAATTGCATAATCTGATGTTTAAAGTAGTTATTTGAAGAAGATATGCCTAAAAGTCTGTTACAATATTGAATTGTTTGGTGGCATGGTGTTCAAGGATTTTGTTCTAACACAAACACATGCACAAAATAATCTGTAGAGACACCACCAGTTGGTCAGAGAGTAAAACTCGAATGTTGAGCGTTTCTGTTGCGTTAAGCCCAGAAAGTCAGGTACTGCTAGAAAGCTATTGTCGTTGGCTTTCCAACGACACCTTCGGTTTATAAATCTGATGTATGGATAAGGAAGTTATGGGTACGGGTTCAAGTTGAGATTTCGGCATCAAGTTGATGCTGAATCCGGAAGTTAGTTTAGGGGTTTTACAGCCAAAGAGGAATAGAATCCAACCACGACCTGATTTTGAAAACTTTATGGCCAGATTATCAGGAACTGAAACTTGAAGTGCATTGAAAAAGTTCTTTGGAATTTTTATTTGTGAAGCAAATAAATATTTGTCTTACTTCTTGTTTAATTTTATTTATTTATTTATTTATTTTTTTTCATTTTCTCCACTTCCAGCATTCTTTGACATAAACTCTTTTGATATAAATTCTCTAACTGGACTAACTATATACGAATAATACATAATGCAGGTCACTTGTAGCCAATTTGTCAGCTGCAAATTACTATAAAACTGATCATTTGAACAGGCCAGAGAATTGGGCATTGGGTGCCTTTATGTATAAGGTTGTGCTTGTTCTATATTATGCACTTTACAAAACATGCTCAGTTTTGTTTCGACAGTGGAAAAGGCCAAGTACTACTACTTTGATGGACTTTTCCTCACAGTTCACCAGAGTCTGTAATGAGCATCCAGCTTCCAAAAAACAAGGTTCGGAGTATGATGATTGTATATAGATTGATACAAATAATTTAAACCAAATTATATCTTGTCTACAACAAAGGGACTCTCAAAGCTTCTAATGTCAATTTTATTTATTCTCTCCGACTCTCTCACACCTTGTTCAGCAGGCCAAACAAATGATCCGAACTTGGAAATGTTGGACCTCTGGAAAGAATATGCTAAAGCAGAAAAGTACTATACATGCACAACTAATGGAACAAACTGCTGCATATGTTTTAATCAGTTAATTTGATAGAAGAAAATGAACTTATATGTAGGCAGCATACCATAGGTTTTCTTGCTGATTGTGTTATATTGTAAAAGGAATGATATTCAAATATTTCAAACACATACGGATTAGTCTTTTGATACAAATTCTTACTGATTTTGTGTATTTGAACTGTTTTACTAATTTGGTTTTTTGCTTTAAAAAGGGATTGGAGCTAGGACTCAGTGGTTAATTGAAGAATACTTCGAGGGAGGAAGGTGAAAAATTGGCAATAAAGATTTTAATATTTTTAGAGCTACACTAAATTGCGATATAGATACTTTGTTACTTTATTATTCAATAGTATTCATTATTGTAATATAATACGTAGATTATTGTGATAGTGTAATAGAAAAAGTGAAATTTATTGTCTATGTTCATTAACTATTGTTGTAGATACCTACGACAACGCTTACAACTCTATGACAACACTTGAAAACCCTTGTCTATAATAGCTACTTATGACAACACTACTTTCTACAATAGTTGAATACGACAATGGTTAATAGTTGTTGTTGAAGACACATACGACAATGGACAAAAATTGTTGCCTATGAGTGCCACTTACAATAACAGGACTTTCCACAACAGTTTAAAAATAGACACAACAATTGTTGGTCTTGAGACGTGGTTCAGGTGAAGAAGGAGGGGGGGGGATACACCTAAATACAAATTCTTTTCTCAAATGCGAAAGTCAGCTCTAGCTGAGTTTGCTACTGAACTGAGTCAGATAGCCAGATATGCTTTCAGATCGCGTGGGCAAATATTTCTTCTATTGAGTTCAGCTCTACTGACTTGAGTCAGTCGTTCAGTATCAGTATCAGAGTTGTGTGCTGAAGTGTATGCCCTATTAAACGTCTTGGTTGGAAAAGCGGTTTTATGCTGAGTTTCATGAAATACAGTTTTAATGCAATATGATCAGTTAAGGAAAACAATAAATCAACACAGCAGATTTTAAAGTGGTTCGGACACACTGGTCCTACGTCCACTGTCCTGACCAAAGCAGGATACTTGTTATATTTATACTGAGCAGGTCTCAGTGATCTGTTCTCAAGACAGATACAAACTTGATGCTTATACTGAGCAAGTTCTTAATGATCTGTTCACAGGACAGATTCTCTACGTATAGTCATAGTGACTTTACAAGGGTTTCAAACTTAAAGAGTTTGAGGCTTCTCCAACTATGAGGAAGTTCTTACAGTAAGAACTTTTCACAAGAATGTGAACTTCCTCGGGGTTTCTAAGCTATAAGTATTACAATTAAGCTCGCTTAGATAAGAGAAGAGGAACAAGGATAACTCTAAGTGATGAGCTAAAGGTTCTTTTATGAATGTTAGTTCTTCACTGGATTCTTCGTTTTAGTGTTAAGAGTTTTTGTGCGTTGATAGCTTTGGTTCCCGGTGTTGTCTCTGCATGAAGACTCTCATCTTATATAGTCGTCGATTGTGAATAGATCCGTTGGAGAGGGGTCTAGCCACGTGTCAAAATGACAAGAAAAACGGCTCCTTCAAATTTGAACTTTGATGAGTAGGTGCACTGTGGAGATACGCCTCTTTTTCAGTCTAGGCGAAGCTTTTGTCAAAAAAGATAAAGCGTTGTCGGCTCCCTATTGGTCGAGGTAGATTGGTAGGTGAGACTTGTCAAACATCAGAGTTGACTTCCTCTGAATCCTGGGACCTTCAACTGAAGTGACTTCCTACTGACGTTCTTCTAAGTATTCAGTGCATGGGCACGAATTCCTGTGTAGATTCAGTTGGTGGTCGGCTGACCAACTAACTTCTTCGATCTTGAGTCCATAAGCTGAGTGCAAGGTCTTCTACTGAACTCTGCAGCTATTGAACTCTAGTCTACTAAGTTTCTAACATGCTGAACTCAAACTAAGCTATTACAAGAACGAATGTTCATCATTCAGCTAGGGGTTTGGGATCTTCAAATCTATAAATATGGTCTATTGAATCTTCATCCCACCAACAATGATTAAAAATTGTTGTTGATAACCGTTGTCGATGAGCGCCTATTCATGACAAAAGGACCTTCCGCAACAGTGGATTTTGTCCTGCCCTTTTCTCCCAAGGCATCTACAATACTTTGTTGACTTGTAGAAAGTGACGCGTCCAAGAGCATTCAATGCTCAAGACCGTTTTGAAGTAAGGATCGAATGAGAAGATGATCTATGTCCAGCTGATCTCATTTTGCTCGCTTATAGATATAACACAGAAGGCCTCTCATTCGAGAAAGATATACTCAAAGCAAGAACAAGCTCTTAGCCTTCATACCTTTTGTGTTCTTAATTAGAAATTTCTTCTAAAACTTATTCAATGAACTTTTCATTGAGATTTCTTTAAGGCTTTTCTTTTAGTTCAATGGAACAAGTAGAATTTCTTCATCACATGATTCAATGAAATATCTCAAAAAAATTTGATGTCGAATTGTTCCAAGTAAATACCGTTCATATCTAGAACTAAGAATAATCAAAAGTGTTTCATACTCTTGTTAGCTGGACAACCTCTGAACTTATAATCTTTATAGTTTGTTTGAGAGGTTGTTAGTTTGACAGTTTGGTGATAGATAGATTGGTAGTTTCATAGATAGTTTGATTGTAAGATTTGCACCTTGACACTCTTCAAGGTTGATAGTGAACATCTGCAGAGGCAGAGAGTAGACATAGGATCTTGAGTATCCAAACCACTATAAATCTTTGTGTGCGTACCTTCTGCATATTCATCTTAACTGTCATACTACAGAAAAACTTATTTATGAAAAGCATATCTTTATCGATCTGAACCATTTAGGATGTATGAACATTAACCTGGAACACTCAGATAATTACTATTTTACTGAAAAAGTTTTTCCGCTAAGTAAATGGCTCACTATTCTGCACGCAGTGACAGACTTAGACTCAGTCAAGCTCACGTTGAAATATAAAGGATTCAAGACTTATTTGTGGGGCTCAGGTCCTCATCAGTCTAGAGATGAATCCGTGATCTAAGTCCGAGAAATCGCATCAGGTGTATTCACCCTCTCCCCCCCCCCTTACACCTGAAATCGTATCCAGACTAACAATTGGTATCAAAGCGGTGGTTAGACCGACTACCGTTTTTGTTTACTAAATCGTCTTGATCTGATCCTAAAACCTTTTTCACCGCATAACATGTTTTCTACACCTTAACTTCTTAGTTGTTTTAGCATGTTTGATCAGTTTTTGAAGTCTGGAATGCCCATGTTCCTCATGAGGTTAGATTAGGGGTGTTCAAACTTTGGCCGAACCGGCCGAACCGGCCGAACCGAATCGAGTTCGGCTATGACCGAACCGACTTTTAAGTTCGGCCCGGTTTTCGGTTTGTCAAATCTACCATCTTCGGTTTTCGGTTCGGTCCGGTTAAAGTTACCGTTTGGCCGAACCGAACCGAAAACCGGTTTAAATTAATAAATTAATTATACATATTTAATCAGTTAATAAATTAATTATACATATTTAAAATAAAATAAATAAATTATAATTAATTATACATATTTAAAATAAAATTAAAAAAACTTAAAAAAAGGCTAAAGAAGTAAATGAAACGTTTATAAAAAAAAATAAAAATAAAAAGATTGACTAATCGGTCGGCCCGGTTAACCGGCCGAAATTGACCGGTTGAAACCGATAACCGAACCGGTCACTTCGGCCCGGTTCTCGGTCAAAGATTTTGTAGCTTTTTCGGTCCGGTTAACCGGTCGACCGGTCCGGTTTTTCGACCGAACCGACCGATGAACACCCCTAGGTTAGATACCACCTATTTAGGACTCTAGATCATAAATAGCAAGGAGTAGGCGACTGAACCACACTTTCTAGAGGCTACAAGGATCCGAACCCCCCCAAAATAAACACCCTATTATATATGAGTATCGTTGGATTACAATGTGACCATAGTGAAGGCAAGATTCCTACATCTCTCCACATTTGATCAACTACCCTTCAACCATTTTACCTTTATTTACATTACTTGCTAAGTTGTTAGGATCATTACATCTCCAAACCCCTTTCTCTTTTTGCCCTTTTTCTAATTTTGAACCCACCCCCTCGGAATTTGTGAACATTAGATCGATTAACTAAGGGGTTGCTGGTCCCGAGAGCACCTTCAGGTGTAGAGGGGGGGGGTGAATACACCTGAAAACCGATTTTCTCAACTTAAACACGAACAGTCCTTTTCAGGATGATGTTGTACTGAACAAGTTCAGCAGACCAGATAAGCTGTTCTGAATCGTATTGGCAGAGTGACTGACTCTATTGAGACCTGCTAGCTGACTGAAAGTCAGAATTCAGTATCTCGCAGATAGAGTTTAGTGGTGCGGAATAGTGTAGGCCCAATTCAGTTGAGTTAGGAAAACGTTTTTATTAAAACAGTTTCAGTTGATTAGTGCAGTCTGTTAAGTTTGCTAAAACTCAGTTGAATGATTTTAAAGAAGGTTTTCAGTATGAACAGTAAATCAATGCAACAGTTAAGAGCAGAACACAAGACACAGAGCTTTTTAAAGTGATTCGGACACAAAAATCTTACGTCCACTGTCCCGAAAGATCAGGAAGCTATTTATTATACTGAGATAGTCTCAGTCGGTTTGTACGCTGGACAAACACTGGTCTTGAGATTTATACTGAGCAAGTCTCGCTTACACGGTTATCAAACTGAGTGTTTGAAAAACTCTCCAACTGTGAAGGAGTCCTTTACAATAAGGATTAGTTCAAAGGTGAACTCCTTCGTCTAAGCTATGGATATATTCTATTGAGCTTAGGTTAGAGGGATAGGGAACAAGGAGGTGGCATCTAGAACGACGAACAGCTGAATATAGCTTTAGGTTCGTGTATCGTCGTTTGGATACTAGAGGCTGTATTAATCAGTTCTGCTCGGATCCCTAAGAGCTGGAATGTAGTCTTTCGTCGGAGATAGATTCTTCGAACTTCTTGCAGAAGACTTAGGCTTTTTGAATTTTGCTCGTTTGAATGCTCTATATGTTCTCTCGTATTCTTCCCGTGAGCTTCAAATTTCGATTTATCCCTCTCTTTATAGAGAAGAGATTAGGATAGATCCGTTGGAGACAACGTTCCTTTGTCTCTCTCTTATGGGTAGCTAATGACTCTTTTGAAGTTTGGTGGCAGTGTCCTTTCCCTCCTTTTCTGGAAAGTTGTTGACTTGCAGCTTTAGTAGATATAGGATACGTGGCTGCTTGTCATTGACCGAGGTTCAGAAAGTGGTTGAGACAGAACATACTTCAAGGAGATCTGAAGCTGACTTCTCTCTTCCTCGTATTTCACTCTGCTGAAAAGTGACTTCAAAGATTCTGACAGTCAGAAGATTGTCTGGCTGTTGCTGAGTCTGATTTCTGATTCAGTAGCATGCTCCTACTGAGTAGGCTCTACTGAAGATCAGCTCTGAGTACAGTGAACTACTCCTTGTGAGTTCAGTTCCACTGATTTCTTTCGCATATCTTGCTCCCGCCGAGTCCAAGATACTGAGTCTTCTACTTCTGGTGCTGAGGTGGATAATCTACTGAGTGCCTGAACCAGAGCAGAGGGTCTGCCGAGTCTGAAATCTCAGAGACAAAACAACTTACAACGTAATGGTTCACCAAACAAAATAGGGTTTTGGGATCTTCAAATCTTCACAGACTTATTCAGAGCACAGGGCTACTGAGTCGTATGTTACCACAAAAGACCGAGTCATTTCCCACTATTTATCAACACTGCTGAGGATAGAATCATCACCCAACATTTTCCCCCTATTTGATGATGTCAAAACCTAATAGCTATCAACCTAACACTATGACTTATCAGAAACAGAGCTCCTTACAAAATTACAAGTAGAATCAGTGGAGTTGTTCTTTAAGTCCTAGACTACTGAGGGGATCAGGGCAGAAAGTCAGAATAAATATAGAGTCTGAACAACACTTCCCCCTATCTTAACAACATTTTCCCCCTATGCTAACAAGTCTATCAGAATCTAGCTAAGCAACAACCGACAATAAATAACCGACAGTGAGTGTGTGAGTCAGTAATCACTTCAGTAATTCTGAGTGTTAAGCAAAAATAAACACGGCTTTTCAGACAATAAGATATTATCAAATCCAAACAGAGATATTATATATGTAAAGAGGTTCAGTACAGCTACATCTCTGCTAGACTAGAAGAAGAAAAAGATACAAAGAGAACACAGAAGCCAGAAGTCATTTGAACTGCCTAATTCTGTCTTTGAAATCTTGGGATTGAGATTCAGGAAGAGGCACTCCATACATGCGATAAGTGACTTTTCTCAGCTTCAGTATCTCAGCGAAGTCCTCTGGGTCTTCTTCATCAATAAATTTGGCTTCAGCAGCGTCCTTCACTTCTTTCTCTATTACTCCATAGTGAATGGATCCGTCAAGTCTCTATGGGGGTGGCAGGATTCTAAGGTCTGGAACTCTGACTTCGACATTTTCTTTGACAGCTTTCTGCAATCTGGCATACATGTCTAAGTCAGCTCTCATTATCCATTTAGTATAAGCCACAGCTTTGCGCTTCTCAGACCAGAATCTCCAGAAATAGTTTCTTTTAATGAACTCAATTTTCAGCCCTTCCCACCTCTACGTGAATTCCACTGGCATCCATTCATCTGTTCTAGGCCATCTGTGAGTCTTCAGATCCTTAGGCTTTCTGAATCTCCTGTATCTATAGGGGATGTCAGCCTTTGAGGGGATCCTCTGACTAGCTTCCTTTTCTGTTCTCAGCCTGAGGGCTTCAGGATCTGCTATATGTAATCTCTCTCTGGCTGCTTCAATTTTTCCTGGCCTCTTCACCTCTATATAAGTATCTGTCTAACTGAGCTCAGATTTCTTCCATCTCTTGTTCCTGTGCCTTAGAGGCAGTGTAGGAGGGCTTGTGAGGTGGCTCTTCTTCTGAGTCAGCAGGCGTTGGTGATCTTTCTTTGGAGGTGCCCCGTCGCCCGCTTGATTTTTTGCCTTCGCAGCTCCTTCTCCTTTTCTCTATCAGCTTCGTCGCTGAGTTTAAGCGTTTTGGGAGGCAGCCTTGCACTTGTTCTCTTGCCTCCAGCTGGAGCCTTAGATTTGCCTTTGCAGGCTTCGGTTTGAGTTAGTTGGCTGCTTCAGCTTCGGCTATCTCCCTAGCCAGCTTCTCGTCTGCGGCTATCTGAGCCTCCTCCTCCGGGGTAATGAACCTCTTGGGTCCTTTCTTCTTGGAAGGAGGGGTTGGGAGTTTCAGAACTTTCTTGCCTTTGCCGGCAACAGGAGGAGGAAGAGGAGCTTCTTCCTCTTCTGAGTCCTCCTCGTCAGCATACTCTGCAACTTCCTTAATAATGTCAAGGGGAGTCTGTGTTGCCTGAGTAGCGATTTCTCTGGCTCCTGAGCCACTTGGGTCAGTCTCAGTTGATGCTGCAGCTGCAGCTGAGACACCCTAGGCCTCGCCGTCCGTAGGGTACAGTAGGGGCGGATGACTGAGTTGAGGTTGCCCCTGCTACTAACCTTGCTCTCTTCGGAGCTTTCAGTATCAGCTCCTTGGCAACTTCCCCCTTAATTGATTTCTCTATTACTCTTTCCCCCTTTTTGGCATCAGCAAATAGGGTTGGGGGCGGAGCAGATACATTCTTGTTCAGGCTTTTGTAGGAGGCTGATAGATCGTCTAATCTTGTATGAATCTTGGTCAGTGCCTCATGCAGCTCATTTCTCTCGTTGGTCAGCTGATTGCTGTATTCTTTATGTGAGAGATCTGCTGTAGCCTTGAACTCTTTCAGCTGTTGCGCAACCTTCTCTTCAAGAGCCTTCTGAATAGTTTGGATTCTAAGGTCATTGGCTTGAGAGATGACTGTGACGGATTCAGTGTGAGCAGTTTGAGCGGCCTTGTATTGATTCATCAGCTTATCCTGGCCTTCCTGAATCGTCTTGAGCTGAGCCTCGAAATCAGCTCTCTGCACAACTAAGGCATTCGTCAGAATACTGGAGAAGTCAGGGACTTGGGATAAAGAAATAGCTGTTCTGAGTCCCTGCAACTCTGCACTCTGTGCCTCAGTAGTTTGCCGCCAAGTTTTGTGGACGGTACGGGCAAGAAGGCGATTCTGAGTGCCTTGATTCTTCAGTGCCCTGGCCACTATTTTCAAACGACGGCTCTTTGGGCTGGGCGCTACTTCGAAAGCAGATTGGAGAAGAAGCTGAGCAGGATCAGCTCCCTTCGAAGTACCAGCCACCGTCTACCCAGGACAAAGGATGCTGAGTGGAGGGTCAGCAGTAGATGCAGTGGCATCCTTGTCCTGTTGAGATCCCTCATCAGGCTTCTCAGGGCCTGAATCATGGGTTGGGTCCAGACTATTGGGGTCAGACCCATCTGAGGGCGCGGGTGCTGAGACATGTTGTCTGTCATGCAGCAATGCGAGCATGGCTGCCCTTAAGTCCTCGAGCGTGCCGAGGTCAGATGGCTCTGAGTAGCCAATTTGCCCTCTTATCAGAAACTCTTCCTCATGGAGCTGTTCACAGGAATGGTTTATGATCAGTCGCTTCAGATTATGCCATTCCTGGAACCTGATCAACATATGGAGTCTCGCTTGCCTAGCCAATAGGACAAGATCTGAGTGGCTGGCGATCTCTGGAATCACTTCAAAAATCTCTCGGGAGGCTCTGGATTTGAGTGTTGAGTCCTCCATCCCGACAGATTCTGACTCCGAGGCTGTCTCCGAGCTCTCGACTTTGATAGGAGATGCCTGTTTCTCAGCAGATGGGATGCTGCTGAGGGAGGTACGTCCAAGGGGCTCTCCAAAGTCTGAACTTCTTCAGTCTGGACTTCTGATTGGATCTCTTCAGCTTGGACCCCTTGGTCCATTGTCTCTCCATGTTCAGTGGAGACGATTTTCTCCACTGATTGAGTCTTCTCAGAAGACTCTGGTTCGTCTCAGCTGTAGAGGTGGTTGAGTAATGACCGCCTCTGGTTCTGGCTCAGCCTCAGTAGGCACAACCTCGCTGACCTTCTTCAGTTTCTTGGTTGGTGCCTTAGGCGTCGATTTTGGTGGGGACCTCTTCTTCTTTGGCGTTGAGGTCTGCTAAGTCCCACTCATAGGTGCAGCTGGCCCTGAGCCAATCTGTTGAAGAGCTGCTGACCTATTCTGGAATCTGACTTTCTTCACGTTGAAGTATTGTTTGTCAGCAAAGGTAACTTTGTCAGATGCGCAGAAATCCTCTATCATCACTGAGAGTTTAAGTCCGTATAGGAGCTTTCCTTTGATGCTGAGCCTATTGGACGCCTTATCAAATTTGGCTGACTGCATCATAAACTCTCTGAGGAAAAATTTTGTCCAGTTGATCTTGGCCCGATCATATATGGCCATCATCTGTTGCAGTTTGGGTCTGGACACTTGGTCAAACGAGCCTGCTTGACTCGTCAGCAAATGAGTCACAATATATGCTAGTGCTCTGTACTGAGGGAGCATAGCGTTCTTTAGAAAAGCGGCTCTGAACACTGTTGGCTTTCCGCAGAACTCGGTGAGGTACTCATCCATCAAATCATCTTTATAAGCGACGGTGCTGAATCCTGAGTTGGGGAGGTTGAAGCTTTTCTGAAGAGCTTCGTGGATGGACATCTGCTTTACTTCAATCATGGAGCGGGAGGGATCGCCTACTATATGGACGACGAATCTCCTTCTGATGTCTCCATCTACTGAATCAGAGTTCGACTAGATCTCTGCTACTTGGCATGGGAGGAAGAAAGTCGGCCTTCTCGTCAGAAATCCTTCCAGACCAGTTACTCTGAGAGCGTAGAATATATCCTCCATAAAGTCCAGGTCGCACTCATCAAACTCCATGACAGGCTCGCACCAGACTCGATCCTTTTCGAGGATCTCTTGCATATCTGTCGGAGCACCTACTTGAGTTCCTGTCATTTTTGTAATCTGCATATACAGCATAGGTCTGTATCGATTAACATATAAGAGAAATAAAAACCATACGATACTTAATAATCATTGAAGAATTACCAAAAGATTTTCTAAATATTTTGAGGAGAATTTGGATAGCAATTGTATTTAAGAGGGTAATAAGTATCTCAGAAAATCTTGGGTATTTAAGATATTTGCAGATATGAAATGGCGGTGTCAAAGATTTGAACTCATATATATATATATATATATATATATATATATCTTAGAGAAGATAAACAGTTAAAGATCAATGGTTCAGTTTGAACGCGTTTTTTAGATGGACGGCTAGGATTAAGTTTTATAAAATAGGCAATGATCAAATTAGCCGCCTAAGTCAAAAGCCAGTTGAAGATAGCCTAAGTAGTAACTTGATACGACATGCATTTAATGCGTGGCAGAGTTCAACATGCTTGTACATAGATTGTCGTGTATTCAATGTGATCCGTTAAAATTAAATGACATTTCCTAAGGCATTGACTACGATGTTGAATCTGATCATAAATGCACAGAATTGATATATAGGCTACTGAGTAGAGATAAGCAAACCTGTCAGCTGAACATCGTAGTCAGCTGATACCTCGTGTAGATGGTTGCTGAGTCTTTACTTACTGATTTTACTCAGTACTGAGAGTGAACATTCCCTCTTACTGAATGCTCCTCTCCTGAATCCTCTTACTGACTGGAGTTAGTCGGGTCCAGCAAACCTAGCTCTACTGAAAGTTCTCTGAATCTGGCTTCAGCTAGAGGCTTGGTCAGAATATCTGCCCTTTGATGGTCAGTATGGATCTTTTCCACCCTGATATCCTTCTTTTCGACATGGTCACGAATGAAGTGGTGTCTGATGTCCACGTGCTTGCATCTCGTATGAAGTACAGGATTTCTGAGTGATTGCAATGGCACTGGTACTGTCGCAGAAGATCGGCACTTCATTCTGAATGACGTCATAGTCACGTAGCTGCTATCTCAGCCAAAGGATTTGGGCGCAGCAACTGCCGGCAACCATGTATTCAGCTTCAGTAGTTGACATCGCTACTGAATGCTGTTTCGTTGAGAACAATGAGATCAGCTTACTACCGAGGAACTGACACGTTCCAGAAGTTGGTTTTTGGTCGATTCTACATCCTGCATAGTCACCATCAGAATAACCAGTTATTTCTATATTATTATCAGCTGGATACCATAAACCCATGTCAGGTGTTCCTCTGAGATAGCGGAGAATCTTCTTTGCTGAGTCCATGTGACTCTGCTTCGGATTCGCCTGAAATCGAGCGCAGATACCTACAACATAAGTTATGTCAGGACGAGTTGCTGTTAAGTAAAATAGAGAACCAATTATAGCACGAAATTCAGTTTGGTCTACTGATACTCCCTCTTTATCAAGATCGATCTTCATATTCGTGTTCTTCGAGATCTTGATTGGTTTGCCGGATGTGCAACCGAATCTTTTGATGAGGTCTCGAGTGTATTTGCCTTGATTGATAAATGTTCCAGTCTCAGATTGTTTGACTTGAAAGCCAAGGAAATAGTTCATATCTCCCATCATTGACATCTCGAACTTATCCTTCAACATTCTTTCGAACTGCTGACACATGATGACATTCTTCGAGCCGAAGATGATGTCATCTACGTAGATCTGCACAAGTAATAGGTCGTCTTCCAGTTGAATGCTGAATAATGTGCGATCTACTGTGCCCTTCGGAAAACCTTTCTAAAGAAGAAACTCAGACAGGGTATCGTACCAAGCCCTGGGTGCTTGTTTTAACCCATACAGAGCCTTTCTGCGTCTATAAACCTGATGTCCCTGCCGAAAGCCGGGAGGCTGTTCCACATAGACTTCTTCTTTCAGTACGCCGTTCAGGAAAGCAGACTTCACATCCATTTTATATACTCTGAATCTTTGATGTGTTGCGTAGGCTAGGAATATTCTGATTGCCTCCAATCTTGCAACTGGAGTGAATGTTTCATCGAAATCTATCCCTTCAGCTTGACAGTAGACTTTTGCCACGAGTCTTGCTTTATTCCTTACTATGACGTTGTTTTCATCTCAATTGTTCTTGAAGACCCATTTAGTTCCGATCACATGTTGATGTCGGGGTTTGTCAACAAGCTCCCAAACTTCGTTTCTCGTAAATTGATTCAGCTCCTCCTGCATGGCTATGATCCAGTCAGCATCTTTTAGTGCATCCTCAACTGACTGAGGTTCTTCAGTAGACAAGAAGCAGGAATATAAGGCGCTTTCTCCCTGACAGAATCTGGATCTTGTCTTTACGCTTGCTGAAGGATCTCCTATAATTAAGTCAGAAGTGTAAGCATCCCGCCACGATCTACGATGTTTCAACTCTTCATCTGAAATTTGTTTAACACATATAGTAGGTGAGTTAGGCATTTCAGTTGTACTATTCTGAGATTGAAGTAGTTCAGTTACAAGGGTGTGATCTACTGAGTCACCAGGTTCAGGGGCATTTAGCTCAGGAACATCATTAATTCCCCCTGAATTATTATTCTCAGTAGAGGTCTCAGTTACCACTGGGGTTTCTTCATCGACCTGAGTTACCCGGGATTGACTTTGTTCTGGAGAACCAATCTGTTCAGCTACTTCTGCCGTTGGCTGAGATTCAGTAGACTTGTCTTCAGTTTCCTCATCTGAATCATCATCCCAACATAGCTGGATCTTTTCGACTTTATCTTTTAAGCTCGAGATCCCGTAGCCGCCTTCGCCGCCCTCGGATTCGTGTTCGTAGTTTACGCTCCCGTCTTCGCAGCAAACTCATTAAAAACAACATGAGGGCTTTCCTCCAAGCAAAGAGTCCGACAGTTAACGACTCTGAAAGCTTTGCTGACTCGGGAGTATCCTAAGAACACTCCCTGATCTGACTTGCTATCAAAAGTCTTCAGCTAATCTTTCCCATTGTTGTGGATAAAGCACGAACACCCAAAAATATGGAAATAAGATAGAGAAGGCTTCCTGTTGTTCCATAGTTCATATGGTGTCTTCTTGTGCTGCTTTGTCAGTAGAGATCGGTTCTGAGTGTAACATGCAGTGTCAGTAGCTTCTGCCCAGAATTTGGTTGGGAGTCCTGAGTCTGCGAGCAGGGTTCTTGCTGCTTCTTTGAGTGTGCGATTCTTCCTCTCAGCAACCCCATTCTGTTGAGGCGTGCGCGCGGCAGACGTCTCATGCTCTATACCTTCTGCTTTGCAGAACTCCTCCACCATGAAATTAAGGAACTCAGTTCCTCTATCAGAACGTATTTTGATAATCTTGGTGTTCTTCTCGACACTGAGCCTTTTCAGAAGCTTTGGTAACTCTGTTTTGACGTCAGATATGTTGGCAATAAATATGACCCATGTGTAGCGTGAGTAGTCATCAATGACCACTAATGCATACTTTTTGCCTCTGATTGTCACCGGAGAGACTGGACCGAACAAATCCATATGTAGCAGCTGAAGGATTCCATCAGCGGAAGGAGATGGAACTGGCGGATTTTGATTCCTTGTTTGCTTTCCCTTCAAGCATGCTTCACACTGAGTGTCTTTGCTGAATACTTCATTCGGCAGTCCTTTTGCTGGAGTGTTTCTAGGAAATTTGTTGAGCGTTTTGATGTTGAGATTGCTGAGTCTTCTGTGCCAAAGCCACCCTGTTCTGTTGTCATTTTTCGCCAACAAACAAGCTTCAGGTTCAGCTGAGTTCCAGTCAGCTACATAGATATTCTTCTTGCGTGAACCTGATAACATTGTTTTCCCTGTAGATTTATCAATGACATCACAGAAACCAGCGTAAAAAATCACTCTATTCGAGTTATCACAAAATTGACTAACAGAGAAAAGGTTATGTTGAAGTCCTTCAACATATGATACTCTTGGAACTGCTGCTGTTCCAATGCTGAGTGTTCTATAGCCTCTGGTGTAGCCTTTAGCATTGTCTCCAAACTCGATTCGGGGTCCTTCTTCAGTAGTATAATTCTTCAGCAAGTCCTTTTGGTACATCATGTGTCTTGAGCATCTGCTGTCCACATACCAAGGGTCCTTGTACACCTGCAAAACCGAATTATATTTAGGTACCCTTTATTTTTGATTTTGGGTCCTTAGATGTTAGTTTTGGTAACCCATATCTGTCTTACGACCCTGGTGGTCTCAGAAAGTTTCTTTCCACTTGTGTCAACATATTTGACCACTGGACTGGTCACTGCTGACTTCTGAGGCTTTTCAGGTTCAGGAGTTCGGATCTTCTGAGTGGGTGGACTGCTGACCTTTGCCTTTTGCGCGGCTTTCTTCTTCTTTTTTTGACTTTTGGATCCTCTCCTGACTATTGGATCATAGTAATATGACCCATACTGAGCTGGATGTGCAAGCTAAGGAGGTCCATGCTGATTAGTCCATTTAACTTTGTTGGTTCCCCCTTGACTGAACTGGGGTGATCTGGTGCTGATCTTCTTGTCAGAGTGCTGATGACTGGGATGAGGTGTCTTCATCTTCTGTTTGTTTTTAGCTAGGGGGTTCAGTATGTCTGCATTGATGATCTCCCCTTGAACAAGCCTATCAGCTAGCCAGTTCTCTGAGCGTACGGGGGCAGATGAGGAGGCTCCCTGGCTGAATCCAAGTCCCTCCTTGCAATGCTTGGGCTTGTTTCTTACTAGCATAGCCTCCAGTTTCTTTTCAGCGCCCATGTATCGCTCTGTCATCAAGTTCCTCCAGACATCATCACTTTTCTTCAGCGTTTCATGCTCGGTCTGAAGTCCTGACAACTCTTGCTTCAGTAGACTCAGTTCAGTATCTTTCTGAGTTAAGTCTTTGGTCAAAACTGAAATCTGATCTTCTTGATGCTGAGACTTTGCCATCAGAGAGTTTATCTCCTTCCTGAGTCTCAACACAAGTCCTTCTGACTCAGTAATGACCTGACTCTCCTGAGAAAGTCTCTGATTCTCAACTTTCAGGGTATCCAATTCCTGAAGAGTCTTACTGAGCTGCAAACTCATCTGAATCTGCTCGTCGAGTAGTTCTTCATATGCGATTGCGACGTCCAGATTCTCGTCTGCACCTGAAAGAGTGTCGTGTGTGCAGTGTGAAGAGGGATTAAATGGATTATGTGAGTTTACCTCATCCTCTTCTCCTGCCATGAGACACTTTTCAGCATCTTCTTCAGCTTCAAGCTCTAAGGCCATGAAAGCTGCTTCATCGTCAAATGAATCCATGAAGGAGTCGACTTCATCTGAGTCGTCTGAGAGTTCACCAACAATGTATGCTTGTCTCTTCTTGATGAACTTCTCCCTTCTTGCTTTGCGTGCTGCTCTCTCAGCAGTGCTGAGCTCAGGATAATCATACTGATAATGTCCTGGCTTCTTGCAGTTATAGCAGGTTGTGACTCTTTCTTCTTTGCTCTCACTGTCTTTCGACTGAGCTGAGTCATCTTGTTTCCTGCATTCAGAATTATGCGAGTCAGGAGTGCGCTTAGGCGTATATTCAGAGTTACCCTTGGATTCTCTGAGGGCTTTAGTCACTTTTATGCGCCTCTCCTTCTCCTTCTGGTACTTCACGGCAAGCAGTGCGTACTTCTTGGCTAGATTTCCTTCTTGTATGTCACTGAGTGAAGGTTCAGCCTTGCTAGACGCTGGAGCTGCTGTGCTGACTGATGCTTTAATAGGTATGGTCGAATTGGGTGTCAGCTTCAGCTCGCTGCTTCCTTTGAGGTAAGACGAACTCGAACTCCTCTGCGTTAAGTTCTGAAAAGATATGGTTAAGAGTAAAAATATCTAAATTAGAATGACGTAATAGAATAGCAAAGGGGGTCCAATTTCCGTCTGGTAGTGCCCTCAAAATCTTCAGATTCATCTCTCGGTTGGAGAATGTCTTTCCCAGCCCGTTGATAGAGTTCATCAGATTAGTAAATATGACATTGAGATCTTCAATAGTCTCACCAGGCATGAGAGACAACCTCTCCAGCTTCTGAAGTTCCAGTGTAAGTTTATTTGCTTTGATCTTCTGAGTCCCCCGACTCTGTAGCGCTAGAGCATCCCAGAGTTCCTTCGCGGACTTGCAGTCCTGAACTCTCCCAAGATATGAATCATTCAGGGTGGTCAGTATGGCGTTTCTGGCGACGCGGTCTAAGTTGTGAAGATTCTTCTCCTCTGGGGTGAAGAGACTTCTGTGCTTGGGAATCTTCTTCTCGGTCACCATTCCACCTCCATCTGCTGGATCCTGAGCTACGAAGCTATCAATCATGGGAACGATAGGTCCGTCCTCTAGAACCTCTGTCATGCTGTTGTGGAGAGAGGTCAGATGAGCTTCCATTTTGACCCGCCATACACCATAGTTCTCTACTGAGAACATGGGAACCATCCTTATCCCTGACATATCAGACATGATGAATAATGATATGAAAGAAGAATGATATGCAAAGAAAACGTTTTTCGGATCCGTTCAAGTAGACCAGTTTCAGAATAACAAGAGTCTTATAGAACTCCTGCTCTGATACCAATTGTTGGTCCCGAGAGCACGTTCAAGTGTAGAGAGGGGGGGGTGAATACACCTGAAAACCGATTTTCTCAACTTAAACACGAACAGTCCTTTTCAGGATGATGTCGTACTGAACAAGTTCAGCAGACCAGATATGCTGTTCTGAATCATGTTGGCAGAGTGACTAACTCTACTAAGACCTGCTAGCTGACTGAGAGTCAGAATTCAGTATCTTGCAGATAGAGTTTAGTGGTGCAGAATAGTGTAGGCCCAATTCGGTTGAGTTAGGAAAACGTTTTTATTAAAACAATTTCAGTTGATTAGTGCAATCTGTTAAATTTGCTGAAACTCAGTTGAATAATTTTAAAGAAGGTTTTCAGTATGAACAGTAAATCAATGCAACAGTTAAGAGCAGAACACAAGACACAGAGATTTTTAAAGTGGTTCGGACACAAAAATCCTACGTCCACTGTCCTGAAAGGTCAGGAAGCTATTTATTATACTGAGATAGTCTCAGTCGGTTTGTACGCTGGACAAACACTGGTCTTGAGATTTATACTGAGCAAGTCTCGCTTACACGGTTATCAAACTGAGTGTTTGAAAAACTCTCCAACTGTGAAGGAGTCCTTTACAATAAGGATTAGTTCAAAGGTGAACTCCTTCGTCTAAGCTATGGATATATTCTATTGAGCTTAGGTTAGAGGGATAGGGAACAAGGAGGTGGCATCTAGAACGACGAACAGCTGAATATAGCTTTAGGTTCGTGTATCGTCGTTTGGATACTAGAGGCTGTATTAATCAGTTCTGCTCGGATCCCTAAGAGCTGGAATGTAGTCTTTCGTCGGAGATAGATTCTTCGAACTTCTTGCAGAAGACTTAGGCTTTTTGAATTTTGCTCGTTTGAATGCTCTATATGTTCTCTCGTATTCTTCCCGTGAGCTTCAAATTTCGATTTATCCCTCTCTTTATAGAGAAGAGATTAGGATAGATCTGTTGGAGACGACGATCCTTTGTCTCTCTCTTTTGGGTAGCTAATGGCTCTTTTGAAGTTTGGTGGCAGTGTCCTTTCCCTCCTTTTCTGGAAAGTTGTTGACTTGCAGCTTTAGTAGATATAGGATACGTGGCTGCTTGTCATTGACCGAGGTTCAGAAAGTGGTTGAGACAGAACATACTTCAAGGAGATCTGAAGCTGACTTCTCTCTTCCTCGTATTTCACTCTGCTGAAAAGTGACTTCAAAGATTCTGACAGTCAGAAGATTGTCTGGCTGTTGCTGAGTCTGATTTCTGATTCAGTAGCATGCTCCTACTGAGTAGGCTCTACTGAAGATCAGCTCTGAGTACAGTGAACTACTCCTGGTGAGTTCGGTCCATCGACTTCTTTCGCATATCTTGCTCCCGCCGAGTCCAAGATATCGAGTCTTCTACTTTTGGTGCTGAGGCGGATAATCTACTGAGTGCCTGAACCAGAGCAGAGGGTCTGCTGAGTCTGAAATCTCAGAGACAAAACATCTTACAACGTAATGGTTCACCAAACAAAATAGGGTTTTGGGATCTTCAAATCTTCACAGACTTATTCAGAGCACAGGGCTACTGAGTCGTATGTTACCACAGAAGACTGAGTCATTTCCCACTATTTATCAACACTGCTGAGGATAGAATCATCACCCAACAGGGGTATCATTGAGTCTATGGAATTCAATCTCGGGGGGAAAATTAAGTGAGAACCTAGTTCACCTTTTGGGTTTTTAGTTGACCCGATCACCTTTCTGGCGCGTTCCTAGGAAATTGCTTGATTGTGCTATTTTATATTGATTGATCATTTGTTTTCTTGTTAGATTTTATTTTAGTTGTTTGGTCACTTGTGTTTCTAGTGAATTGTGTTTGATCTTCATTACTTGGTTGGTTCCTATAGGTGTATGCACGGGATGAGATCAAGGAAACCCACTCTTGAACCCTTTCTTAACATACATCGGATTGGAAGGAAAATCCAAAGAGAGGAGGAAGAAAATCATGAAGCTTTGGCGAAAAACGACTACAATGAGATATTTCAAGGAGATTACACAAATCCCTTGGAGATCAAACCACTTGTGTAGTGCTTGAAGATGTTGTTACGAGTTGCGATTTGAAATCCTTCTACTATCAGTTGCTACCTTCATTCCATGACATGTCATCGGAGGATCCAAGGACTCATAATAGGGAATTCTTCTCTACTTTTTTGACTAGTCCTGCCTTCGGGATTTCACCTTGTCAAATGGAGAGGAAGTTGTTCCCATATGCGTTAAAGGACCGTGCAAAGGGATGGTTGGGAACCCTTCCAGCTGATTCATTGACGATGAATAAGATAGTAGACACTGTCATCACGCAATAATCTTCTCTAGCTAGAATCCACGAGCTAAGGTAACAATTAACAACCTTTTATCCAATCTGGTGATGAAAGCTACCATGAAACATTGGAAATGTTCAAGGGGTTGATGCTTGCTTCCCCACACTATAACTACACTTTGGCTATTGTGAACGAGTTCTTTTATGACGGTCTTAGGCCTTAATGTCAATGTATGTTGGACAACGCCACTCCAGATGGTATTTTTTCTCTTACAACTTCAACTTTGCAAAAGTTACTTGCTGAGAAGAGAAATATCAGACTGGAGAAAATTGAAACTGAAAAAGAACGAGTTGATATACTAACCAAGCCTCTACCCGAATCAAAGTTCCTTGAATTATTCAACTTTACAAAAGCTTTTGCTGAGAAGAGAGATATCAGATTGGGGAAAACTAAAACTGAAAAACAACGAGTTGATATACTAACCAAGCCTCTACCCGAGTCTAAGTTCCTCCAATTATCCATGGAAATTGGTCAACTTGATCCAAGCGAACAAAAAATGTGAAGCACTAATCAAGGAGGAACGTAGTCAGCTCAACAAAGTCATGTCGCCTACTCAAATTGACTTTACATATGGTATCAATCAGCTACTAAGTTTAACTCAGAGGTTTGCAATTCAGTTCAGCCTGTATTCATTAAACATCATTTATTTCTCTTTTTATTTAAGGCGGGACATTCTTTTTTATCGTGGAACACACATCTAATGAATTTCAACTTATGTTGGTCCAGAGATGAGTCTTCAGGTGGGTGTAGGTGGGTAGGTGGTTGGGTGTGGGGGGGGGGGCACCTAAATACAAGTTTAAACTCAAACGCGAAAGTCAATCTTTTACTAAATATGCTTGCTGAATAACTCAGCTCGCCAACTTAGCTTTCTAGTCGCATGGGCATAGTGATTCAAACTATTGAATCCCATCTGCTAACTTTATTCAGTGTACAATAAATTATGTAAAGGAATTAGCGGAAGTGTAGCCCCGATTTTATCGACTCTTGTTTGAAAATTGTTTTGAATAAGAATCAATTCAGTCGGGCTTGTGCGTATATTAAGTTTTACTGAAAGTCTGCCTTAATGAATTTCACAAGTCAATTTTGTGTAGAGCAAACAATAAACAGATAAAACAGTAAATGCGCAAGCAATTTTTAAAGTGGTTAGGATACGAAAGAGCCTATGACCATTGTCCTGATTACCAGGAGGTCTTGACTTTATTATACAGAGCAAGTCTCAGTCGATTTGTACACCGGACAGATACTCTAGTTATATTCTTTGTGACTTTACAAGGTTTCAAACTCAAGGTTTGAGCTTCTCCAACTAAGAAGGAGTTCTTACAATAAGAACAGTTCAATACATATGAACTCCTTTGGTTTTTCTAAGCGTGTAATCTACAAGGTTAGCTTAGAATAGAGAATGGGAACAAGGTATCTATAGAGAGAAGAACTTCTAGAAATGTCTATCTATGCAGGTAGTTCTTCGTTGAACGCTTTGTGTTCCCGGTCACTTGAAGATCGATCACTATTTATATTTTTGACTCGTGGAAAGATCTGTTGGAAGAGACCTAGCCACGTGTCAAAAACGATAAGGAAAACGACCATCTCCAATTTGAATGTTACTATAGGGATTCTCTCTTTTTCAGTTTTGATGGCAGCTTTATGTCAATGCTAGTACAGTGCTGGCTGCTCCTCATTGGTCGAGGTTGAATAATAGGTGAGGCTTGTTCAAACTTCAAGGCGGATACTGAGTTGACTTCCTCTGATACCTTAGATAATTTTACCGAGTTGTCCTCTACTAACATTCTTCTGAGATATTTGTTGGTCCGGAGACGAGAGTCAGGTGTAGAGGAGGGGGGGGGTGAATACACCTGAGTACTGTTTCTTTTTCTCAAACGCGAAGGACAGCCGAGTTGTAGGTTGCTACTGATGAACACTGCCAAATAGTAACCTTCTGATCGCGGGTCAGAGTGTGCCAACTACTGAGTCTCTCCTACTGACTTTTTTCAGTACTTGATTCGCAGTCAAAAACTTAGTGCGGATAAGTGTGTAAGGCCCGAAGATTTTGTCTCAATTGAAAACGTGATTTTCGTAAACCAAATTATTTTGGCTCATGCACTTTTCGAATACGTTTTATGTAAAGTATGAGTTTGTAAGAGATTTGTATGTAATACAATAAAACAGTAAACGACACAAGTAATTTTTAACGTGGTTCGGATACGCAAGATCCTACGTCCACGGTCCTGCTGAACAGGAGGTCTTGTTGATTAATCTAAGCAAGCCTCAGCAAGGTATATATGCACTGGACAGACCCTTCTAAGTTATAGTCCTTAGCGACTTTACAGTTCAAACCTAAGTTTGAAGGGAGAGGATTTTCTCCAACTATGAAGGAGTTCTTACAATAAGAACAGTCACAAATGTGAACTCCTTCGAAGGTTCTAAGCTATAGATATGAACGACTGAGCTTAGATAGAGAAGAGGGATCTAAAGAAAGAAACTCTAGAGAGAAGAACTAAAAAATATTCTGATAGGCAAGTTCTTCGCTGGATCTTCTTTGAAAGCGCTAGAGTGTTTCGAAAGCTTGAGCGTATTGTCCCTTTGATATCCCGTGGTGGAGCTCGGAAATGCTTCTCTATTTATAGTTGTGACCCAGGCATTTTTCCGTTGGAGAGGACGATGCCACGTGTTACAAGCGTCCAAGGAAAACGACCATAAGTTTGAATTGTTGCAGCAGAGTTGTTAGTTACTGTGCATGAGAGCAGCTTTAGTAGGTCAGAGCAGGTAGAGCTTAGACGGCTTCTCATTGGTCGAGGTTTGTGGTAGGTGAGATATGTCAGACATCGGTCTTCATCGGAGTTGACTCTCACTCATCCTCGTATGATCTTCTGCTGACTTTCGAATGAAGTTAAAAATTGGGTCGCTTCCTATCGGATACAGTAGACCTGATACGGTCTCTGTCTTCTTCGTCTGAGTCGGCTGATAGTGAATATACTACTGAGTGTAGTCAGCTGATGACTCTGAAGGTACTGAGCTTGAATATAGAGTCCTTCTACTGATGTCGGTCATCTGATGAGAAGTCTTCTACTGAGTGATGGTCAGCTGATGACTTGCCAACCCAAGATCTTACACTGATGACGTGAGGTTCTGGAAAGTAAGCTTCTAACTGAAGATCAATCCAACATTTACCCCGTATAGGAATTAGACAAAAACGATAATGAAAACTATAATATGTCTAGCCTATTACATCATCTAGTCCTATCGACACTACACAACGAATACAAGCTGGGTTTTGAGATCTTCAATTCCATAGCATGAAACACTATGATTTCCCCCATTACTGATTTCCCCCAATATTACTAAGTATCCTCTAAGCTGTTGTTAAGACAAACCACTGACTCATAACCCAACAATTTCCCCCTAATTGATGATGCCAAAACCTCTATAAATTCTAAGAATATTATGACCCAAACTACTGACATAATAAAAACTTCAGTCAATACTGAGCATAAGGTAAGACAGTCAGCAGCTGAAAGATAGGCACATCAGAGAAATGGTTATGTGTGTGTGTGTCAGATCACTTCAGTGATCAGTTGTGATAAAGTAAATAAATAAAGTCGTAAGATAATGAGTGATTGTCTGGCCAGAAGAAGGAACTGATATATATATATATATATATATATATATATATATATATATATATATATATATATATATGAGAATGGATTACACAGTCCTATCTTCTATACAAGGATAAAGAACTACTGCTATCGTTCGAACTTCTATGTCTTGCTCTTGAAATCAGCAGACTTGGCAGCAGGAGGATCCAAACCATATGCTTTGTAGATTCTGGAACGGAGGGTCTGGATGTCCTCAAGATCGCTCGGCTGCTGAGGATCAAGATCATGGTGTCGTGCAGCCGCGTCGACCTCATCTTCAATCTCCTTAGTACAGAGTACTCCTCGAGAAGTCATGGGGGGAGATAGCTTCCTGTAGGCTGGAGCAACGAGTGGCAGCTTCTCCTTTGCTAGGATCAGTTGAACTTAAGCTCTGAGGTTGGCGTTGGATTGATGAAGAAATTCATCAAAGAGTTGATCAGCCGGAACCTCAGTAGGATAGCATTGCCAAACGTAGTATCCCTTAATGAATTCTATCTTCAGTTACTCCCATTCCTCATTCAGGTTCCAAGGTATCCATTTCTCTGCATGGCAGTGTGGAGTTTTCTTCTGATAAGAAGCTCTTGGTGCGCCTCGCCTGTAGTACTTGGAAGACCTGGGTACCTGTTTCCTCCAGTCGAGAACTGGTTCCTTGGCCATTTTATCAGTGAGCTCTACGATCTTGGTCAAATCTTCCAGTCTCTTCTTCTCTCTGAGGGTTGCAGCTCTAGTGTCTCCTCTCCGGAGATTCAGCCCTTGTTGCGTAGCCTCCCAGGTGGCTCTGTCCTCTGCCTCCTGCTCAGGAGTAAGTGTAGGAAGATTTTTCATCCTCTGAGCAAGTGGCTGAAGGTCATTGTCAGAGGTAGCCTGCTCTTCCTGAGCCTTCTTCTTTTTCTGCTCTTCCAGGAGCTTTTTAGCTTGGCTCCTGGCCATCTTAGCCACAGGCTTTCTCTGCTTCTTGGCCTTTTGAGGAGCCTCCTCAAGCTGTCGCTCATAGTCAAGCTCATCCTGGAGCTTCTGAGCGACCTGCTTGTCAAATTCCTCTTGCTCCGCTTTTGTTTTGAATTTAGGCATCGGGGAAGGAGGTGGAGTGGATTCAGTTGCTTTCTCCTTCCCTGGCCTTTGCGATGGCAGTGGTTCGTCCTCTTGGTCCACATACTGTGCGACCTTATCAATGTGCTGAGCCGAGGATCCTTCACCTGATCCTCCGGCCGGCTCAAGCACCTATTTTGTTTGGACAGTAGGGATTTGGACTGTGGGAGGGGGAACTGAGCTGGTTCTAGCTTGAGCAGCTGAACCTTCCCCATTGGCAATTTCCATTGCCTCTGCTTCTTTGCCCACCTGAGCTGTCTCCGTCCTCTCTTCCTTATCCTCCCCCTTTTTGGCATCATCAGCCGGGGTCAGGAGAGTGCGGATAGCAACCACTTCCTTTTCTAATTTGAGAAGGATTGTCTTGATGGAAGTGGTGGTGGTGTCGAAGTCTCTGACCGCATCGCAGTAGTGCTCCCAGTCAGTTTCTCGATCAGCGCGGATCTGCTGAATCTGGGCACCTGTCTCTTGTCTCTGCTTCAGTAGCGATGCGTCAAGAGAGGCAGTCATTTCTGCCTGGATGAGCTTGAGGGCCGCCGCCTGATTTTCTAGGGCTTTCTGAACGCTGGAGGTGGCCATCTTGTTGCGCTCATCCATGGCTTTCGGGACGGTGGCGAGGCTCTTGGTCAGCTGCTCAGAAAATAGTTTCTACTGAGCTTCAAGGAGCTGCTGATTTTGAGCAGCTAAATCCGTCTTCTAAGCGGCGACCGCGGCCTCGACTATCTGCTGAATGTTAAGAGATGGAGTAGGAGTTTTCGAGACCTTCTTCACTTCGCTGGCCAGTCTGTCAACCGTCTCTGTCTGAGACTTAGTATATTGTGCCCACTTCAGGTGGACATCCTTAGCTAGGAGACGATTCTTGTCTCCTTGCTTCCTGATAGCTCTGTTGACAGACTTCGAGGACATGGAACCGATAGGTTGGGCCTGATAAGAACTGGTTCCGAACCTCTGCTCAGATGCTGCGAGTTGTTGCTTCCGACTAGGGTTCGAAGCAACCGGGGCATCACCTGATGTAGAATGTGGAGGTGGTGACTTGCCCTTCTCGCTGGGAGTTTTACCCTCAACAGATCCTCCCTGGTCTGCTTCCTTGGCTGATGCCTGATCCTCATCATTGTTATCGTCATCATTGTCGTCGTCATGATGGGATGGCTGGGACGGGCTGCTGGCATGTTATTCGGAGGACCTCAGGCTGAGAAGAAATAACATGGCAGATCTCAGGTCCTCGAACGAAGCTAGGTCAGCGGGTTCCCCAAACCTAATGGCTGACTGCAGATTCTGCTCTTCTGCCAGTAAGGACAATGATGTATGTTGCATGATTAGATCTTCGAGGATGTCCCAGTTTAGGAACCTCAGCAGCATTTGCGTCCTTGTCCTGATCGCTATGTCGACCAGATCCTTATGATCAGATATCTCGGGGATCTGTGCAGCGACTTCTCCTGTAGCCCGGAGACGAGTCGATTGCAATGTCGACCATTCAGTGGAGACTTCCTCAGCCGGTTCATCAACCTCCTCCGGCTGAGTCTCCTCTGAGCTGATACGCTGTACCTTGTCCTTGAGGGTCGCACCCTCTATTCCGGTATCAACGTCCAGAATGTTTTCCTCCTGAGGTGGTGGAGGAGAAGCAGGCTTTGCTGGAACCTCAGATGTTCCAGCCTTCGCAAGCCTCCTTTTCTTCGGCGGGTCGGCACGTGGAGGTAATTTAGTAGTAGACCTCTTCAGCTCAGCGGGTCCACGGCCGACTGACTTCTCAGCAGCGGCTCTCGTCTTGAACTTGATGAGCTTGCTGTCGAAGTACTTGGAATAAGCAAACGATGCACGATTCGATACAGAGTCCTCTATCAGTATGGACATCTTCGTCCCATACAACAGCTTGCCCACACTAATTAGTCTCCTCTCTCCAGACTGTGTGGCGACAAACTTATGTGCCTGAGCCTTCAGCTCAGTCACGTAGAACTCCATTCAGTTAACCTAGACTCCATCAACAATCGCCATCATCAGCTGAAGTCTGAGCCTAGACGGCTGATCGAATGAGCCTGCGGCGCTCGTCAGGATGTGAGTGACGATGTAAGCGAGCCCGCGGTACTCTGGCAAGAGTTGGTTCTTCGGTAGAGCGGATTTGAAGGAGATATCGTCTCTCCCGCAGAAACGATGAACATAGGAGTTGAGCTCCTTCTCCTTATATCCGGCTGGAGAGATCCCGTAAGCAGGAAGGTCGAATGAAGCCTTTAACGCTGCCCGGATATTGATATCGGAGTGGCCGGATTCCCACTTCTGAGGAGCCACTTCCCTCATATAAGCGAACAAGGAAACCTCTCCATCTATACCTTCCACCGTACGCCAGTTATAGTAAACTTCAACCACTTGACGGGGGAGATACGACTTAGGATGCTTCGTCACGAGAAGCTCAAGGCCAGATCCTTCAAGAGCTGAAAATATGGGCTCTAGGTACGGAAGGTCTGCCTGATGGAGAACCATCGTCGGTTCGAACTGAACCCTCGATTTGATGATCTCCTCAACTTGGGGTGGGGTCAAAATGATTGCCATGAATATCTGCAAAAAGCTCGTTAGCACTTGAAAATAGAGTAAGTTAGTTTGAGTTTAAGCAGAGGATGAAGAAATTACCGTAAACGAAGAGCTTGAGTGAAAAAAAGAAACAGTTTGCAGAGGATGAAAAACTGAATGCAGAGATAACTCTAAGCGTGAAAATGGCGAAAGAGATAGATTACAGGAGAAGACGAGTGTTTTTATAAGAAATGAAGATCAACCGGTTTTAATCGGACGGTTGGGATGAAAACTCGTTTTTTAATGACGGCTGTGATCTGATGTTATAAACGGAATGATTACTAAAGCCGCCTCTAACCTAGACCCACGTAAGATATGCGCAGTTAAAGTAAGGTGAGAAGACATGCATTAAATGCGTTGCAGGCAGCATTAAAGTCTAAGCTTTTTAAATGAAAACGATTTTTACTGACTTAAACCTTAAAAACTTAATGGCGGGAAATAAATGCTCATTAATCTACTGAGTGCAAACGACTGATATAATAAATGCGAGCATGCTTCTGAGAATATTAAGTATTTAAACTACGCAAATCTCTTCAGCTGAACTTTTACGATCAGCTGGTTACCGTTAAGACTCAGGAGGACATTTGTTGTACTGATAACTTCGTTCCCCCTTACTGTGTACTACCTGATTCACCCGACTGAGTCAAAGTACTGAGTCTTCTGACCTGTCATACTGTTTCCTTCTACAGGCTAGACTTAGTAAGATCCAGTAGACCTAGCTCAACTGATAGTTCTCTGAATCAGTTCTCAGCTAGTGGTTTGGTCAGTATGTCTGCCCTTTGTTTGTCAGTATGGATCTTTTCCATCTTGATATCCTTCTTCTCGACATGGTCTCTGATGAAGTGGTGTCGAATATCCACGTGCTTGCATCTCGTATGCAGAACTGGGTTCTGAGTTATAGCAATCGCACTGGTGGAGTCGCAGTTGATGGGCACTTCATCCTGAGAAATTCCGTAATCTCGCAATTGTTGTCGAAGCCAAAGGATCTGGGCACAACAACTTCAGCAGCCATATACTCAGCTTCAGTAGTGGACGTCGCCACTGAATCATGTTTCTTTGAAAACCATGATATCAGCTTGCTGCCTAGGAACTGACATGTTCCAGAATTTGACTTTCGATCTATCCTGCATCCTGCATAATCAGCATCAGAATAACCTGCTAGTATAAGATTATCATCAGCAGGATACCATAACTCAGCGTCAGGTGTTCCTTTCAGATATTGCAGAATCTTCTTCGCTGAGTCCACATGACTTCGCTTGGGATTCGCCTGAAATCTTGCACATACACCTACAGCAAAAGTTATATCAGGTCTGCTTGCTGTTAAATATAATAAAGAACCAATAATAGCTCTATAATCAGTAGAGTTAACAGAAGCTCCCTCTTTGTCTAGATCGATTTTAAAATTCGTATTCATGGGGATCTTGACTGGCTTGGTTGAGTCGCGGCCGAATCTTTTCAGGAGGTCTCGAGTGTATTTGGCTTGATTAATGAATATTCCTTCAGGTGATTGCTTTACTTGAAATCCAAGGAAATAGTTCATCTCTCCCATCATGGACATCTCGAACTTCTTCTTTAGCATTTTCTCGAATTGTTGACATATAGTCACGTTTCTACAACCAAAAAAGATGTCGTCCACGTAGATCTGCACCAGTAGGATGTCATCTCTTGACTTTATGTTGAACAGGGTGCTGTCTACTGTCCCCTTCTGAAAACCTTTCTGAAGCAGAAAGTTTGATAGGGTATCGTATCAAGCCCTGGGTGCTTGTTTTAACCCATACAGAGCTTTCCGAAGTCTGTACATCTGATGTCCCTGCTGAAAATCGGGCGGTTGTTCCACATAGACTTCTTCCTTCAGTACGCCGTTCAGAAATGCTGACTTTACATCCATTTGATAGACTTTAAATCTTTGATGCGTTGCATATGCTAGGAACAGACGGATAGCTTCCAATCTGGTGACTGGAGCGAAAGTTTCATCAAAGTCTATTCCTTCTGCTTGACAGTATCCCATAGCAACAAGTCGAGCTTTGTTTTTGACAATGACGTTGTTTTCATCTCGCTTGTTCTTGAAGACCAACTTAGTGCCGATCACGTGTTGATGTCTAGGTCTGTCAACAAGTTCCCAAACTTCGTTTCGAACGAACTGGTTCGCTCTTCTCGACATGGTCTCTGATGATTTGTCATTTGAGGCAGAAATTGATGATGATGCATGTGGGGCTCATTTGATTTTGTACGTCATATTAAATGTTTCTTTCTTTGACATCAAAACAGACAAATTTAGATACAATAATATAATTGGGAATGGGAGCAAGGTGGCAGAAGAAGAGTGAGCATGAATTGTAGGAGGAGGAATACGTGTCTTTCATGCAAATGGCATGGTGTACAGAGAGCAAATGCAAGAATAAAAAATGCTGGTTGTCTCCTTGCCTCCCTAATCATTTGGAGGATATCACTAAAAACAATGGCAAAAAAATCCATTTTATATTTTGAATAGGGTCAATGCATAATTATACAATTCCTACCGAGTAGACTTGTTAGTTGAGCGACAGAGCGATCTATACATAAATTTTGCAAGAAAATAACAATTCCTTATGCGACTTTTCTTCATTGAATTATTTGTCTCTATATTCTTCATTTTAGTAATTATATTATGTGGACGAATATAGATTGAATCATCGAAAGCAGTTAGTAGTAACTATATATAGATAATTAACAAAAATATTTTTAATTAACTCTATATAATTTAGTTAGTATTTTTCACTAAGACTAATTTAAATAATAATTGTAGTAGTACTTTTTTAGTCAGAGACATTTTAGATCAAGTAGTCTAGAATAGCAGTATTACTTTTCTAGTGAGGGTAAACATGGTTTAGCTAAAAAAGTTTGTTGATGTAATATCAAATATCTTGAATAAAAATAATGTATATGGATATCCCCATTGAATGATGTAATAGTTTAGGTTTTAACTGATAATTGAATGTTATGGGTTTAAAATTCACTAAATCCATTTTATGTCAAATTTATCTTATATGCATTAAAAGTAACAGTTAATGTTTATCGTCTATCTATACATTAATAAGTTTATATATATATATAAAGATTTGCGACAGTACCAACATGACATAAAAAGGAGGTACATGGTTATTATTTGTGCTATGTGCGCAGCGAGAGGCTCTCCGTACATTTTGAAATTAGAAGAGTAAAAAGTGAAAATGGTGTCTAAACTTTCACTTTTTTTTATTTTTGGTGCCCATTCTTTAAAAAATGTGATTTTTGTATCTATACTTCACAAATTGTTTTTGTTTTGGTGTCTCATAGATTTAATAGGAATAATATATTCCTATTATTCCAATAAATTGCATTATGTTATTTTATAGGAATAATATTATTCCATTATGTTATTTTATAGGAATAATGTCATAAAATTAAAATACAAAGCACTATATTAATGTTATATTTTATATCTATAGTAATGGCATTGGCAAAATATAATTAGCCATAAATTGGCATTGTAATAATGGTAGAATATTACATAAATTGGCCATAAATTATTTAATAAAAAAAAGATGGCAAAATATTACTTAAATTGTTGAAAATAGAAGTTAAATATGTGAGACACTTAAGAGAAACAATTTGTGAAATATATACACCAAAATCACAATTTTTAAAGAATGTGCACCAAAAACAAAAAAAAAAGTAGAAGTTTGGGCATCATTTTCAATATAAATTCAAATTAGAAAGGTAGTGAAGGCCCCAAAGCTTGACACGTAGCCTCATTATGTGGTTGTCTCTATTGCTCGTTATTGCGCGTTACTGCCTCGATTTTCGATCATCCAATAATAGTCCTTTCAATTTTTAATTCTTCTTATCACACGAAACGTGCCCATCCAAATTTGGACGCACTCAAAACTAAAATCTAATTGTATTATCACTTTTCCCCCCAGCATTTCCGATTTCAGTTACAGCTTGAGCAAATTTAGAACTTGGGCACATGGCCAAATGCAATGAATCTCTTCCTGTAGGGTAAATAAAGCGGAATTTGAAGGTATAAAGGTATCTTTTAAATAATTCATCCGCAATACGATTTTTCTCAAATGTTGATTTTGTAGAGAAACTTTAAAATTAACTCCTAATTTTTAATGGTTTGAAATTGCAAAAAGATAAAATTAATGTCCAATGAAATCAAATCTGACCCGGCAAAATCCAATTTGACGTAACGACCGATGTAGTAGATGTGTTTGCATCGAAGCTAAAATCGGAAAGTTTGTGTTTCTTGTAAGACACAAATTTTGTAAAAAATTATGTTTAATTCTGTTTTTGCGCATGATATTTTAATTTCATTTAGTTTTGTATACTGTATTAATTGCATGCATTTGGTGTAATACCCAAATGAGTAAAGTAAAACTTAAATCTACCCAATCATTATATTTTACTACAAAGTCTACCCATGATGATCCAAATACCCTTACATTTTGAGAAACATCGCTCTCTTTTCAATTATTTTCAAGTGATTTTTTTGATTTATTGTGAAAAAAAAGATTGTTTTTCTAGCAAAAATAAGTATTTTTGAAATGACATTGTCTGATCACATGTCCAACTGATCAAAATACAATTCTGACAGGGCGTGTGTCGTATGATGTCCTATTATATGCCATATCATGTGCCCGATCGATAGGGAACAACCCTTATCAAGTGTGGTGATTGTTGTATCGCACCAAATAAATTTCTGCAATAGCTAGAATTTAAGTTAGTATAGCAAACAGGGTAACGAACGCATGAAAGGGAGATTTAATGTGCATAACCTACAATTTATGATTTTTGTTAAGCCACCACGCAATTTTGGGATTTTACTAAACTAAAGTTGTCACGGATAGAAGAAAGTAAATAGCTTAGAAACACGGATATGAAAAATAATAAAAAAAAGGATAGATCCAGCTCAGACGATCCAGACACACAAAAATGTTCGATCCTCGACACTAATGATTGATTAACCTCTCAAAATCTACTAACCAAGTGTTTGAATTTTGCATACTGGAAGCAACTTTTTTCCTTGTATATAATGTGTTTTTCTTTCCAGTGTTTTTATTCTCATGTCTGATTAATTATATCCGAGCATGTTGGTCCTTTATCTTGTATAAGAGTTAGATTGTGTAGTATGTTGTAGATCACAAAAAGCTGCATAATTGGTTGAAACAACTTAGGGACAAGTTGTCGCTTTAAGCTGCAGTTTATATAAGAAGTGGCTTGTCTTGACTGCTTGTCTATACTAGTATACTGAAGGTGGTTTATTGATGGATCCTAGTGATATGTGTTCTTCTAACTGACCTTAATGGAGAACTAAAAGTCTCGATGACTTAATTTGGTCTTAATCTTAATAAGATTTTAGCTGGGTGCATTTAGCTATCTATCACTTTGACTTACTAAGGTGAATGTCATTGCTAATGGATCTATATATCTTGGGTCATATCAGTCATTTGTAGCTCAGGCTGGTTATATGTATCTTGCATCCGTATCCCAATTAATTGGGTTGATAATATCCCCTGAGGAATTCCTAAGGATTAGCACACTAAATTCAACCCGTTGATTAAGTTCAGGTATGTTAATAAGGTTGAGTGGTACTACTCAGGAGTATAATAAGATGTTAATTAATTTAAGCTGTCAGTGAGCTTAGTTAATTAATGAATATTTATTTCTTAAATATAGGGATAAATTAAGTCTGAAATACAAGCACATATTCAAGTTGGGATAAAGGGGTAAGTCAACACAAATTCTCTAGTGGAATGAATTCGTGTTTATTAATTAATTTTGCTCTGGGCTGAGCATAAAAAATTAATTAATTTGTGACAAGCTTAATTTCTTGTATTGGATCCCTAGTCTGGCCCAAATAGATGCCCACTATTTATTCTGCTCTCTCGGGAATTATTGTTAATAGTTAATGTAACACATTATTTAATAATTTGGATTTGTCTGGATTTAAGTGGTTGTGCCATTTAATTGATAAATAGGTGGCACTCTTATTACTAATTATATTATGGGCTGAATATTAATTTATTAGAAGCCCATTAACAATATAATTACTAATGTGTCACAATTATAATATAATGTTTATACATTATTTTATATAATACACGTTCAGAACACAATTCATACCACAGTTCCACATACAGAAACCGTGAGATTGTGTGTAATCAGTGAGAGAGTAGTAATTTCGTTCCTCGTAGATCTCTGTCCACACAGAGGAGAGGAAGGACTAGTACACAGTCTAGAAGCTCCAGACACGAGAAGAATCAGAGCTTTCCGAAGGACGCAGGTATGATCGTCCTTTCCAATCATTCACTGAAGACCGTTGTAATTTAACTAACATGTCTCTTATTCCCCCTTGGTTATTCGATGGCCATCGTGATGAGGCATTGAAATAACTACTTCTCTAATCTAATTACAACCTACGTTGATGGACAACTAATATATTTGCATGTTATAAACAAGATAAAAAAAATAATTTAGTTTAATCTAATAAAAACATTTAATTCAATTGAATATATGAAATAAAATCGAATTACGATTGAAATTGAAATTGAAATTAAAAGAGTAAAAATGTATTTAACTAGAATTGAATTACAATTGAAATTAAAAGGGCAAACAGGTAAATTAAATGAAATTACAATTGAAATATTTTTATATTTATGAATGTTTAATGGGTTTAATTTGCACTATTAGTAATGTTTTTTTGCTACTTATGTGGACAAGAAACTTTTGAATCATAATATGCACATTTAGGGAAAAAAAATGTCATAATATGCACATTTAGGGAAAAAGAAATGCACATTAAAGGATACTATTATGCACTAATCATTGTTTTAGTATTTATGAGATTGGTTTTTTTTATTAGAGATACTTAAATCTGCACATTTAGGGAGAAAGAACTACACATTTAACGACAATATTTGATAGGGCAAATAACTTATTTTTGGGAAGATATTATTTGATAGGTATTATCTAAATGACAAATTGGTTCAAATGGTCCCCAATATTTGTTAGTTTGGATAAATTGGTCTATAATTTTTATTTTTTTAGTTTATTGGTCCACAATGTTTGCTAGTTTGAATAAATTGGTCTTTCTATTAATTTTAAATTAGTCAACTGTTAGTTATAAGGGTATTTACGGAATAAAAGTATCAGAGACCAATTAATCCAATTTTTAAATTAAATTTATACTTTTTTTAAAAAAAATGTTTAAAAATATAATCCTTATAGAAAAAGAAATTCAAACATTTTTTTTTCAAAAATGATTAATTTTTTTCAAATAATCTTTTGCGAAAAAAAAATTAATTTTTCTTTTTTAAAAAAATATTAATTTTTTTCAAGTAATTTTTTTGGTAATGAAAAAAGTAATGAAAAAAGTAATTAAAATTAATTAAATCTAAATTAAATAATAATTTAGCGTCTCACGGCGGATTTGGGGAGCTGGTCGACACAGCGGTTGGTGAAGGTATTATGTTATTCGAGGTCGAAGAACATAGCATCTTCTTCAACCGCATTGTCGGCCCGCTCACCGTGAGACGGAAAATTATTAGTTAATCTATATTTAGTTAATTTTTTATTTAAATTAATTTTTTATGTATAAAAAAATTGAAAAAAGAGTTAATTCAAAAACTTGTTTGAAAAAAAAATATTATAAAAAAAATTATTAAAAATTATTTTAGAAAAATTGTTTTTTTTAGATTATTTGAAATAAATTAATCTTTTCCGAAAAAAAGTTGTTTGAAAAAAATAAAAATATTATAATTTTAAAAAAAATACTTTTTTAAAAAAAGTTCAAATTTCATTTAAAAATTGGATGAATTGGTACCTAAAACTTTTATTCCGTAAATACTGTTGGGTTATGAGTTAGTGTAATAGGACTTATCTGTTTATCGGTAATGGGGGAAATCATCGTGATTTAATACTATGGAATTGAAGATCTCAAACCCGTCTTGTACCCTTAGTGTAGTGTCTTTAGGACTAGATGATGTAATAGGCTAGACTGTTCGTATTTTCATTATCTGTTTTGTCTAAGTCCTATAAGGGGTATTAGTTGGTCTGAACTTCAGTAAGAAGTTGCTTTCCAGAACCCCACGTCATCAGTTGTAAGAGCTCGTGTTCTCAAGTCAACAGCTGACTCTGCTCAGTAGGAAATTCTCATCAGCTAACCCTCATCAGTGAAAGAACACAGAACCAAGCTCAGTACCTTCTGAGTCATCAGCTGACTTCGCTCAGTAGAAGATTCCTTTATCAACAGACTCAGACGAAGAAGACAGAGATCGTATCAAATCTACTGTATCCGACAGGAAACGACCCGAGTTTCAACATCATTCGAAAGTCAGCAAAAGATCATACGAGGATGAGTGAGAGTCAACACAGATGAAGACTGATGTCTGACAAGTCTCACCTACCACAAACCTCGACCAATGAGAAGCGGTCTAAGCTCTACCTGCTCTGACCAACTAAAGTTGCTCTCATGTACAGTGACCAACTACTATGCGACAACATTTCGAACATATGGCTGTTTTCCTTGGACGCTTGTGACACGTGGCATCGTCCCCTCCAACGGACAAATGTCTGGGTCACAACTATAAATAGAGAAGCTTTTCCGAGCTCAACGCACGGGATATCAAAGGGATTACACGCTCAAGCATTCAAAACACTCTAGTGCTTTCACGAAGATCCAACGAAGAACTTGCTTATTAGAATATTTATAGTTCTTCTCTCTTGAGTTTCAGTCTTTAGATCCATCTTGTCTATCTAAGCTCCATTGTTATATCCATAGCTTAGAACCTTCGAAGGAGTTCACATTTCGTGACTATTCTTATTGTAAGAACACCTTCATAGTTGGAGAACATCCCCTCCCCTTCAAATTTCGGTTTGGATTGTAAAGTCGCTAAGGACTATAACATAGAAGGGTCTGTCCAGCGCACAAATACCTTGCTGAGGCTTCCTCAGATTAATCAACAAGACCTCCTGTTCAGCAGGAAATCATACTGAGCCAAGGAACCCCGTAGATTAAAGAGAACAAGCTCGAGCTAGAGCTTCAAAAGTTTGACACATTTGCCATGGAGCCCAACGAGACCATTGACGAGCTTAGCGTCAGATTCACAAATCAAATCAATGTGATCAACGGGCTGGGGAGGAAGTTCACCAACAAAGAGATGAACACCAAGATCTTGAGAGCGTTGCCTCGACTGAAGTGGCTTCCTTTTGCTACTTATTTACGTCGCTCAGATCTTAATGCTTTAACTCTTAATGTTATATTTTTAAAATTAAAGACGGAGGAGTTCGAGCACAGCCTACCCCAACGATGTTCCAGTGCTCCAGCTGACACCCAGATAGATCATGCTTACAAGGCAAAAGTCAGCAAATCTGGAGCCAACCCCATTTCTTCCAGCAAGACAGCAGCTGCCTCAGATGCTAAGTCTTCTGAGACTCCTGCTACTGATCAACTTGCGCTTATGGCTCTCAAGTATCAAAGAGAAAAAGAAAGAGTCAGAAAGCCGAAGAAATACCACCGAGATTCTCCCTCAGGTAAGAAAGATCATCGAAAAAAGAAAGAATCTAAACCATCTACTGATTGCAGTAATGTAGAACCTGCTGCTAGTCTATCCAACAGCTCAGCTGGAAAAGGCGGCAGAACCACTGTGTGCTACAACTGCAAGAAAGAGGGACATTATTAGTACGACTGTCCCGAACTCTCAGCTGCTCAACGAGCAGAACGGCAGGCCAGACGTGAGAAATTTGCCCGGAGGAGGCAGGCCTACATCGTCAGAGAGATATCCGATAACTCAATCGAGGAATATACTTTCATGTATTCTTCTGAAGACGAAGCTGCATTTGTCGCCGTTGAGGTCGGAGAAACAGATCCTGAATCAACAACTGAATATTGTCTGATGGTCGGAGAAGAGGCTGAGGTAAACTCGAAACTTATTATAACCTCCTCTTCACAGAGCACACACGACACATGTTCAGTCACAAATGAACCTCTAGACGTGGTACAAGCATATGAAGATCTACTAGAGGAGCAGATTCAGTTAAGCAGAGAGTTCAGCATAACTATTCAGGAATTGGAACAGGTAAAGGCTGAGAATCAGAGACTTTCTTCTGATTGTCAGGTCTCTAATGATTCAGAGAATCTTGTTGCGAGACTCAAGGAAGAGATTGAATCTCTTTTGACTAAGTCTCAGCTTCAAGAAACTCAGTTATCAGTTCTGACCAAGGACAATTCTAAGAAAGATACTGAAATAGCCCGACTAAGTCAGAAACTCGCAGAAGTTGAGAAAGATTATGAATCACTTCGGAAAAGTGATGAGGTCTGGCGAGGACTGATGACTGAACAGTACCTGGGAGCCAAAGAGAAGTTGGAAAACATGCTTAGAGCTCAAAGGCCACTAGTCATGAAAGAAGGACTTGGCTAGACTCATGAAGCTTCCACCTCTACTTCTAAAGGCTCAGAAATGTTGGCTGATAGGTTCGTCAGAGGGAAAGTTCAGATTTCTGAACCAACAACTCAGGCGAAGAACAAACAGAAAATAATTGCACCTCAGCCGAGCAACAAGAAGCAACTGACCAAAGGTTCTAGCCCCAGGACACCACAATCAAATTCAGGGGGAACCAAGAAGGTCAGGTAGCAGAGCAGTACGGCGAGCCACTGTATGAGCATCCAGCACAGTATGGTTCGTACTATTATGAGCTCAGGGTCAGGAGGAGCACAAAGCCTCAGAAGAAGAAAGCTCCTGAACCCAAAACTGTCAGGAAGTCAGTATCTCCAAGTCTAGTGGAGAAGAAGACTAACAAGGTTCGGAAGAACAAGTCTCAGACTCCTAAGGTCCCGAGACAGATCTGGGTCGCGAAATCACCAACTAATGCTTAAGGACCCAAACTGAACCAAAGGGTACCTAAAAATGTTTCTATTTTGCAGGTGCATAAGGACCCTTGGATTGTGGACAGCGGCTGCTCGAGACATATGACATATCAAAAGAGTCTGCTAACCAATTACGTACAAGAAGATGGTCCCAGAATTGAGTTTGGTGACAACTCTAAAGGCTATACAAGGGGATACAGAACACAGAACATTGGGACTGCTTCAGTTCCAAGAGTAACATATGTTGAAGGACTTCAACATAATCTGCTTTCTGTCAGTCAGTTCTGTGATAATCTGAATAGAGTTATCTTTGACGCTGGTTTCTGTGATGTTGTTGAAAAATCTATAGGGAAAACAGTGTTATCAGGTTCGCGGAGGAAAAATATCTACGTTGCAAATTGGAACACCGCAGAACCTGAAGCTTGCTTACTTGCTCAGACGAATCCAGTGATAAAACAGGATGGCTGTGGCACAAGAGACCCAGTCACCTGAATTTCAAGACAATGTACAAGCTAGCCAAGAACTCTAAAGTCAGAGGACTGCCCAATGAAGCTTTTATTAAAGACGGAAATTGTGAAGCATGGTTGAAGGGAAAGCAGACAAAGAAAAATAATCCACCTATTCCGTCACCTTCCACTGATGGAATCCTTCAACTGCTACACATGGACTTATTTGGGCCAGTTTCTCCAATGCCTATAAGAGGCAAGAAGTATGCCCTCGTCGTTGTTGACGACTATTCGAGATATACGTGGGTCATCTTCATAGCCAACAAATCTGAAGTCAAGACTGAGTTACCAAGAATGCTGAAGAAACTCAGCGTGGAGGAAGACATCAAGATTCGGAGAATTCGCTCAGACTGAGGAACATAATTTCTCAACTCAGTAGTTAAATAGTATTGATAAAGAGGGAATTAAGCACGAGACTTCAGCAGCTCGCACCCCTCAGCAGAACGGACTTGTTGAACGAAAGAACAGAACACTAAAAGAAGCAACAAGAACGCTCCTAGCAGACTCTGGACTACCCTCAAAGTTCTGGGCTGATGCTACTGACACCGCCTGCTACACTCAGAATCGCTCACTACTTACACAGCAACACATGAAGACGCCATACGAACTGTGGAAAGAGAGAATTCCTTCTATTTCTCATTTCCATATTTTTGGATGCCCTTGATTTATCCACAATAATGGGAAAGATTAGTTGAAGGTCTTTGATAGCAAATCTGATCAAGGAGTATTCTTAGGATACTCTCGATTCAGTAAAGCCTTCAGGGTCTTTAACTATCGGACTCTTTGCGTGGAGGAAAGCCCTCATATTGTCTTTGATGAGTTTGTTAGTCAGAACAGGAAACCAAAGAAAAATCCTGAAGATGTCAGCAGCAAGCTACAGGATCTCACACTAAACGACAAAGCCGAAAGGATCCAGAATTGTTGGGATGATGAGTCATACGATGAAGAAATTCAGACCCATCCCGCAAGCACTATAGCTGACCTGGTTGATTCTACTGAATAGAATCAATATCAGGTAACAATGGTCGATGAGGAAGCCCAAGTGGTAATTGAGACCTCTACTGAGAATATAAACTCAGGGGGAACGACTAATGTTCCTGAGCTAAATTCCCCTGAACCTGGAAACTCAGTAGATCTTAACCTTCTTACTAAATTGCTTCAGTCATAGAATAGTACTATTGAAATGCCTAACACACCTGTTGACTGTACAGAAGTAATTTCAGAAGAAGAAGCCAAACTCAGACGTTCATGGCTTGACACTCACTCTTCTAATCTTATCATAGGAGATCCATCAGCAGCAGTAAGGACAAGATCATGATTAAGCCAAGGAGAAAGTTCTCTCTACTCTTGTTTCTTGTCTACTGAAGAACCTCAGACGATAGAGGATGCTCTCAACGATGCTGACTGGATCATTGCCATGCAAGAGGAGCTGAACCAATTTGTCTGTAATGAAGTTTGGGAGCTTGTTGACAGACCTAGACATAAGCACTTGATCGGCACTAAGTGGGTCTTCAAAAACAAGCGAGATGAAAACAATGTCACAGTCAGAAACAAGGCTCGACTTGTAGCTAAGGGATACTGTCAAGCAGAAGGAATAGACTTTGATGAAACATTTGCCCCAGTCGCCAGATTGGAAGCTATTTGTCTATTCATAGCTTATGCAACGCATCAAAGATTTAAAGTATATCAAATGGATGTAAAGTCAGCGTTTCTAAATGGCGTACTAAAGGAAGAAGTCTACGTGGAACAACTGCCCGGCTTTCAGCAGGGACATCAGGTGTACAAACTTCGGAAAGCTCTGTATGGGTTAAAACAAGCAACCAGGGCTTGGTACGATACCCTATCAGACTTTCTGCTTCAGAAAGGTTTTCAGAAGGGGACAGTAGATCACACTCTGTTCAACATCAAGTCAGGCGATGACATTCTACTGGTGCAGATCTACGTGGACGACATCATTTTTGGTTGCAAGAACGTGACTATATGTCAACAATTCGAGAAAATGATGAAGGAGAAGTTCGAGATGTCCATGATGGGGGAGATGAACTATTTTCTTGGATTTCAAGTGAAGTAATCAACTGAAGGAATATTCATCAACCAAGCAAAATACACTCGAGACCTCCTGAAAAGATTTGGCTGCGACTCAAGCAAGCCAGTCAAGATCCCCATGAACACAAATTTTAAAATCTATCTAGACAAAGAGGGACCTTCTATTAACTCTACTGATTATAGAGCTATTATTGGTTCTTTACTACATTTAACAGCAAGCAGACCTGACATAACTTATGATGTAGGTGTATGCGCAAGATTTCAGGCGAATCCCAAGCGAAGTCATTTGGACTCAGCAAAGAAGATTCTGCGATACCTGAAGGGAACACCTGATGCAGGGTTATGGTATCCTACTGATGATAATCTGACTCTAACGGGTTATTCTGATGCTGATTATGCAGGATGCAGGATAGATCGAAAGTTAACTTCCGGAACTTGTCAGTTCCTAGGCAGCAAGCTGATATCATGGTTTTCAAAGAAACAGCATTCAGTGGCGACGTCCACTAGTGAAGCTGAGTATATGGCTGCTGGAAGTTGCTGTGCCCAGATACTTTGGCTTCGACAACAACTGAGAGATTATGGAATTACTCAAGATGAAGTGCCCATCTACTGCGACTCCACCAGTGCAATTGCTATAAATCAGAACCCAGTTCTTCATACGAGATGCAAGCACGTGGACATTCGACACCACTTCATCAGAGACCATGTCGAAAAGAAGCATATCAGGATGGAGAAGATCCATACTGACAAGCAAAGGGCAGACATACTGACCAATCCACTAGCAGAGAACAGATTCAGAGAATTATCAGTTGAGCTAGATCTACTGGATCCTACTGACTTGAGTCAGTAAGAGAAGTCAGTACGACAGGTCAAAAGTCAGACTCAGTACTTTGATTCAGTTGGGTGAATCATATAGTACACAGTAAGGGGGAACATGGTCATCAGTACCACAAGGATCCTCCTGAGTCATTACGGTAACCAGCTGATCGTAAAAGTTCAGCTGAAGAGGTTTGCATAGTTAGAATATTTAATATTCTCAGAAGCATGCTCGCATTTATTAAATCATTCATTTGCATTCAGTAGCATGATGTGCATTTATTTCCCGCCATAAATTTTTAAGGTTTAAGTCAGTAGGAAACCGTTCTCATTTAAAATGCTTAGCCTTTAATGCTGCCTGCAACGCATTTAATGCATGTCTTCTCACCTTATTTTATATGTGCTTATCTTACGTGGGTCTAGATTAGAGGCGGCTAATGTAATCATTCCTTTTATAACATCAGATCACAGCCGTCATCAAAAAGCTAGATTTTATAACAGTCGTTCGATTGAAAACCCTTGATATTCAAATCTTATAAAATCTTACATTTTTCACTCTAATCCTATCCTTACGCCATTTTCACACTTAGAGCTTTTACCGAGCATTTAGCTTCTGTTGCATCGTTCTCTCAAACTGCATATATTTTTTCATCAAGCTTTGTGTTTACGGTAAATATTCTCAACTTTCTGCAACTCTCGTATCTAACTTACTCTATTTTCAAGTGCTAACGTGAGTTTTACAGATATCCATGGAGATTGTTCAGACCCCACACAATATTGAGGAGATCATCCAGTCGAGGGTTCTTTTCGAACCAACGATGGTCTTCCATCAGGCAGAGCTCCCCTACCTCGAGCCCATCTTCTCGGCTCTTGAGGAGTCTAGCCTGAAGCTTCTGGTGACGAAGCACCTCCGATCCTATCTTCCCCGCCAGGTGGCAGAGCTTTACTATAACTGGCATTTCGTGGAAGATATAGACGGCGAAGTATCGGAGATCGCATATATGAGGGAAGTGGCCCATCAGAAGTAGGAATCCAGCCACGCCGATATCAATATCCGGGAGGCCGTGAAATCCTCATTCAATCTTCCAGATTATGGGATCTCTACCGTGGGCTACAAGGAGAAGGAACTCAATGCATATCTCCACCACTTCTGTGGAAGGGACGACATCTCCATCAAGTCCGCGCTGCCAAAGAACCAACTGCTACCGGAGTTCAGAGGGCTCGCTTACATCGTTATTCATATCCTGACGAGCGCCGTAGGTTCATTCGACCAGCTGTCCAAGCCTCGACTGCAATTGATGATGGCAATAGTAGACGGAGTCCAGGTGAACTGGACACAGTTTGTTGTGGCCGAGCTTAAGGCTCAGGCACAAAAGTTTGCACATACTAAATCTGGAGAGAGAAGACTTATTAGTGTGGGCAAGCTATTGTACGGGACCAAGGTGTCCGTACTGATCGAAGACTTAGTGACGAATCACGCATCCTTTGCTGATTCTAAGTACTTCGACAAGAAGCTTATTAAGTTCAAGACAAGAGCAGCGGCTGAGAAGTCAGTCGGTCATGGAGCAACTGAGCTCAAAAGATCATCTACTGATCTGCCTCCATGGGCAATTCAGCCGAAGTGGAAGAAGCTCTCCAAGGCTGGAGCTTCTAAGGCCCCCGCAAAGCCTGCCTCCCCTCTGTCACCTCAGGAGGAGGAGATTCTGGACGCTGATACCGGTATAGAGGGTGCCACCTTGAAATACAAGGTATAGTGGGTCAGCTCGGAAGAGACTCAGCCGGAGGAAGTTGAGGAACCGGCTGGGGCTGAAGTCTCGTTCGAACAGTCATCGATGATGCAGATGACTCATCTCTGTGCCACAGGAGAAGTCGCTGCACAGATTCCTGAGATATCTTCTCATCAGGATCTTATCGACATTGCGATAAGGGCCAGGACTCAGATGTTGCGGAGATTCTTGAATTGGGATATCCTTGCAGGGCTGATTCAGCAGCACTCTGCACTGTCCCTTCTGGCAGAGGAGCAAAGGCTGCAGTTAGGAATTGGGTTTGGGGAACCCGCTGATATAGTGTCTTTTGAGGACCTGCGCTCAGCAATGCTCTATCTACTGGAGCTGAGGTCCTCACAGCAGACAGCCAGAAGCCCTTCACCGCCTTCTCATCATGACGATGATGGCAATAATGATGATGACCAGGCACCACCCAAGGACGCAGAATAGGGAGATTCTGCTGAGGGAAAATCTTCCAGCGAGAAGGGCGAGTCACCACCTCCACCCCCTAAATCAGGTGATGCCCCAGTTGCTTCAAAACCCAGCCGAAAGCAACAACTCGCAGCCTCAGAGCAGAGGCTCGGAACCTCATCCTACCAGATCAAGCCTATAGGTTCCGTATCCTCCAAGTCTGTCAACCGCGCGATCAAGAAGCAAGGAGACAAAAATCGTCTCCTAGCTAAGGACGTCCACCTGAAGTGGGCGCAGTATACCAAGTCTCAGACGGAGACTGTTGACAGACTGGCGAGCACAGTTAAGAAGGTCTCAGAAACGCCAACTCCTAATATTCATAAGATCGTCGAGACTGCGCTGGCAGCTTAGAAGGCGAACTTGGCTGCTCAGTGTCAGCAGCTGCTCGAAGCTCAACATAAAACATTTGCTGAGCAGCTGACCAAGAGCCTAGCCACAGTCCAAACGACCATGGATGAGCGGAACAAGATAGCCACCTCCAGCGTACAGAATGCTCTTGAAAATCAGGCGGCCGCCCTGAAGTTCACCCAGGCAGAAATGACTGCCTCCCACGACGCATCACTTCTGAAGCAGAGGCAAGAAACAGCAGCCCAAATTCGCCAAATCCGCAAGGATCAAGAGGCTGACTGGGAACACTACTACGATGCCGTCAGAGACTTCAACACCACCACCACCTCCATCAAAACTGCTATCTTCAAACTTCAGAAGGAAGTAGCAGCAATTCGTGCCCTTCTGACCCCGCCTGCTGATGATGCCAAAAAGGGGGGAAAAGGGAAGGGAGAACTCAGGTGGGTAGGCAGTCAGTGGTGAGGAAAATCCTCAAGGGGGAAGGTTCAGCAGCTCAGGCTGGAACCAACTCAGTTCCCCCTCCCGAAGTCCAAATCCCTCAAGTCCAAACAACTCAGCTACCCAAGCCAGTCGGAGGATCAGGTGAAGGATCCTCGGCTCAGGCGCAGCACATAGAAGAGGTCGCACGTGTCGTTGACCAGGAGGATGAGCCCCTGCCACCGCAAAGGCCCGGGAAGGAGAAAGCTACAGAGTCTACTCCACCTTCTTCCCCGACGCCCCAGTTCAAAACCCGAGCGGAGCAGGAGGAGTTCGATAAGAGGGTAGCTCAACAACTCCAGGACAAGCTGAACTATGAGCTGAGATTGGAGGAAGAGGCTTAGAAGCCTAAGAAGAAGAAGAGACAGCCAAGTGTCAGGATGTCCAAGAGTATGGCTAAAAAGATTATGGATGAGCAGAAGAAGAAGGCTCAGCAATCTGCTGATGAGCCTGCCGACTCGGACACTGACAATCTGCCCCTCGCTCAGAGGATGAAGAAGATCCCCCCTCTAACACCTGAGCAGGAGGTAGAGGATAAGGCTACATGGGAGGCCATGCAACAAGGGCTAAATCTCCGGAGAGGAGATAGGAGAGCTGCGGCTCTTAGGGAGAAGAAGGGGTGGGATGACTTGGCGAAAATTATTGAGCTTACTGGCAAAATCGCCAGGGAACCAATCCTCGACAGGAGCAAGCAGGTGCCAAGGATATCCAAGTTCTTCCGGCGAGGTGTACAGAAAGCTTATCTAAAGAAGACTCCGCACCGCCGTGTTGACAAGTGGATCCCCTGGAACCTGAATGAGGAGTGGGAGGAGCTGAAGATTGGATTCATCAAGGCATACTACGTATGGCAGTGCTATCCTGCGGAAGTGTTTGCTGCTGATCTCTTCGATGAATTCATCTATCAGTACGACGCCAACTTCAGAGCATAAATCAAGCTAATTCTTTTCAAGGAGAAGCTGCCACTCATTGCCCCTGCCTACAGACAGCTGATTCCACCAATGACCTCTCGAGGAGTTTTGTGTACAAAGGAGATTGAAGATGAGGTTGAAGCTGCACATCACAATGACTTAGATCCGTTGCCGCCAGACGATCTCGAGGACATCCAGACCCTCAGAGCCAGAATCTACTGATATTACGGGTTGGATCCTCCTGCTGCTAAGTCTGCCGAGTTCAAGGACAAAATCAAGAAGTTCAAGCGATAACAGTAGATGTTTTCTCCTTGTATAGAGCTATGAATGATTGTAATCCTTTCAATATATATATATATATATATATATATATATATATATATATATATATATATATATATTAGTTCCTTGCTTTGGCCAGACAACTACTCATTGTCTTATGGTTGTGTTATTTACTTTATCACAACTGATCACTGAAGTGATCTGACACACACACACGTAACCTATTTCTCTGATATGCTTATCTTTTATCTGCTGATTTCCCTGGTTTTATTGCTCAGTTTTTTACTGAAGTCTTTTGGGTCAGTAGTTTTGTACTTAGTGCTTTTAGTGGTTTTGGCATCATCAATTAGGGGGAAATTGTTGGGTTATGAGTCAGTGGTTGATTCTAATCAACACTTAGAGGGTACTTAATATTTTTTTTATCAGTAGTTCTTGTAATAGGACTTATCTGTTTATCGGTAATGGGGGAAATCATAGTGATTTAATACTATGGAATTGAAGATCCCAAAACCCGTCTTGTACCCTTAGTGTAGTGTCTTTAGGACTAGATGATGTAATAGGCTAAACTGTTCGTATTTTCATTCTCTATTTTGTCTAAGACCTCTAAGGGGTATTTGTTGGTCTGAACGTCAGTAGGAAGTTGCGTTCCAGAACCCCGCGTCATCAGTTGTAAGAGCTCGTGTTCTCAGGTCAACAGCTGACTCCGCTCAGTAGGAAATTCTCATCAGCTGACCCTCATCAGTGGAAGAACACAGAATCAAGCTCAGTACCTTCAGAATCATCAGCTGACTTCACTCAGTAGAAGATCCTTTATCAGCAGACTCAGACGAAGAAGACAGAGATCGTATCAGATCTTCTGTGTCCGACAGGAAACGACCCGACACTTTAACATCACTCGAAAGTCAGCAGAAGAACATACGAGGATGAGTGAGAGTCAACTTAGATGAACACTGACGTCTGACAAGTCTCACCCACCACAAACCTCGACCAATGAGAAGCGGTCTAAGATCTACTTGCTCTGACCAACTAAAGCTGCTCTCATGCATAGTGACCAACTACTCTGCGACAAGATTTCAAACATATGACCGTTTTCCTTGGACATTTGTGACACGTGGCATCGTCCCCTCCAACGGACAAATGTTTGGGTCACAACTATAAATAGAGAAGCCTTTCCGAGCTCCACGTACGGGATATCAAAGGGATTATACGCTCAAGCTTTCGAAACACTCTAGCGCTTTCACGAAGATCCAGCAAAGAACTTGCTCATTAGAATATTTCTAGTTCTTCTCTCTAGAGTTTCTGTCTTTAGATCCCTCTTCTCTATCTAAGCTCCATCGTTATATCCATAGCTTAGAACCTTCGAAGGAGTTCACATTTCGTGACTGTTCTTATTGTAAGAACTCCTTCATAGTTGGAGAACATCCCCTCCCCTTCAAACTTCGGTTTGGATTGTAAAGTCGCTAAGGACCATAACTTAGAAGGGTCTATCCAGCGCATAGATACCTTGTTGAGGCTTGCTCAAATTAATCAACAAGACCTCATGTTCAGCAGGACCGTGGACGTATGATCCTGCGTATCCGAACGACGTTAAAAATCGCTTGTGTTATTTACTGTTTTATTGCATTGTTTTCAAACTATCTTACAAACTCATACTTTGCATAAAACGTATTTGAAAGTGCATTAGCGGAAATTACTTGGTTGCGAAAAACACTTTTCAAATCGAGACGAAGTCTATCGGGCCCTACACACTTATCCGCACTAACTCTCCGACTGAGAATTTAATACTAACAGAAGTCAGTAGGAGAAACTCAGTAGTTGAGTCACTCTGACGCCCGATCAGAAGGTTACTATTTAGCACTGTTCATCAGTTGCAATCTACAGCTCAGCTGTCCTTCGCATTTGAGAAAAAGAACTTGTACTCAGGTGTATTCACCCCCCTCCCCCCCTGTACACCTGACACTCGTCTCCGGACCAACAAATACCCCTATGACTAATAGTTGACTAACTTAAAATTTAACAAAACGACCAATTTATCCAAACCAGCAAACAGTGGGGATCAGTAAACTAAAATAAAATTAGGGACCAATTCATCCAAACTAGCAAACATCGGGGACCATTTATGCCAATTTGCGTATCTAAATCTTCTCCCTTCTCTTTCTCTTCAAGAGATCATTGTTTCAATCTCAATTTTCATCAGAATACAATTAAAACATGCCTTTAAGACTTCTAGATCAATGTGACCTTGCATCTTTGTCATTTGCCACATCAGCTCCTATTTTTCTGCAAATTCGCCCATAAAACACCTCTGAATTACCAAGTGGAAGCCAAAATGGCCAGAAAATTAATAGCATGAAAACAACTAATGAAGTGCCCGATCGATAGGGTACATTTTCTCATGAATCAATGCATTAATATGACCTTTCACAATTTTGTAATGTGCCCTATCACGTGCCTAATCGACAGTGCACACTTTCGCGTGAATAAATGCATCAGCTTGCCCTATCACATTTTTGTAGTGTGCGCTATCACCGAATGATTTAGAAGAGTATCTTTGGACCGCTTAAGTCTATTGACTTGCACTCCTAGTTTAGAGCTTCTGATTTGTATCCCTTACATGAGACTTCAAGCCGGAAGGAGAGCTCTTGAAGACCCTTAATGTCGACGCCTTTTTCTCTCTCACTCTACCTCTTATTTTCGAAAATTATGAGATACAAGTACGAGAGAATTAAATCTTTATTACTTATTTATAGAGGTACTACATCCCCTAACGGGATTGTAGTCCAAGCCAATAAGTAAGGAAATAAGTTGATAATGATGGGCCTGCAAGTATTTGCTCCCAAACTTATCAAATTAATTACTAATTAAATAGGCAAATAATTTGCCCTATTAACTTGCAAACAATTACTAGATTGAGTTGATTTAATTAATGTGCAGTAATTGAGCCAGACGACAGATATAATACAAGAAATAAAATTGGGTCTCAAATTAATTTATTTGTTGTGCTCAGTCCAAAGCATAATTTATTAATAAACACAAACTCATTCCACTAGATAATTCGTGATGGCTTACCCATTATTCCTGAATTGAATCAGAGCTTGTATTTTAGACTTAATCAGATCACGCTATTTAAGAAATAAATATTCGCTAATTAATTAAGCTTATTCACAGCCTAATTAATTAACATCTTATCTGTGTCCACTGCTACTTGACCTTATTAACAAACATGAATTGAATCAACTTGTAGGGTTAAGAGTGATAAACCTTTAGAGCTACTCGAGGGATGTTGCCAGCCCTTCTTGAGGGCTACAAATGCAATATATAGATAAGCAACATGAACTACAAGTAGTTACTATCACTCAAGATACGTAGGTCGGGACATATACGACCTTCCCCATTCAAAGTCAAAGTGAAAGTTAGCTACGCGCAGTCAATTGAAATCTTATCAATCTTAGGATTAGTTAAGTTACCAAGACCTTGGTTCTCCAGTGTGGTCACTTAGGAGAACACGTCTCACTCTGATCATTCAATACACTTTATGCCTACCAGAATTGATAAGTAACCAAGACAAGTTACTTCTTGTATAAACTGCAGCTTAAAGCGACAATTCATCCTAAAGTTGTTGCAACTATAATACTTGTTTATATCTTGTTAGCTAAACTAATTATGTAGTCTTCCGTGATCTACAAAACAGTACATAAAAATGCGAGATAATAGCACTAGGACTAGTGCAAACATAACAATTCGATAGAAGAACAAAAATAGTGGAAATGAATAATATTGTATAAAAGATAAAATTTCTTTTAATATATGAAAATCCCAACAATCACGTGCCCTAAGTTGTTATTCTGAGTAGAGGTCGTACTAACCACGTGGGATTCTTCATCGATCTGAGTAACCTGGGATTGATTCGGTTCCGTAGAATCAATCGGTTCAGCTACACTTGTTGGTTGAGATTGAGTGTTTGTATCTTCTTTGTCTAAATCTTCATCCCAACAATGATGAATCTTTTCAAAGTTGTCGTTCAAGTTCAGATCCTGTGTCTTTGTGCTGACAACCTTAGAATCTTGTTTAGAGTTCCTGCTCATGTCTTCAGTAGCAAACTCATTAACAACAACATAAGGGATTTCTTCCATGTAAAGGGCCCGGTAGTTAAACACTCTAAAAGCTTTGCTGACCCTAGAGTATATCCTAAGAGTAATCCTTGGTATGAGTTCCTATCAAAGAACTCTAACTGATCATTTCCATTATTGTAGATAATGCACGGACAACCAAAGATATAGAATTGCGATATATGAGGTTTTCTACAGTTCCATAGTTCATATGGTGTCTTTCGATATTGCTTTCTTAATGGGGATTGATTTTGAGTGTAACACGCAGTGTTAGGAGCGTTTGCCCGAAACTTCGATGGTTGTCCTGAGTCCAAGAGCAGAGTCCTTGCTGCATATTTTAGTGTTCTATTCTTTCGTTCAGCAAGTCCATTCTATTGAGAATTCGTGCTGCGAACGTCACATGTTCAATTCATTCATTCTCGTAATACTCAGTTTCCATTAAAATTAAGAATTCTGCTCCTCTATCTGAATGTATCTTCTTAATCTTGATGTTCTTTTGATGCTGAGCTTTTTCAATAACTTTGACAATTTAGTTTTGACGTCAGATTTGTTGGGAATGAAGATCACCATGTATATATTGAATAGTCATCAACGACTACAAGAGCATATTTCTTTCTTCTGATCGTCAGAGGAGAGATTGGTCCAAATAAGTCCCTGTGAAGAAGCTGAATGATTCCATTCATAACGGGTGATGTAATTGTTGGATTGTTAGATCTGAGTGACGTGTGCCCTTGTAATAAATGATGAACCAATATATTGTAATAAATGTATAGCTTAGTTGAGTTCAGCATGTTAGGAGCTCAATAGGCTAGATAACATTTTCTATCAATAGCTCTTACAAACTTAGTAGAGAAATCTAGCTAGCAGTCTCTGGAAATTCAACTGTATGAAGATTCAGTATGATTCAGACTGAACCTACAAAATGAATGTTGAAAAGTTAGAAGAAAGCAACAGTCAACATACTGAAGACATTGGAGAATGTCAGTAGAGAACTTTTCAATAAAGTTTCTGAGGTCAGAGGAAGTCAACTCAGTATCGGTTTTGGGATTTGAACGAGCCTCACTAATGTAGGGAGGAAATTAAGTCCAGCCTTCGATCGTTGATTCTCACCGGAATATCCGATCTATTGCTCTTCTACTTTCATTGATTCATTAAATGAATACCGATAGTAGGCATCCAAATTCGTTCCAGACTATAAACATGAAAATTGGGAGATAAAACAAAATGTTTTCTTCATCAGTATTCAAAACTGCCACACTCAACATAAGTGTCCACTTAAATAGCAAGTACAACCAAAAACTTAGCCCATATTAAATAATGTACTATTAAATAATTAAAATATTAAGATAGAATAATAATTAAGATTGTTGGGGATTTGTAGGCGTGAGTCTTTCCAACTCCTTGAGAAACTTTTCTCGTTCTCCATCAGTGAGTCTTTCCAACTCCTTGAGAAACTTCTCGTTCTCCATCACTCACCTACCAACTAACCTCGACCAATGAAGAACTGACAACACTGTACTTGTCCTAACTCAAAAAATGCAGTCAACCTCTAAACCCTGAAAATGAGAGAATCTCTACAATCAAATTCAAATTTCAAGATAGTTGTTTTGCTTGTCGGATTTGACGCGTATCTAGGTCTTCTCCAAAGGACCTATTCACCAGCCAAGCATATATATAGAGATCTTCTTCCATCCATGAAGATTACGAGAACTCAAAGCGAAGAAGCATACATGCTCTAGAATACAAAACACATACTAAGTTGAGAAACTTAGAACATACGACATATTATCCAAGTTCTCATTCCTAGAACTCCTTTTCCTGAATTATTCTGCTTAATTGCATGCTCATTTGGATTAGTTCTTCTAGAAGTTCCTCGTATGCCAGAACTACGTCTAGCGGTTCTCCAACTGCGCAGCATGTTTCATATGTGTGTGGTGAAGAGGTATTGATATGGTATTGAAAAGATATATCAGCTTCTTCTCCTGCCATTAGGAATTTTTCAGTGTAGCTGGCCTCTCTAGCCATGAATGAAGGCTTGTCATCTGAAGAGTCTATGAAAAGGTCCTCTTCTACGAAGCAATCGAATAGTTCTTCAGCTATGTAAGTATGTCTCTTCTTGAAGAACTTATATCTTTGAGCTTGTCCTTATGTGCTTTCTTTTGCTGAAAGATCTGGATAATAATACTGATAATGTCCAATCTTTTTGCAGTTGTGGCACGAGGAGGTTCTGCCTTCTCTCCTGATCGTGTCCTTTGATTGAGAGGCAGAGTTCTCCATATTTCTGCCTTCAGGTTGATTATTGATGAATAAATTATAATTCTCGTAAGTGCACAAATCGGCGTAATACCTAATCTAGCAACTCCCGAGGACGATCTCACAAGGACTCAGCTGGGTTCTAATTATCCTAATTATTTCACTATCTACATGGTCCTAAAATGGGTTTGGTTTATTTAAACTACTAAATTAAAATCGCAAGAAAGTAAATGAGCAATAAAACAAATCAAAATGGGTTAATGGGTGTGATTTCAAAATTGATGAAGAGTGCGGAGGTTTAACAATCACTATGCCTAAGATGATTAATTCGTTCTCATTCTCTAGCTATCATTTATGAGTTTCGTTTGTTGGTTCATCCATTAAGGCTCTAGGGATTCCGTATGATGGTGGAAGATCTCTAACTTATAATCCAAATGGTCAATCAAGTGATCAAATCATGAACCTAAACTATCCAAAAATAATGAGGACAATCTAGACTCTTAATTGCAGGGATAAATAAATAATCGGGGATGATCCTCCGTATTACCTATCCCCTATATTCTCTACAATTATCTAAGATGATGGCCAATCACATTAAAGAATCATACAGAAATCAAGAGCAGTCTCAACAATTAAGAAACCAAATAACTCATTCATTCCAAAACTATTGTTTGAATCAATTCACCAAAAACATAGATCATTCTAAACCCCCACACAAGGGGATTTAGCTACTCATATCCGTAGGAAAATAATCACAAAAGATGTAAAAAGTATCAATTGAAAAGAAGTATCAAAAACCCTAGACAAAACTAAGAAGGAATTATACAACCTAGAACCTCATAGATTGATCATCGCACTTCGTTCTTTGGTTATAGTCTCCTTGAATCTTCAATGGAGGGATGCCTTGGGTATTTCTCTGCTCTGGAGGGCGGAAAAGGTCGAAAATATGGTGTGTTGTTCGAAAGAATGAAGTCCGGAAGAGTTTATATAGGTATCGGGCCAAGAAAACGTGATTCTAGGCCTTATACGATGCAGACCGCGGTCCGACTCCAACGAAAATTCCAATTTTTGAGATAGAACACTCCGGACCATGGTCCAGCACAAAATGCAGACTACAGTTCGAACGTCCCGGCCAGCCTGCTTCCCGGCTACAATTTTCTACACAGACCACTTTTGAGAAAATCGTGATATCTCATTCATTAACCGTTGGACCGTTACAAAACTTTGCTACAATGTTCCTAAAACATAGAAGTATGATGTGGATGGTGGATATTGGATTCTTAGATCGTTATATCAGTCTAGCACGCGATTTCCCAACTACCCTGTTTCAAGACCTCCAAAACTCGGTTTCTTCAACATCCGACTTTAAATCTTCTTCATTTTTCATCCAAACGACTTCATCTTTCTCTCAATTGATCAATGGTCATGGTTTTCTCTATTTAGGTGTCAAATACCTCCAAATATGCTCAAAACGTGCAAGTAACCTGCAAAACCAAAAACCATCGAAAGTATACAATTCCAAGCAAAATAAAAGTTAAAGATGAATAGAAAATGATAGATATAGGCGTAAAAAGAACACGATGAGATGGTATAAAAATCATTCATCAATTATTAGACTCACTTTCTTGTTAGAAGTGTATTAATTGAGCACGTAACAACTCTTTTTAATTTCCTGACTCGGTCTTTCTCCTTTTGATACTTCAGAGCGAGTAGCGCATAGCGATCAACGAGGTTCTCAGCATTAGGTTTTGACATGGTTGTTGCAGCAGAGTGATTTGTCGATGTCGTCGGTGCACTGACTGTTGCCTTGAAGGCGTAATCAACTTGTGTGTTATTAATGGCCCCCGGAGTTCGTTGTGGGAGATTTTGTTCGAACTCCTCAGCTTTGAGCTCTGAAAAAACATGATCTATACAAAAAGGAGTTAAGGTCCGAACATTATAAGTATGTGGAAAATGAACACCACTCTTGTCTTGGTAACGCTCTAAGAATTTTCATGGTCATCTCCTTATTGTTGAACGTTCTTCCCAACATGTTGACAGTGTTGATCAGATCATAAATCTGAAGTTGAGATCTTCAATCTTTTCATCGGGCATCATTGTGAACCTCTCGAATTTCTGAAGCTCCAGCTCTAACATATTATCTTTAATCTTCTAAGTCCCCCGACTCTGTAGAGCTAGAGCATCCCAGAGCTCCTTTGCTGTTTTACAATCTTGTACTCTTCTAAGATATGAGTCACCGAGCGTAGGTAATATAACATTATGAGCGACTCAGTCAAGATTATGTAGTTGTCTCTCTTCAGGCGTCAACGCATCTTTATCTATTGGGACCTTCTTTGCTGCCTCCCTCAGTGGCAAATTTGACATTGTCTATCATGGGCACGATCGGCTGGGTTTCCATTACTTCGGTCTTGCTGTCATGAAGTGACGTCAAGTGCGCCTCCATTCTGACTCGCTAGATGCCAAAGCTCTCTATTGAGAACATATGAACTATACTTATACCTGACATATCAGACATCATAGAAAAGGGTATAAAATGTAGGGAAGAAAGATGCAAAGCAATGAAAATATTTTTCAGGATCAACTCGAGTAGACCACTATGTGTAAAAAATGGTAATCAGAAAAAACCACTTTGATACAAATTATTGGTATTGAGACGAGTCTTCAGGTGTAGAGGGTGGGTGAATACACCTGAGTCCAAGTTTCAACTCGAACGTGAAAGTCAGTATCTACTTCTTGCTGAATAAATTCACCTTGCGACGTAAGCTTTTTGATTGCTTGGCAGAGTGATTTTTTTTTATTAAGTACTATTCACTAATTGAAGTCAGCGGACTGGTAGTTCAGTATAAGAATTGGTGCAAAAATGTGTAGGCCCGGTTTTATCAGCTCTTTTGAAAAAACATTTTTTACTGAAAAATTGTTTTAGCTTGACTTGTGTGTGTCTTAGAAAAATTTACTGAAAAACGAAACTTGTATGAATTTTCCAATAACTTTGTATGCAATATGGACATTAATGCAATGAAACAGTAAGAACACATATTTTTGAAGTAGCTCGAATACGCAAGATCCTACGTCTACTTTGTTGTTTCTAGGAGTCCTTGATTTGATTACGATGAGCAAGTCTCAGTCGATCCGTTCGCAAGAGAGATCTTGACTAGTTTTAGTCCTAGTGACTTTATAATGGTTTCAAACACGAAAGTTTGAGAATTTTCTCCGACTAAGAGGGAGTTCTTACAAGTGAGAATAGTTCAATTATGAACTCTTGTGGATTATAGGGTTATGATCTAAAAATGTTAGCTAGATGTATAGAGAAGAGAACTAGACATCTCTAGAGAGAAGAACTTATATAATAAACTATTGATTATAGAGTTCTTCGTAATATATACATTGAGTTCGCTAGAGCTTACGTGCTTTGAGTACTTGTGTTCCCGTTTACTTCATGCATGGAAGATGATCTCTATTTGTTGTCGTGAGTTGGGAATAGATCTGTAGGAGAAGACCTAGACACGTGTCAAACTCGACAAGCAAAACAGGCATCTTGCAATTTGAGTTGCACTGTAGAGATTCTCTCTTTTTCAAAGATCAAAGGTTGACTGCAGCTTTGTGTCACGAAGAGTGCACTATTCTCAGCTCCTCATTGGTCGAGGTTAGTTAGTAGGTGACGCTCCTTCAAACTCCAAGACTGATGCTGAGTTGACTTTCTCCGATAGTTCAGACACTTTCCTGACAAGTTCTCTACTAACATTCTCCAATGTCTTCAGTACGTTGGCCGTTGCTTTCTTCTGATATTTCAACACTCGTATAGTAGATTCCGCTTGAATCCTACTGAGTCTTCAGGCAGTTGAATTTCTAAAGACTGCTAACTTAGAATTTTTCTACTGTTTTTGATATAGCTACTGAAAATGCTATCTAGCCTATTGAGATCCTAACATGCTGAGCTCAACTAAGTTGTACATCTATTACAGTATGATGGTACATCAATCAGCTAGGATTTTGGAATCTTCAAATCTTATATCATAAATCATCACACAACAAAACCTTTCAGTAAGCTTCTTGATTGAGCCTCCTAGTACTGAAGTAGATGCTTCATTTGTGTATCCAAGTCCTTCCTTTGAGAACATTGGCTTGTTGTTTGATAGCAGACTCCAAGATACTGTTCTGTCATCAGTGCACTCCAAACTTCATCCCTCTTCCTGAATGTGTCATTGACTGTTCTCAGTTTTGAGAGCTTCTGATTCAAATTGTTGATTTTAGTATTTTTCTCAGTAATGCCCTTGATCAGTACTAATATCTGATGTTTTGTTGCTGAGACTTAGTTATCAAAGATTGATTCTCTTCCTTGAGTCTCGTAACAAGTCCTTCAGACTCGGTAATGACCTAACTTTTCTGAGTAAGTCTTTGATTTTCAGCTTTCAGGATGTACATCTCCTAAATTTTCTTGTTGAACTGCATGCTCATATGTATCTGTTCTTCTAGTAGATATTCATAGGCTAGAACGACATCCATGGGTTCACCTACAGTTAAGCATGTGTTTTATGTGTGTGGTGATGAGGTGTTAGCAAGTAGCTGAGATTTTACCTCAGCCTCTTCTCCTGCCATGAGGCATTCTTCAATGTCACTCACTTCTCTAGCCATAAATGTTGGCTCGTCATCTAAGGAGTCCAAGAAGAAATCTTCTTCAACTGATTCATCAGATAATTTTCTGGCTATGTAAGCTTGTGGCCTTTTTGCGAACTTTTCTCTTCGTGCTTTTCTTTCTGCTCTTTCTTTAGCGGATAGTTATGAGAACTCGTACTAATAATGACCTGATATCATGCTGTTGTAATAGGTGGGAATTATGCCTTCTCTTTTATCAGTATCCTTTTATTCTGTTGCGAATTCCTCCTTATTCATGTATACATATTTACTTTTAGAATCAGTATTCCTATTAGAATTGTCAGAAATGCCCTGTAAGTTCTTAGCAACTCTTTTTAACTTCCTGACTCTATCCTTCTCCTTTTGATATTTTCAGAGCTAATAATGCATATGGATTAGCACAATTCTCAATATTTTTTATTTAACATTGTGGTTGCTACTGAGTTGCCAATTGCCGATGTTGGTGTATTGACTGATGTCTTGAAGGCATGATCTACTGAAGTGTCAGCAGTAGCTCTTGGAATTCTTTGAAGGAGAACAGACTTGAACTCTTCAGCCTTTAGTTATGTAAATACATGATCAGGAGACACATTATCATGATTAGAACGTCTTAAATAAGTGGTAAGAGAACTCAACTCTTTCCTTGGTAGTGCTCTGAGGATTTTTTATGTTCATACGTTTGTGAACATTCTCCATAGCCCGTTGATGGTGTTTATTATATTAGTGAATCTGACATTCAAATCTTCTTTCATCGAGCATCATGGTGAATGTCTGGAACTTCTAAAGCTCCAACTTAATCTTGTTATCTTTGATCTTCTGAGTTTCTCGACTTAGTAAAGCTGGAGATTCCCTAAGTTCTTTTGTTGTCTTGCAATCCTGACCTCTTCCGAGGTAGCAGTCACTAAGTAGTCAGTATGAAATTACGTGCAACTCGGTCAAGATTATGTAGTTTTCTCTCTTTAAGTGTGAATGCATTCTTTTCCTTTGGGACTTTTTTCCCTATGCCAGCTTCGACTTCAGTTTAGTAGTCCATACTATCGATAATATGGACAATTGGTCTTGTTTCCAGAACATCCGTCATGCAGTCGTGAAGAGATGTCAGATGTGCTTCCATTCATTCACGCCAAACCATAGTTCTATAGTGAGAACATGGGCACCATCTGGATTCTAGACATATCAAATATGATCAAAATATAGCATGTTTGTAAAAAAAAATGACATGCAGTGAAAATGTTTTTTGGGATATGTTCAAGTAGACCACTAAATATAGCATATTTGAAAAAGAACAGCTCTAATACTAATAGTTGGTCCAGATACAAGTCTTCAAGTGTGTGTGTGGGGGGGGGTTAAATACACCTGAGTCCAAGTGTCAACTCAAACGCAAAAGTCAGTCTTTTACTCAAGTTACTTATTGAATAATTGAATTGAGATTCATCTCATCAAGTTAGCTTTCTGATCGCATGGGTAGAATGATACTGAATATTGAGTATTGTTCACTGACTGGAGTCAGTTTACTAGCAATTCAATAGAAGTATGAATGCGAACTGTGTAGGCCCAAGTTTTATCATCTCTTTGAAAAACGTGTTTACTGAAGATGTTCATGTTTATGCTTTTGCGTGTCTTGAGATTTTACTGAGATTTAACATTTGTATGATTTTGTAAAGCAGTTTTATGTTGAATGAATAGTAAATCAATGAAATAGTAAATAAGCACATATTTATAGTGGTTCGGATACTGAAGATCCTACATCCACTTTTCTTGATTACCGAAGGGCTTGTATTATACTGAACAAGTTCAGTTGATCTATGCACATGGTAGATCATGACTTAGTTATAGTCCTAAATGACTTTAGTTGGTTCTAAGACGCGGGGTTTGAGAGTATTTCCAACTACAATGATTCTTAAAATAAGAATAGTTCAGAAACTGAATTACTTCAAATCTAAGCTTAAGATACATCTCAGGTAGCTGAGGGAGATAGAGGTGGAGAACTAAATCACTCTAGAGTGAAGAACTAAGGGATATGATGACTGTTTATTTGAGTTCTTCGCTTGATTTTCTATAAGAATGCTAGAATCTATGTGAGCTTGTTCGCTTTTGTTCCTGTTTTTCCGTACCTTCAATGAAATGAAGAACACCACTATTTATAGTCGTGGCGAGTGAACAGATCTGTTGGAACGATGATCTAAGTATTGTAGCTACACGACGAGCAAAACGGTCTGTGTCTTCAATTTGAATTTCATTGTAGATATTGCCTTTTTTTCAGAGATCAGAGCTTTGACTGGAGCTTTATGTCAGAATGAGTACCGTGCTGGTAGTCTCTCGTTAGTCGAGGTTAAGTGGTTACTTGAGGCTTGTTCAAATCCCAAGATAAATATTGAGTTGACTTCCTCGGAGAGATATCTCGTACACTTTACTAAGTTGTCATCTCTACTGACATTCTTCTTCTGTTCTGTCGGTTGACCGTTGCCCTACTAACTTCATTTCACACATTCATAAGTTCAAGGACTAAACTGAACAATACTGAGTCTTCATATCTCTGGTCTACAGATACTGCTGAATAGATAAAAGATTGAATTCCGAGCAGTTACATAAGACAGCAATCTAGTCTACTGAGTTTCTAACATACTAAGCTTAACTAAACTGAATATCTATTACATTATATGGTTCTTTAATCATCTAGTTCATTAATCATCTAGTGTTTTGGAATCATACAAATCTTTTATTACAAATCATCACCCAACAAGTATAATTTTAAAAATTCAATAAATAAATAAAAACACAAAAAAAGTGTTTGGTTGGTAAGATCAAGTTCTGCGCCGACATGACCAATTGGTAAAATGTGAATATAATATTAATTCATATAAGTATAAATACAAAAATAGAGTGTGTTGGGAAATAAAGTGTTTAACACTACTTGAAATTTGTGTTTCAAATTCCATTCCTCCCTCCGTCCCATAGAAAACGTTTTGTTTTTAAAAAAAATAAAGAATGTGTAGACCAAAATTAATAAGTTAAAAGTCAAACAATATAAAACTCACAATACGAATTTCTTAATCTATGTACTCCGTAGAAATGAGACACTTTCAATGAGACACATGGAGTATTTCCCAACTCATGTTTTCTATTCACGGACCCTGGCTAATAATTGAAATCGATGCATAATTGATTGAAATTTTCACTTTATGATTCAGCTCAGCCGCCGTACGTCGCCTTCGTTGTGCTATTTTCATTTCCTTGCGCCGCCTTATTGCTCCGCCGTGTCAAATTAAATCTAGCCGATGAAATTGAAAACCATCTATATTTCGCCGTCGTCTAACACCACATCAATAATTTTTCCTCCTTATTCTTATGTTAATCGAAGCCATTAGCAAGCTGAAGGATTGAATTTGATGGTTGAATTTTCTTTGCGACTCCAACGAGCGCAGGATTTTCGTTCATAAATGCTCCGATTTTTATATATTTTTTTAGTGAAAGTCAAATCAATAAATTGAACCACATATCGGATCTGTGCAATCAAGTTATACCTACAATCGGCGCATACAAGTCCGCCTCTTTTGAGATACAATTTTCTAATTAGTAAAAGCATACAAATATTTATATAGGGTACATATTTGGTTGGAAGACATAATTATATAGGAAATTTCAAGTATGCATAATCCTTATCATAGTCTTATTCATAAACGGTGTAATTTTACACTTTTGTTATATAAGGATTATGCATAATAGAATTTTCAGAGCATATTAAGTCCTGAGTAACATAATACAGATTAATTCATATTTCTTATTTAAGGAGTCTTTACATATGGTCAATCTCTTATTTTATATATTTATATTGGGAAAAGGCGCAAATGCTTAAACTTTATCATGAGGAGCAAAAATGCCCTTAAAATATGTTTAGGTGTAAAAATATCATTAAACTTTTAAAAATAAAGAGCGAATATACCCTTAATACATTTTAAGGACAAAGCATAATTTTTTAAATTGAATATGACAAATATACCCTTTAATTGTAAATTGATATATTTTCTCTAGAATTTTACCAAAATCAATGAAATCATAAAAACTATATGGTGTACGTCACATTATATTTGTAAAGATGGTCAGAATATTTAATTTAATATCTTCCACTTAAATTAATACAAATTAAAATAAAAAAACACCGTTCATTTAGTAAAATTTTCTTTAAATTTGAAATAATTTTTTTTAAAATGGTAATTGGATGCATTTCTCTTAAAAATGACAACATCAAATTCAAATAAATGGTCATGTTTGTAGAATCATTATAAAAATTACTTATAGATACTATAGAATTAATCTTTTGGCACAAAATCATTATTCATAATATATAAAATCGTTAAATAATAAAGTGACGAAAGAATAAATAATAAAGTGACGAAAGAATTGTTGTAAATATATTTTATATATATACTTACCATATATTGTGATAACCATGTAAACCCTAAAAGCCCATGAGCCCATCTTGTACTCTATAAATAGAGGTCTCCACCCTCATAATAATACACATCTATTTTCTCTTTCTCTCTATTATTCTCTCATTCTATTTAGTTTATAACACGTTATCAACACGAAAGCTCTTCTTTCAAAAGAAAAAAATCCTCGGCCGAAGGTATATATTTTTTTCTCGACTCCTTTTTGTGCTTTAGTAAAGATTGGTTAAGAATATTGAATGGTTCAATAACAAAAACGTTTTGAAAATTATAACCATGTTTTGAAAATCAATAAACAAACATGTGAGTTCATTAATTCAACTCTTGTACGTATTTTTTTTTTATAATATTGAATGTGATACACGTACTTGCGGTGGCACAATACTAATTGGATATTATATAAGATATTCATTAAATTTTGAATTGATTAATTTTATTATATTGTTATTATTATTGCTCCTGAAGTAGCACAATATCCTAATATTCTTGAAGAATATTATTTAACTTCTTGTTGCTCCAGAAGTAGCACAATCAATATTCTCGAAGAATATTACATGCTCTTGAAGAGCATTTATTTTACATACATTTTTATTTATTTATTTATTTATGTTGAATCTAGATTGTTGCTCCTGAAGTAGCACAATTCATATTCTTGAAGAATATTATAGACTCTTAAAGAGTTATTAATATTATCTATGTATTTACTATATACCTCAGTTTTTTTCTTCTTCGCATAGTGTATAATATTTATATTTATATATATAAATGTAAACTTAATTTGTTGCTCCTGAAGTAGCACACAACTAATATTCCTGAAGAATATTACGTACTGAGCAATTCATACAATATATCTTATTGATAGGCGAATCTTGGTTCTTGAATTGTAATTGTTGTTGCTCCTGAAGTAACACAATTGATATCCTCAAAGAACACTATATGTTCCTGAAGAACAATTGGGTTTCTAGAAAGTATTAATCTTTCGCCTGAAGTGGTTTAATATGGACTAAAATTGTTGCTCCTGAAGTAGCACAATTTGTATTCCTGAAGAATACTACATGTTCTTGAAGAACAATTCAAGTTCTTTATTTTGGTAAATGTTATATGCTCATAATTCTAATTGTGCTCTTGAAGTAGCACAATTAACTCTACATGTTCTTGGAACAACTTGTCATTTTGAAATCATATATCACAATAATCATACTTTAATTGTTGCTCCTAAAGTAGCACAATTAATATTCTTGATGAATATTACATGTTCCTAAAGAACAATGTATATCTAAAGGTATGTTGTAATTTAAAAAATTACCTAATTATATGGAGTGGTAGCAAGAGCTCCTCTTTGAATGACAATTGCATTTTCAATATCCTATTGTGGCTTAATTTCTTTTCAATAATAGATGTGAGATCCGGTAGATCTCAAAATTTGCAATTCATTGATTTCGCTTATCATGAAATTAAATTGTTGCTCTGGAAGTAGCACAATTACATTCCTGAAGAATGACCATATTATGATAGTAACATTACTATCACATGTTTGCGGAAATGCTTCAAATATAGTATTTTATATACTATTTAACTTTTGCTCCTGAAGTAGCATCATTTATATTCCAGAAGAATATTAAATGCTCTTAAAGAGCAACTCGCATTTTCGATGATATATGTAATTCTTGAATGAAAAACATTATTTATGTCTTGTTGACATTAATGTACTCTTGATATCGATGTTCATCTGTCAATAAGAGGGCATGAGAGAGACAATAGAAATGAAGCATCCCAATAGGATTGCTTAAAGATATAATTGATTGTCCTCCCTAAAACTCGATACAAGTATATGCATCCTAAATTGCAAGATTTTCAAATCTAGTGCGTCGAAATTATTGAAGGCTCCAGAAGAGCATGTATCATTTTATCAAACGATACGAAATCAACTATTGAGTTTGCCCTTTACTTTAGTAAGTCTAGAAGGAACTTACTAAGTTTTAAGGATATCCGTTACAATGGATACCATATTGAAATTATATAAGAAGGTAGTGATTCTTTTGCAATTAGCCAGAAGCTAACAAGAGGAATGTTATCACACTACCATTTTAAATGTATTACACATTTATAAAAAGAAGTGAGACAAACCATGTCATGAACCGGAAGTTCAAAGGGCTTTATGCTTTGACATGAGAGGTTTGGACATTCACGAGCAACTATCATGCACAACATAATTAAAAATTTATCTGAGCGCAAATAGAGATCCTGAAGAATCTTTACATTGATTTTCATGAATGCTTGACTTCTAGAAGAAATGAAGCAATTGCTAGAACTAATAGTTCAAATAATAAAGAACTCAATTCCCTCAAGAAGAATTGTCTTGATAAAGCTAGCGAGTTTATTAAACTCTAAGTTCCTCCTGAAGAGGACTTATATTATATTACTTTGGAATTGAGATTCAACACTTAGTTGCTCATGTGCATAATCAATAGTTTTGTACGTATAAAAACGAGTCTCACAAGAAGATTGTTATTATGATAAAATAATGTTCCCAACATTAGGTGGAACATATGTCACATTTGGATTCCTGAAGTAATCAATGTGAAATCTACATCTAACAAAAGGCACAAGAACAACCTAGCCGCATTTGGATTCCAGAAGTAATCAATGTGAACAAGAAGTCAAAAGACTCACTTGCAAAAGATTGTGAATCAACTTCTTGATGCTTTAGTATGTATATAAAAGAAGTGACAATGTCATACATTTGCTGCAAATACCCTCAATAAGATTTCATGTCCCTGAAGGACAAGTACAAATACAGCAAATGCATTAAAAGTTCGTCAAAAATATGGTCGACCAATTGGTTCTAAAAGAAATTTTGTGTCTAAGAAAAGGGGCACAACATATGAACCAAAAAATGACGATAATGATTAATCAATCAAATAAAAGTTCCTGAAGAACTCCAAGCGTCTAAAAATACTGAGATCTCAAAATATTGGAGAGATCAAATATCGTCGTGGACGCACGACATTATTTTCGCCTTTTAATATGACTCTTGAAATGATAAAAGAGGATCCTCAACGACGATCTATAAGAGATTGTCAAGATTGAAATAATTGGCCAAAAAGGAACGAAGTCATATAAGGTGAATTAATATTCCCTAGAAAGCCGGAAATATTTGGACCTGTAGTTCCAAAATCCGGAAAGTATATCCCCGAAGGATATAAATGTGTCTTTGTTACATAGAGAAATGAAAAATTTACGAGTTATAGGGCAATACTCGTAACACAATTTTTCTCTCATAGACCGGGAATTAATTCTGTACTCTCCTATAATAGACGCCATTATATTTGCTTAATCAACTTATGTCACAAAAGGCTTGCTATGCGCCTTATAGATGTAGTAAATATCTATCAATATGATTCACTAGATAGTGACATATATATGAAGATCCCTGAAGGATTTAACTTGCTCAAAGCATGTAAGTCAAAAAGATGTTTTCAATTAGATTGTAAAAAGTCATTATAAGGGCTGAAATAGTACAGCCGTATATGATATAATCATAACGACGAGAATTCCTTGACAGAAGGGAACATAAATGATGACTTGAGTTTGATTAAAACTCCTGAAGAGCATAATACTTATATGTATACTCCGTCCTAATGACTTACATAGAGCAAATCATTATGGATTATTTTATTCATTGATATGTTGATTTTAATATCCAACTCACATCCTTGTCGGCATTAGGGGGAGATATGAAATATAAAAATTGAATGCCGCAAATATCTCGTTGGATTAATTATTTAGATTCACGCACTATGAACCAGAAGTTCATCAAATTATTTAGTGCAAAAGGAGTGATTAAAATCTCATATACTTGTTGTATATGCACCATGAACGAACTGAAGTTCCTCATAGAAAATATAAATCAATTGATTCTCATTAGCGCCAGAAGCGTGAGAGATTTATTGGTGCTAAGAGATAAGAAGTCCGCGGAATACAAAATTATAACACATCACTCCAAATTCCTGTTGAAGAGGACATGTGAATTATTATGTACAAAAGTACTTGATGAAATCAACTCATGCCTAAAGACGGAGTTCGAAGCAAAATACTTGGGTTGAACTAATAATTGTCTCGACCTGTAGATCGAGCATCTTCCTGATGGAGTTACGCTAGTAGACCTACCTGAAAGGTCTTTAAAGAGATTTATTGTATTGCATCCACATGCCTATCTAATGGTTGATTCAATCCCTTAAAGTGGATAGAGACTCATTTAGACCTATAGAAGATAACAAAGATGAGGACCAGAAGTTCCTTAATTATGTGCAATTGGAGAATTTGAAATGGTATTGACCATCCTTTGTTATTTTCGAGACAAATATGATATTGGTCTATTTATGAGAGTAATGATATATTGACATATTTCATGTTATTATCTATACTGATAATTAAACTTGTGTTGCACATATTAGTGTAGACCTTGAAGATAACCTTGAAGATTGTTATCTTGAGGGGGAGTAACAAATTGTAAATAATCCTGAAGATTAGACTGACTCCTAAAGGTCAAAGACCCTGAAGGTCAAATGGTTGTAGTATTTTTTCCTTCCTAAGTTTTTTTCCCGGCAGGGTTTTCTTAGTCAAGGTTTTTAACGAGGCATCCAATGCAACACACGAGTAAATGAGTCATTGAGATTGATTCATAAAAGAGCCAATGCAACACGTGATCTCCAAAGGAGTGTCGGCATCAACATCCAGCAAATTCGCTCAAGTGAGAACCTAGCGGATACTTTTACAAAGGCATTACCAACGTCAACATTCAAGAAGTTGATACACAAGATCGATATGCGCCGACTCAAGGATCAAGAATGACTATATTGAGGTGGAGCATCTGTTCTCTTTTTCCTTCGACCAGTTTTTATCCCAATGGGTTTTTCTGGCAAGGTTTTAACGAGGCAGCAGTTTCTTTTAGGAATGGTCAATCAAGGGGGAGTGTTGTAAATATATTTTATATATATATACTTACCATATATTGTGATGACCATGTAAACCCTAAAAGCCCATGAGCCCATCTTGTACTCTATAAATAGAGGTCTCCACCCTCATAATAATACACATCTATTTTCTCTTTCTCTCTATTATTCTCTCATTCTATTTAGTTTATAACAAGAATAAAGATTTGTTGCATATGATAGTAATTTTTATAAAATCGAGATATGTTTCTTTTGCTAGAACGATCCAAATATAATTTCTTTCTTTTATTTTGGTGAATTTTCAGAGAGAATATATAATTTTATAAATAAATGGTATATTTGTCATATTTAATTCTATAGGTATACTTGCTCTCCATTATAAAGTTTAATGGCAGTTTTACACTTTAAACATACTTTAAGGGCATTGTTGTTGTTCATAATAAAGTTTAAGGGAATATTTGCACCTTATCCCATTTATATTTAATATGACTAAATATAAATTACGTTTTGTCATACTATCACGAACAAATCTACATTTTTAATAGATATTTCATTTTATCATTTATAATATGCACGTGTCCCATATTAATTTGTTCACAGATTTAATGTTAATTAACATAACTAAATAAGTATTTATTCATTATTTCTTAACAAATACTACTACTAAGAGTAATACTTAATTTTGTGAATAATAAAATCGAGGTTTCTTTACAATAGCCCGACACCACATATACCTGATGATTCCTTAGCCGTAGGTTTTAAGACAATAAAATACATAAAAATCATATTATGTCCTGTTGCAGGAGAGAAATTAAACATGATAATAGTAATCTGTCTCATATAATGGCCCGACCCATTTGAAATCCTAAATATTCGCCATATGCCCCGCTCAAAGCATCTTTCTTACGGGCAGGGCCATGTGACCCGTACATGCCTATATTCTTCCCTCATATTCCGTATTTAACCCAATTTGTCCTATCCTAGGTTCTCTCTCGATTACAAATTAAATCATTTCTCCATTATGCATCGCCATGACACCACAGATCTTCATGATTGTCCAGTATATGTACTATGATTCCTTTTCTTAAAATTATAAACGAATATTGCCATGTACGCGTCAGTATCCATATATACTTGTTTTTTCTTTTCTTTTCTTTCATTTTTTTTTTCCTAAATGAGGATTGCATTGAGAATTTGAATTACTAGACAATAAAAACCAAAGCGATAGAAGGCTTACTATTCTGGATTCATATTTTCGGTCATTGTCACTTATATTATATGAGTGTTCAATTAAAGAATTTGGCGTTCTTGCGATGAAAATGTTTATGTGTCTTGGATCATTCAGACTCATTAAAGTGGTCAATTCATCTTTACCATTTATTTTTTACTTGCACGAATCATTGATAGCTATATATCATGTTATCTAACTGTTGGGATAAGGATTCAGTATGACATATTTATAGATTTGAAGATCCCAAAACCCCTAGTTGAATGATGTACCTTCGTTTCTGTAATAGCTTAGTTCGAGTTCAGTTGTTAGGAACTCAGTAGGCTAGAGTTCAGCAGCTGCAGAGTTCAATAGAAGACCTTGCACTCAGCTGATGGACTCAGGATCGAAGAAAGACAATTGGTCAGCCGACCACCAACTGAATCTGCACAGAATTCGTGCTCATACACTTATAATCAGAAGAACGTCAGTAGGAAGTCACTTCAATTGAAGGTTCGAGGATTCAGAGGAAGTCAACCTTGATGTTTGATAAGTCTCACCTATCAATCTACCTCGACCAATAAGGAGTCAACAACAACTTATCTTTTCTGACAAAAGCTGCTCCCAAACTGAAAAAGAGGCGTATCTCTACAATGCACCTACTCATCAACGTTCAAATTTAAGGAGCCGTTTTTCTTGTCGTTTTGACAGGTGGCTAGACCTCTCGTCAACGGATCTATTCACAATCGACGACTATATAAGAGAAGTCTTCATGCAGAGACACCACTGGGAACCCAAGCTATCTACGCACAAAACTCTTAAACGCTCTCATTCGAAGAATCCAGTGAAGAACCTTTTAGTTCATCACTTAGAGTTATCCTTGTTCCCATTCTCTTATCTAAGAAAGCCTTATTGTAATATCTATAGCTTAGAAACCTCGAGGAGGTTCACATCATTGTGAAAACTATTCTTATTGTAAGAACTTCCTCTTAGTTGGAGAAAACTCAAACTCTTTAAGTTTGAAACCCATGTAAAAGTCACTATGACTATAAGTAGAGAATCTGTCATGCGAATAGATCACTGAGAACTTGCTCAGTATAAGCTTCAAGTTGTATCTGTCTTGAGAGCAGATCACTGAGACTTGCTCAGTATATATTACAAGTATCCTACTTTGGTTAGGATAGTGGACGTAGGACCCAGTGTGTTCAAACCACTTTAAAAATCTACTGTGTTGATTTACTGTTTTCTTTTACTGATCATATTGCATTAAAACTGTATTTCATCAAACTCAGCATAAAACCGATTTTCCAACCGAGACGTTTAATAGGTCCTACACTTCCGCACACAACTCTGATACTGAACGACTGTTCGACTGACTCAAGTCAATAAAGCTGAACTCAGTAGAAGAATTTCTTGTCCACGCGATCTGAAAGCATATTTGGCTATCTGACTCAGTTCAATAGCAAACTCAGCTAGAGCTAACTTTCGCGTTTGAGAAATGAATTTGTATTTAGGTGTATCCACCCCCCCCCCCCCCCTCCTTACACCTGAACCACGTCTCATGACCAACACTAGCCTTTTTAATTTGTATATGAAATAATGGATTCTTAATTATATTCTTAATAAATATAATGAAATATATTTAATAAAAATAAATAAATCATCCATTTCTCCATTTGGATTTGAGTGGATATATGTTTGTTATTTAATTGAAGGCAAAACATTTAAAACTATTTGTTGGAAATGAGATTCAGTGATATAGAGATTTGAAGATCCAAAACCCCTTAGCTGAATGATGAACCTCTATAATGTAATAGCTTAGTTGAGTTCAGCATGTTAAGAACTCAGTAGACTAGCTAGAGTTCAGTAGATGATGGATTCAGTAGAACATCTCTTGTCAGTAGGATGGACTTAACACCAGAGACTCAGTTGGGCATCTCAGAACCCAGTAAATCGGCCAAGAAATTCGAGCCATGTACTGAATATCTCAGAAGAATATCAGCAGCAGACATCTCAGTAAATGCGTGCGAGGAATCAGAGGAAGTCAACTCAACATCTGCTTTGGAGTTTGACAAAGTCTCACCAACTTCCTAACCTCGACTAATGATGAGCTGCCAGCACTGTACTTGCACTGACATAAAGTTGCTCCTTCTACTGAAAAAGAGAGAATCTCTGCAATGAAAATCAAATTCGAGATGGTCGTTCTTCTTGGCGTTTTCGACACGTGTCTAGACCCCCTCCAACGGATCTATTCATGAGTCAAGTATAAATGGAGAACAGTCTTCATACAGAGAAGACACCGGGAACCTAAAACATTCAAGCATTCAAACACTCTAGCAATCAAACAGTCTACCTAGCGAAGAGCTTATTCACAGAGAGATAATTCTTGGTTCTTCACTCTAGATATCTATAGTTCCCTTTCTCTATTCTAAGCAATCATTGTAAGATCTTAAGCTTAGATAAATCGAAGGAGTTAAGTTATTGAACTGTTCTTATTATAAGAACTCCTTCTTAATTGGAGTAAATCAAACCATGTGTTTGAAACTGTAAAGTCGCTAAGAATATAACTAGAGTATATGTCCAGTGCACAGATCGACTGAGACTTTCTCAATATAAATAATAAAGAACTCTTGCTTTATTAAGGACCGTAGACGTAGGATCCAGCGTATCCGAACCACTTTAAAAACTGTTTATGTTGTTTTTACGGTTTCATTGATTTACTGTTCATAATGCATACAACCGAACTTTCAAAATGATCAATTTGCATTAAACATGTTTTTCAAAACTAAGATGAAAATTATTTTGGGCCTACACTTCCGCACTCCATATTATACTAAATCTATTGTTCACTGACTGAGGTCAGTAGATAGTGACTCAGTAGACAGACATTCTGCCCACACGATCGAGAAAGCTTCTTTAGCGATCTGACTCGTTCAGTAGCACTTTTCAGTAACAGCTGACTTTCGTGTTTGAGTTGAAATTTATATTCAGGTGTATTCGTCCCCCCCCCTACCTAAAGGCTCGTCTTTGGTCCGACAATATTAAAACCAATAGAGTTTAAAAATATAATTTTATAATATGAATATATGATTATACATATTTTATATAAAGTTTTCTAATTAATAAAATTATAAAATATTTTGTAGTTAGTCATTAAACAATTTAATTTGAATTATACATAGGCATGCTCATTTTTAAGTGGGTTTGCATAAATTGGTACATTAACACTTTTTAAAGTGAAACTAGCTCAAACCCGCATTTGAATCGGAATCAGAATTGATGCAAATCGGAATCCTTAAACCATAAACTGTCGATTTGTTGTTTCGTTTCAGAATATTTTTTTTCAAATCATGAAAACTGTTCCCGGCCGATAAAACTGACAATTTCACCTATTAAAATATTAACGATAACATTTTCAATGAATTATATAAATAAAATTTAAGTTAAAAACATTCTTGAGGACCTAAAACTTCTAATTTTCACTTATATTTAACATACTTTTTCATTTAGATATAAAAATCCTAATAATTTTGATATCTTAATTAAAGTAGTGTACATTTTCTGTAGTTTGTATAATTGTGAATGGATAACCGACAACATGTAATATTGTTGGTGTTCTTATTTATGTGTAAGTGATTGATTTGGAGTTATTCTAGTATTCAATCCCCATGTAATAATAATAATAATTGCAAATGGATATTAATTTCTCTAGAAAATATGTGGGCTTACACGGCTGAGAATCGAAAATAAAAACATAAATTTTCTCTCTAATACGATGATGATAATTACAATTGATTCTTGACTTGTTTACAATCCCAAAAAGGTATATTTTTTTTAAAAATTTTTAATGAATTAAAATTAATTCAGTAAATAAAAAATTTAAAATTTATAAAAAACGTCAAACCAGAAAGTTTGAACCAGAACCGGCGATTCCAAACTAGAACCGTTAACCGTTTACAAGTTGTTCGATTTCGGTTTCATTTTGGCTAATCGTAACCGATGGTTTCAAACCCATAATCGTAATAGGAACCGAAAATGAGCATGTCTATCTCTCCATTACCAATCAAACTATTTCTCCACTATGTTAGCACCATAGATTTCGTAGCTTATCGCACAAAAGAAGCAAATTATATTAGCTAGCTACTTATAGTAAACAAAATTCTAATTTGAGATATTTCACGTTATATTAATACTATTACTATGTCATACTCAAGGGGACAAATTATGTATGGATACTAATGTATATATGTGTTGGGTGATGATTCAATCCTCAGCATGATTATACTTGTGGGAAATGATTCTATCTTCTATACTGAATCACGCTCAGTAGCCTCGTGCTCTGAACTGTTGAGAAGATTTGAAGATCCCAAAACCCTATCTGATTGGTGAACCATTCCTTTGTATTCGTATTTGTCTCTCGAGATTTCGGACTCGGTAGACACTCGCGCTCGGTCAAGGCGCTCGGCAGCTCATCGGCCTCAGCACCGGTGTAGAAGACTCGGTGAATACTTGGACTCACGAGAGCAAGATATCGAGAGAGTCGGTTGAACCGAACTCGGCGAGAGTAGTTTCTATGGACTCGAGTTGATTTTCGGTAGACCCTTCTCGGTTGTCTATCTATCGAATACAAAAATCGGACTCAAAGATCGGGCCGACGATCTTCTGAACTGTCTGAATCTTTTGATAAGCTATCAGTGTTGTCAAGTACGAGGAAGAGAGAAGTCAACTTCAGTTGCCTCGAAGTTTGTTCTGTCTCAACCGCCACATCCACCTCGGCAAATGACAAGCATACACGTGTCGTCTCACCTACTAAAGCTACAGTCAACATATTTCCGTAAAAGGAGGGAAAGGACACTGTACCTACTACACAAAAGAGCCGTTTGCTACCACAAAAGAGGGAAAAAGAAGAAGATCGTCTCCAACGGATCTATTCTTCTCTCCTCTCTATAAATAGAGGGATCATTCAAGATTTGAAGCTCACCCACTATCCAAGAACACATAGAAGCAAGAAACACACAGAGCATTCAAACGAGCGAAATTAACGACTAAGTCTTCCGCAAGAATCAACCGAGTTATCTCCGGCGAAAGACTACATCCAACTCTAAAGGAACTAAGCTGAACCGACATAAGCTTCTAGTATCCAAGTGACTGACACGAACCTATAGCTAAACCCTCAGCTGTTCGTCGCTCTAGATAGCTACATTCTCGTTCCTTATCCCTCTAACCCTAAGCTCACTTGTTATATCCATAGCTTAGACGAAGGAGTTCACATTTGAACCCAATCCTTATTATATAAAGACTCCTTCATTGTTGGAGAAGTTTGTCAAACACTTAAAGTTTGATAGAAGTGTAAACTGGGACTTGCTCAGTATAATCCCCAAGCCACGGCTTTGTCCAGTGTACAAGCTGACTGAGACTAACTCAGTATAATAAATAGCCTCCTGATCTATCGGGACAGTGGACGTAGGATTGTTGATATCCGAATCACTTTAAAAATATCTGTGTCGTTTACTTACTGTTTCATTGATTTTACTGTGCATACTGAACATCATATTTAAAATCGATTTAACCGTCTCGATTCTCGAACTTCTTATCTACCGAACCGAGACTTGCATAAAACATTTTCCTCATTAAAACCGATTTGGGCCTACACAATTCCGCACACCGAACTCTCACCGATCGATACCGAATTCGACCTAGTCGGTTAGCGCATCTCGACCGAGTCAAGTACTCTTTTTAGCCTTTAACACGATTCGTAACGGTTCTGCGTTCGCCGAACTATTTCAAGACGGCACCTTCCCCGAATAGGACTGTTCGTGTTCGAAAGTTGAGAAATTTGGATTCGAGGTGTATTCACCCCCCCCTCTACACCCGAACTCACTCACGGGACCAACAATTGGTATCAGAGCAGGAGTTCTTTGACTCTTGTTATCTTTGAGACTGGTCTATTCGAACGGATCCGAGGGAAAGCATTTTTTCACTGCATATCACTCTACATTCATATCATTATTCTTCATGGCTGATATGTCGTGTATAAGGATGGTACCTATGTTCTCGGTGGAGAACTACGGAGTATGGCGAGTCAGGATGGAAGCTCATCTGACATCCCTCCATGACAGTGTGACTGAAGTGCTTGAAGATGGACCTATCGTTCCTATGATTGATAGTGTTGTGACTCAGGACCAAGCTCAAGGAGGAGGAATGGTGACCGGGAAGAAGATCCCCAAAGACGTAAGTCTCTTCACTCCTCGAAGAGAAGAAGCTTCACAATCTAGATCGAGTCGCCGAGAATGCTATACTAACCACCCTTAGTGATTCTTATCTTAGCAGGGGTTCGGGAATGCAAGATCGCTAAAGAACTCGGGATGCTCTTGCGCTACCGAGTCGAGGGACTCAGAAGATTAAAGCCAACAAATTAGCGCTAGAACTCCAAAAGCCGGAAAGCTTGTCTCTCATGCGCCGGGGACAAAATCGAAGATCTAAACATCGATTTACCAATCGATGAATTCTATCAATGGGCTGGGAAAGACATTCGAAGAACCGAGAGATGAATCGAAGATTCGAGGGCACCGCCGGACGGACACTGGACACCTTTTGCCACTTTATTGCGACATTCTGATTTAGATGCTGTGTCTCCTGACCATATCTTTTCAGAATTACAGGCAGAGGAGTATGAGTTCGACAGACCTCAAAGAAAGCTGAGAGCTGAAGCTGATACGAAGATTGACCATGCTTTCAAAGCTACAGTAAGCACAGCATCTCCCGCTACGAGCAAGACGACGAGTAAGACTGAGCCTTCACTCACTGACCTACAAGAAGGAAGTCTAGCTCAGAAGTACGCGCTGCTCGCAGTGAAGTATCAGAAGGAGAAAGAAAGGCGTAGAAAACTGGACCAAAGCATACCGAGATACAAAAGGTAATCAGAATATACACCTAAACACGCTCCTGATACTCAATCTTCGAATGCGTAAAGAAAGATGACTCAGCACCCTCAAGGGATAGTGCAACCAAAGAAGAAAAAGTCATCACTTGCTACAACTGCAAGAAGCCGGGACATTATCAGTATGATTGTCCTGAGCTTAGTAGTGCTGAACGCGCAGCAAGCAAGGCAAGGAGAGAGAAATTCACCCAGAAAAGACAATCCTACATAGCTGGCGAAATCTCAGACGACTCAGAAGAGATCGACTCCTTTATGGATTCATCTGACGATGAAGCAGCTTTCATGGCCTTAGAGCATGAAGCGGATGAATCAACCGAAATGTGCATGATGGCAAGCGAAGAGGATGAGGTAAATTCTCATGAACCAGTTAACTCCTCTTCACACTGCACACACGACACTATTTCAGGTGCAGATGGGAATTTGGACATCTCGACCGCATATGAAGATCTACTAGATGAACAAATTCAGATGAGTCTGCAGCTCAGTAAGACTCTTCAGGAGTTGGATACCCCGAAAGTGGAGAATCGGAGACTTTCTCGGGAGAGTCGGGTTGTTACCGAGGCCGAAGGACTTGTGTTGAGACTCGGTGGAGGAGATAAACTCTCCGATGGCCAAGTCTCAGCATCAAGAAGATCGGATTTCGGTCTTGACCAATGACTTGACTCGGTAAAGATACCGAACCGAGTCTCATCGAAGCAAGAATCGCCGGGACTTCGCACCGAGCACGACGCACCGAAGAAAAGTGATGATGTCTGGAGGAACCTAATGACTGAGAGGTATATGGGCGCAAGAGAAGAAATTGGAGGCATGGCTAGCAAGCAATAAGCCAAAGCACTGCAAGGAGGAACTGGATTCAGTCTAGGAGCTTCCTCATCTGCCCCAAGACACTCGAAGTACGGCTTGCCGATAGATTTGTTCGAGGGGAGACTATCAACGCAGATATACCGAACCCCCTAGCAAAGAACAAACGAGAAGATGAAAGCACCTCATCCCACACATCAGCATTCTGACAAGAAGATCAATGTAAAGAAACCCCAGTTCAGTCAAGCGGGAACCAGCAAATCAAACTTGGCAGATCAGTATGGACCTCCGAAGCTGACGCATCCTGCTCAGTATGGATCATATTATTATGAACCCATAGTCCAAAGAGGCTCCAAAGGTCGAAGAAGAAAAAGGCCGCACGTAAGGCAAAGGTCGGCAGACCCACCAACTCGGAAGATCGGGACTCCCGAACCTCGGAAGCCTCGAAGTCACCGTGACCGATCCAGGTGGTCAGATATGTTGACTCCAGTGGAAAGAAAATGTCTGAAACCACCAGGGTTGTTAGACAGATTTGGGTTACTAAAACTAACATCTAAGGACCCAAAATCAAAAACAAAGGGTACCCGAATATAATTGCTTTTTGCGAGTGCGTAAAGACCCATGGTATGTGGACAACGGATGCTCAAGACACATGACATACCAAAGGAATCTACTAAAGAATTATATCACTGAAGAAGGACCCAGAATTGAGTTCGGAGACAATGCAAAAGGCTATACCAGAGGATATGGAACACTCAGCATTGGAACTGCCAACGTTCCAAGAGTATCATATGTTGAAGGACTTCAAAGCATAATCTTCTCTCTCGTTAGTCAATTTTGTGATAACTCAAATAGAGTGATATTTGACGCCGGTTTCGTGATGTTATTGATAAATCCACGGGGAAAACAAGTGTTATCAAGTTCGCTTGAAGGAACATATATGTGGCCGATCGGAACTCGACCGAACCCCGAAGCTTGCTTATTGGCGAAGAATGACAACCGCACGGGGTGGCTATGGCACGTAAGACTCGGCCATCTCAACTTTAAGACGCTCAACAAGCTTGCAAGAAACACTCTAGCAAGGGGACTGCCGAATGAAGTATTCAGTAAAGACACTCAGTGTGAAGCATGTCTGAAGGGAAAGCAAACAAGGAATCAAAATCCTCCAGTTCCATCGCCTTCCACGGATGGAATTCTTCACCGCTACATATGATTTGTTCGGTCCAGTCTCCCCAGTGACGATCGAGGCGTAAAATATGCATTAGTGGTCATAGATGACTACTCGCGCTACACATGGGTTATATTCATTGCCAACAAGTCTCGACGTCAAAACGAGTTACCAACGCTTCGAAAAAGCTCGGTGTCGAGAAGAACACCAAGATCGAGAAAAATACGTTCGCACGCAGGAACCGAGTTCCTTAATTCCATGGTAAAGGAGTTCTCGCAAGCGAAGGAATAGAGCATGAGACTTCACCGCACGCACACCTCGGCGAGAATGGAGTTGCTTCGAACGAAAGAACGGGAACTCTAAAAGAGGCAAAGAAGGACTCTACTCGCGGACTCGGGACTCCCAACCAAATTCCGGGGCGAAGCTACCGATACCGCATGTTATACTCGAGAATAGATCTCTACCGACAAAGCAAGCATAAGCGGACACCATATGAACTATGGAACGGCAGGAAGCCTTCTCTATCTTATTTCCATATTTTTGGTTGTTCATGCTTTATCCACAATAATGGGAAAGATCAGCCAAGACTTTTGATAGCAAGTCGGATCGGGGAGTATTCTTAGGATACTCTCGGGTCAGCAAAGCTTTGAGTATTCAACTATCGGACTCTTTGCGTGGAGGAAAGCCCTCATGTTGTTTTTAACGAGTTTGCTATCGAAGACAGGAGCAATAACCGAAATTCGAATCGAGGACATCAGGAAGCGCCTACAGGATCTAAGCTTAAAAGACAAATCGAAAAGATCCGGCTATGTTGGGATGATGATTCGGATGAAGAAACCGAAGACAAGTCTATCGAATCTCAACCAGTGAGCAAGTAGGCGAGCGCATTGATTCTCTCGAACGTAATCAATCCCGTGTAACTCGAGTCGATGAAGAAACCGTTGAGGTAACCGAGACCAACACTACCGAGAGCAACACCTCGGGTGGGGAACGTCTAGTAATGTTCCCGAGCTGAATGCCCTTGAACCCGGTGACTCAAGAGACCATACTCTTGTTACCGAATTACTTCAATCTCGAGAATAGTACAACCGAAATGCCTAACTCACCTACTATCCGTGTTGAACAAGTTTCGGATGAAGAGTTGAAACATCGTAGATCGTGGCTCGATGCTCACACCGCCGATTTAATCATTGGAGATCCTTCAAAGAAATGTCAAGACAAGATCCGGATTCTCGTCAAGGAGAAAGCGCATTATTTTCCCGCTTCTTGTCTATCGAAGAGCCTCGGACCATTGAGGATGCACCGAAAGACTTGCCGATCGGATCATTGCTATGCGAGAGGAGCTGAATCGGTTCGCGAGAAACGAAGTATGGGAGCTTGTAGACGAGACCCGGCATCAACATGTTATTAGAACTAAATGGGTCTTCAAAAACAAGCGAGATGAAAACAACGTTATAGTAAGGAACAAAGCAAGACTCGTGGCTAAAGGCTACCGTCAAGCCGAAGGGATAGATTTCGATGAGACGTTCGCTCCGGTTGCAAGATTGGAGGCAATCGGACTATTCCCGGCCTACGCAACACATCAACGATTCGTAGTTTATCAAATGGATGTGAAGTCTCGCCTTCCCGAATGGCGTGCTTGAAAGAAGAAGTCTATGTGGCACAACCGCGCGGCTTTCAAGCGGGGACATCAAGTATATAGACTCGTAAAGGCTCTATACGGGTTAAAACAAGCACCCGTGGCTTGGTACGATACCCCGTCTAAGTTTCTTCTTCGTAAAGGTTTTCGTAAAAGGCACAATAGACCGCACTCTATTCAAGCATTCGACCGGAAGAAGACTTATTACTTGTGCGGATCTACGTGGATGACATTATATTCGGATCAAAGAATGTCATCATGTGTCAAGCAATTTGAAAAGATGATGAAGGATAAGTTCGAGATGTCGATGATGGGTGAAATGAACTACTTCCTTGGTTTTCAAGTCAAGCAATCCGAAAAGGGAACGTTCATCAACCAAGGCAAATACACTCGAGACCTCATCAAAAGATTCGGCCGCACATCCGGCAAATCAATCAAGATCCCAATGAACACGAATATGAAGATAGATCTTGATAAAGAGGGAGTATCGTAGACAAAACTCGAATATCGTGCTATAATTGGTTCTTTATTATATCTAACGACTACTCGTCCCGACATAACTTATGCCGTAGGTGTTCGTGCTCGATTTCGGGGCGAATCCCAAGCGAGTCATATGGACTCAGCAAAGAAGATTCTCCGCTATCTACGAGGAACACCGACATGGGTTTGTGGTATCCAATGATGATAATATTGAACTAACTCGGTTATTTCGATGCCGACTATGCGAGATGTAGAATAGACCGAAAATCAACTTCGGGAACATGTCGGTTCCTTGGCAGCAAGCCGATCTCATGGTTTTCAAAGAAACAAGCACTCGGTGGCCACGTCGACTACCGAAGCCGAATACATGGCCGCCGGAAGTTGTTGCGCCCGGATCCTTTGGGCCGAGAAAGAATGAGAGACTATGACGTCATTCGGAATGAAGTGCCGATTTTCTCGCGAGCAGATGCCAGTGCTATTGCAATCACTCGTAACCCCGTACTTCACACGAGATGCAAGCACGTGGACATCAGACATCACTTCATTCGTGACCATGTCGAGAAAAAGGATATCAGGATGGAGAAGATCCATACTGACAAGCAACGGGCTGATATACTGACCAAGCCTCTGAACTCTGCATTTATGACAAAGATTCAGCATGACATTAATATCTTTTAGTTTGTCTTTATTATTAACGGCTCACATTTAATGCACGACATTCCATACATAAGCTTGCTGAACTATGCACGCATTTAATGCATGTCTTTTCACAGTTACTACTTAGGCTATTTTACAACTGGCTTTGACTTAGGCGCCTTTTGTGATTATTGCCTATTTTTAACTTCTAATCTTAACCGTCCATATCATAAAGCAAGTTTAAGTTCCGCCTTCGATCGAAAACTTTTCATCTTCATAGTTGATATATATATTCGATCATATCTTTGAAATCGCCATTAGCATACTTCATAACTTTCAAATTCCGAAAAATCCGAGATCTGCATTCGCAATCCTTACTTGCAACTTCACTCTCAATCTTATCTCGAATTTTATCTATTGGTATGCTTATATCTGTTAATGTATTTGTTATATTTTTCAAGATCGCATTAGACAAAGACTGTTCTATCCAAGAAACGGTACTGATTCATTTCTTGTAACAGGTACTATGGCTGGTATATCTGTCAGTTCTCCCGACAAGATAGAGGAAATCGTCAGCAAAGGCTGTATCTGGTGTGAACCAGTGATGGAGTTCGATGCGTGCGAGCTCGAGTACATGGACGAGATCTTCACATATCTGAGGAAATCCGGCCTTGAGGAGTTTCTATCGAGGAAGCCGACCTTCTTCCTTCCTCGACAAGTGGCGGAACTTTATCTGAACTCCGACTCAGTTGGAGGAGATATTCTGGCGAGGTTCGCTGTTAACGCCATTGACGACGCATCGAGGATACTGAAGCAGATGTTTGTTAAACAAGCGCTGAAGAAGAGCTTCAACCTCCCGTCTGAAGGTGTCAGCACCTTGGGGTACAATGACGACGCTGTCGACACATACCTCTCCATTTTCTGTGGCAAGCCCACAACATTCAGAGCAGCATTTCCGAAGAATGCCATGCTACCGTAGTTCAGAGCACTGGCGTACATCATCACTCAGCTGTTGACGAGCCAGGCTGGCTCTTTCGATCAGGTCTCCCGACCCAAGATCCACATGATGATGGCGATCTATGACTGCGTGAAAGTCAATTGGACTGACTTCTTTGTTCGCAAATTTATGGCTCAGGCAGCCAAGTTCGACAAAGCTACGCGAACACTGACCGCAAAGGGAAAGCTTCTCTACGGACTTAAATTGTCAGTCATGATCGAGGATTTCTGCGAGGCTGAGCAGATCACATATGACGGCAAAGAATACTTTAATGTGAAGAAAATCCGCTTTCACAACAAGTCCGCGGCCCTGCAACAGATTGGTTCAGGACCGGCCGCAGAAGCTCAGCCATCTAAGCCTCAGCAGGCGACTCCTAAGAAAAGGACACCTCCGGCTAAATCACCTAAGGCACCAGCCAAGAGGCTGAGGAAGGCCATACCGGATACACCTGCTGAACCGGAGACAACCATCGAAGTGGCTACGAACCGACTCCTATTCAGCCACTACGGTTGGTAGATGAGTCTTCCTCATCTCGAGAAGACCAAGTCGTGGAGAAAGCCGTCTCCACCGAGGAACAAGTTCAAGAGGAACAGGGGAGAGGCTACCGAAGCCCAAAGTGAAGAAGTCCAACGTCCGGATAGCCCTCTCTCGTGCCTCCGCTCGGCGATCGTCCACTGCCTGACTCCCGAGACCGACTTCGTTGATATCGAGTCGATTTCGCGTCGCGTAAGAGAAGCAAAGAAGCGATTATCGTCTCTGAGAGCTTCCCGAGAGATCATCCGAGTTCATTCCGAGCTTGCCGACCACTCGATTTGCTCGTCCTAGCCAAGTCGGCAAGGCTCCATATGATCCTACGCTTTCGGGAGTGGCCTCGGCTTCAACGCCTTGTTCTACACTACTCCCGTCGCCAGCTCCACTTGGAAGAACCGAGATTGCGTGAGGAGTTAGGCTATTCGTAGCCCGAGAATCTCAACACGATGGAGAATCTAAGGGCAGCCATGCTTGCAATTATTGCCGATCGACGCCAAGCACGTGGCTCGGCGCCCTCGAGATGGGTCGACCACGACGGTCGAGACCCACCCTGATGATTCGAGCCCCGGAAAGCCCGATGAGGGACATCCACGAGACAAGGATACCCATACCGAAGCAAAGCACCACCACTCGGTATCCTTGGGCCCGAGAAGCCTTCGGCCGGTGTCTCGTCCTCGGCGAGCCTCGCTCGCCGCTCCGCTCGAGTTGACATACGAGGCGCGCCCGGCCCCATCTCGCCAAGAGATCCCGTTCGGTTGCCAAAGCTTTAATCGCTCAAGGAATTCAAAATCGGGAATTGGCGAAGGCGGCCCACAAGGTGTGGAAGAAGTCTCGCATTGGCCACCAACTACGAGCTCAGGGGCCGAAATCCAAAGCATCTCTACATCACCGCCCCCGATGTCTCCGCTCTCATAATCGAAGCATTGGCCCAAGAAGCAACAGCAGCTTTCGGACTCGCCTAAGGACAATTCGAGAGGGACAGGCCAAGCTCCTTGAACAATTTCGTAACGCCTTGTCCGCTCATACCGAGTCGGGCCACCGAGCAAGCCCAGGCCACGGAGAACAAACTAGACCTCATTCAACTGGTCGTGGAGGACAAGATCGGTGAGAAACTAGCTGAACTGAAGTCAGAAGCCGTTCTCTCTCATGCAGCATACAAGGACGCACTCATATCTAAGAGGAACGAGCTGCACCTAGCATTGGAGAAAGTTCATAATAGACTGGACGACTTGTCCACTGTTTATCAGAAGCTAGAGAAGAAGGTACTCATCCCAATCCCGGCTGTACTTGATGATGCCAAAAAGGGGGAAGGAAAGAAGAAGGGTACTGAGAAAGAAAGTGAAGAAAAGAAAAAGAGTACTGAGAAGCTGACTCCCACTAAACCTTCTAGACTACTGAAGGGGACAGCTACTGAAGGAAAGAAGGGGACTGAGAAGAAGAAATATATTGCTGACATTAGCAAAACTCAGTCTCAGAAAACTCAGACTCCGGGTAAGGCCTAGGGTGTTTCGGCTGCGAGCACAGCTGAAACCGGTCCAAGTGGCTCAGGACTCCAGCAGACTACTCAGGCAACCCAGACTCCCAAAGACATTATTAAGGAGGTTGCTGAGTACGCTGAACAGGCGGTGGAGGACTCAGAAGAAGAAGAGGCTCCTCTTCCACCACCAGTTCAAGAAGGCAAGGGCAAACAAAAGCTTAAAATTCCAACCCCTCCAAAGAAAGCGGTTAAGGTACATATCTGGCGAGGAGGAAGCCCAAATAGGCTGCGGATGAGAGCCGCGCGAGAAATTGCAGAGGCCGAAGCGGCTAACAAGCCAAAGTCTAAGCTCGCCAAAGGAAAGACTAAAGCCCCATCCCAGAGGAGGAAAGAGAACCGCTAGATCGCCTCCGAGAAAGCTCATCATAACGAGATGAAGAGGACGAGAGAAAAGGAAAAGGAGCAGCAGCAGAAGAGTACTGAAAGGCAGGGTACGTCCAAATCTCTCCAAATCTAGATCTAGTACCCCTGCTGAATCAGAAGAAGCCCCTCAGCAAGCCACTGATACACAAGGAGAAGAAATCGAAGCCATATTTGATCTCGATGAACATGATATCTATACAGAGGCGAGGAGGCAAGACAGATTCAGTGCCGAGAGACGAGAATTTGGAAGGGAGACCTTGAAGCTATGATGAAAAGGATCGAAGAGGAGGCCAGCCGAGAGTGCCTTCTAAAGCCGATATTCCATACGGATACTGAGGAAATTCGGGAAGCCACTGACTGAAATTTCAAAGATGGCCAAGAACGAGATGAATGGATACCGGCTCGACTCAATCAAAGATGGGAAAATGCGAAAATTGAGTTCATCAAGAGGAACTATTTTTGGAGGTTCTGGTCCAACAGGACAAGGATTGAAGCTTACATGGAATGGATGTTCGCTACTGAACCTGAACTCTACCCATACCTCGACAAAGCCATATCTGAAGGTATAGAAGTCAGTGTTCTGGGACCCAGAATCATACCTCCACCGAGAAGACAGGATGACTCAGTACACTATGGTATGATTGAAAGAACTTGCTGAAGACGAGCCTGCTGATTTTGCAGAATTTCTGAAGCTAAGGAAGATCACATACAGGATGTATGGAGTGCCGCTCCCTGAAGATCAGACTCAAGAGTTCATGGACAGAATCAAGAAGTTCAGTGGCCCTCCTCCTTAGATCTTTAGCTCATTCTCTTAGCATAGCAAGATTGTATCTGTACTGAATTTCTCTTACATATATACAAATCTTCTTTTGGCTCTGACAACTACTTGTTGTCTAAATAGCCATGTTTGCTTTATGCTTTAAACACTCAGAATCACTGAAGTGATTACTGACACACACACTTTGTTTATTTACTTGTCAGTTTTCGCTCAGTTAGATCTCTGATAGACTAGACTTTCAGTTACTATTTCTCTTTAGGGGAAATTGTTGCATAGGGGGAATTATTGTAAAGGGGGAAATTGTTCTGCTCTGTCTCCCTCAGTAGTCTAGCACTTACCAGACAACTCCACTGATCCTACTTGTAATATTTGTAAGGAGCTCTGTGTCTGAGTGAGTTAGTGTTTAGCATAGTTGATAGGACATAGATGATAGGTTTTGGCATCATCAAATAGGGGGAAATTGTTGGGTGATGATTCAATCCTCAGCATGATCATACTTGTGGGAAATGATTCTATCTTCTATACTGAATCACGCTCAGTAGCCTCGTGCTCTGAACTGTTGAGAAGATTTGAAGATCCCAAAACCATATCTGATTGGTGAACCATTCCTTTGTATTCGTATTTGTCTCCGAGGTTTCGCACTCGGTAGACACTCTGCTCCGGTCAAGGCGCTCGGTAGCTCATTAGCCTCAAGCACCGGTGTAGAAGACTCGGTGAATACTCGGACTCAGCAGAGCAAGATATCGAGAGAGTCGGTTGAACCGAACTCGGCGAGAGTAGTTCACTGGACTCAGAGCTGATTTTCAGTAGACCCTTCTCAGCTGTCTATCTACTGAATACAAAATCAGACTCAGCATCGGCTGACAGTCTTCTAAACTGTCTGAATCTTTTGATAAGCTATCAGTGTTGTCAAGTACGAGGAAGAGAGAAGTCAACTTCAGTTGCCTCGAAGTTTGTTCTGTCTCAACCACCACATCCACCTCGACAAATGACAAGCATACACGTGTCGTCTCACCTACTAAAGCTACAGTCAACATATTTCCGTAAAAGGAGGGAAAGGACACTGTACCTATTACACAAAAGAGTCGTTTGCTACCACAAAAGAGGGAAAAAGAAGAAGATCGTCTCCAACGGATCTATTCTTCTCTCCTCTCTATAAATAGAGGGATCATTCAAGATTTGAAGCTCACCCACTATCCAAGAACACAAAGAAGCAAGAAACACACAGAGCATTCAAACGAGCGAAATTAACGACTAAGTCTTCCGCAAGAATCAACCGAGTTATCTCTGGCGAAAGACTACATCCAACTCTAAAGGAACCAAGCTGAACCGACATAAGCTTCTAGTATCCAAGTGACTGACACGAACCTATAGCTAAACCCTCAGCTGTTCGTCGCTCTAGATAGCTACATTCTCGTTCCTTATCCCTCTAACCCTAAGCTCACTTGTTATATCCCTAGCTTAGACGAAGGAGTTCACATTTGAACCCAATCCTTATTGTATAAGGACTCCTTCATTGTTGGAGAAGTTTGTCAAACACTTAAAGTTTGATAGAAGTGTAACCGGGACTTGCTCGAGTATAATCCCCAAGCCACGGCTTTGTCCAACAGTACAAGCCGATCGAGACTAACTCAGTATAATAAATAGCCTCCTGATCTATCGGGACAGTGGACGTAGGATTGTTGATATCCGAACCACTTTAAAAATATCTATGTCGTTTACTTACTGTTTCATTGATTTTACTATGCATACTGAACATCATATTTAAAATCGATTTAACTGTCTCAGTATTCTGAACCTCTTATCTACTGAACTGAGACTTGCATAAAACGTTTTCCTCATTAAAACTGATTTGGGCCTACACAATTCCGCACACTGAACTCTCACTGATCGATACTGAATTCTGACCTAGTCAGTTAGCAGATCTCAGCTGAGTCAGTACTCTTTTAGCCTTTAACACGATTCAGAACAGTTGTTTGGTCTGCTAAACTATTTCAGTACGGCACCTTCCTGAATAGGACTGTTCGTGTTCGAAAGTTGAGAAATTTGGATTCAGGTGTATTCACCCTCTCCCCCCCCCCTCTACACCTGAACTCACTCACGGGACCAACAATATGTATAAGTTTACGAATAATAATCATCCTTACAAACTGACATATAGCAACTCTTATGCACTTTAATTCTTGATATGACTTTATAAATTAATGTTCTTTTCACTTTCCTGAAAAAGTTATGTCCAATTATTATTACTTTTATTATTACTTTTATTTCTGAAAGTTATGTCCACCTGGTGGGTTTTCATGTACGATATTCTTAGTCTAATGCGCATTACATGGTGGATTGGAGTTGGAACTCCCAAATCAACACAAGCTTTGTTTAAGAATAAAATAATTAGAAAGGGAAGAGAGTAAAAGGCTAGGCTCATTAAACAAAAAAAATGCACAGAAAATAAGTGAATGTATATATTATCCATGTAATTATATTCCAGAAATTCTTGATTGTGATCGTACATACAAAATTTATGTATCTAATGGTTTGTGATAATGTTAAGAAGATTGACTCTACTATGCAGCAATCGTCTAAACATTTTCTCTAATCCTGCCTCAATTCCTTCTACGCAAGAATCAAGATTTCGCAGGCTCTTCTGCACCATTTCCTTATCAGCAGTCTTGCATTCACCACTTCTAACGCTCCCTAGTAAGTTATTCAGAGCAAAATCCAAGCATCCCACTTCAGTAACCACACTGTGATCAGCAGATTTATTGATCATCAGCCTCGCCACCAGATTCCATCCGCCGGAATTGAGGGCCGGTGACGAAAAGAACAGCAGAACACACTTGAAGATGGCTACGATGAGGCCATGCACTTCCTTAAAGAAGCTTTCTTCATCTCCACTTGTCGATGCATTAGTCTTGAGTGTTTTGAGGCTCTTCTTGATGCATTTGTTCATCTTCTTTCTTGAGCACATGTATGAAGCTATGTCGTTTTGGATGCCGGAATCCAAGCCCTTACGGCGCAGCGCGGAATGAAGGGTTTGGATGTTTTCCCTCATCACCTGCACAAGTTCTCTGATCATGCTGCAAGAGTCGAGCAGGTCGATCGACCCCTCAAGCGCATTTTCCAATGAGTTTTGAGTTGATGAAGACTGCTTGATCTCGTGGATGGAGTTGCAGAGCTCAGCTAGTCCAAGAAGACCGGATTGGATAGTCTCTGAGGTTGTGGGGAGAGAGCAAGATTTGAGCTTATCTAGTTCAGCTTCAAACCCTGTGGAATTGATGGGGTGTAATCTTGATGGCAGACTTATAGATCTAACATGGATTTGTGACACTCCCATTATTCTACTTTAAGAGAGAAGAGAAAGAGATTGTGTACTTGAGTTGGAGAGAGAGATGTGGATGGTGAGAAGAGAATGGTGATTGATCATATATATATATATATGGGACACAAACTTTGAATGATTATGCATGTGGAAGGCCTTAATGTTTCTTATTTGAATATGTTGCAATATTCACCAGCAGTCCTAATTAGTATAAAATTAGGCTCATGGCAACAAGAGAGACAACGTTTAATGTTTGATCAGCATGCATTGAATATTGACCATAAAGTACTACCAGAATTTCTTTATGTCCCTCTGCCTCCCCAATCATTAGTAGGATTCATCCAACCGATTCTAAATACATATTACTGATGCAAGTTGTATGACTTTTAACATTAATATTATATGATTTTGAAGGCTATGGCTGGTCATGGGGCAGAGAACCCGGTCGCTAATATTACTTATCAAGAATATATCGAGCTTAGATGGCACTATAAACATTGAACAGACAATGATCTATTTAAAGGGTGTGAATAATATTGCTAGGTGCATAGGTGTGGCTAGGTGAAAGGCAAGAATAATGATGAAGCCATATATGAAATGAAAATGAGTTGTCAAGATAAAGCAGACAAGGAAGCATTAAGAATATGTGTGATTAGTCCCCTTGGGATGGCATAGCGGTGAAGGTGGGTGGCCCGGGACCGATTGGTCATGGGTTCAATTCCCACTGGATACGCTATGTGTGAGTCTGTCACCCTGTCACATTAAGGGTGATTTAACTATTCTGTGTGGTTTGCAGGCTATTGCACAGGAGCGAGGTTTACCCTGTGCACACCAAAGGTAGCGGCTGCGTGTTCCTCGTCAACAAAAAATAAAAAAAAATAAAAAAAATAAAAAAAAGAATATGTGTGATTAGATTTAATTCAAATCTTCTATCATTATTCCTCGGAAATTGGTGGATTTAGGAATTATAATTATAATAAGATCTAACGATCAAAGATTCGGAGTGGGTAAGGGCGGTGGGCCGTGCAGCATATGATTTACTTAATTGTTTCATGTTTCTGTATACAGAAAAAAAAAGGGGGAACAAGAAATGGCATGTAAATGCAGATGACAGAAACATTCATTAGCTCAAGGTAAGATTGGTGATAAGGTTTATGCACAGAGAATAGGAAACATTTGCATGTGTTTGAAGTTCAGGATTGATCAACTGTATGGTTACTGATGGGCAGAGGCAGTTATTTTCAAAACAAACATAAAACCATGCCACTGGACTAGAGACTTTTCTGTAACTCCGCTAGTAAAAGAAAGGGAATAATTATGCATGTTAGAATCATATAGCTTAAAGCTTAGAAAGAAAATCATTTAGTATTAGAGGGGAGCTACTATATGTGGGTCTTTATGGGGAAGGAGAGGGAGAACATTGTCTAAGTGGGTGTTTGAAACAGCTTTTTGTAAGCTGCTTCAGCTTTAAGCTGGTGTGGGGTGTTTGGGGCTCTCAGCTTAAAGTTGAGATTCTCTAAAATTGGGTCGAAAATAGAGAATCAGCTGAAGCTGCTCCACCCCAGCTTCTAGCTTTCAGCTTATAGTTTATGTTTTTTTCCGACCAAACTACCCCTAATAATTTTATCTAATTACAAAACTATCCCTAACCCTAATACTTTGTGAGAATACATTTTTATCACATCCGTTGCGTCTCTTCTCTTCTCTCTCTCTCTCAATTCTTCATAAAATTTATGGAGGAATTTTTACGTATTTTGTGTGTATGATGAATTTATACAAATAAATAGTATTTAACATATAATTGTATACTATATTTATTATGATACAATTTTATAATATATATAATATTTAGATTAATTTAGTAATTTATAGTATTAGATTGAAATTGTAAGCAAAAAATAATAATTGAATAACAATTATTTTTGAATTTTATTATTTATTATAAATAATAATTAGTAATACTAAGGGCAAAACAGACATTTTTTTTAAAAGTAACAATAAGCTACTTCTATTAGCACTATTCTCAAACACTATTTTTCCCAATTTCAGCAGCTTTCAGCACTTATTTTCAAACACTAACTGATTTTCAAATGAGCTGCTTTCAGCAGCTTTCAGCACTTATCAATAAGCTTCGACTACTCCAAACACCCCCTAAATAGATCTTTTGGGAACTGGGATTTGTAATAATTTTTTCAAATACTCAAAAACTAGTTTAGAAACCCAGAAAAAATCTCATCGGTCATAAAAAGCTCAAAAAAACTGCGTCACATAAGGCTTTACCAAAGCACCTGCTTCGCACGACCAAGACGTAAGGCTCAAAGAACATATAAGAGAGGCATAGGCATTTTTCATAGATTCATTAGACACAAGAACCAAAAAGGAAAGTTGCTACACTAGTTTGCAATGTAATTGGACTAAAAAAGTTGTCTTCAACAACATTCAGAGCCCAACGGCCAGTACCGGCTACTGAAACATAAAGCAAAAGCCTAGTGCTTTGCTTCTGGAGGTAGCAAAAAGTTGTGGTTTTTTTCAGAAGACCACAAATTCTTCAACAGTTTGGTTCCACAAATTCTTAAATCTTGCATTCTGATATTTATATAAAGAATGCTTCTGAACAAAATGCAGCATTTTGATTCTAGTTGAATCCGTGAGGATCTGAAGAGCATACAAAACTGTATAAACAAGAAAACCTATTGACTAGCCCGATTCTAAAGAAACAAAGCTATTTCACATATATCTTGATGCTACTTTAGCATGTTATCCAGGAGAGAACAATCTTCAACTCACCAAAATACTTAAGTTTCCCCAGTTACAGTGTTAGGCGTATATTACTCGTCATGGCACTTATTTGTTCCTTGTAGGATCTTTTGTAACCATAGCTTCTTGATGTTAACTCGGAACAGCATCATCAAGGATACAATATGTTAGATGTTGTTAAGAGTCCTCATTGACTTTAAACATATCAATGAAGCCCTCTACTTCTATGATCACCTATTATCATACAATATATCAGACCTCTGCAAGCTAACTTCTCAGAAATGGGAACAATAAAAAAGAAAAAAAATTCCCAATTATTCATATTAGTATCTGCAAGCTGTGATCTGCTTCCATGACAAATAAAAGATATAAGCAAAAGGCCGACCTAAAGGAATGTTACATAATATTCATAAAAAAAACAAGACCGGCAATTTTATTTAAGTATCGTTGTCATTGACGAGACACAAGCTTCAGCTTACTTTGAAAATCCTAAAGAAATGAAAAGTACCAGCAGTTTTGGTCAAAAAGCAAGGCCCTGCTCTCTAGCTTTCTTCAGCCACTTAAGTGTAATTTCCAAAGTCGAATAAGCCGCAATCTCTGGTATGCTCTTGCTCTCTATTGCATGATCAAAAACCTCGTAAGCTTCAGCAACTCTGCCCTGCCTACATAATGCCCTTAGAAATGTTCCATAAGACCCTGATCCATCTTTTTATCGCCTTTATTCATCAATTGATACAATTCAATTCCTTTATTCAATAGCCTGGCCTTGCACAAGCCAAGAAGCAAACAGTTATATGTACAAGAATTTGGACTACACCCCTTCTGTTCCATCTCCCCTAACAAAGCCAATGCTCCCAATACATGTCCTTCTCTACACATACCATTCATCAATGAAGTATAAGTAACTACATCTGGGGAGTGACCTTTCTCAGTCATCACTTGCAGAAACTTCTTAGCATCCTTAACCCTACCCGATTTCGACAATCCATATATCAAAGTGTTGTAAGTGTAATAATCAGGTTCAACCCCTTCTTCCAGCATTCTCTGATACACTCCCAATACATCACCTCCTTGACTCAAATTACAATAGCTCTTCATAATTGTATTGTACACATAGCAATCATGCTTGTACCCTTCCTCAGTTAGCACTTTCAACAACCTCATCGCCTCCCTTAAATCTTGGTGTTACAGACATTATCAATCATTATAGTATAAGTCACAAGGTCCGGCTTTATACCAAACTCTATCATATCCTTCATAAACGAATTTGAGGAAATTACAGACCTCTTCTTGACTAAATGTCTCACCATAAATTTGTAAGTATAGGTATCAGGAAGTGAATTCTTGGCAGCAAGCTCTTTGACCAGCTCGACGGCGTGCTATTCTTGTCCGCACTCGCAAAGGGCCCTCGCTGCAACGTCTGTCGACACCTGATTGGGCGGAAAACCGCTGTTCGTCATCAGGTTGAGCACATTGTGTACACCAGAGAGAGACCCTGATCAGCCAACGAACAAGACTACTTCAGCAGTATATGATAAGTAAAACGATTCGGGCAAAAAGAGGGGTGCTTCTTGACCATGTGGTTGAGGAAGAAGATCGAATCTTGGGTAGACGAAACAGCGGAAAATGACTGCAGAATTGAGTTGTAAAAGCTGGGTTCTGATGGGGCGTCCTTGGTCGAGGAAATGAACGATTCGAAAAGGGATTTGGCGTCTGATAGCTTTGCGGACTCAAAAACAAGCGAAGGGGCACTTCGATCATTTTTCGCAACTGTTATTTTCTTCTGGCGCTGCCGATGAGAAATTGGTGGCGGCGCTTTATCTTCTTGCAAAGCGGAAGAGGTGCTGCCTTTGAGTAGAGTGGGAAGTGGGGATTGAGAGGCTAACCTCCTCAAAGCTACAGGCATTTTCCCCATGTTATTTCCAGTTGATCGAATTTGTGTTGTGTGTAGTTGAATTTGACACTAGGGTTTTGAGAAGGTTTATGTTAAGGAATGAGGAGCTGCCAAAGCTGTTGTAGCCTTGAAGGTTCTCGGAGCGGTATATTGCTAACAGCTTAATTTTTTTAAATTCTAAGTTAGAGAAGTTGGTAAGAGCGCTTTATTAAAGAATTTGTGTGCTGTTTATAAAATTAGAAAAAGTTAAAAAATATTATTTGCAATTTAAAACTCTCCATTGACTTATCTTATTTTTTTTTTATGGGTTGTGCCACTTGGCTTATATTTTTTCTTAAAATAAAATATTATTACTACACAAATTTCCAATTTTTTTTTAGTTCCTACCCTTTTACACACAACCATTCATTCATCTACACACAATCGCCCGTTCATCTTAATTTCCGTACCCAAAAAAAAAAGAAAAGTCGGGTCCCTCAACATTTTTCTTAAATTCAAATTCAATTTTTTCTTAAATTAAGTGATAAGTTGAACATTACAAGTTACTGCAAACACCACCTAAATTGGGTCCCTCAACATTTTTCAAAAAAAAAAATCCGAATATTAGATAAATTACAGAATGAAAACAAGCATTGGCCATTAATAGTGTCTTGTATTCCTGAAAGTAGTGTCTCGTAAGTAACATTTTGTTTCTAAAAAGGGCAAAAAAATTGTGACCATAAATATTAATTACCCAAAAGTGAAGATACAAATAACCAACTTGAGTCACAAATGTTGGGTGATGATTCTATCCTCAGCGGTGTCACATATAGTAGGAAATGATTCAGTCTTCTATGCTGACATATACTCAGTAGCCTTGTGCTCTGAACTAGTCTGAAGATTTGAAGATTCCAAAACCCTATATTGATTGGTGAACCTTTACTTTGTAATCTGTTTTTTTGTCTCTCGAGGTTTCGCACTCGGCAGACCCTCTGCTCTGGTTCGGACATTCGGCAGCTTATTAACCTAAGCACCGAAGTAGAAGACTCGATAATGATGAGACTTAGCGAGAGCAAGATATCGAATAAAGTCAGTGGAACCGAACTCGCGAGAGTAGTTCATTGTACTCGTAGCCGATCCCCGGAGAACCAACTCAGCGAAGTAGTTCACTACCGAATCGAGATCGGACTCAAGAATGGACGATCTTCGCATCGTCGGATCTTTTGAAAAACAATCAGTATAGTCAAATACGAGGATAAGAGAAGTCAGCTTCAGATCTCTTCGAAGTATGTTCCGTCTCAACCACTTTCTAAACCTCGACCAATGACAAGCAGACACCTATCCTACACCTACTAAAGATGCAAGTCAACAACTTTCTGGAAAAGGAGGGAAAGGACACTGCCACTCTACTTCAAAAGAGCCGTTAGCTACCCAAAAGTGACAGATAAAGGATCATCGTCTCCAACGGATCTTTCCTAGTCTCTTCTTTATAAATAGAGGGATAAATCGATATTTGAAGCACGTGAGTTCACACAAAAAAGACGAGAACAAAAAACTAGAACATACAAGAACTCAGAGCATTCAAACGAGCTAATCCGAAAAGCCTAAGTCTTCCGCAAGAAGCTCGAAGAATCTATCTCCGGCGAAAGACTTCATTCTAAGCTCTTAGGGAACCAAGCTGAACCGATCGATACAGCCTCTAGTATCCAAACGACGTTACACGAACCCAAAGCTATACTCAGTTGTTCGTCGTTCTAGAAGCAAATTTCTCGTTCCCTATCCTTCTAACCTAAGCTTAATAGAATATATCCATAGCTTAGACGAAGGAGTTCATCTTTGAACTAATCCTTATTGTAAAAGGACTCCTTCACAGTTGGAGAGTTTTTCAAACACTAAGTTTGATAACCTTGTAAACTGAGACTTGCTCAGTATAAATTCCAAGACCCGATTCTGTCCAGCGTACAAGCCGACTGAGACTACCTCAGTATAATAAATAGCTTCCTAATCTTTCGGGACAGTGGACGTAGGATTTTTGTGTCTGAACCACTTTAAAAATCTCTGTGTCTCGTATTTGTGTTCTCTTTACTCTTGCATTGATTTACTATTCATACTGAAAACTATCTTCTTAAATCATTCAACTGAGTTTCAGCAAACTTAAGAGATTGCACTAATCAACTGAAACTGTTTTATTAAAAACGTTTTTCAACTCAACTGAATTGTGCCTACACTATTCCGCACGACTGAACTCTATCTGCAAGATACTGAATTCTGACACTCAGTCAGCTAGCAGGTCTCAGTAGAGTCAGTCACTCTGCCAACACGATTCAGAACAGCTATCTGGTCTGCTGAATTCATTCAGTACGACATCATCCTAAAAAGGACTATTCGTGTTTAAGTTGAGAAAATCGGTTTCAGGTGTATTCACCCCCCCCCCTCTACACCTGAACGTGCTCTCGGGACCAACAATTGGTATCAGAGCAGGAGTTCTATAAGACTCTTGTTATTCTGAAACTGGTCTACTTGAACGGATCCGAAAAACGTTTTCACTGCATATCATTCTTCATTCATATCATTTTCAAATATGTCTGATATGTCAGGTATAAGGACGGTACCCATGTTCTCAGTGGAGAATTATGGAGTATGGCGGGTCAGAATGGGGGCTCATTTGACCTCCCTCCACGACAGCATGACAGAAGTTCTTGAGGAAGGACCTATCGTTCCTATGATCGATAGTGTCGTAGCTCAGGATCCAACAACCGGAGGAGGAATGGTGACCGGGAAGAAGATTCCCAAGGATAGAAGTCTCTTCACCCCAGAGGACAAGAAACTTCATAACTTAGACCGCGTCGCCAGAAATGTCATACTGACCACCTTAAGCGATTACTATCTTGGGAGAGTTCAGGAATGCAAGACCGCAAAAGAACTCTGGGATGCTCTAGCGCTACCGAGTCGGGGGACTCAGAAGATCAAAGCCAATAAAGTTGCGCTGGAACTCCAAAAGCTGGAGAGACTGTCACTCATGCCTAGTGACACCATTGAAGATCTCAGCGTCAGATTTACGAATCTGATGAACTCTATCAACGGACTGGGAAAGACATTCTCCAACCGAGAGATGAATCTCAAAATATTGAGGGCACTGCCAGACGGCCATTGGACTCCTTTTGCTACACTATTACGATATTCTGATTTAGATATTGTTACACCTGACCATATCTTTTCAGAACTTCAAGCAGAGGAATTCGAGTTTGACACACCTCAAAGGAAATGGCGGGCTGAAGCTGACACTAAAATCGATCATGCCTTCAAAACATCTGTCAGCACAGCATCTCCAGCATCGAGCAAGGCTGAACCTTCACTTACTGACATACAAGAAGGAAGTCTAGCCAAGAAGTACGCACTGCTTGCCGTAAAATATGAGAAGGAGAAGGAGAGGCGTAGAAAAGTGACTAAAGCCTACAGAGAATCAAAAGGTAAGTCTGAATACACGCCAAAGCGCACTCCTGACTCACATACTTTTGAATGCAGGAAAAAGGATGACTCAACACCATCGAAAGATAGTGAAAGCAAGGAAGAAAGAGTCACCACCTGCTACAACTGCAAAAAGCCAGGACATTATCAATATGACTGTCCTGAGCTCAGTACTGTTGAACGAGCAGCACGCAAAGCAAGAAGGGAGAAGTTCGTCAAGAAAAGACAAGCATACATTGTTGGTGAACTCTCAGACGACTCAGAAGAGGTCGATTCCTTCATGGATTCATCTGACGATGAAGCAGCTTTCATGGCCCTAGAGCTTGAAGCTGAAGAAACTGCTGAAAAGTGTCTCATGGCAGGAGAAGAGGATGAGGTAAACTCTCATGAACCATTTAACTCTCCTTCACACTGCACACACAACACTCTTTCAAGAGCAGACGAGAATCTGGATGTAGCTACTGCATATGAAGAACTTGTAGACGAACAAATTTAGATGAGTCTGCAGCTTAGTAAGGCTCTTCAGGAGTTGGATACCCTGAAAATGGAGAATCAAAGACTTTCTCAGAAAAGTCAGGCTATTACTGAGTCAGAAGGACTTGTGTTGAGACTCAGGGAGGAGATAAACTCTCTGATGGCCAAGTCTCAGCATCAAGAAGATCGAATCTCAGTTCTGACCAATGACTTAACTCAGAAAGATACTGAACTGAGTCTACTGAAACAAGAACTGTCAGGACTTCAGACCGAGCATGATACACTGAAGAAAAGTGACGATGTTTGGAGAAACCTGATGACTGAGCGGTACATGGGAGCTGAAAAGAAGCTAGAGGCTATGCTAGCAAGCAACAAACCCAAGCATTGTAAGGAAGGACTTGGATTCAGCCAGGGTACTTCCTCATCTGCTCAGTACACTCAGAAGACCGGCTTGCTGATAGGTTTGTTCGAAGAGAAACCATCAATGCAGATATACCGAATCCCCTAGCCAAGAACAAGCAAAAGATGAAGGCACCTCATCCTACATATCAGCACACTAACCAAATCACCCCAGTTCAGTCAAGGGGGAACCAGCAAATCAAAATGGGCTGATCAGTATGGACCTCCCCAACTGACACATCCAGCTCAGTATGGATCATATTATTATGATCCTATAGTCAGGAGAGGATCCAAAAGTCAGAAGAAGAAGAAGAAAGACACACAAAAGGCAAAGGTCAGCAGTCCAACCACTCAGAAGATCAGGACTCCTGAACCTGAAAAGCCTAAGAAGTCAGTAGTGACCAGTCCAGTGGTCAAATATGTTGACTCAAGTGGAAAGAAACTGTCTGAGACCACTAGGGTCCTAAGACAGATATGGGTTCCCAAAACTAACATCTAAGGACCCAAAATCAAAAAATAAAGGGTACCTAAATATAATTCTGTTTTGCAGGTGCACAAAGATCCTTGGTATATGTGGACAACGGATGCTCACGACACATGACATACCAAAAGAACTTGCTAAAGAATTATATCACTGAAGAAGGACCCCAGATCGAGTTTGGAGACAATGCTAAAGGCTACACCAGAGGTTATGGAACACTCAGCATTGGAACTGCCAAAGTTCCAAGAGTATCATATGTTGAAGGACTTCAGCATAACCTTCTCTTTGTTAGTCAATTCTGTGATAACTCGAATAGAGTGATATTTGACGCTGGTTTCTGTGATGTTATTGATAAATCCACAAGGAAAACTGTGTTATCAGGTTCGCGTAAGAAGAATATATATGTAGCTGACTGGAACTCAGCTGAACCTGAAGCTTGTTTGTTGGCGAAGAATGACAACCGAACGGGGTGGCTGTGGCACAGAAGACTCAACCATCTCAACTTCAAAACGCTCAACAAATTAGCAAGAAACACTCTAGCAAGAGGACTGCCGAATGAAGTATTCAGCAAAGACACTCAGTGTGAAGCATGCCTGAAGGGAAAGCAAACAAGGAGTCAAAATCCACCTGTTCCATCTCCTTCCACTGACGGAATCCTTCAGCTGCTACATATGGATTTGTTCAGTCCAGTCTCTCCAGTGACGATCAGAGGCAAGAAATATGCCTTAGTGGTCATTGATGACTACTCGCGCTATACTTGGGTCATATTCATTGCCAACAAGTCTGACGTCAAAACAGAGTTACCAAAGCTTCTGAAAAGGCTCAGTGTCGAGAAGAACACTAAGATTGTCAAAATCCGTTCTGACAGAGGAACTGAGTTCCTTAATTTCATGGTGGAGGAGTTCTGCAAAGCAGAAGGAATAAAGCATGAGACATCTGCTGCACGCACACCTCAGCATAATGGAGTGGTTGAACGAAAGAACAGAACACTCAAAGAAGCAGCAAGAACTCTACTCGCAGACTCAGGACTCCCAACCAAATTCTGGGCAGAAGCTACTGACACTGCATGTTACACTCAGAACCGATCTCTACTGCAGCATAAGAGGACACCATATGAACTATGGAACGACAGGAAACCTTCTCTATCTTATTTCCATATTTTTGGGTGCTCGTGCTTTATCCACAATAATCGAAAAGATCAGCTGAAAACTTTTGATAGCAAGTCAGATCAGGGAGTGTTCTTAGGATACTCTCGGGTCAGCAAAGCTTTCAGAGTATTCAACTATCGAACCCTTTGCGTGGAGGAAAGCCCTCATGTTGTTTTTAATGAGTTTGCTACTGAAGACAGGAGCAATAACTCTAACTCTGAATCTGAGGACATCAGTAAGCAGCTACAGGATCTAAGCTTAAAAGACAAAGTCGAAAAGGTTCAGCTATGTTGGGATGATGATTCAGATGAGGAAACTGTAGACAAATCTACTGAATCTCAACCACAGCAGCCAGTAGGCCGAGCCGATTGACTCTCCCGAACAGAGTCAATCCCAGGTAACTCAGGTCGATGAAGAAACCCCAGAGGTAACTGAGACCACTACTGAGAATAACAACTCAGGGGGAACAACTAATGTTCTACAGCTAAATGCCCCTGAACCTGGTGACTCAGTAGATCACACTCTCATTACTGAAATGCTTCAATCTGAGAATAGTACAACTAAAATGCCTAACTCACCTACTATCTGTGTTGAACAAATTTTAGATGAAGAGCTAAAACATCATAGATCGTGGCTGGATGCTCACACTTCTGATCTGATTATCGGAGATCCTTCAGCAAGAATAAAGACAAGATCCAGATTCTGTCAGGGAGAAAGCGCCTTATATTCCTGCTTCTTGTCTGCTGACGAACCTCAGACAATTGAGGACGCACTGAAAGATGCTGATTGGATCATAGCTATGCAGGAGGAGCTGAATCAGTTCACGAGAAACGAAGTTTGGGAGCTTGTTGATAGACCCCAGCATCAACATGTGATTGGAACAAAATGGGTCTTCAAGAACAAGCGAGATAAAAACAACGTCATAGTAAGGAATAAAGCAAGACTCGTGGCAAAAGGCTACTGTCAAGCTGAAGGGATAGATTTTGACGAAACATTCACTCCAGTTGCAAGATTGGAGGCTATCAGACTATTCCTGGCCTACGCAACACATCAAAAATTCAGAGTTTATCAAATGGATGTGAAGTCTGCTTTCCTGAACGGCGTACTGAAAGAAGAAGTCTATGTAGAACAACCGCCCGGCTTTCAATAGGGAAATCAAGTTTACAGACTCAGAAAGGCTCTGTATGGGTTAAAACAAGCACCCAGGGCTTGGTATGATACCCTATCTGAGTTTCTTCTTCAGAAAGGCACAGTTGATCGCACTCTATTCAGCATTCGACTGGAAGACGACCTATTACTTGTGCAGATCTACGTAGATGACATTATCTTCGGATCAAAGAATGTCATCATGTGTCAACAATTCGAGAGAATGATGAAGGATAAATTCGAGATGTCAATGATGGGAGAAATGAACTATTTCCTCGGTTTCCAAGTCAAACAATCTGAGAAGGGAACATTTATTAATTAAGGCAAATATACTCGAGACCTCATCAAAAGATTCGGTTGCACATCCGGCAAACCTATCAAGATCCCAATGAACACGAACATGAAGATTGATCTTGATAAAGAGGGAGTATCAGTAGACCAAACTGAATTTCGTGCTATAATTAGTTATTTATTATACTTAACAGCTACTCGTCCTGACATAACTTATGCTGTAGGTGTCTGTGCTCGATTTCAGGCGAATCCCAAGCAGAGTCATATGGACTCAGCAAAGAAGATTCTCCCCTATCTCAGAGGAACACCTGACATGGGTTTATGGTATCCAGCTGATGATAATATAGAACTAACTGGTTACTCAGATGCTGACTATGCAGGGTATAGAATCGACCGAAAATCAACTTCAGGAACGTGTCAGTTCCTTGGCAGTAAGCTAATCTCATGGTTCTCAAAGAAGCAGCACTCAGTAGCCACATCAACTACTGAAGCTGAATACATGGCTGCCGGAAGTTGCTTCGCGCCCCAAATCCTTTGGCCGAGACAGCGAGCCTACGCGACTATAACGTCATTCAGAATGAAGTGCCGATCTTCTGTGACAGTACCAGTGCCATTGCAATCACTCAGAACCTGTACTTCACACAAGATGCAAGCACGTGGACATCAGACACCACTTCATTCGTGACCATGTCGAAAAGAAGGATATCAGGATGGAAAAGATCCATACTGACCGTCAAAGGGCTGATATACTGACCAAGCCTCTAGCTGAAGCCAGATTCAGAGAACTTTCAGTAGAGCTAGGTCTGTTGGACCCTACTGACTCCAGTCAGTAAGAGGATTCAGGAGAGGAGCATTCAGTAAGGGGGAATGTTCACTCTCAATATTGAGTAAAATCAATACAAAGAGACTCATCAACCTTCTACACGAGGTATCAGCTGACTACAATGTTCAGCTGACAGGTTTGCGTATCTCTACTCAGTAGTAGCCAATGGAACAGTACTATGCATCTATGACTCAGATTCACATCAGTTTCAGCATCGTATTTAAATGCATGACATTCTATGTATAAGCATGCTGAACTCTGCCACGCATTTAATGCATGTCGTATCATAGTTACTCCTTAGGCTAGTTACAACTGGCTTTTGACTTAGGCGGCAAAATGATCATTACCTATTATATAAAATTCAATCTTAACCGTCCATCTCAAAAAGCGCGTTTAAACTGAACCATCGATAGATTAACTGTTTATCTTCTCCAAAATATATATACGTTCAAATCTTGAAACCGCCATTCGCAAATCTGATCAAATCTTTTCTATCCGAAATTTTTTTTTGAGATCTTTTCCTTGCAATCCTACTTGCAAATCTTTTCATATCTTCAAAATCCTCAAAGTTTTTTTTAAGCGGTATGGTATCATATCTTTCAAGCAATAATCATTCAGCATCTCTATATTCTTATATTATATCCTCTCGATACTGATAAAATGGCAGGAAATGAGGTAATAACTCCTACGAATATGCAAGAAATTCTGGAGAAAGACCGTGTCTGGTGCGAGCCAGTCATGGAGTTTGATGCCTGCGATCGGGAGTTCATGGATGAGATCTTCGAAGCTCTCCACATAACCGGTCTTGAAGGTTTTCTGACGAGGAAGCCCACCTTCTTCCTCCCGCGTCAAGTGGCTGAGATCTATCTGAACTCAGACTCAGTAGAAGGAGATATACAAGGCAGATTCATCACCTACCTCCTACGCGATGCCGCTCCAAACTACTCAGAGGTGAAGCGGATGTCAATCAGAGAAGCTCTTAAAAGGAGTTTTAACTTGCCAAGCGAAGGACTATCAACCGTTGGGTATCATGACGATCAGATGGATGACTACCTATCCGTTTTCTGCGGGAAGCCAACCGTCTTCAAAGCTGCATTCCCAAAGAACACCTTATTGCCTTGTGACTCAACTCCTGACAAGTCAAGCAGGATCCTTTGATCAAGTGTCCAGACCAAAGATGCAACTGATGATGGCTATCTATGACAGGGCCAAGATCAACTGGACAGAGTTCTTCCTTAGAGAATTTATGATGCAGTCAGCAAAATTCGACAAAGCATCAAATAGGCTGAGCGCCAAAGGAAAACTCCTATACGGACTAAAGATCTCCGTCATGATCGAGGATTACTGCAAGTCTGAACCACTCACCCTCGCAGATAAGCAGTACTTCAATGTGAAGAAGATGAGGTTTCAGAACAGGGCAGCAACCCTTCAGATAAGCAGTACTTCAATGCTGTCTCCAAGAGCTCTCCTCAGAAGACCACTCCTCAGAAGAAGAGATCTTTAGCACAAACTTCGCCGAAGGCACCAACCAAAAGACTGAAGAAGCTCAGTGAGGTTGCGCCTACTGAGGGTGAAACTGAACAAGAGACAGCCGCTCAACCTCCTCTACAGCTGAGAGACGAGACAGAGTCATCTGAGAAGACTCAGTCAGTGGAGAAAGTGGTCTCCACTGAGCGCGATGAAGCAGTGGATCAAGGGGTCCCAGCTGAAGATATCCAGGTCGAAGATGTTCAAGCCCTGGAGAGCCCCTTGGATGTTCCTCCTCTCGAGGCAATCACCCCCCCCCCGAAACACACACCCCCCCCACAAACAAGGAAGAGAGGCGGCACCCAAAAAAAAAAAACCAGGGGGGGGGGGCCCCCCCCCCCCCATCCCGAGAGATTACAGAGCACATACCGGAGATCTCAGGCCACAACGATTTAGTTCTCATTGCGAGATAGGCAAGATTCCACATGCTGCTCAGGTTCCAGGAATGGCACAACCTGCAACGTCTTATCACACATCATTCCTGCGAACAACTCCACGAGGAGGAATTGAGATTGAGACAGCAGATTGGCTACTCAGAGCCTGCTGATCTCGGCACCTTAGAAGATCTAAGGGTTGCCATGCTGGCAATGCTGAACGACTGTCAGCCAGCCTCAGCTCCACCTCCCTCTGATGGGTCTGACCCAGATGGTCAGGACCCGCCCAGTGATTCAGGCCCTGAGAAGCCTGATAAGGGAACTCAACCGGACAAGGATACTCCTGCATCTACTGAACTTCAACTCACTATCCTTGCTCTTGGGAAGTCGGCGGCTGGTACTTTGACTTCTGTAGAGCCTGCTCAGCTCTTGCTAGAATCGACGTTCGAAGTAGCGCCCAGCCCCAAAAGCCGACGATCGAAGTCAGTGGCGAAGGCTCTCAGAAGCCAGGGTACTCAGAATAGGCTTCTTGCCCAAGCAGTCCACAAGTCATGGCGACAGACTGCCCAAGCCACAAGCGCAGAGATTCAGGGACTAAGAACCACATTGTCAGAATCTCCTGTCCCTGACTTCTCCAATATCATTACTAATGTGCTAGCCACTCAGAAAGCCGACTTCAAAGCTCAGCTCAGACTGATTCAGGAAGGCCAAGAGAAAAAGCTTGAAAAATTCAAGGTCGCCCACAATCTCTCAGGCCAGCAAGCTCAGACTCAACTCAATTCAGAAGGCCCTGGAAGAGACTATTGAACAAAAGCTGAATGAGTTCAAGGCCGCAGCCGATCAATCTCACAAGGAATACAAGCTTGAGATGATAGATGAGAAGAACGAGCTGCATGAGAAGCTGACCAAAATCCACTCCAAGTTAGATGAACTATCAGCCTCATACTCAAGCCTGAACCAGAAGGTATCCGCTCAACCTCTTATCCTTGTTGCTGATGCCAAAAAGGGGGAAAATATGGCTAAGCATGGGAAAGCTGAAATCGCGAAATCAATTAAGGGGGAATCTAAGGAGCTGGTATTGAAGGGAAAAAGGTCAGTAGAAGGAACAAGTTCAGTCCCTACTGCACCTATTACAACTGGCGAGGCCCAGGGTGTCTCAGCTGCAGCTGCAGCATCAACTGAGACTGGCCCAAGCGACTCAGGACCCATAGAAGTAGCTACTCAGGCGACTCAGACTCCTCTTGATATTATCAAAGAAGTCGCCGAGTACGCTGATGAGGAGGACTCAGAAGAGGAAGAAGCTCCTCTTCCACCTCCTGTTGCCGGCAAAGGCAAGAAAGTTCTTACACTCCCGACCCCTCCCTCCAAGAAGAAAGGATCAAAGAGATACATTACTCCGGAGGAGGAGGCTCAGATAGCCGCAGATGAGAAGCTGGCTGGGGAGTTAGCCGAAGCTGAAGCATCCAACAAACCAAGAGCTAAGCCTGCCAAAGTTAAAACAAAGGCTCCAGCTTGCGGCGGCAAAAGACCATCTACTACAAGACTGCCTCCCAGGAAGCTCAAACTCAGCGATGAAGCTGACAAAAAAAAAAGGAGAAGCAACAACAGCAGTCTACTGAGAAGCAGGGTACTTCAAAAGAAAAATCTACTACACCTGCTGACTCAAAAGATGTGCCACCTCACAAGCCGTCCTATACTAATGGAAGAAATCTGGGCTCAGCTTGACAGATATCTCTACAGAGGTGAAGAGGCCAGAAAAATTGAAGCAACCATGGAAAGGATACATATGGTAGATCTTGAAGCCCTCAGGCTGAGAACAGAAAAGGAAGCAAGTCAGAGGATCCCATCAAAGGCTGACATTCCCTACAAATATAGGAAATTCAGAAAGCCTACGGATCTGAAGAGTTACAGATGGCCTAGAACTAACGAATGGATGCCAGTGGAATTCACGCAAAGATGGGAAGCGCTGAAGATTGAGTTCATCAAAAGAAACTACTTCTGGAGTTTCTGGTCCGATAAGCGCAAGGCAGAAGCATATACTGAATATATAATGATTGCTGACTTAGACATGTACGCCAGATTGCAGAAAGCTGTAAAAGAAAATGTTGAGGTCAGAGTCCCAGATCCTAGAATTCTGCCACCCCCACGAAGACTTGACGGATCCATTCATTTCGGCGTAATTGAGAAAGAACTGAAGTACGCTGCTGAAGCAAAATTCCTTGATGAAGATGAGCCAGCGGACTTTGCTCAAATACTGAAGCTGAGGAAGAATACTTATCGCACGTATGGAGTGCCCCTTCCTGAAGACTCATCTCAAGAGTTCAAAGACAGGATTAGGAAATTCAAATGATTCCCTGCTTCCGTATTTATTTTTTTTAGTCTAGCAGAGATGTATCTGTACTGAACATTCTTCACTTCTATATGATATGTCTGTTTGGCTTTGACAATATCTTATTGTCTGAATAGCCGTGTTCCTTTATGCTTAACACTCAGAATCACTGAAGTGATTACTAACTCATACACTCACTATTTGATTTTCTGTCAGTTTATTGCTTAGATAGACTCTGTTAGGATTGTTGTACTTTGGGAAAATGTTGTTAAAACAGGGAGAATATGCTTAGTCTCTATATATTCTAACTTTCTGCCCTGATCCCTTCAGTAGTCTAGAACTTGAAGAACAACTCCACCGATCCTACTTGTAACATTGTAAGGAGCTCTGTTTCTGATAAGTTATAGTGTTAAGTTGCATAGATGTTGTTAGGTTTTGGCATCATCAAATAGGGGGAAATTGTTGGGTGATGATTCTATCCTCAGCGGTGTCACATATAGTGGGAAATGATTCAGTCTTCGATGATGACATATACTCAGTAGCCTTGTGCTCTGAACTAGTATGAAGATTTGAAGATCTCAAAACCCTATATTGATTGGTGAACCTTTACTTTGTAATCTGATTTTTGTCTCTGAGGTTTCAGACTCAGCAGACCCTCTGCTCTGGTTCAGACATTCAGTAGCTTATTAACCTAAGCACCAAAAGTAGAAGACTCGGTAACACTGGACTCAGCAGGAGCAGTATACTGAATAGAGTCAATGGAACTGAACTGAGCAGGAGTAGTTCACTGTACTCAGAGCTGATCCCCAGTAGAACCAACTCAGCAGTAGTTCACTACTGAATCCGAGATCAGACTCAGCAACTGCCAGACAGTCTTCTGTATTGTTAGATCTTTTGAAAAACAATCAGTGTAGTCAAATACGAGGATAAGAGAAGTCAGCTTCAGATCTCCTCGAAGTCTGTTCCATCTCAACCACTTTCTAAACCTGGACCAATGACAAGCAGATACCTATCCTACACCTACTAAAGCTGCAAGTCCACAACTTTCTGGAAAATGCGGGAAAGGACACTGCCACTCTACTTCAAAAGAGCCGTTAGCTACCCAAAAGAGAGAGATAAAGGATCATCGTCTCCAATGGATCTTTCCTAGTCTCCTCTCTATAAATAGAGGGATAAATCGATATTTGAAGCACACGAGTTCACACAAAAAAGACGAGAACGAAAAACTACAACACACAAGAACTCAGAGCATTCAAACGAGCTAATCCGAAAAGCCTAAGTCTTCCGCAAGAAGCTCGAAGAATTTATCTCCGGCGAAAGACTTCATTCTGAGCTCTTAGGGAACCAAGCTGAACCGATCGATACAACCTCTAGTATCCAAACGACGTTACACGAACCCAAAGCTATACTCAGCTGTTCGTCGTTCTAGAAGCAAATTTCTCGTTCCCTATCCCTCTAACCTAAGCTCAATAGAATATATCCATAGCTTAGACGAAGGAGTTCATCTTTGAACTAATCCTTATTGTAAAAGGACTCCTTCACAGTTGGAGAGTTTTTCAAACACTAAGTTTGATAACCTTGTAAACTGAGACTTGCTCAGTATAAATTCCAAGACCCAGTTCTATCCAGCGTACAAGCCGACTGAGACTACCTCAGTATAATAAATAGCTTCCTGATCTTTCGGGACAGTGGACGTAGGATTTTTGTGTCCGAATCACTTTAAAAATATCTGTGTCTCGTATTAGTGTTTTCTTTACTGTTGCATTGATTTACTATTCATACTGAAAACTATCTTCTTAAATCATTCAACTGATTTTCAACAAACTTAAGAGATTGCACTAATCAACTGAAACTGTTTTATTAAAAACGTTTTTGAACTCAACTGAATTGGGTCTACACTATTCTGCACGACTGAACTCTATCGGCAAGATAGTGAATTCTGACACTCAGTCAGCTAGCAGGTCTCAGTAGAGTCAGTCACTCTGCCAACACGATTCAGAACAGCTATCTGGTCTGCTGAATTCATTCAGTACGATATCATCCTGAAAAGAATTGTTCGTGTTTAAATTGAGAAAATTGGTTTCAGGTGTATTCGCCCTCCCCCCCCCTCTACACCAGAACATGCTCTCGGGACCAACAACAAATAAACACTGTCACCCAATATACATAGATTCAGTCGCCATACATTCACTAAAGTAAGTCAAATTAATAGATAGCTATAAGCACTCAGCTGAAATCTTAACATGCTTAAGACCAGCTAAGTCACCGAGATCTTTGGTTCTCCACTAAGGTTAGTTAGGAGAACACATTTCACAACTTCAGTATACCAGTATAGAGAAGTAGCCAAGACAAGCTACTTCTTATCTAAACTGCAGCATAAACCGAGAACTTATCATAAGGTTGTCTCAGCTGTTATACCTGTTTGTATTTTGTTAGTTCAACTAATTATATCTTCTGTGATCTACAACATACTACACAATCTAACTATTATACGAGATAAATGATTAAACATGTCCAAATATATTACTCCCCCGTCCCACTTTATTTGTCTTATTTTCCTTTTGGGGTTGTTCCGCTTGACTTGTCTTGTTTCTTAAAATGGAAAATGATTTCTACACAATCTCCTACTTTTTCTTTGTGGACCTACCTCTTTACACACAATCACCCACTCATCTACACACAACCAAACACTCATCTTAATCTCTGTGCTCAAAAGAAACAAGACAAATCAGGCAGGACGGAGGGAGTAAATCAGATAGGAGAATAAAACAATGAAAGGAAAACAAATTGTATACAAGCACAAAACTTGCTTCCAATATACAATATTCTAACACATTTTAGGTTGCATAAGCATGTTACATGTTTTGTGATAAAGGGTAATTAGTAAAGGGGAGATTGTTGATGTTTATTTTCGGATGGAT